>CM051238.1:76323123-77037277 GCA_027917425.1 Gastrophryne carolinensis
GTACATTTTTAGAGATAAAGGATTAAGTCCCTGGGCAGTTTCAGGTAAGATTGACTTCCAATTTATCCACTGCTGTCTATGTTCTAATAATGTGGAGTTTTCTTTGTTTAAAGTAGGACCACTAACAGAAGCACCTTTAGGCTGTAAGTGAATTCCACATACATTTGCAAATGTGTGCAATCAAGATCTGTTTTTAATGAGAATAAGAGAATGGATTCAGGCTGCTTTTACACTGGGGTGATCACAAAGCAATCCACTTGCCTCGCAAAAGCCCTGCAAGGGAAATTTTTGCTGCAATTGCGATCGTCCCAAAATGCACTGCCCACAGCTACTAAAACACTGGTAAACAGGCGATCATGTTAGCTTTATTGTTTATCGCTAATGCGTCACCTTGCCCCAGTGTGAAAGTAGCCTTAGATTTGGTTTATTCTGGATATGCGCCTAGCACCTCTTGCCTAAACTGCATCGTAAATGTAAAAATAATTGGGGGTGCGTGGACTAGAAAAGTAAACATTACACAACTACTATACATTTTAGTGATAGTGAATCTTAAATAAATATCCTATTCTAGTGGATAGATAGCAGGGATCAACAGTGGAGGAACTAAGGATACTATAATTAGGCCAATGCCCTTTACAGCAGACCTCTAGCCTACAACCCCACAGCAGGCCCAAGGGGAACCTGATTCCCATGCCCCTGGTATCCTAATATGGGATGTCTGTCCCCTTATTCCCCAAGTCTCCAAAGTCTGCCCCTCCTTTTGTTTTTGGTTTTCCACAGCACTCCAAATGTGTACACTTGTCTTCCCTTGTTCCTCAGTGCTTCCAATGTGAGCGAGCCAGGCCAGTATGACCATTGTGAACTGTGGGGCTGGCTCACACTAGAAGTGCAGAGGGACAGGGGCAGCTGTGTGACCATATTTGTGCATGGTCATGGAGGAATGGAATTAAAGGGAGGGAGGAACTTTAGAGACCTGTTACACCATCTACAATGAAGGAGATGCAGGTGGGACAGACTTCAGATGATCTCCTTTCCTATGTTGCATTGCCTTTGCCTGGACTGTCACTTTAAGAAAAGTTTTTGGGAATACTTAGTTTTCTTCGTTAAGATTTTACATAATAATGTCTGATGAAGAAGTGAGTATTCTCAAAAGCTTACCTTAAATATTGTGTTAGCCATAAAAGGTATGGCCCTATTTCTTCAGTTTGTATGCATTGTACTGGCATGAACTCAATGACATGTTTTTAAAACAAGCACCACTTTTGTCTGGAAGAAAAAAACTATTTATTTTTTTTTTCAAAGAAAGAAAAAGCAATATAAATAGTACTGTATAAAACTTGCATGTAATACATTGACATTAGTCTATAGGTATAAGAAGGGTGAAAGCATATTTATAATAGGGACAGTTCATTTAGACACGATGAAAAGGACGAGTGCATCAACTGAATGAACATTTATATCACAAACACACAGAAAGATACAGTAGGAAAATGTTTGTGACCCACAGGTGAAAAACAGGGATGAGAGGATCACATCCGAATTATAGTACAAATACCAGCTATTCTACAATGAAAGGTGGAATAAAAGTAATTGCAAACAGGAAAATACTTCAAATGTCACCCAGTGCTGGATTGTTGTTCAAGAGTATTACAAGCTGTTTAAATGAATATTGTCTAATCCCCCATTGGCGGGACAATAAGAAATCTTGTCCAGTGCCTCTGCCCGAGGTCACTTGGAGGATATTGGCATAGAAGGTTATTGTATATAATGCAATAATAGAACATTACTGTAAGCAGTGCAATATCATTGTCAAGCAGCAAGCTGAAAGACACATGGCTTTACTGCTCAAGGCATCAAAATGATTTGCCTAAAAAACGTCCAAAAATGTAATGTCAAGAAACAGAATGAATAAAATGATAATTGAACCTTTTGCTATATTTGTGTTACTTTATGTATCAATGAAGAAAAAGAGAACCTGAACTGCAAGTGTTGTGATGAAAAAAGAAAACGTAAAACAACCTAGAGGTGTCTCACTAACTAGCAGCTACCATACAGCACATGTCAAAATAAATAAAAAATATGCAAAAATTAAAATGAAATACAATAAAAAGGGGTATATTTTTCATATATTTTTCTTCTGCCAGTGTTAAAAATATCTACACTCCTTTAAAAGACACAGTCGTTTTTTTCAAATCTGTCTATACACTGTCGATGACTATTCAGTCATATTTTGATTTTGTAAGTGTGTTTGCTTTAAGATACATTGAATTGTACTGTGTACGGGGGCAATAACAAAATAAAACAAGATATTCACCTTGCCTCCCCTGTTCTTAACACTCCTGGTGCTTATAATGCACCTATCTAACCCGGCCAACTTGAACTGATCAGCTGTGGGGAGATAAGGTAAGTACAGTTTTTTTTATTTGTATGCCCACAGACCTTAAAAAAGTGAAGAAAAAAAGGAATGTGATAGCCCTGCGTGTCTCACGTGTGCACTCTATTCACTATAATAACAGCATTGGCTCTGGCTCTTAACAGACTGTGCCGGGGCTTCAGGAGCCAGCAGGCTAAAGCACCATCTATAGATGCCCTTTAAATTAAGAATATTAATGTATTTACATAACAAAAGAGTGTAGATTTGCATATGATCACATAACAAGTAAGGATACAAATCAAAGGTCTTCCCATATGTAAACTATTTTGATCATGACAGTTAGTCATAGTTAATCCTTAATACTTCAGCATAGTTCTTGGCCAGCCCTATATCTCCCATAATGCCTCATTTAAGCCTTCATTTTCTTGGCCTTCATTGACCAGGCTTACATATACTATTAAAAAAGCTCAGACCCCATGCTGGATACGCACATGCAAAATAAAAATAAATTCTTGTAGAAATGCAGATAACGCACATGCATTTCAATGTAATTTTGCTTTTATTTAGCTCCTCCTTTAAGAGCTCAACCCAGCCAATAACTTCAATATCAAATATGTTTTTTCATATCTAAAAAGTAACACTTTTTATGTTTTGTGTAATTAAAAAAGAAAAAAAAATGTTGAAATGCTAAAGCAGCTGACAGTCAGAATATATTTTTACTCCTGACTTTTTGCTTGCCGATTTCAGTCAACACTTACAGCCATTTGTTCCTCTTAGGACCAAAAATAATCAATTAATGTGAAAGGAAAAAAGTAAAAACAAATGCAAAAATGGGTTAACAAAGCATATTATAACCTCTCTGATGCTGAAAAATTATAAATAATTATGTAGCGATACATATATACATTGGAAGAATTTCTACAAGCATGTAGAACTCAAAGTTGTATTCTAAGGTATGTAAAAGGACTACGTCATTGGCTACGAAAGGACCTTTCAAAACTGAGTAATCTTGCCAAGAGAAGATATTGGCTCAACCGGGCACGCGTTTCCAATGTCCAGACTAGTATCTGCCATTACAGGTTCCGACTGCAGAGGAGACACTACCATTGGCCCCTGATAATGACGGATACAACCAATTAGACATTCTCTTTCTTGATGTAAGTAAGACTTTCTTTATGATTTTAGGGGAAGATCTCGCACTTTTTGCCCTGATGGTTTAACACACGTTGTTAGAGATAATTATTTCTTTTCCTTTTTTCCTTTCTTCTTGTTCCCTGAAGGCGCTTTGCCGTCACGTTTCCCAGCAGCATTAGTAAGTGTTGTTGTTGTTCCTGGAATGTAGATGTTTTGTCTGTAGTCAGGGACATGTTGTAGAGTAAACTGTGGTCCATAGCGAGCACTGAGTCCCATTGTACCTGTTGATCCTCCGATACCAGAGCTTCCTTCAGCGGCCTCTGTAGCGAAGAAAAAAAAATATTTGTTAGGTAATCTCCAGGATGAAATGTAAAAAAATAATGTGCAGCAGATAGAAAGCAACAGTGCACTATTTTGTCTGCTGCACTGTATTATGTTAAAGTGCACCCCACACTAGCCACCACCACTCGCCTACCCTCTTTGTCTTTAACAGTCCCTGTCTGCCTCTGGGGGGATCCTTGACAAGTGGGCTCCCCCCTCCTCCCCCTTCCCATCTGCCATTTTGGGGTCACTGAG
Source organism: Gastrophryne carolinensis (assembly GCA_027917425.1). Lineage (NCBI taxonomy): Eukaryota > Metazoa > Chordata > Amphibia > Anura > Microhylidae > Gastrophryne > Gastrophryne carolinensis. The sequence goes on from CM051238.1 coordinate 76,327,208, forward strand.
TTCGGGTCCCTATTGATTCCAATTGATTGGTTCCATTGATTTTTGGATTCAGGTCAAGTTCGGGTAACTGAACCAAATTTTTGTTCAAAGTTCAGATGACCTTGCCGAATCCAAACTTCTATGGGTTCGCTCAGCACTACTGATGATCCCCTGAAGGGTGCTTACATCACCTTAGGCCGAGACAGGTGAAGCTACTTTTCTTTTAAAGCTAAACTTCAGACATTTTTCGGGGGATTGGATAGCAGGGAGGGGCTATGTGCTTATTACTTTTTTTAGTCTGGTAAATTGAGGCGATGGGTTTGCCCATCACAAAATATGGGTTTCCCTTGAAAATCATGGGTCTCAATGACCCACTGTTTTACTGTTACAGCTTCCTGTTGAGTCATCACAGATAAAACTGAAAATAATGTTTTTAATGGGTTTAAACACAGCAATAAACAAATTACAGTGGTTTTAAGTATTGCTAGTCCTATTTAAACTAGTTTGATTGCAACTTTAGGCCCATTACCTTTTATATGCTACTAAACTGTAGTTAGTAAACTCAGCAGTATATGTACAAAAGAAGCAGACTGTTAGATGAGGTTGAAAACTCTTTTTAGTTACTTTTGGATAGAGTGAAGAAGAATTAGTGCTGTAGGGTTAATCAGGGTGACTAGGGGAATGTAAGATGGGAACATTCCCTCACAACCATGTTTTAACGGGACAGGCACTTTCATTTGCACTTGCTACCAGGGTCTTCCCAGCCCCCTTACTAGCACTTGTGTAGTTTGTGGCTACAGCCCTGGTAGCAATGATTTCAAGAATGAATATTAACATTTCAGCCAAACTTACAAAGAGTGGAAACTTGCTTAAAGGTTATTCAATTGTCATGTATTTATAAAGCATGTCGTAATTTCCAAGAAATTCTAGAACACAGTGGGGATATATGATTACATGTGATGTAATCTGCAGAAACACCGATTGGGGGGGGGGAGGTTCAGAAGAGCCTGCGATAATAGATGCACATATTTTATCACATGATTCCGCCCACGGTGTATAGCAAGCTGCAGAAAGGTTTTTACATCGATTCTTTTCGGAAACTGAGCTACAGCATGATGTCACCCTTTTTAACCCTGTTAGTGTCCGGAGCTAAAGAGATGCAATGATGCACTTTATATACAAGACCAAAAAGATGAATGGCTGAGCAGTGGATTGAGTAGTTGTATTTTATATTTTCAGCAAGTTTTCTCTATTCCTAAATTCTGTACTCTCTACCACTTCACTATGGAAGACACCTGGTTAGTCAGGTCCCTGGGGCACTTGCTAATATGCTGTTTAAGCAGGATTTACTTAAATGTAGAAATGATCTTTTGTGTTTAGAGGTCAATGTTAATGAAAAGGAAAGGTGAAAGAGTTTGTTAACACAAAATAAAAATAAAAGCATCTCCACATGCTCCCGCCAACTCCTCACTGCATTTTCAGTGACTGTGAATGTCCCTCTATTCACTGCAATAGAGTGGTGTGCCAGGCCATTGTGCCAGAGGGGGTATACATCTAGCCATCCACTTTTGTCACAAAAGATAATAAAAAAAATTGCCAAGGGATCTACGTTTTTGCCACCTTACTGTAAAAGTTCTATCCACAACAAAATATGATATTTCAGTAGTCGTGATGCCCCTATTGATTTTCTAGTGAGGCAAGGTAAGTATTATTTTTCAAGTTTCATTTGTATGCCTTGTGGGGATTCAGCTCACAATTCAGAGCAAACTCGCTGTTACAGACACACAAGTCGACATTATGAGTCCAAAGCTCAACTCCATTCTGAGCTTTTAATATTAACATTCAAACAACACAGCTTTACTAGAAATTCAAGAACAGTGGAACAACTTAAACAAAACCTAAAACATATATATTCCTGTATATTCCACCTGCACCTTAAGTTGCGTAAAGCGATTCAAAAGCCACAAGGCCTCTGCCCCACTGCGTGAAACAAGATAAGTAATGATACAGGCTTAGTGTTCAGACATTCAGTGCAGGCCAGTCCTATATAAATTCATTATAAGAATGTGGCTTCACAAGCAAGTGATAACCAATGGCTGTCTTGGCAGTCATAAAATACGAGAGGGGACAGAATACCACGGATCTTTTAAATTCAGTAACTGTTCTCTGTTTTCTAACTGGAACAAAATGAGCAGGATCAAAGCGTTCTCCTGTTTACCGTCATGGAAACTCACCATTTGCTGATGCCAGAATCATCGCTTGGAGTCTTTCTGTTTCAAACTGGTTGTTTGGCCACACTCCAGACTCTTCTGTGGGCTGCTGAGTTCTATAGAGGGACCAAAAGACATTTTCCAATAAGTAAGAGGGCAAGTGTAAGAACGAGGCAGCTGTTTATAGGCCCTGCCAGGGGACCCTGAGAGGTTATGCATAAGAAAGTTTATCATGCTCATAATTTATAGACAAATGCAAAACTGCAGTGGGGTGCAAGAATGTATAAGCGAGGTCATAACATTGCACCCCCTCCATGCCATTTTACTGGTGCTCTTACCATACTAAAGATTCTTGTACTCAGTTTCTGACACATTGGTTAGATATACAATACAATATAGGATAAAAGTGCATGCATCCGTTGTATAATTTATTTCAAGCCCGAAAAACATTATCTGCTCCACATTATTAAAACTTCAGTACTATTGATTTGGCCTTATCCATGTCTGTTCAACTGTCCCATCAATGCTATAGCCCCAGCCTTGGAGGTGTCAAACTCAGACTCATGTTATGGACTAGTCATGAGCTAGCTGTTCCAGGCCCCAACCTACCACCAGCACCAGTGTGTGCCAAACCCTGAAAATGTTTGGTTTATGGGAGGCACAGGAGAAGAGGGGCACAGGCTGAAACCCAGGGACAGGTTGGACTGCACACACATGCTTCAAGCTAAAAAAACGGGCAACCCTTAAGGCTGTGCTGACAGTTTCACGATTGGATGGAGCCACATGAGGAAGCATGGAAGAGCAAGAATTGTACCATACAGAGATATTTTGGGCCTGCAGATAATCAGAGTACTACACATTAAAGTTGACTGTTACAGTTGTTGTAAACGAAAATGTGTTCCATGGCATAATCACTTGAATGAAGACTTGCTATGAATGAAGATGACATCAGTACTGTAAAAGTAGTATAAGCTAGTAAAATTGCTTATTTGTTTAAAGCTGATCTGCTTGTTCCATCTATTCACCTCAACTACTCACCCTACTAAAAGGCTCTCTCAAGTGTGAATGAGTCTCTTTATACAGTGACATTTGTTATGTTTTGTTACCCTTCTTTCAGGCCAACCAGCGAGCCATAAAACAAGGTCCTTACCAACCCCCTCCTGTTCTTGGAACACTGCATCTGATGTTAGGATAGAGTTTTCTGCTCTGCAATTTGCAATCAGCAAGCCCACTATGTGTCTCATTGCTGAATATTTAGGGTAAATGTAAGTATTTATGAATATGAGCTCAGAACTCTGAATAATTGTGCAAGCTTTGCTTTCTTAAATGTTTTTCTGTCTGTCTGGGGTTGAGCAAGAGGCAGAGGAACTCATTTCTGCCTGCTCAGCAGACAAATAAAAGAAAACAGACGCAGAGGCCACAGGAAGATGTGACAAGCTATGCATTCATTTAACAGAGGAAATGTTTCTGGGATGTAGATAGATACCACTTACTCCAGCCTACCTCCATTCTGATATTCATGGAATATAATACAACTTTTGGATCACTTGAGTCACCCAAGAAAGAAACTATATTAAAGACTATTCATAGGTGTCATCAGGACTGAAAAGTTTTAACTAGCTCAAAATAACTTGGTCCTAATGGCTCCCTTGACTTTTCTGTTTGGGAGACTTTCTGTTTGTTCACAGAGACGTGAGAGCAGTGTCAGACTGGAAGGTTTTGGGTGCATCAGTGGAGTTGACCCTGAGATCCCACCCTGCCGTAAATTTCTACTGAAGGCAGATAAGTCATTATCTCCTGCTTTGAGCAACATCTAATGTTACCTGTTGCTCCTATAACAGAAAAATAATCATTACTATCACATAGGGCTCCACCTTATCGTATAGTGCATCTCCTCAGTATCAAGTAAGCAATGAGACTGTAAGCGTCTAAAAAGGTGGATTCCCCTGTTCCCCTCTGTGAGCCTGTGCGCCTGCTCTTTGGTGTCAGTTGCATCAATACACTGTTATAACTTTAGATAATAACTGTTATAGTAATAAAAGTTACAGAATATGTCCCGAACGTGTTAATAAAGGCCAAAGTAATGTTGAGGTTTTTGCAGAAGTGTTTTTTTTATTTTAAAGTTCCTGTTCAGACTGCGCTAAAAAGAAAAAGGAAACTTACTTTATCTCCCCTACAGTGGCTATGGTCCTGTCCAGTTCCATAAAGCTCACCTGTTGACAAGATTGGGTTACCCTGTATCCACGCACACCTTGGAGTCTTGTACAGAGGGGCGTGGTAAAGCAGTACCCTCTATGCTCCCTTCATTGCAGTAAATAAAGTGATGCAGAGGGGCAGCCAATTGTCTTCTCATCCACTTTTGGATGGAGGACACAGGTTAAGGGATCCCTGGGACATGCTAAGGGACCCGCTCTCATGATCGGGGAAGAATTACACAGCCGGACAGTGCCAGAGCAGCTGCAGGGGGAGAAAAGGTAAGCATCAATTTTTTAAAGACAAGTTTGGAGTGTCCCTTTAATGTGGGAGTGTTAAATGCCAACTACACAGGCCTTTACTTGAGAAGCATTCATTATCTTAAACCCTTTCAATTGTAACCATACAAATGTTCACTATTTACTATTATGATCTACTAATTTTTTTATGAAAAAACTGTTTTGGACCCCCTGTATTTCTCCTACGATGCATAACTGGAGAACGTGCTTTAATGTTCTCTAAGCCATATGTCATTATTCTCATTTACTTCCTGCTCATGTTCCCATGTATTTGGTTGTGTAAGATTATTCCTTGTAGGTCTGTCACCAGGATTTCTGGTTTTCCCATATAGTCTGAATATGGGGCTAAACCTGGTTGCTTTGGGACCCAATTCAAATTATATAGTAAACTGAAATCCAAGCTAGGGGCCCAGCCATCACGTTATAGGTCATGAGGGGTATGCCCATATTTTGTCTGGGTCTCTATGTGATAGATGGACCCCAGACTGTGGCAAAATCTCACGTTTTTTTGGCAAGAAAAAAATGTATAATTATTATTTTCCTTTTAGCACCATTTTTTATGAATGGCGCTGAATTGCAATAAGGATCATTATACACATTTTTTTTCTCATAAAAAGTGAGATAAAAAATTCTTACATTGCTGAATCAGCCCTTGAAGGACCAGTCCAGTTAGACTGCCCATCTCTTTCAGATCCCCCACCCTGCCACCCTCCCCTAGCCCTAAAGCAGGGTGAGCCAGCAGCGCCACAATCGCCCGACGATTGGTGCTGGATTGCGGGATAGCTACGTTGTCCTTATTTATGTAAACCCCCCCTGCACTGCTTCAGTGCTAGGGAAGGGTTCAAAAAAATTGGGCAGTCTGACTGGACTGGCCCTTTAAGTGTGGCAACATTGGGGAAGAGAAAAGAAAGTACATGATGTTTTGAACAATACATGGGGGAGTATGGACAGATGCAACAAAATGGCTCTTGACTTGTTGAGACTGTAAACTAAAAAACGTATTAGATTGAAGGAGATTCCCCTGTATAAATCTGTTTGGAGCTCTCTCCTGTGATAATACATAGGTGTGAATTTGAAATATTTAGTAAGAGCCCTATGAAAAAAACTTCTTATTAAACTGAAGGAGATGTGCATGCTAACTGAAAAACAAGGCTGTAAGATTGTGTACAGAATAGAATAGAATAAAGCGGTGCTGGATCAACCTCTTGTTGGGTAGTCATATTGGGGAACCTTAGCTGGGATATGGGAAAATACAAATAAGCCAAAAACCTATTGTTTGGGAAAAGAGAGCCTTTCTAAAAACAGAACACTCACTGCCCAGGGCCCTTAGCAGAACATACAAATCATTATTCCAATAATGCCTCTGAGACCATTTGACTGCTAAAACCTGGAAGGCTCAGATAGCACTAACTATATACAAAGCAATAATCAAATGGAATGCAGTCCTGATCAGGGCAACCTTCATGACTTACGCTCAGAGTATAATGAGTGTACATTATCTTACACCCACTAAATTGTTTTTATTACGTTTTCCACATTTATCATTTCCAAGGTCTTATTTGTTGTAACCAACTAATCTTGTTAATTAGAAAACCAAACTACATTCCCAGAGGGCTGTGTTGTAAGACAAATGTGTTATACTGATTTGGACTGTGCAGAGAAAAGTAACACTGTACTGTATACTGTTAAAGGCACACCTGTATCAATACAGGATATATATATATATATATATATATATATATATATATATATATATCCTACAAGGCACTTTACAACCAACCCCCCTTACACATTTAATCACTAGTCCAAAAATATCAACCAAGATGCAGTGATGCAGTTGCTCTGTTCATGACCTCCTCCTGTCCCCTACCTTGATAATTTCCTCCCACTCTCGAGTAAAGGACTTCACAAGTGCCGCTCCACTTCTCTGGAATGTGCTTGCTCATATTCGTCACTCAGCTTCCTTTAAAACCTTCAAAAACACCCCTAAAACTCATCTATTTAGAAGGGCCTATCATCTGATTTAACCCACCCCTCTTACAGATTTATCATCCCTCAGAACACTGCTTAGTACCCAACTTATTGTCTCTCAACCCCCATCCATTTAGATTGTAAGCTCGCAAGGGCAGGGCCCTCTCTCCTAATGTATTCCTTTATGTGTATTTACCTGTCTGTTACATTCGATTCATATTATGGTGTGTTTTCTCGTGATTGCTGTATTACTTGTCTTACCCCTGTACTTCTACCTTCTATGTGGACTATACCATTTGAATAAATATATAAACAGTCTATAGAAGGAAACAGATAGTAGCCGATTCTGCACTTTTTGACCATACGCTGACTTGCTAAACCTTCAGGAAGGAGGAAAATGCCCCCTGCTTTTAGGCCACTTAGTAATCACCAGGAAGAACATTTTGCATAGATGTTCAGTAGCATCAGGCAAAATGCTTACAATTATCAATACATTAATAAAAGAAAAGCAAAGCTGCAAATTACTCACCCGCTTGGTCCTGGTCTTTGGCCTTGGGTGAGCTGCCAGTCTGCATTAGGCTGAGTTTGCTGAAAGAGAAAAAGAATGTGTCTGAAATTACATTTATTTTTTCCTGCAATTGCGTTACATTATGTTTTTGTTTAGATGATTTAAAGGAGCACTATCGCATAATAATAAAAAATACATATAAACGCCTCGGCTAATGAGAGGAAGGGTCACTTATACACCCGAACTGAATAAAACTCCCACCAAGCTTGTGGTTTATTCTCTCATGATAGGAATAAAATCCAAGGGTGACAGGTTTATCAGGGGTGACAGCGCCTGTCACCCCGTATGCCCTTTTCCTTCCATTAAAAGAAAGAAGAACAAACCTGGCTGGATATAAGTGACCCCTCCTCCCACCATCCAGCAAATGTATATGGATTTTTTATGCATTGGGCCATCTTTCACAATAGTGCTCCCTTAAGAACACCATTTATATTTTATTCTAAAGCAGTAAAATAACACGTGGATTAAGCAAAGAAAAAGTCCAGCTGAAAGGAAATATAATTCACATGTATAGTCATTATAGCAAGCTGTTGAATATATTATGTGTGGTACATTACTTATACTGTAGTTACAAGAAAACCATTCTACCAACCAAGTGTTTACTATGTCATTTCCTGACCACAGCCTCCAGTCTATCTACCTCTAGAGTGTGGTAATGCAGAGAATCCTACATCTCTATGACCAGCTGTTATTGGATTGCCATCGATTGCTGAAGAGTTTAGGATGGTTTAAGATGCCTGAAATATTGATAAGCCACTTTCCGTTCATAGTAACCATTAAAGACGTCGGCCAAATTAACTATGGACTCACTTAGATGTTTCCTAACTTACCCCAGATCTCTCCTAATTTGCTTGAGCTAAGGAATAGTTAAGTGGATCAGGACTACTGTGGTGAGTTAAAATTATATAATAAGATGTATTTTAAAGCAGATCAAACCCCATTTCTCTGGACCATACAAAAAGTGGTCTAATAGCAACTCTGTCACTTGGGGGGTCTCAGTGTGAGTGAGCACGGCAAGCCACGGTGGTCCTGCAGCTGTTTCAGATTACAGCACAGCATGCATATTACTCATAATGCTGTGCCATGACAGACGCTTCCCAGCTCACCCCACAACCCAGAAATTACAGTGATGAAACTTTACTTGAAATATAAGGTACTTACTAATAATCTGAGATTTTGACATGTTTTTGAAATGGACAATATAACACAGTTCCCATGGGGGATAAGATGGGAGGAAGTGCGCCGATCTCCCTCTTTATCCTGAAAGTCCTCAGAGATAACATCGGCAGTGATTCTACACCGGACATGGCCGCATAACCACTATTACCCCTATTATAACCACTATCCTTTAGCTGGGACGATTATCCTTCTGATTCATTTCTGATTAGGTGCATGCATGCTAGGTAACTGTATAAGAGAAAAGCGGCAATGCTAAAGCTAGAGGTGAACAGGCATGCGTCCGGTCGTGCATGCTCATTTTAGCGTTTAGAAAATCCTAATGGAATGCTGATTGGCTGTGCAGCCAGATGGTGAGTTTCTTGGCCTATTTGGGGGGTATGGGGGGGTTTTTATAGTTAGTACCACGGTAGGTCTGTGTGGTTCCTAACCATAAAATTGGAGTATTTAAGTGAGGCTTATTGTAAATAGGAAAAATGACTTGATAATTCTCTTGTTATAACTGTATATACAAATCCATTAATTCATCCGATTGGTATTTTATTTACACCAAAATATCCATTAATTCATCCGATTGGTATTAATATATACATCTCATCACCATGACATTTCTAGTGTAAAAACAAACAGAGTTAGTATATGGCATGGTTATAATATTATATTCTTATTTCTGCGCAACAGGTTATTGTTTGTAGCAAGTGTGCTTAGCACATGTTTGTAGCAAGTCCTGTTGCGCCGCTCAGTTGTAGCAAGTAGGATTTAGTACATCTGTTTTCTGTAAAGTGCAGACGTTTCGCTGAATAATCAGCTTCTTCAGTGCACTAGTGATTCTTCCCAGATGCCCTTTTTTTAGCCTTCCAGAGGGGCTAATCTTTCCAATGAGGCCTTATGTGGCCAAGATATGGATCTCCTTTGGATCTTTGGTGGTTGTGTGAGATGCTGTGGGTATTAATTGTGAAGTCAGGGCCGGTTGGTAGCTGCGTGTCCGCGCATAACGCGCCCTTGTAGTAGTTGGTATCCTGTCGTGGACGTGCGTACCGGCGGGCCGTTCCGGGCCTCTCAAATGTTTAAGTCGATTTATTTGGGGGGTATCTCCAAAGCAGGATGCGCTCAGTAGGAGGAACAAACCCCTTTGTAGTGCAAAGAATTATAATTACAATTATTTTTATATTTTCCTCCCCTCTACTTTGCCACAGCATTTCAGCCTTTGACGCTTCTACTGCATATTCAAGAAATTATTCCCCACCCTGTCGTTATGACACATACTCCTTATTTAGCTAGGAGATCCCACTGAAGAAAGGCATGGACTAAAGCAGGGAGTTGGGCACCCAATGGTGCCTTGGATGATGATGTAGAAGAAGCTTTCAACGAGCTTTCCTAGAATTACTGATCTAAAAAATGAAAAATCCCATCCAAATATGTATATGTACCTTCTCAACTTTTTTATTAGTCTAGTCTTAGTCTAGTTTTAGTCTAAACCAGGGCACTAAGCCGATGTCTAGTACACACCACGACGGATCGATGTCTAGTACCGATCGCTAAGCTCAAAGATTCATTCAAGATAAAACAGACATTGATCCTGAGGGTCTCATGCGGACCCAAAGTCTGTGCACAGTAACAACCAGTATTAACTAAACACTCACACTGAGCAAGTTAAACAATAAATTGCATCTAAAAACTTGTCTCATTATAACTATTGAAAGCTTTTCATACAGATATACTACTCTTGCATTTCTGGGAGCTGGAGCAGTTAAAGAGCTCATGTTCTTGTAACTGAACAAGCAGTATAAGAGGTTTAAATCACTAATCTTGTTCCATCAGTATCACCAAATACCTTCTAATTCTAAAGTGAGCAGATGACCTAACCCAAACTCAGAAGTTACGGAAGATGCTTGGCTTAGTCTGACAGTGGAAAGAACAGTTTCACTTAGGGCAGAGATTCAACAACATTAAAGTAAATCCAGCAGAGTAAACACATTCTTGGTACATAGTGTATATTGAAATGAATTCAGACATTCCAAGCTCTAACATATAATTTATACTTAGAACTAACTTCAGATCTGTTGTTGCTATAGATAAGCTCATAAGAACATTTGTGTGTGGGTGCACACTTGGAGTATCACAAAAGGTTGAGTTTCCTTGATAATGCTCTTAATGTTAGATGTAGTCGTGATAAGGGAAGAAAACACCAAAAAAAATCACCCGCAATTGCTGAGGATTTTACCAACATAACTGTATTTACCCCATACTGCTCATCTACTCTCTGCTTGTAAATAAATAATACTCACCTTGGCTCTAGTTCAGCTAAACACATGGATCTTCTGCTAAAAAAGCGCTATAGAGTGAAAATGTAGTTACCAAGACTATGCCCCCAACATTCCCTCTGCTCCAACAGACCCCCCCACTGCTCTTTCTTTGCTACCTGTGAGCTCCCGTGCCTACAACAAGGCTGTCAGGGTGCGGAGAGAGAGGAGTACAGAGGCCCAATTTAGCAAACAAAAAATGCATGTCAGCTGCACACTGTGCAGAGGGCAAGTGCAAGGAGTAGCCCCGAGACGGTGGATTAGACATATTGCAGGGTAAGTATCAAAATAAATAAATACATTTATGTGATGAAGTTATTTCTGGATTCATGCAGAATATGCAAGCTCATAAAATTTAATGGTAAAGTGTGATCGAAATTGCTATTGTATACCCCGAAGTAATTTATACATTTACCCATGAATAATGACTATTTCCAACAAAGCAATATGCATCAAAAGTATGCTTCCAGAAATGGATAATTTCAGTTTAGCTGAATCAGTTTGGTTTTAAACCACGAATAAGTCTTTTACATGACGATATTACTTTTGCTGTTCCTTTAAATGATTGCAGCCCTTTCATTTCTTGTTCTAAACAAGACACATTTAAAATCACATAAACCCCTCAGGTCAGAGAACCTTTGCCAATCTCTCTGAGCACTCATACTGATTTTATTTGTGCACTTCTGCAACGCTGATCCTCCCAACTGTTATTTAGTTTGTGTGTGCGCTCTCTGATTTGTATGTCTTTCCTCCACTTCTTTGCAGGTTTGCTGCAGGCTGAGTTAAGTTAACAGAATATGTAGTGTGGTTATGATAAAAGGAAATACCCCAATAATGCCTAGATGTGCTGAGCCCATCAGGAGCTAGTCTGCCAATTATTATTCCTTCTTAAATGTTCCCATTAAATGTAAGTTAAGCCCAGGGCTTTCTCTAGGGGAGGATGAGCAGGGTGATCACCCTGGGTGTCAACGTCATTTAGGCTTTATTTATCCCAGCCATCCTATTTTCTGCAGAAGTCAGAGTCAGGGCCAAAGTTAGTGGTATAGACCATAGGACAAGCGCCTTGTCCCCCTTGTTGTGCTCAGCCATGGTAGGGGCACTGTCTGCTTCTAAGAAAAAGGCACAGCATGGCACATATGGGTATCGGACAGTAGCAACAAATTAGGGTGTGTAAGGAGAGGGGCAGATTTTTTTACTTTCTGCCCTGGGTAAGCCATCCAAATAGGTGTCTAATGGTTCATTTCTAATTTCCCTCCAACAACTGTAAAGCTAGCTAGCCAATGAGAAATCCCCCCTCATAATTCTTATTTGATAAGATATTTTTAGTAATAGCAGTGAATAGTAAGATATCATTATCTTTGCTGTATTAGCAGAAAGGTATACTCATTTTTCGAGGACTGACAAATGTCAGCCATAGCATCTTTTGAAAAGCTGGCCAGATGAAACGTGTATTGCAATGTTTGTGAACTGCAAATCTCAGTTTTAGCTTTAAGTAGAACAAAACAAAAGACTCCAGTGCTGGCCTTTCCCTGGGCCATCCAAGATCAGGATGCTCCACTGTGTTTAAACCCTACCATGTCATCAATCTCTGTGCTGAGGCGCATTGCCGCATCAAGCTATTCAGAAAGCCTGGGGACTGGAGTGCTCCCCAGTCTTAAGGAACCAGGGAGATGGCCGTTCTCATTCCCTGTTGCCAAACTCTGTGTCTAAACAGCATTGTATCCCAGGCATTATTATGCATGGCATTTGGCACTGATTGGATGAGAGCCTGCTTATTGGCTGTGTGACTGGGGAAAGATACGTTTCTATTGGCGAATTGGGGGGTTACACATAGCGAAGCATCCATAATCAGGATGCCCCCGGGCCAGGAATCGAGAACTGGGATAGTGAAAATCAGAAACAGGAGTAACTCAGCAATGTATGCATAACAGAGCAAGCTTCATGCATCTAAACAGGCATCTAAATGTAAAAGCTCACATCAAACCTAGACACACTTATAATAAATGCAAGATGGTTTCCTCACCTCATTGGGATCTCTGACACCTAATGTCTGTGTATCACTGACCACTGGAGGAAACTGAAAAGGCTTCAGAAGAGTAAGATTCATGTTGTCAATATGGGAAAAATAAGTCCTGTAACGCCGACTGTCTGGATTGGCAGGATCCATTCTAATCTCCATGTATTTTAGTGTTCCATCCATATTAAAGCAAACAGTTGGTTGCTGATTTTGAAGGCAATGCCCAGAATTTGACTGATGTAAAAACCAGCATGGATGCTGGCACAGATACATTTCCCTCTTGTAACATTTAACCATTACAAAAATAAAAGTGATAAGGGATGCCAGACTTATAATAACCAAAGACACGATTAGATACAATGTTATGTCAGTCCGGTTTGCAGAAAACAAATTATAGAAGGCATGTGTTACATCTTCAGAGTTTCCATCTAATGCTACAAGGATTGTAACTGTGAGTGACAAGGATGGCTTACCGCTGTCACTAATGACCAGAACTAGTTTTTGCTGGGATTCATCAGTTGGCAGGAAAGTGCGAATAGTTCTTATTTCTCCAGAATAAGTTGATAGGTTAAACAGAGAGCTACTGGTAGGTTCCAAAAGTTTGTATGATATCCAAGCATTATGACCCGAGTCTGGGTCCACAGCAAGCACTTTGGTCACCAAGTAACCCACTGGTACAGACTTGGACAAGTTTAGTTTGCTGGTTAGATCTCCTGAATACTTGGGATACAACAAACTGGGAATGTTGTCATTTATATCCACAATGAAGACATAGATGGTTGTATTGGAAGACAATGCTGGATGTCCAAAATCTTCCACTTGAACAGTGATTTCCAAAACATGAAATTGCTCATAGTCAAAGGAGCGTTTGGCATGAATATCTCCACTTACTGAGTTGACAGATACAAGCAATGAGATAGGTAAACCAAAAAGTTCTTTTTCCACTATGGAATATTTCAGTATTGCATTACTCCCTTCATCTGGATCACAGGCCAAAACTGTATAAAGTAAATGCTCAGGCTCATTATTTTCAGGAATAAAGGTGTGAAACTCTTGATTTAAAAAGACCGGCTGATTATCATTAACGTCAGATATGTTAACAGTTATTTCTGTTTGTGAAGTTAAAGCAGGGGAGCCCTTGTCAACAGCGGTCAAAATGATTTTATATTGAGAAGTATTTTCTCTATCAAGGTGCTCATGCACAATTAAAGCATAGTGATCCTTAAATGATACAATTTTAAAAGGTACGTCTGGTGACATGACTACCTTAACTTGTCCATTTTCCCCTGAGTCAAGATCAGTTACAGAGAAAAGTCCAATAGTAGTTCCAACATTTGTATCCTCTGGTATCTGCGCCAATAAGGATGTAAGCAGAATCTCTGGCAAGTTATCATTGACATCACCAACTTCTAACTGAAGAATGCAGCTGCCTTCCATTTGTGGTGTCCCTTTGTCTCTAGCTCTGACAGTTATCTCATAATATTTAGTGCTTTCGAAATCTAACAAACCATTAGTTCTAATTACACCAGTGATTGGATTTAAAGAAAACAAGTGTTTATGGGATGGTGGTGTTCGTGGATCAAAAAAATATTCTACTTCAGCATTGAGACCCTCATCCAAATCAGTGACATTAAGCTTAACTACTATAGTGTTCAAGGGAACATTCTCTGGTAAGTTTATTTGATATGAACCTTGACTAAACACTGGTGCATTGTCATTAAAATCTAGAATAATGACAATTATCTCTGACACTCCAGACTTTGGAGGATCACCACCATCAAAAGCTGTGAGGGTAAGCTGATGGCTTTTCCTTTCCTCTCTGTCTAATGCTTTTTCTATAACCAGCTCTGGAGATGGTGCTCCATCTTTTTGATTCCTTAAAGACAATGAAAAGTATGGGTTTAGACTTAAATTATAGTGTTTTACCCCATTGACACCTGCATCGAGATCATATGCTTCTTCTAAAGGAAATCTAGCACCAGCATAACCTAAAAACTCTATTATTTCTATCACCTGCTCTTTGTTTGAGAATGTTGGAGAATTGTCATTTATATCGACAACCTCAACTTCTAGTCGATGCAGCTCTAAAGGATGTTCAAGAACTACTTCTGCCGTTAGTATGCAGTGTAAATTAGAACTACAAACACTTTCCCGGTCTATTCTCCTAGTTAAAGTTAAAGCTCCACTTTTTTGATCTACTGAAAAATATTGACCATTTTTAGCTGACCTCAATTGCACTCTGCGTTCAGAGATAGCAACTACCTGTATAGCCAAGTCTATTGCTACATTACCAATTACTTGCCCTGCTTTTTCTTCCTCTCTCACAGAATAAAGAAGGTTCTTTGTGGCCACATGCCTGCTGCAGTATAGAAATAAAATAAGTACTTGCCATTTTGAAGGCTTGGTGGCTATCTGGATGCCCATAGCTTAAATGCTTTCTCTCCGAAGTACATTCATATATATACTGTAAATGCAATGTCACAAGTGTGCGCATCTACCCAAAGTGTGTTTGAAATATCTACTGGGTTTACATTGCCATGTCAGCTGTGCATTCTGTTCATAGAGAATGTAAAGAAGCCATGTCTTAGGGTAGAGGGCGTGTGCCGTGGTAGAAATAGAACTTTACAAGTTGCTTTTTTGGAGGTATTTCTGCATCCTCTGGTCAAATATTTTAAAAATATTTTACCTCTTTAATATGTTTAAAAAATTAAAACAGAAAGTACAATCTAAAATGTACAAAATTATTAATGATCTAATTCTAGCTGCTGACTTTATATTTCACAGAATATATTTTGTATTTGGTTGCTTCATGACATCATTAGTTAGTCTTTACAAAAACAGGGCTATGACCTAGTTTTTTATGCGTAAATAATAGTTACAGCCTTTTAAACATGTTGACTCTTGATAGCACACTTTGCAGTAAAGCTAATAATTTCCTTTTCTTGGATATTCGTACACCATTCCACATCCAGAATGTAAGGAAGATTTAACCATATCGGCTTTTTTCAAACACATCCCTTCTATGCTTTCATTAAAGGATCAGGGAGATTTTGTTTTAGTGTTTCTGAGGCTGTAGCATTAACATTGCAGCATACATGGGGAATATGCTGCCCTCTACCGTAGAACATCATTACAAGCCTGAAGGCACAAAAAAAACAGAACTTTTACATATAATACAACAATATGTTATACATATAATGCAACTATGTCCAACAAAAAAAAACGTTTACACTACACTAGTCTTTACACTAGTCTTTACCGAGGTCAGTCTAAAATATCAAGTGGAAATAATCAAAAATACCATACTCTATATCAGTCTTCATATATATTACATATATAAATATACAAAATTTTTAGGCATCACATCAGTTTGTGCGTGGCTGAAGGGTGATATCTTCAACAGCTAACTATACAAAAAGAATTGAAAAAATCTATTTCTTGTGTTCTTGTATTATTTGTGTAGGACCTCTCCAAGTGAAGTCACCAGATTTTACACCTTCACGCTCATTGATTAGTTGCTTTAACTGGGGGAAGTTCATAGATTTCATCATTTGTAAGGTATCCATATTCATTTCTGAAGAGCAGCCAGTCCTGGAGCCTTGATCAGTCACCACTAAAGGGACCTCAACATACCTTAGCATGCTATTATAATTCAGCTGCAACGTATTGTGCGAAGGCCCCATGTATTGATTTAGCTTTGAGTCAGCCATGTTTTTCTTGCTCCTAACACATTTCACCATTATAATAATTAATGTAATAACTGACACCAAGCTAATAGCAACAAGCGCTATGATCAAATACAATGTGATATTGGGTGTTTGTTTGGTGTCGGTAAGTAAATCTTTGGAGTAGTGACTTTCGCTAGAGGAGCTGGCCTCCATAGAAATGACCAGAGTTGCAGTGGATGACAATGAAGGGTTTCCATTATCCTTAACTTCAATATAAACATTTTGTATAGGGGAATCTGTGTCTTGGATATTTCGGGCCATTCTGATTTCTCCTGTGTGAAGTGCAATTTTGAATAAAGAGGGGTCTGTAGCTTTTGCAATGTTGTAGGAGAGCCAAGCATTGTATCCAGAATCAGCATCCACTGCTACCACTTTGGTCACTAAAGAACCCTCAGGGAGGAACTTTGGAATCAGCTGTTCTGCTGGGCCATTTTTTGAGTTTGCTGGGTATAAAACCGAAGGTCGATTGTCATTCACATCCAGAATGTGAAGATAGATAGTAATGTTAGATGACAGTTTTGGTGTCCCAGAATCCTCTGCTCTGATGGTAAACTGTAGAACCTGAGCATGTTCATAATCAAATGATTGTTGTGCATAAATGTTTCCATTTTGGGTGTCCATGTAAATAAAAGTCATTGCAGGAGAGCCATTAATAAGACTGTTAACAATGGAGTAAGTGATGTGACCATTTTCTCCTTCATCTTTGTCAGTAGCAGTAACTGCACAAAGAAACGCCCCTGGTTTATTGTTTTCTTCCACGTCCACATTAATGATTGGTCGGTCAAAAGCAGGGGGGTTGTCATTGATATCTGAAACTGTTATATTTACAGAAACTTGTGTTTTAAGTTGGGGGACCCCCATATCTGTCGCTGTTAGATGAACTGTAAATTGACCCGCATGCTCTCTGTCTAGCAGTGCATTTGTGACTATGGAATAATGATTTAAAACATTTGTAACAGTAAATGGAAGTTGGGGAGATATATCCAGGTGCACTTCACCATTCTTACCAGTATCTTGGTCCTCTACTCTTATAAGCCCAACAGTTGTGCCAATGGGGCTGTCCTCAGAAATAGAAGTCACGAAAGAAGAGATGACAATTTCAGGTGAATTATCATTAATATCCTCAATATCAACCTGGATAACACAGTGCCCCTCCATTGCTGGTACTCCATGGTCAAGGGCCTTAATGGAGATTTCATATGACCGTTGTTTTTCAAAATCAATGGGCGATTTAACACGTATTTCTCCAGTGTGATGATCCAAGCTGAAGATATTGGCTATGTCCTCAGAAGATATATCCTCAAAGTAATAACTAATCTCACCATGTAGACCTTCATCTTTATCTGTTGCATTCAGCCTCATTACAAGATAATTTATGGGTACATTTTCTTTTAAAATGATTCTATAAAATGTATTTTCAAAGACTGGAGCATTGTCATTGTTATCCAACACAATAATAGAAATAAGCATAGTCCCAGACCTAACTGGATCGCCGCCATCAAGAGCAGTCAGGACTAACTTGTGCTCTGCATGTTGCTCCCTATCCAGAGGTTTCTCTAGAACAAGCACCGGCGAAGGCCTGTCATTTTTACGGTTTTGTACAGTCAAAGAAAAATACTGGTTTTCCTCTAGTTTGTAATAGCTGACAGAGTTAATTCCCACATCTGGATCCTGTGCTCTTTCCAAAGGAAATTTTGTACCAACAGCACTAAGTTCTGTAATTTTTATCGAACGTACAGCATTCGGAAACATGGGCGCATTGTCATTAATATCCAGAATCTCTACCTCCATGCGATATAATTCCAAAGGCTTTCCAAGAACAATCTCCACAGGCAGAACACAGTCAGGACTGGTGCTACAAATCTTTTCTCTGTCTATCCTGTGCTTTGTTATTAAAGTTCCACTTTCCAGATTGAGTGCAAAGTATTGCTGGCTTTGTTCAGATCCCAGGCGCAGTCCTCGCTCAGAAATCCCTGCTGTGTTTAATCCCAGATCCTTAGCAACATTGCCTACTAAACTCCCAGGCTCGGATTCTTCCAGTAAAGAATATCTTAGCTGTGCGCTAGCAAAGTTTATCATACACAAAAAGAATAAACCTGTTACTTGCCGGTAAAAGGAGTGATGGTCCCTTCTCAGCTCCATAGCCAGTTATTTCTGAGTAAAGAGTGAAAATGTGACAAAGGCCAAGATGTTACGAGCGTAGTGCAAGAGGGAGTAAAGCTGCTCTGTGTTTGTTAATGTGCTGAGCAAATCTGGTTTCCTGACTGGCTGTCACTTTGTGTGTTACGCGCGGACATTGTGTTATAGTTTTCATGAAAAGAATTCATGCTGCCATCTAGTGGTGAAAAAACAAAGCGGCATGGCAGAAGATACTATCTTTATTTCCTGGGGGCAAAAACAACCAAAAATCCCCCAAACACATTCTGTTATTCTTCCTAAGTGTTATGCTATAAAATGTGCCTTGCATTCAATATTGTGAGTGCAAAAGATTTGCTCTAAGTAAATGATAAACAAGTAATAAATCTATAACCAGAAAAAAATGCAATACAAATGACAATACAAAACAACAAAAGGTAATCTAAGGTCAATTTGTCCAATCTTAGCATCAATTTGTCCTATCTTAGCAATGTTAATGATGAAAGTACACATAAAGAAACGGTTATATGGTCTAGCACAAAGAACATAGAAAAAAAATAATTGATGGTTATCAAGCGCCATCAGATTCAAGTCTATATTATGCTCTTTTCTGTTTGGGTGCGTTGGACAACTGCTCTCATTTTCTTCTCTATGTTTCTTATTGACCAAGCCTACTTCACTGTTGCACAGTTCAGACAAGATTCAAGTCCTATTTTTAACCCCCCGCCTATTGATTTTGTTTTGCTATTGATTTTTACACATCTCATGTATGAAAAAGCATTGTCACTCAATTATTGATCTGTAAGAAGTGGACACTTTATAGAAGCAGCCAAATGCAAACAAATCGTTCTAAAGGATGGTTAATCCGCCATGATGATCCTAGCCAGAAGAAAAAGAGATACTGCAGATAATCCCTGGCAACTGAATATTCTGTGTTCAATAACAGTCATATGAGATATGCAGATTGTAAGCCAAGCTAGAATCTGGTGGGTAGGAATGAGTAAGAATTTGGAAGCAACTTCCCAGGTAATGAAATCATTGAAAGCAATCTGCTGTAACTTGGACTGTCAATGACGAGAGCTCCTAAAAGGCAGCCGGAGCCTGATCTATGCTTATTGTGCACAATGCCTCGGGGATGCGGCCTGTCACTCACTAAGCTCTTAGCTCTTAGCTCATAAACCTCACATCAGCTTTTCCATTGTAACCAGGCAGGATTGTTTTTGTGAAACAAACTGAAATAACTGCACCATTTACTATTTATTTAAGTTATATCCTGTTAACAAAATGGTATAGAATTATACCCCTGCAAATAGAAATTCGTATATGCAGATTAGGGCTCCTCGCAAAAAAGTTCCAGTATCAAGAATCTATATCAATATCCTAAATGTTAATAGGAGGGGTTACTTATACACCCTGCATTGAAGAACAAAATCCCACCAAACCTGTTTATTTCCTTTAATTGAAGGAAGAAGATTCAGGAGTGACCAACAGTGGGTCAAAAATGACTTACACCAGACCAACACAATAAACAGGTCTCGTATGCATCACTCTCCGGGGCAGTGTAGATTGCTCTACATAACATTTACCTTTTTCTAACTCCTGTTGTAGTAAATTTTAGAAACAGAAAGATGTCTCATGTTTATGCAGGCCACCTGCAAACATAAAGCACTGCTGGGCTTCCTGTGCTGTGCACTGTCAGTTGAATCCAGGCAGCAGCTGGCTGAGATTCTGGGAGAAGAAGCTACAAAATGGCCACTACCCTTCTTTTCCAACTGTGCCAGGCTGTTAGTCCGGTTTTAAGCGTTCCATTTTGCTTTTATGGGGGAGATCTGCTCAACTCCAGTGGTCTGTCCCATGAACTAGCCTGTGCTGGAATTAGAGCTTATTGCTATAGCAATTCTTCTGAGGTGTGTAGATGCTTTTACCAATGATGCAATGCTTTATTCAGATATTAGAGAGAGTGGTTAATGCTTCTGCTCTCCACAGGCTGGCTCAGGAAACAGGCATTGGAATGGGCAAATCACAACTATAAAAGTGGAGTGATCCGTTCAAAAACGTCACCCCTGGGTTTTATTCCTACCAGGAGAAGAAAACCACAAGCTTGAGGGAGCAAATTCTTTTCATTTGGGGTGTATAATAACTCATCCTCTCACTATCTAGCTTGTTTATATGGCTTTTTAATCTCATCCAACCAATTTTGCCATACAGCTCCATAAAATGGCCAATGTGCCCCAATGAAGAAAGGTATCTTTTCTTCCCTGCAGCAGCTGCCGACCAGTCCAGTGCTCAGCAGTTCTGCCGATGTCCTTGCATGCACCCCGGCCCCTCATTTCAGTCTGAGTGACTGTACATGCAATTTCCCTACACAGCAATGGAGGGACAGGACAGAGGCTGCCATACCATGCCCCCTCCATTGCAGTGACTGGAGCTGGATGTACACAGGCGCTGTCACTGATGCAGGGGCTGGATCCAGGGAATGTACCCAGGGAATCCTGGGGAATATACGTAGTGCAAGACTGACCATGATGCTGCTGCAGGGTATTTTTTTTGTTTATTTGGTTTTACAGACGGACTAAGAAACTGAAGATTAAACTATGAAACATACAGTATGCTAGATGGCAAAAGGAGGCCACTTACACAAGGCTTAATTTAGTGGAAGGTAGAAAATTTGCTGCTGAACATATCATTCTACTTTTACAGGGGATGCCTGTTAAACCCTAACTGCCTGTCTCCTGTGCCAACTCAATATTATGATATCATGGCATATAAACCTGTCACCAGTAGAGGAAAGCTGGGAAATTTTGGCACATAGCACAATTGTAAAATGATCTCTATGGTAACTGCTGCTCACGTGGTACAAATAACTGGACAATACAGAACATCCCATTTTTCTCGAGTGTCCACATCCCTCTGATTAGGGATGTGACTAGAAGGGGGCAACCCCATCTGAGCCAATGGGTTCACGGGGCCCATTCATTATTGCCTCACCACCTTATTTATCAGATTTCAGCTCCCACGACTTTATGTGCATAAATACATTACAATTTGTCTCTGCTATTTTACTTATCAGAAGTCTAATAGCAGCCAATACATTTACATTACAATACATATAATAACAAGAAAAAGGTTTACTGTATGAAACATACCATGACACCATTTAATATCTGCACCAGGGTCTGGTCACATTATGCCACGAGAATATTAAAGACACAGTGAAGCTTGTCAACATACAATAAGTTCCTAAAGAGCTCAATAAGTGATGATCTAAATGAGAAAACAACAAAAGAGACAAGCAAAAAGCAAAGGTCGTTGTGTCTATATAATTTTTGGAAGCATAACGTGACCAAGCCCTGGTACAGATATTAAATAGTGTCATGCTATGGAGCTTGTCAACATACAGTAAGTCCCTAAAGAGCTCCATGAATGACGATATACATGAGAAAACAACAAGAAACACAAAAGAAGCAAAAAACAAAGGGCACTTTAATTTGGACCAAAACCTCTTACCTGGGGCATCCATATTTGGGAACCCCACTGTGTGAAACCCCACTGATTGTCCTAAAAACCAGACCCATGGAGCATGCATGAGATCTCGTTGAATCAGTGCTGTAGGTAGTGCATTTTAATGTACAGTATACAACTCTATTTGGAACAGAGCGTCCGCATAGTGAAAGGGGAGGGCTGAGTCCACGGCCTACACGTGGGCTGCCTATGTGAATGGCTGGGCACAGGTGCCCACTGCAGCTGTGAGATGCTGGGGATGCATCTGTAAATGACAGAAGGTTTTTTTTTGCAGGACACACAGCAGTGGATCTCAAGCTGGGATGGCCCAAGTGTGCTTAAAGAGGAACTTCAGAAGTCTAAAAGATGCCCACTCCTCCTGGAGCACCCCGCTTTGTTATACCCCCCTGGAACGTTGGTTCCATCCACCTGCTCGCCGTGTCTCGGCACCTCAGCCGCATCCCTGCTCATTTCTAGCTGTAGCGCGTACCTGTGCCAGACCAATGGCCGGCACAAGCACCCCGACAGCTAGACAAGAGTGGGGATGTGGCTTGTGGTGCACTCAGCTTTATTTGGCACCTTAGCTGCTGAGCGGCTAGCAGTGGCGAATGGAGCAGAGCAAAACCAAGCATGCTGACTGGCTGAGCAGGATGCTTAGCCAATCAGCACACTCAGTTTTGGCCACGCCTGTGCTGTGGGAATGCCAGGAACTGTGGGGATACAAGCAGCAGGGCACCCACTCTTTATTTATCTGGCCCTGATGTTTTTTTAGACTCAGCTGGCCATAAGGTGGTTGGTCCTCTTTAAACTGCGTTTAGCCACCATATGAAATTCATTTGTATTCATTTATGATCACATCATTATATCTTAAAAATAAATTCACAATGCATTCAGTATCACATGAAACACAAACCCTTTTCCAGTCAACATCATTATTGGTATCATTATCTAATAAAAGATACATCATTATAGGCGCATAGGACTGTACATGACAGAAAAGGGAAGCTAACTTAATAAGCCGTAAGCTTCCATAAATAATGCAATGCTGCACTTCAGTTGCGGTGTGTATTATTGTACGCTACACAACCCCCCTCCCCCTCCCAGAGCATTAGCAGCCAGATGTGACCTTCCAGCATTATCAGCTCCTGCATGTCTGATCACTCACATAACGTTCTGAATCGGGATCATCTGTGTACAACATGGACGTGTCCTAAGCAACTCTAGTACACTTACTGCATCTGCTAACTGTGACATTAGATGTTTAGATTTTCTACGAATATGTAACAATATTCCAGGAAATGGAGTCTGCAAAATATGTCTATGATAAAAATCTTCCACAAAGCACAAAAAGATCTCCACTATGAGCAATGTCATTACTAAAGGGATAGTTAAGGGACTGTTACATCAATGAAACTATTAATCCACAAGCTCGATCCCATGTAGTTGTGTGTGGCTTGAGCTGGTCTGAGTGCACTCCTGACCCTTGCACAGATCTGGTAGCACACGGGATCCATCCATCAGTAATTTATGGGCCTGGTTACTAGGGATCTAGCCATCACATTATAGGTTATGGGGGATCTCGGTCTCTATACAGCCTTTTTTCTGTCTTGCCCATCATAACTTATAATGTGATAGCTGGGCACCTACTTTGCACTGGGCCCCAGATTGTTTTGGCAGCGTTATGCATGGAAGCACTGACTGCAGGTCCCAAGGACAGGGCTGCCAAAAGGGACATTTAGCTATGGCCCAAGCCCTACTTATGGCTGCCCCCTAGGCCTCATACTGGAGTCCTGATAGTGCATCTGATAGCATATATCAACAGTGGGTGCTGCTGATAATTTGTGACTGACAGCAGCGATCGAGGCTAGTATGATAAAACTCTTCCACAAAGCACAAAAAGATCTCCAATATGAACAATGTCACATTACTAATGGGATAGTTAAAGGGTTAAAGGGCCTGCTACGCCAATGAAACTATTAATACACAAGCTCGATCCCATGTAGATGTGTGTGGCTTGAGCTGGTCTGAGTGCACTCCTGACTGGCCCCTGGCACAGATCTGGTAGCACACAGGACTGCCATCAGTAATTTATGGGCCTGGTTACTAGGGACCTAGCAATCACATTATAGGTTATGGGGGACCTCGGTCTCTATACAGCCTTTTTTGTTTTTCCCATCATAACTTATAATGTGATAGCTGGGCCCCTATCTTGCAGTGGGCCCCAGATTGTGGTGACAGCAGTAAGCATGGAAGCATTGACTGCAGGTCACCAGGACAGAGCTGCCAAATGGAACGCTTAGCTATGGCCCAAGCCCTACATATGGCTGCCCCCTAGGCATCATACCAGAGTCCTGATGGTGCACCTGATAGCATATATCAACAGTGGGTGCTCCTGATAATTTGTGACTGACAGCAGGTGACCGAGGCTAGTAAGGCAATGTGCACTGGAGCCAACAGCATGAAAGCCAGGGGGTCTGGTAGTATTGAGTCGGTGGGCTGCTGGGTAAATGAGACAGGTAAATTTGCTTGTACAGGGACTTTAAGGAAATATCGGAGGGGTGCATTGTTTTCTTAAAGTGGACCAAAATGTATTTTGACTGCCCAGGGTTTTGGTCCTTGTCCTCAAAACATCCCGATTTGGATGCCCTGCTGTATGAAACCCACCCTGGATACCCAGTAAAACTCACCTGACCTAAGAGGTCTTGCTGGATAAAGGTGAATAGAGCCGAGCACCACTATCTGGGAGCGTGTCCACACTGGCCACTCACAAATGCCTGGCTAAAGGTATAGCGGAGCGCGACTGCTGCCTATGCATGCACTATTGCTTCAGTGGATAGGCAAGATTTACTGGGATCCAGGGGGTTTGACACAGGGAATCAGAGGGTCCTGGAGTCTGGTTGATATTCCTCCAAATCTGATTAGCTGAGCACTATTCAAAAGAAGTTTATCATTAAAATGTATACACAGTTTTATATTAGGCGAGCACATGACCTGGAATAAGCATAAATCCTCAATTTTTTCACATTTTCTTCAACACAGTACAAAGAAAAAATAAATATTTATCATCTTATGTCAAAATAATAACCCATTTCCGGAGGAGGGAGGGGTTTAAGCGTTTCAGTGTCTCTGTTGGTATTTGTCTCTTTAAAGCGGACCTTCACTCTGATTAAGAGCATATCATATATGTTTTCCACACGCTGTACATACAGATTGCTCACATTAAAAATCATCGTACCTGCATCTACTGCATGTTATGAGCCTTTAAACATCCAAGATGGCGGCTCATGAAACATCAGGCAGCCTGCAAACAGGAAGTGCCTTCTGACTGTGCTGCTCTGCATTCTGGGATTGTTGAGCTTTTCCTGACCCCAGCTCTGCTCTGTCTGAGAAAAGCACAGCTTTAACCCCACCCTGCTTTATCCCACTCCCTCTCCTCAGTAAGTGTGATTCTTCTGGTCTTCAAGATGGCGGCGCCCATATCCTAAAGTCCTGAACGGAGTTGCAGCCCAGTGGGGGAAAGAATAATAAGTAAGTGACTAAAAACTTAAAATGTTTTAACTTTAGATGCTGGGATTCGTTTTTTAAGGATTTGAGCTTTTCAATAAATCATGGTGAAGGTCCGGTTTAAGCGTCTGTCATGAATGATACATTTATGAAGTTTTAAAGGTGCGGAAATTGTCTAAGAAGGTCATGAGAGGTATCCCCAGATTACTTCAATACATCTTTTAATCTAATCACTTGCACAGTAAGCCTCCCCTGGCATCACCTTTTCACATTGAAAGTGAAAACACTAAGGGGCAGTGAGTGAAAACATATGCCCGGAGCAGTGGGCTGCCCTAGCCATGGTGACCAGGGAGAAGTTGGGGGCTAGGTGACTTGCTCAAGAGCACATGCCCCAGCCAGGAACTGAACCTTCCACCCCAGTCACAAGATCGATAGTAGGACCTCTACCATTAACATAACAAGAAGACCCACTAGCCCTATGCTGCACTGCAGAAGAATAAGTGGGCAGCTGGTATATTGCCACAGTAATGTATGCTTCTGAAATGAGCATCCTAATCATGAGAGGCCCAGGGAAATATTGGAGACATGTTAAAGTGCAGCTGAAATTTCTTATTCCAAATGTGGTGTCATTCTTTGTTGACAGGAATCACGACACAAGGCTATTTCCTCTTGTTCAGCTCACTTCCTGAGAGTTGCTTCTTGTGAACTGGTCTATAGAGAGAGGCTTTCCCTAATTGTCAGTGGCAGTTTCCTTCAAACTGGTAAACATATAAACACACAGCCACTTCAAATACCAGTAAGGTAACATAATATAATACATATTTAAGGTCCATTATAAATATGAACTATTGAGATAAGTATGAAGTTGTTACCTGTTTATTGATAGATGTTGGGGAATCAGCTAACGCAGCAATGCCTATACCTGAATCATCACAGTCTATGAGTTTCTCTGTGACATTATTTTGACCAGGTTTCATGAAGGTAAATTCATTTTCAGTAGAGTCTCCAGCTGTAGAAATATCATGTAAATATGGCAGGGTAGATGCATAATTAAAATGAACTGGAAGCCTGGTCCCAACCTCAGAGTACATATCAGTCGGTAGGTATCCAAAATTCTTGGGCAGAGTTGACCTTGACTTCATCCATTTTGAAATGATTGTAATCATAATAGTCAGTGTAAACAGGAAAGCTATGACTGCCAAAGCTATCACTAAGTAAATGTTTATGTTAGAAAACAGATCAGAGTTTTTGGATTGGGCGTTTGTTTCAGAAAAGTCTTGTAAATTCTCTGCAACAACCAGATTAAGGGTTACAGTGGAGGAAAGTGGTGGCTTTCCATGGTCCTTTACCACCACCACAACACTGTGTTTCATCAGGTCTTTCTCCTCAAATGTACGTAATGTTCTAATCTCACCACTGTGCAGACCAATAGAAAATGACCGCGGTTCCGCCAAGTTTAAAAATTCATAGGAAAGCCAGGCATTGTGTCCAGAGTCAGCATCCACTGCTACAACTTTAGTTACTAAATAACCTTTGCTTGAAGAACGAGGGACTGTTTCAAATGAGGATGAGACTCCTTTTCCTACAGAGGGATATAAAATCTTGGGAGCATTATCATTTTGGTCAATGACATATATTTTAACAGTGACATTGCTTGTCAGACGAGGACTTCCACGATCTTCGGCCATTATTTGAACTTCAAATTCACGTGTTTGTTCATAATCAAACATCTGCTGAGCATAGAGGACTCCAGTTACCGAATTCATAGAAATGTATGTAGACACTGGTACATTACCTATGTTTCTGTTTATGATAGAGTAACTAGTTTTACCATTGTCTTCAAGGTCTAGGTCAGTCGCCTCGATCTTAAAGATCGAGGAACCAGCTGCTTTATTTTCTGCAACAAAAACATCATATCTAGTTTGGTCAAATACAGGTGCATTGTCATTTACATCCTGTATTTCAAGCCTAATGGCTCTTGAGGTGGACAGAGGAGGTGAGCCTTTATCTGAGGCAGTGATTGTAATGTTATAGCTGTCCATTTCCTCTCTGTTTAAGATACTTGAGGTTTGAAGTCTGTAGTAGTTGCTAGATGACAAAATGATTTCAAAAGGCAATGACGCTGTTATTTTACAAATGACATCACCATTAGCTCCAGAGTCTATATCTCTTATGTTAATGAGAGCGATAAGTGTTCCAGGTGAAGCATCTTCAGGTATTGAAGTGGTGATGGAGGTAAGGGAAATCTCAGGTGCGTTATCATTAGCATCGATAATTCTGATAATAACCTTGCAATGGGAGACTAGACCCCCTCCATCCTCAGCTTCAACCATTAATTCATAATTTTTTGTGGTCTCAAAATCCAGTTGCCCTTTAGTCCTAATTTCACCAGTGTCAGAATCTATGGTAAATACCTGCTGAGCAATTTTCTTGATATGGCCAAAGGAATAAGTTATTTGTCCATTAAGTCCCTCATCTTTATCTGTGGCACTGAGCCTAATCACTAGAGAATCTATAGGGGTATTTTCTATAACATCAATTTGATGTAGTTCTTTTTCAAATACTGGTGCATTGTCATTAATATCACTAACAATAATCTTAATGACAGCCGTCCCTGTCTTAACAGGCTGACCTCCATCAAAAGCTGTTAGAATGATTTCAAATGATGATTGCTGCTCCCTGTCTAACATCCTTTGTAGGACAAGCTCTGGGTATTTATTACCATCAGCACTAGCTTTTTCACGCAAAGTAAAATACTGGTTCTCAGAGATTCGATAGCTTTGCAAGGAGTTAATTCCAGAATCTGGATCCAGTGCATTAACCAGACCAAATTTTGTCCCAGGTTGGGTCAATTCACTTATTTCTAAATTAATAAGGCTCTTGGAAAACATGGGGGGATTATCATTTATATCCTGGATTTCAATCTCCACTGGAGACACAGACAAAGGATTTTCAGCCACAGCTTCCAGACGTAGCAAACAACTGGATGTAATCTCACAAACAGTCTCTCTGTCTATTCTGTCCGAGACATAGAGGTTGCCATTATCAAGGTTCACAATGAAGAAATTCTCTGAATTAACAGAAGAGATGTGGAATTTTCTCATTGTCAGTTGCCTAATATTTAAACCCAAGTCCTTAGCAAGATTTCCTACCAGGAAGCCTTTCTTTGTTTCCTCAGGGATAGAATAACGAAGCTGACCAAAAATTGCCTGAAGATTACAGCACAGTAACAGAAAACACACTACTTGCCATTTCATGGTGCTCCGAGTCCTCATTTTTGTGACCTTTGTTAAGATGTCCTGTTTTAGGATATAATCCGTTTGGTAATTGTTGCAGAATTCCCCTCTAAATCTTCAGTTTGTGGAGGAGTAAATACAGTGTGATCCACCTTGTTCGTGACCTAACAGTCAAGTAATTGCAAGGATGTCTTTCCCGGTCTGCTCTCTCTATTTACTGAAAACTCAACCGACCTCCACATGCATCGCTGACACCTTACTGGGCAACAGTGACACACTGTGTTCCACTTGGGAACTGCACACTTCATGCTTTATTAGACCAACACATCCAATACCGGTAAGATTATAATAGTGTTTTATACAAAATAGTAAAAGTATTATATCACACAGGATATAGGCCTTGATGTGTTGCTTTAGTGAGTATTATAAAACTATTAAGGTACTCTTAAGTGTTAATGCATTTTCTATCAGCTTTTTTTTTAGTTTTATTACTCCTGTTTATTTAAACCACTATAGATCAAAGCCTATGCGGCAATGAATCAAATATAAAAGTCTGGACCTTTAATATACTTTATTTTGTGCATGCTGCTTGTGTCTATGCCCACATCTGGTAGAACTCTACTATTGTGTATGCTTGGCATATACCTAGCCTGGCAGTATCTACAGTCATACAGGTATAGAGATACTTTTCCATGTAACTGCCTATTTACCCTCCACCTTTCACCTCACATTCAGGATTTGAAATCCATTCTTTAATCTCACCTCTTCAGATAATATTACCTGCCCATAAATGATTTTATTTAAATGTACCTTTTCTAGCCTGATATGGCATTCTCTGCATGGAGCTTGCAAATGCTCCTCTACCCCCTCAAACTATTGTTACTATTTGTAATTAGTTTAGTTTATAAGTGCATCATATCAGGGCTCTCTCATAAAATGTATTTTAAGTGTGTTGCATTGCCTGGATGGCAGGCAATAGATTTATAGTTTTTTATAATAATACTGATAAATAATGTATCAATAAGGTAATCACTCAACACACAGTGTACACTAATATATACCCATACATTTGAAGATCATGTAGATCTATGAATGAACTAAGTGCACCTAAAAATAACACAGATCAAAGTCGGCACCCAGCCATATTGCATATTGTTTGATAAATCTGGAGAATACTTGTCCTTTTTGAAATGCTTTTGAGAATATTTGGTGCTGGGTTTACTGTATGTAGCCGTAGTACTCTCAGGTCTATTTGATACCCATTGATAATATTATCAATCACACTATATAACCAGTGTTGCTTGTTATTTTTAAGTGAAAGTTAGCTACATTTTAATTTTTTCAGCAAGAGTCACAATACCTATAAAAATCCAACCACTATTAGGTGGTCTGTAGTACCCACAATCACGGTGATCAATGTGGAGGCTGATTCACTATGCCAGGTATTGCCAGATAAGCGCCTGTATAGCGGTCCTTAGTGCGACCGCTAGTAGACGCTGCAAGCAGGTACCTGGCCGGCATTGATGAATGTGTTGTGTGTTGGGCGCTGTAACAACAGTATAGCGCTGCAGCGAGAGGTAGCGCCAGCTAAGTGCGCCCGGCACTCAGCGCTCCACATCATATTTAACAAAACACTAGGCACACAGAGCAACGGCACTCTAAAGCTGGGCGCTGTAGCATAGAGTGCCAGATGCTGTGTGATCAAAGTCTGTTTTTGAACACATATAAACCAGTAACAAAGCGAAAACACATGGAATGACATTGTTTTATCACTGGGACCTGTAAATACATTTCTGCATAAAAATATAAAAAGTCCTAAAAATGTATAAACGTGTTTGTTTGCAGCCAGGAGAGGTCACACAATGATATGAGCACATGGTGCTCCTGAGCCTAGAGCGCCGGCGCTATACACTGAGCCGCCTGTAATAATACATGTGGCGCTACATGGCGCTGTCAGAGGCGCTCACCAGATTCACTTTCTTAAATGTGGTTTTACGTACAGTCCCTGGCGTTCACCAGACGTTGCCTGTCGCTACGAAGCACTACCTGGCGCTATCCTTTCTTAAATAACCCCCTTATTCTGAAAAAGCCGTTACCTATTTGCTAATTTAGAAGTAGATGGGGTCTCATTTGAATAAAATAAAAATAGTAACTGGGTATGAAAGGGAAAAAGGATTGACCAGCCAAATAATAAACAAATGGAAAGTAAACTTTTGATCCTGATTGTTCCTACACTGATGATCAACAACTCACCCAATTGCTGGATCGCATTCCCTGCTAGCTGGGAATGAGCGCCAATCACCAGCACTTTATTATTATTGTTTATTTTTATGGGACCATCTTCTACAGTTGCGCGGTACAAGGTATAATTACAAATAAGGTAAGATATACTGTACAGGAATCATTATAAGCTAGATGCTACAAAGTTCAAACCAAATGTGGGAACAAGAGACAATAGTAAGGAGAGCACTTTCAAGGCGGGCTCAAGTCCCTTTGCCATCAGCCACATGGAGATGAATGGAGATGGGGCAGCAGCAAATGCGGATTGAATCCAGTGATCAGGTGAGTTGCTGATCTCCAGAGATGAATGGAGATGGGGCAGCAGCAAATGCGGATTGAATCCAGTGATCAGGTGAGTTGCTGATCTCCAGAGTAGGACCGATCACCTGTGGTGGACAAAAGGTGAGTACCCTTTTGTTTTTTTTTATTTGAGTGGTCATTCATTCCCTTTATGTAGTTGGTATATGTGTTATCTTTTGGAAGGACATGATTGGCGATAAAAGAACATTAATTTCAAACTACCCCTGGCCTGGAGGGAGTTAGGAAAATCAACTGAAGCTGCATAGAAGTACTTTTCCTAGTAAATGCTTTTAATTTTTGTGGACTATATTAAAACAGACCAACACCCATTGCTTTACTAAGAGAAAGCTGGCACAGTGGCAGTTTGTGACTCTGACTGGCAAAAGAACTCCAGGACCCATGGTCACCTGTGTCCAATCGTGGGGCAATATTTCATGGGGGGGGAATTGGCATTTGCACCCACCACCCACACAACACCATAGTACAGTGCTTTGAATGAGTACCAGTGTATAACCATTGTTGTTGTCCTTTAGCATAGGACGTTGCCCCTGATCAGGGTATTCTAACACCACTTTGGTATGCACCCCAACCTAATATGTTGCCATTTATAGTTTACCTAAGCCTGATTTGCTCCATAAATACAAAACTGCTCTAATAGGTGATAAATAATATTTATTTTCATTTTTGTGTTTCTCATGCAGTTTGAAGTCGACCAAAACCTACAAAGATTAGCCCAGGAATCTATAAGTTTCCCTCCCCCTTGGGCATCTATAATTGGGATGCCCCACTGTGTGAAACCACCCAGGTAACCCAGAAACTCACCTTCTTTCCCGGTCCAGCAGCTGCATCCCCGCTATCCCATTAGCAGGGCACATGTCCGTGCCAGGCATGTGTGAGTGGCCAGAGTGGGCACGCTTGCTGTTAGAGGGTAGCGGGGCATGAGGCAGCCAGTGCGCTCAGATCCGCTCGCCCTAGATGATGGCTTAGACAAAGGGATGGGAGCGCGCTGATTGGAAGGGAGGCCGCTCATGCCCCATAGAACGGGGGAGAGGTGAGTTCGTTCAGGCGACCTGGGGGGTTTCACACTGCGGGGCGTCCCCGATCAGGCCCCGGGGGCAAGAATCAAAAACCAGGATAGTCCAAATCCTGGGTATTGGTCCAATTTAAGTAGCTGTTGTTATGCAATTTCAGTTGACTGAAAGCCCATATATACCACCCATGTGATATTTGAGATCATTAGGAAAAGGAAAGTGGAATTTTATCAATCTGGAATCGCTGTTCTAGCTCAAAGTCACCAAATACAAGGTAAAGTAATGCCAAAGGAGGACCTTCCCTGCGACCTCCCACAGTCCTTTGCTGCCTCGGCTATAAGCACTGGGTTAAAGGGTTGATTTAGTCTAAACAAACGTATTGAATGTAAAGTGAAAACAGTCACCACAAAGCCTTTGTTTTTTCTGTCAGCATAGTCAGGTGGGCAAGGCAAGCGTTCTATGTGTTGACTATAAATACACATAGCTTGCTTTCTAAGCCTCAGGCAGTTAACATATGTTTTGTATACATTTCTATACAGTTTACATTACAGGCCTAATTTACCAAGTCTGCCAGGACCAGCAAAGCTGGCTGGACTATTCTGGAGAAAAGGCTGAAATATACTGAGAGAAATCTCTATCCTACATCCTTACAATCTAAAGGAAAAATGGCTGCCTGTGACAGGAAATGCCCTGACGTATTATAGCTACTCTTGTCTCTATAACACTGGGGACATAAATCTGTTGTAATGCCTGGTATCATGTACCAGGACTCACCACATACATGTTTAGACTATAATACAGTAAAGTTGTTGGAAGGTTTTTATTTAAAAGGTAAAAGCTCTGTTTCTCATGTGAGGTAGCGTTCTTCCTCATGCTGGCCATGCTTTATTATGCAGCAGACATTAGATTTTCCATTAAAATATGACAAGTTCTCTACCTCATTTTGTTGATTTTTACAGGGGAGCTCAACACACTTTACTGAACAACACAAGGCAGTCGGTATATACATTTTTTTTTTCTTTTACCCCACATGTTATAGCTGCCTCACAGGGAGGGCTCTCTGTATAAGCTGTCAGTCATTCAATAAAGTTTTTGGAGAATACTTTAGTATATCACCCAAAGGACTTCTCCACCTCATAAACCTAATCAGGTATGAGCAACTTATTTTTTATTTTTTTTTCTACACTTGATTGTGTGTTGAGGTGGGGAGATTTCCCTCCAAATGAGGCATCGATCCCTCCAAATGTACAGAAACTAAGCTAATTAATTTGTATTAAAGTGTGCCAGGGTTTGGGTAGATTGCTTTTTGTTCATTCAGCAGTAAACCCACAGAACCTCCTCTTGGACATCCATAGCCTTCCTGTTAGAAAAACATCCTGCATGGTCATTACAAGCAAAACGTGAGCTTATATTTTCTCATTTAAACTGATTTATCAGTAGGAAGAAAATCAAGGCAACTGTATTATTTTATAGAATATTTTAGTCACCTGACTACTACTTCTACAGATATACCATGACTAGTGATAGGTAAACCGGAACCGCAAAGTTCATACTGAACCTGAAAACAGACTTCAGCATTCCATCAATTCGCTTCAACTATGGTTGCAGCAGCGGAAAGCTGCCTCTGCCTGACCCTCTTCTGCCAGCGGTGGCGGAGTGGCGACGGCAGCGGCAGCAGCATTTGAATGCCGGCTCCCATCATAACTGACCTATATTCATTTAACAGACCTCGTTAGTATTTGGTCGATTGAAGGCAGGCTTTGTGGATTAGACATGTCACCTAGCAGCTCAGTAACCCGTATCCTAACAACAATCTAATATTGTCCCTGCACAAATAAATATTAGGACCTCACAATGAATATGAGTTACACTTGGGGTACATGTTTTGGCCTTACACTGGGAAAAATGACATAGGCAAATCAGAGATAATTTAATGGAGGGCAGTTTCATTGTTAAATAAGGTTTTTTTTTCCTACAATGAAAAGATAGAACAATCAAACATGTTTAATGTAAAATAAAGTATGACTCAAAGGACAAGACGATATCAGATGCACACAGAACAGAGATGATCATGCCACATGACATTAGGTATCCGTATTATGCCCTATACCTGTGAGGTACCACACAGGGACAACACTAATGAACAGAAATCTGATAGCACTCAGTGCCTGCAAAGCTGTTTTTGCCATCTATCAAGTTCAGCAACTGTTGCCTTCGATTATTTTTGTTTTGCTTTTCCATCAATCACAAGGGGGGTTACAAAGTTGAACTTTTTGTATGTATCTTTTTTTCTACATTAAGTAGAACTATTAAAAAACATTGGTGGTGCATTTGGAGCAACCTTTACCAGACTAATCTATCCCATTATGTCACCTGTGTGATGTGGTCCTTGGCACAATAGAGCCAGCAACATTAGTGAAAGGCCATAAACCAACCAGAATCCTGTTCGACATATCATGCAGCATCCAGGAAACCAAACAATGGCCATAGGCAAATTGAGGTGAGGGCGCAAACATCTGCTCATTTGCTGAGAGCAAACCCGTATCCCTCCTCAGCCACAAAAGACATATACAATGCAACTTTTTATATAATTTAACAACAGATCTCCTTACATACCTGAAAAAAAGGACCGTTCTTGAGTAAAGTGTCTCGAACATTTTCATTACCAATCCCTGAATCGTCAGTATCAATTAGACTATCTACAGCAATATCTGGTTGAGTTTTTAGGAAAGCAAATTCTGAATCCTTTGTATCCAGAGTTGCACAAATATTGTAAGAGTACGGCAGTTGTAATGTACCAGTGCTAAACTGGGGACCAAATCTAGGATCAGTAGGGTATAGGGTTGTAGCCATAGATCCATACATAGATGAAGGTGTGGACTCTGTGCATTTGGAGATGACAGCAAACATCACAGTTAGCAGGAACAGAGAAGAAATACAACCCAAGGCGATGACCAAGTAAATGTGTAGACTTGGCTGAGAGTCTAATTGGTTAGATCGGCTTTTGATTTCTGGAATGACCTGCTGTAAATTGTCTGCAGCCACTAAGTTAAGAGTCACAGAAGCTGAGAGGGGTGGATAACCGTTGTCTTTTACTAAAACCACAACTTTATATTTTAAGGAATCCCTCTTATGAAACACATGTGCTGTCCTGATCTCTCCAGTGTGCTGGTCAATAGTAAAGGGTGATGGTTCTGAAGACTGTAAAAAATAAGATAACCAGCCATTGTGTCCGGAATCTGCATCTACTGCCACCACCTTAGCTATTAAAGAACCAGTCTCAGAAGACCAAGGTACCATCTCAAACACAGGCCGATCAGTATCTGTAGCTGGGTATAAAATAACTGGTACATTATCATTCTGGTCTACTACCTGGATCCTTAGAGTTGTGCTGCTGTTTAAAGATGGAGAGCCATTGTCTTTGGCAATGATGTGAATATTTAGTTCTCTGTGCTGCTCATAGTCAAAGGACTTTTGTGCATAAATGACCCCAGTCACTGGATTAATAGACACATACAACGATATGGGATCTTTCTCATTGTTACCAATAACTAAGTAAGAGAGTTTAGCATTTTCTCCAACGTCTCTATCTCTTGCTTGAATACTAAAAATTGAAGCACCCGGCATATTATTTTCCAATACAAACGCAACATAGGTCAGTTTCTCAAAATTAGGTGCATTGTCATTGACATCTAACAAGTCCAACTGGATGATATTCACAGAGGACCGTGGAGGGGAACCTTTGTCAGAGGCCTGAATGGTGATGTTGTAGGACGACATCTGCTCTCTGTCCAGGACATCTTTCGTAACAATTTTATAGAAGTTACTGTCCGATGTTACTAACTTGAAAGGCACATTTCCTACAATATTACATTGAACCTCGCCATTTTCACCAGAGTCTTTATCCCGGACTGAAATTAGTGCCACAACTGTCCCTGGTGCTGTGTCCTCAGGAACTGGAGAAGATAAGGATGTGATGGATATTTCAGGAGCATTGTCATTCTCATCCAGAATTTCTACTAACACTTTGGAATGGGCAGCCAGGCCACCTCCATCATGAGCTTGTATAGAAATTTCATAATGTTTTGTAAATTCATAATCCAAGTGACCTTTTGTTTTAATTTCTCCACTTCTAGGATTAATAGTAAAGGTCTGAAGAATAGTGTTAACCATAGTGCTGAAAGAATATGTGATATCTCCATTCACACCTTCATCTTCATCGCTTGCACTCACTCTTAGAACTGTAGAGTTCAAAAGTATATTTTCCTTAACACTTATTTTATATACATCCTGGGTAAATACTGGAGCATTATCATTAAAATCAGTGACAGCTATTTTTATTAGTGTTGTCCCTGTGAGTACAGGATTGCCTCCATCCATAGCTGATAGAATGAGCTCATGGTAATTCTGCATCTCTCGGTCTAGAGGCTTCTCTAGTACAAGCTCGGGAAATATGCTGCCGTCACTGCTGATTTTCTCCCTTAAGACAAAGTGATTGTTTTCACTGAGCTTGTAGCTTTTCAGTTTATTCATTCCAATATCCAAATCCTCAGCTTTCTGCAAAACATATCTGGCTCCAGGTAAAGTATTTTCACTTATGTCTAAATTAATAGTTGCATAGAGGAATCTTGGTGGATTGTCATTAATATCTCGAATCTGAATCTTAACAGTAAAAACATTTAGAGGATTCTCAGCCACAACATTAAAGGTAAAGACACAATCATCAGCAGCTCCACACAGAGTCTCTCTATCTATCATGTCTGCAGTATAAAGGTTGCCATCTTGCAGATTTATGTTGAAATATTTCTCAGCAACATCAGACACAATACGAAGTTTTCTTGCTGCCAGATCAATTCTATTAATTTCAAGATCATTTGCTAAATTCCCAATAACGGCACCTTTTTTAATTTCTTCTGAACTGAAATAATGAACCTGACCAGAGACTGAATGACCCAGCCATAAACACAATGAAAACAGTACTTGGCATCTGAGTCCTTGCATTGTCTGTCCTTGATTTGGCATTTTAATCCTGTTATTTATTTTTGTGCAGTGAATAGATCCAGGGAAATTCCTTGATGCTTATAATCCACAGTTTAGAGTTAAGCTTTCTTCTTCATCAGACCTGCAGTGCTAATATCTTGTACAGAAATGATCTGTATCAGTGGGTATTCCCTGCCTCATAGATGTGCTTCTAGATCTCTTTTCTCTTTCCCTTTTTGGCCAATAGCGGCGCTCTGAGGTGAACATGGGGTACTACATGACCAGAGAGCTATATTAACACATTTGAATTTTAGGCTCCTATTGCAATTACTAAAATGTAAACTTCTGCTCCTTATGCAGTTAATATGCTGCTGCTTATGACTTGACCAGTAGGCTAGTAAAAATGGATAGGTTAGTAAAAAGGGATAGTTCTGGTATCCTTAGCCGAATTTGTGCTATTCAAGCTCATGTTTTGTAATTGACCTAAAATGGCCAAATGATAAAAATCCCTAGAAATATGCTGGATGGCGGGAGGAGAGGTAACTTATACACTCGGCATCAAGAAATATCCAGCCAGGCTTGTTTCTTCTTATTTTAATGGAAGGAAGAGGAAATCAGGGGTGACAGGTTCTGTCTAGATATGTCATCCCTGGATTTTATTCCACCCCATGAGAGAATAATCCACAAGCTTTGGGGGAGTATTATTCAGCTCTGGTGTATAAGTGACTCCTCCTCTCATTACCCAATGGGTTAAAACAGATGTTAAATATTACACAATTTCGTGATAGTGCTCATTTAAAGTGAAAGGCCTTAAAAGAATCCGTATGGTCCCCTGGAGCTCCAGTCTAACACGATAATGCTGAGTTTCCATTAACATGTAAAAATTAGCTATGAAAACTTAATGTAACATTTAAAACCAGGGAGTTTATCATCATATTCACTAGTAAACACATACCCTAGGATACATGGATGGAAATCTGGCCAGTATGTCACATGAGATCTTTGTGGAAGTCCAGCCTAATATAATAGTCTCGGCTAACATATAACAATAAAATACCTTACCTAGTCCCTGCAATCCAGCAATGTCTCATTGGCATTACCAACCATGGGCACAGTCATCTTGGCGAGACAGCGCAGAGCAACATCACTCGCTAACCTATTAACTTAAACCAGACCAACACCCACACCCATTTTTTCTTTAACAGGTGTTGGTCCCACTGACAGCTAATAAAAACAAGCTTGGGGGGGAGCATACATAACCCCCTAGAATGCCTGATATCCTTACCCTCTCTATGAGCCAGCACTGGGAAAGGATTCCCACAATGGGCCACGGGCCGCACGTTGGTCATGGTTGCATCCTAGGTGCCGGCCACTGGAAAGCCCCGCCCACACCCTGCCCCATGTGACCGCCCAGAGGCCTTTCCTGGCACTGGCTCATAGTGAAGGAAGGAAATCTGGGAGGGGGGGGGTTATCAGCAGGAGGGCTCCAGCATTCTGAATGCCCCCAAGCTTGTTTTTATTAGCTGTCTGTGGGACCAACACCCATTAAAGAAAAGTTTAAATGGGGGCCAGAAGTGCACAGAGAAGGGGATGCCACTCTATGTAGCCTTGCTTTGCTGCAGAGACCGTGCTGGATCCAGGACAAAGTACTGTAAGTTGTTGTAAAACAACGCAGCCACCCGGATACTCACCTCTTCTGGATTCCTTCTATGGCAGCCATAGGGCACCCTAGCAGCTTGCAAGGCCAGCAGCATCAAGGCAATGTGTTCAGCCCCCGGCTTGCGGTAACATGAGAGCGCAACCTGGAAGAGGTAAGTACCCCAGCGCCCCCATTCTTTTTTTTAGCAGCCTCGCTGCTGCATATTAAAGAGGAGCTCTAGTCATTTCTTCACTTTGTTGGTCCCAGATTTCCTCTGGTGGGCCCAAGATATTCCATTCAAAAGTAGTAACAGGCACAAGTAGAACTTTACACCTAAGCAATTAAATTGTATTTGGCTATATCATAATAGGGACCAACATAAATGTGTATACTATATTATTTTGAAGAGACAGATAATAAATCAGAGAAGAAAAATATTTATAGAATTATATGATGTTTTTTTGGAATTTGACTAGGGTGTTCATTGAATGGGCATTGCACATTATGATGCCAAGTTGAATGGGGGACACAAAGACGTTGAGGGCTGCTGTACAGTTTAGGTCCTCTTTAATGAAAAATGTCATCCATTAAAATAAAGGACCTATTGCTTAAGAGGACCAACCTTCTGTGTTGATTCTGTTCTTTTAAAATACAAAAAAATCTAAAAGCCACACACACTGAGAAGTCTTCATATTGTACTTGTCAGTAAGCCTACCTCCTAGGTGCACAGAAGTGTCTAAATGGTATATTCCCACAGAGAGATCGGGATGCCTGCCAGCCTCAATAACCTGAGTACAGCCATAAGCTATACTTCTGAATATAGACTGATTCACCAGTTATTTTCTGAATTGTCTTTAGGCATTTATTATAATATAAATAAACTAGCAATCAGCAATTACGCACATTGTATTAAGACATCGATAATGCACAAGGCACTGCTGAATATTCCCAGTGCAGCGTCTCTTATGAACATGGCACCAAACCTCTCGTGGACAGACCATGACAGGCCTCCATTCCAATGGATATAACATGCTTTAACCAATAAAAACTGTTACAAACTCAGTTACAGTATATTATATATCTACTATATTTACTTGGAGCAACAGCCTTGCACAGCTGGAGAAAAAACACAAACCCAGATCTCACTTGCCCCATCTGCACGCATGATACTGAATCATTGTCAGCACTTACATTTGCTCCTGCGCCAACTCAAAGCTGAAACACCACCTCACAGATTTTCTCCTGGTAGTGGTTATTTTGGAGCTTTCTTTCCCAGCATCCCAGCCATGCTGCTGCCTGAATTTAACTGACATAAGCCCAAAATGCACAGCAGCAGGAAACTTCCTCCTTGCAGGCAGCTTGCAGCTTCATGAGACGCCATCATGTTTTTAAAATTGACTACAGCAAGAGTTACAAAAAGGTAAATTAATTTTTATGTGCAGCAATCTGAATTGCCCTGGGAAGCGATGCATGAGCATGTTTCTTGTAAGGGTGTTGATCCGGTTTAAGTTATCAGTTCAAAAATGTGCAATGCCACCAAGGCAAATTCTTTGTATGTGTGTATATATTTATTAATTAACTATTTCTGATATTCATAAAACATTACCAGTGCTAATTTGCTCTCCTTATGATATCCTGCAAATTACCATTTCGTACATCCTGCGACTAATGCTCACTTGGCATACAGTAACTTTGGTAGGAACGCCCCAGGACTATTCTGGGTTACAAGTGGAATAGCCACCCTCAGGGTTGCCTTGTAAGCAAACTTGAAGAGTGTTTTGACCACACAAGTAAACCTACAACTGATTTGATAGTTGAAAAGAAAATTGCCACAGTCTAGTTACAGTCTCAACTGCAAAAAGCCACCAGGAGACCTCTGGTCAGCCACATATTGGCACATGCTGTACTACAATGCTAAGTTACTGTATAAAAAATGTAAAATGTTAACATATCTGCTTTAACCCATTCAAGCCGGGGTTCTTAAACAGTGGTACACCTACCACTGGTGCTACAGTACATAAGATCCTATCAGGTGGTATGGGGCAAGGCTGCAGACTGACCTGTTCCCCAACCTGATCTGCTGCCTACTTTATCTAAGCCTGATCTGCTGCCTACTTTATCTAAGCCTGATCTACTGCCTACTTTATCTAAGCCTGATCTGCTGCCTACTTTATCTAAGCCTGATCTACTGCCTACTTTATCTAAGCCTGATCTACTGCCTACTTTATCTAAGCCTGATCTGCTGCCTACTTTATCTAAGCCTGATCTGCTGCTTACTTTATCTAAGCCTGATCTGCTACCTACTTTATCTATGCCTGATCTACTGCCTACTTTATCTAAGCCTGATCTACTGCCTACTTTATCTAAGCCTGATCTACTGCCTACTTTATCTAAGCCTGATCTACTGCCTACTTTATCTAAGCCTGATCTGCTGCCTACTTTATCTAAGCCTGATCTGCTGCCTACTTTATCTAAGCCTGATCTACTGCCTACTTTATCTAAGCCTGATCTGCTGCCTACTTTATCTAAGCCTGATCTGCTGCCTACTTTATCTAAGCCTGATCTGCTACCTACTTTATCTATGCCTGATCGGCTCCATAAAAACAAAACTGTTCCAAAAGGCTGTGACGTGATTTACCTTCTATGTGCACTTCTGAGTATTGACAACCTATTACATACCCTCCAAATTGTACTTGAATTAAGTCAAATGGACCTTCTGTCTTTCTTGTTTTAAAAATAAAACATATAAAAAAGCCAAACACCCTCGCTAGACCTCAAATCTCTTTTACCAATACATACAGTGAAGTGAAGCTGGGAACTCACCACATCCCCTCTGCTGCAATAAATAGGGTGGGTGGATCAGCATCAGGCATGCACTGGTCCAAATTATAGCAAGTAATCCTCAAAGTGTAACCCAAACAAATATAAGCGGCTAAAGTTAAACCCCTCATGGCTGACACCTGCGGTTAAAAGGGCAATAAAGAACAAAAAAAGGGCATTTAAACATTACAAGGCTGAACTCTCAGCTGTAACACTTGAACAGTATAAACTAGTAAATAAAGTGTGTAAGAAAGAAATAAGGTTGGCAAAAGCACAAAATGAACGAGATGTGGCCAAAGAAAGCAAAACAAACCCTAAAAGATTTTTCAAATATATTAATTCGAAGAAAACTAAATCAGAACAGGTAGGTGCCCTAATTAATGATAATGGGGAAATGGTCACTGGGGATGAGGATAAGGCAGAGCTGTTAAATGGATTCTTTAGCTCTGTGTACACAAGAGAAGCGCAAGGAGCCAACACAGGAGATGCCACTGATAGTAATAGCCCAAGTATAATAATTAACAAGCTAAACGTGGATATCATCCAAGAAAAACTCAATAATTTAAATGTGAATAAGACTGGAGGGCCAGATGGACTTCACCCAAGAGTTCTCAAAGAACTCAGTTCCGTTATCTCGTTACCTCTGTTGTTGATCTTTAAAGACTCACTAGCAACTGGTATAGTGCCAAGGGACTGGCGCAGGGCAAATGTGGTGCCCATTTTTAAAAAGGGCTCTAGGTCTTCTCCGGGCAATTACAGACCTGTTAGCTTAACATCCATTGTGGGGAAATTGCTTGAGGGACTATTAAGGGACAACATACACGAATATGTAACTATCCATAATATTATAAGTGAAAACCAACACGGTTTTACTAAGGACAGAAGCTGCCAAACTAACCTGATTGGCTTCTATGAGGAGGTGAGTAGAAGCCTGGACAGAAGGGCGGCTGTGGATATAGTTTTTCTGGATTTTGCAAAAGCATTTGACACTGTCCCCCATAGACGCTTATTGGGGAAATTGAGATCTTCAGGATTAGAAAACGCAGTTTGTAACTGGATTGAAAACTGGCTGAAGGA
Organism: Gastrophryne carolinensis; assembly: GCA_027917425.1. Lineage (NCBI taxonomy): Eukaryota > Metazoa > Chordata > Amphibia > Anura > Microhylidae > Gastrophryne > Gastrophryne carolinensis. The sequence goes on from CM051238.1 coordinate 76,370,156, forward strand.
TCGTGTGCAGAGAGTTGTGGTTAATGATACCTACTCTGAATGGTTACCAGTTGTAAGCGGTGTACCCCAGGGTTCAGTGCTGGGCCCACTATTATTCAACTTGTTTATAAATGACATAGAAGATGGAATTAAAAGCACTGTCTCTATTTTTGCAGATGACACAAAGATATGTAGCACAGTGCAGTCTATTGAAGATGTTCACAAGCTTCAGGCTGACTTGGACACATTGAGTGTCTGGGCATCCACTTGGCAAATGAAGTTCAATGTGGAAAAATGTAAAGTCATGCACTTGGGGTCTAATAACCCGAAGGCAACATATGTCCTCGGGGGAGTAAAACTGGGAGAGTCACTTGTTGAGAAGGATCTGGGGGTACTAGTAGATCACAGACTAAATAACAGCATGCAATGCCAAGCAGCTGCTTCCAAGGCCACCAAGATACTATCGTGCATTAAAAGAGGCATGGAATCACGGGATAGAGATGTAATTTTGCCTCTTTACAAGGCACTGGTGCGCCCTCACCTGGAGTATGCAGTCCAGTTCTGGGCACCCGTTCATAGAAAGGACGCCCTGACTCTGGAAAAGGTGCAAAGGAGAGCCACCAAACTAATAAAGGGAATGAAAGATCTTAGTTATGAGGAAAGATTACGAGAATTAAATCTGTTTAGTCTTGAGAGGAGGCGATTGCGGGGGGACATGATTAACTTGTATAAATATATAAATGGACCATACAAAAAATATGGGGGAACACTATTTCACGTAAAATCCTCTCTAAGGACAAGGGGGCACTGCCTTCGATTGGAAAAAAAGAAATTTAGTCTCCGGAGGCGACAATCGTTTTTTACCATAAGAACTATAAATCTATGGAATAGCCTCCCACAGAAGCTTGTTACAGCATCAACCGCTGACAGCTTCAAAAAAGGATTAGATGCTTATTTTGAAGAAAATAACATTAACAGTTACTACTAGTAGTTATCAATAATAAAAAAAAGACAAAAAAAAAATTAAATAAATGGCTTCCCCTATGAAATAAAAAATAACTTCCCCCTACCCCAACACCCTTGGTTGAACTTGATGGACATATGTCTTTTTTCAACCGTATTAACTATGTAACTATGTATGTAACTATGTAACCCTTACCCAATATACCCAGAGCGATCATTTCATTTTTGTGGTGGAGGACACTGATAAAATCAGTATGATTGAATTAGTTATAAAATTTAAAACACAAAATGCTGCTTTCGTCGGGTTTTCAAATATTTAAAGTAATACTTTTGACAGTACTTCATAGCACTGACACATGCTGGAGGAAAAGTAACCTGCTGAAGTGTTGCTCAGTATTAAGTTATAATAAAAATAATAAGTACATTACACATACTGGACACTGTATTGAACAATAACTTGTAGGTTACTCTTTCCTCCAAAGTGACTGCTGGGAAGTAGAGTCAGACACTTACTTTGTATCTATTTGTGAGCATTTGTTTGTCGAGCGTGGTCTGCCCATCCTTATATCTTAAAAATGTCAGCAAGAATTAGGCAAAGTGAGTTAACCACAGTAAACAATGTTCAGAAATGATACGGACAAAATAATTATCCCCATACAATTTAGTGATATAAAAAACACTACAAGATGTATCTGACATCTGAAAAATGATTAAGTAGTTATGAGGTGAGATGTAGATAAAGTGATAGTACTCAAATGGTAGAGCGCCTCTTTAACTAAATGAACATACATTTAACACTTTATAAGTTTGTATATTTAACACTGATTTCTTTCTAATATTGTATTTACATACCTGAGAGTTGATATTGTCTGCAAGTAAAGAATCCTTTGAGCTTTCATTACTAATCCCAGAATCATCAGCATCAATTAGCTGATCCACAAGAACATTGGCTTGAGGTCTAAGGAAAGTAAAGTCCCTTTCCCTTGAATCCAGAGTCACACAGACATCATATGAGTAAGGAAGCTGTAGGGTCCCATTATTAAACTGAGGAATAAATCTGGGGTCAATGGTGGGATAGAGGTTAGTATTCATAGATCCAAATGTGGAGGTGTATTGAGACTCTCTGTATTTGGAGATGATGGCAAGTATCACAGTCACTAAGAACAAAAATGAAATCAGGGCCAAAGCAATGACCAAGTAGATCTGTAAATTAGATTGGGAATCCAGTTTGCTTGGCTGATTGTTCATTTCAGGAATGACCTGCTGAAAATTATCAGCGATCACCAGATTAAGAGTGACAGAAGCAGAGAGAGATGGAAAGCCATTGTCTCTTACCACTATCACAATTTTATGCTTCAAGGAATCCTTTTCATGAAAAACATGCGCTGTCCTGATCTCTCCTGTTTGTTGGTCAATCATAAAAAAGGATGGATCTGAAGACTGCAGAAAATATGATAGCCAGGCATTGTGTCCAGAATCAGCATCTACTGCAACCACTTTAGATATTAAAGAACCTTGTTCAGAGGACCAAGGAACCATCTCAAACACAGGACCATCCATGTCTGCTGCTGGGTACAGAATGACTGGTGGATTATCATTCTGGTCTACTATGTGAATTCTCAGAGTTGTGCTGCTGTTCAGAGATGGAGATCCATTGTCTTTGGCAATAACTTGTATTTGAAATTCTTTGTGTTTCTCATAATCAAATGACTTCTGTGCATAAATGTCCCCAGTTACTGGATTAATGGATACATAAATGGATATGGGATCTTTCTCATTAACATTATTTACTAGATAATACGTTATTTTGGCATTTTCCTCACTGTCAATATCATCTGCCTGAATATTAAATACTGAAATTCCAGGTAGGTTGTTTTCTGGTACAAATACAGCATATGATGATTTCTTAAAAGTAGGCGCATTGTCATTCACATCCGACAAGTCCAGTTGGATAATCTTTACAGAGGACAGTGGAGGAGAACCTTTGTCAGAGGCTTGGATGGTGATGTTGTAGGTCGGCATTTTTTCTCGGTCCAGGACATCATTTGTAACAATTTTATAGAAGTTACTTGCTGATGATACTAACTTAAATGGCACATCACCTATAATATGACATTGAACTTCTCCATTTTCTCCAGAATCTTTATCACGGACTGATATCAGTGCCACCACTGTTCCCGATGGTGTGTCTTCAGGAACAGGTGAAGATAAGGAGGTGATGGATATCTCAGGAGCATTGTCATTTTCATCCAATACCTCTATTAATAATTTAGAGGCAGCAACCAGCTTTCCTCCATCAATGGCTTGTATAGGAATTTCATAATGCTTTGTTACTTCATAGTCCAAAAGTCCTTTTGTTTTAATTTCTCCATCTTTAGAGTTAATTGCAAAGGTCTGAAGAATACTATTCACCATGGTACTAAAGGAATAAGTGATTTGTGCGTTCACACCTTCATCTGTATCAGTCGCACTGACCCTCAGGAGTGTAGAATTTGGAGCAACATTTTCCTTAATGCTCACTTTATATACATGCTGGGTAAATACAGGAGCATTATCATTGAAATCAGTGATGGCAATCCTAATCAGTGTGGTCCCTGTTAGTGCAGGATTGCCTCCATCCATAGCTGATAGAATGAGCTCATAGTAGTTTTGAGTCTCTCGGTCTAGAGGCTTTTCTAGAACAAGCTCAGGAAATGTGCTGCCATCAATGCTGATCTTTTCTCCTAAAACAAAGTGCTGATTATCACTGAGCTTGTAGCTTATCAGTTTATTAATTCCTATATCCATATCCTCAGCTTCCTGCAAACCAAATCTTGCTCCAAGTGATGTATGTTCACTCATATCCAAACTGATGATTTCAGAAAGAAATCTTGGTGGATTGTCATTAACATCTTGAATTATAACTTCAACACTGAAAATATTTAAAGGATTCTCAGCCACAACATCAAAGGTCAGCACACAATCCTCAGCAGCTCCACACATTGTCTCTCTATCTATCCTCTCTGCAATGTACAGGTTTCCATTCTCCAGATTCATGCTAAAATATTTCTCAGAGACATCAGAAACAATACGAAGCTTTCTTGTTAAAAGATTCTTTACATTCATGCCGAGATCTCTTGCTAAATTCCCAACAACTGATCCTTTCCTCATTTCTTCAACAATGGAATAATGAATCTGCCCAGAGACTGAATGACACAGCCATAATAATAATGGAAATAATACTTGCCATCTTATTCCTTGCAGATTCTGTCCTTGATGCATCCTCAAGCCAGTTATTTGGTTTTGTTTTCTGAAATTATTTCTAAATTATAATCCAATGCTCATCATAATCCCTCTTCAGTATTAGATCGGCAGTCCCCACATCTCATGCAGAAATGTTTCCTTACAATGGTGTACAGGCTGCCTCACAGAGGTGCTTTTGGATCTCTTATATCTTTTCCTCATTGGTCAACAGCGGCGCTCTGAGGTGAACATGGGGTACTGCAGCAACTCACTACAAATATCATTTTTAGTATAATTTAGGCAAAAAATACCACCTTGTGCCTAATTAGTCATCTGAACTTCAGTAAGATAGTAGCCCGTCATTTAAAGACTGTTTGTATTTCCTACTATTATACAGCACATAGAATCATTTTGCCTAAGATTCTTAAAGCCTGTAGCTAAATACTGTAGAAATAAATAGAAAACCACAGAATTTAACGCTATTACGGGAGTGCGGGTAACCACAGAGATAATGCACAAAGCACTGTGTTCACATTCATGCTTACCCATTCAAGTGAATGGGCTGCTGGGGCTGCATACATTGGGGGTTCCCACTGTGTGCAGCCACGCAAAGATGGCTGTGTCCAGCACTGGAATCGGCAGGGAAATGGCGCTGGATTCTGGGTGAGGTGAGTTTTTTTGGTAACCCCCGTCCTGCAGGAAGACAAGACTGACATATTGAAAACATACTGGACTTCCACTTTAAGAACCATGTGAAGACGATAATGTGTGTAAATGTCATAGATCAGCTTATTGTATAACTTTTGTTAACTGGGTTTGGGTGCTAGATAAGCATCTAAAATGGCTGTTTTAACCCAGTAATGTCTTCTGTGTCACCTAATTAGAACGATAACAATGTTCTTCTGCCGGTAAATAATAAAAAATGATATGGTTCCTGGCTGTGGCAATCTTCATTATATTAGAGTATACACTTTATAATGCATGGGCAATGTACAGGAGAACAGATATCAAGTTAATTGACAAACTGTTACTTAATCCCACAGAAACATACCCTGTATCACCTTAGCTGTTGAGTGCAACCGTGCCATCTGAATGGCAGCTGTAAAGGGATGCCTGCCACATACGTCCATGCAGCATTCTTTGCTGCCCTTTAATATGTATGGCAAAGAATGTTCATTACAAGTGAGATTGCAGAAGAGTTACAAAAACCCGGTGAGCCAAGTTTTAGGCAGCTGAGTAAATCCTTTCATACTGTAACATGGCAGATTCTCATTTCATCCTTTTAGCCCAGCTCTGTAGAGCATTGGTCACATACTACCCTCTTCCTTCCTCATTCCTGTCCCAATAATAACACTATGCCAAAGCATACATTTCTTTTTTTAAATAAGTCTTAGACTGGTAGTCAGCTGAACTTCCAAAACAAAGGCTTTGGGCAGGTGACCTTGTGAAAGGCATCTGCCCTCTAATTAATGATCTGAAGTAGATGCTGCAAAATAAAATTACACAAACCAGTTCTCATAGACATTCCTGATCCACAAGCATTAAACCCGACTAACCATTTTTCAAAAATGTTTGATAATTCCCCAGGGGGGAACAGCCTCAATCAACTGCTTTCAAACTCCCTAACTCATACCTGTCAATGCATAATTGGCTAATGGCAATTGCGTGTTACATTCTCGGGCCACCCACTTTGCCGGCCCCTGGCCAGGACTGGGACATGTGACCACAGACAGCACGGTGACAGGTAAGATTTAGGTGGGGGTTGATCGAGTGGGGCCCTGGCAATCAGGAAGTCTCCCTGGAGTGGACCAACCCCAATTTTTTTGTAAAATGTTTCCACTTCTGCTTACAGACTCATCCACCTATTTACCAACACAGATTATCTTGGACATTATAATATTCATTTTTTGAAATGTCTTTAGGCAAACATGCCTATTAAAGAACAATTATACACACAGTATGTGGGCCTAAATTACACCAATATTGTACACATAATGCTGCATATTCAGAAAACATTAATGGATTTTCCTAAAGACATTAGATCAGAATATGCTAAAAGGCAAGAGACCACCCACTTGCTTGCCATTGATTCCTGCGTGCTGATCGCTCTGCCTCCCTCAGTGCACCTATGAGAAGCTGGGCAACTGGGTGGGGGTGGTCTGTATATGGTGTGATCACATTGGGAACCATGAGTGCCTCCATACACATAAATTCCTGTGTATAGAGGCACCTATAGATCCCAATGACTGCGCTCTGTACACAGGCCATGCCCACCTGTTGGCCTGGCTTTTCATACTGGCACTGCAGGTGACAGACAGCCTAAGAGTGTCTGGAAAGGTAAGCAGGTAGCCTCCTGTCCTCTAGCACAATCTAACTGGATGTCTTTGGGAAAGCCTATGATATAACAGTGCTGGTTTGCATACAATATTTTGCCTACTCCTATATTACACACCCTGAGCCCAATCCTAAGTGCACACACACTGCAGTTTGGTAGAGGCCAAGACCATCTAAAAAACACTACTGGATGTTTGAACTAAAAATTACATAACATATCTGGTTTAAAAAAATAAGGAAAATGGGCTTGCTCTCTCAAATTTAAATGATACATTAAAAAATATGTATGTTGCTCTAAATTGTTCTACCCTTTATCAGTGCTTAATGAAATTTGGTAATTAAAAATAAATTGCTTTACTCAACTAGGTTAAAAATTGGGGACATTCTCCAAGTGCAGAAATCTCCCAATTAGAGAATTATCTTTTACATTTTAGAAAATAATTAATCAGACATACCATTCACTTATAAAAGAAATAAATGAGTTGACTTTGCGTTTGATTCAGAGCCAGCTGAGAAAATGTACTCCTTTTTAAGAAGAAAGCACTGCCATTAACTTTCATTGTCTACCTTCAGGCTGATTTACCATTAGGTCAAAGTTTACACCCAGTTGTTGAATAAGCCCCAAAGTAGACAATGAACTGACCCCTTTAACTCTTCTATCCATTCCTAATACTGGCAGCATGAGAACATCCCAGTTTGGACTTGCAAGCCGAATACCACGCACAGCAATATTCACTTCTTCCATGTCCAGCAAACACATATCCAATCAGGTTCAATAGACAAGCTGGTGCATAAACTTGAGCACACTCAATAAACCTGAATGGTTGTCAGCAGTTTCTTGTTCAGCTGCCATGGAACTCAGAAGAAATTAGTATTGCTGTGTCCAGTATAAGGCTTGCCAGGCCAGACTGCGCTGTGCAGCTTGGCATCCCAGATCAGGATGCGCCCATGCTGCTAGTAATATGGAAGAATAGAGAAGGCAAAATCTTTTTTAGACTTTAGGTGTCAAAAACCTGTCCACATGCAGTAAACAAATTCTGTAATAAGGTCTCCAAATGATAGTAAGTAATGCCCAAAGTGTGAATATTTTAATTAATAAAACCCTACCTCTTTACAATTAATGGGATATGAAGATTAATAATTAATTATAATTTGATATTATCAGGTAACGCAAATTGTCGCTATCTTTAGGGTTTTCATTTATATATATTAAATTTACCACCTCTTTATAGAGGTGATGCTGTGGTATGCTGGAGGAAAAAATAATCAACTAAATTGTTGCTCACTATAAGCCATCATTTGAAGTGGAATAAAACCTGGGAAATTGACATCTTGAATCGGCAGGCCCACTGTGTGAATTCGCCTACTAGGTGAATTCAATTTGCCAACTAAAACTGACCTTTCCCCACTCCAATGGTGTATACTCGTCCAATCAGAGCCCTTTGCCTTGACTACATCATTCTGCAAAGGGTTCCGATTGAGGAGCACATGCTACCGCATCCCCTGTATCCCCACCGGCATGTGCACGGGAGCGCCAGGGATGCAGAGGTTGCGGCAGCATGTGCTCCCTATTGAAAACAATCAGAGATGCTTGCCAAAAGGGGAAGGTGAGTTTTTACAGGCGCGGTTGGGGGGGTTCAGACAGTGAAAAGCCATATGTGTCAAAAAGCCACACAGGGCAACCTGCGGGCAGCCACTGATGGGTTTAAAAAGTAAAGGATAGCTACTAGTACAATGTTATATATGTATTGAAAATTGACTTATTGACTTTTATCTATTTGTGGGGAAAATTGCTATTTCTTTGTTAAATTTGCTCTGGTTGCCAATTTTTTCTTACAAATGTCAGTCAAAGCCTGCTAGCTATAGGAAAAAATAATCAGTGATGATGCAGACAAGCTAATGTAATGTATTTATAATGAAAAAAACACCGCAGGTAGAATCAGATTGCTGCCAGACAAGGATTTCAGCAGATTCAGTAATAGAACTCTGAAGGGGGAGGTCCACTTTAATTTTCTGTAATTTCATTTAACACTATAGGAATTAATTTTAAAATAATTTAACACTGTTTTCTTTCAAATATCATATTTACATACCTGAGAGTTGATATTGTCTGCAAGTAAAGAATCCTTTGAGCTTTCATTACTAATCCCAGAATCATCAGCATCGATTAGCTGATCCACAGGAACATTGGGTTGAGGTCTAAGGACAGCAAAGTCCCTTTCACTTGTATCCAGAGTCACACAGACATCATATGAGTAAGGAAGCTGTAGGGTCCCATTATTAAATTGAGGAATAAATCTGGGGTCAATGGTGGGATAGAGGTTAGTATTCATAGATCCAAATGTGGAGGTGTATTTAGACTCTCTGTATTTGGAGATGATGGTAAGTATCACAGTCACTATGAATAAAAATGAAATCAAGGCCAAAGCAATGACCAAGTAGATCTGTAAGTTTGATTGGGAATCCAGTTTGCTTGGCTGATTGTTCATTTCAGGAATGACCTGCTGAAAATTATCAGCGATCACCAGGTTAAGAGTGGCAGACGCAGAGAGAGATGGGAAGCCATTGTCTCTTACCACTATCACAATTTTATGCTTTAAGGAATCCCTTTCGTGAAAAACATGTACTGTCCTAATCTCTCCTGTTTGTTGGTCAATCGTAAAAAAGGATGGCTCTGGTGACTGCAGAAAATATGACAGCCAGGCATTGTGTCCAGAATCAGCATCCACTGCAACCACTTTAGATATTAAAGAACCTTGTTCAGAGGACTGAGGGACCATCTCAAACACAGCACCATTCATGTCTGCTGCTGGGTACAGAATGACTGGTGGATTATCATTCTGGTCTACTATGGAAATTCTCAGAGTTGTGCTGCTGTTCAGAGATGGAGATCCATTGTCTTTGGCGATGACTTGTATTTGAAATTCTTTGTGTTTCTCATAATCAAATGACTTCTGTGCATAAATGTCCCCAGTTACTGGATTAATGGATACATACATGGACATGGGATATTTCTCATTAACATTATTTACTAGATAATACGTTATCTTAGAATTTTCCTCACTGTCAGTATCATCTGCGTGAATATTAAATATTGAAATTCCAGGTAGGTTGTTTTCTGATACAAATACAGCATATGATGATTTCTTAAAAGTAGGTGCATTGTCATTCACATCCGACAAGTCCAGTTGGATAATTTTTACAGAGGACAGTGGAGGAGAACCTTTGTCAGAGGCTTGGATGGTGATGTTGTAGGTCGGCATTTTTTCTCGGTCCAGGACATCTTTTGCAACTATTTTGTAGAAGTTAGTTGCTGATGATATTAACTTAAATGGCACATCACCTATAATATGACATTGAACTTCTCCATTTTCTCCAGAGTCTTTATCACGAACTGAGATTAGTGCCACCACTGTCCCAGGTGGTGTGTCTTCAGGAACAGGAGAAGATAAGGAGGTGATGGATATCTCAGGAGCATTGTCATTCTCATCTAATATCTCTACTAACAGTTTGGAGTCAGCAACTAGACTACCCCCATCAATAGCTTGTAAGGGAATTTCATAATGCTTTGTTACTTCATAGTCCAGGGGTCCTTTTGTTCTAATTTCACCATTTTTAGAGTTAATGGTAAAAGTCTGTAGAATAGTATTTACTATGGTACTAAAGGAATATTTGATTTGGGCATTCACACCCTCATCTGTATCAGTTGCACTGACCCTGAGAAGTGTAGAATTTGGGGCAACATTCTCCTTAATGCTTACTTTATATACATGCTTGGTAAATGCAGGAGCATTATCATTGAAATCAGTGATAACAATCTTGATAAGTATAGTCCCGGTTAGTGCAGGATTGCCTCCATCCATAGCTGATAGAATGAGCTCATGGTAGTTTTGAGTCTCTCGGTCTAGAGGCTTTTCTAGAACAAGCTCAGGAAATATGCTGCCATCACTGCTGATCTTTTCTCCTAAAACAAAGTGCTGATTATCACTGAGCTTGTAGCTTATCAGTTTATTAATTCCTATATCCATATCCTCCGCTTTCTGCAAACCAAATCTTGCACTGGGTGATGTAAGTTCAATCATTTCTAATCTGATCAATTCAGATTGAAATCTTGGTGGATTGTCATTAATATCTTGAATTGTAACTTTAACACTGAAAATATTTAAAGGATTCTCAGCCACAACATCAAAGGTCAGCACACAATCCTCAGCAGCTCCACACATTGTCTCCCTATCTATCCTCTCTGCAATGTACAGGTTTCCATTCTCTAAATTTAAGCTAAAATATTTCTCAGAGACATCAGAAACAATACGAAGCTTTCTTGTTAAAAGATCCTTTACATTCATGCCGAGATCTCTTGCTAAATTCCCAACAACTGATCCTTTCCTCATTTCTTCAACAATGGAATAATGGATCTGCCCAGAGACTGAATGACACAGCCATAATAATAATGGAAATAATACTTGCCATCTTATTCCTTGCAGAGTCTGTCCTTGATGCATTCTTAAGCCAGTTATTTGTTTTTTGTGTTCTGAAAATATTCCTAAATTGTAATCCAAGGCTGATCGATATCCCTCTTCAGTATTAGATCTGCAGTCCCCACATCTCATGCAGAAATGTCTTCTTACAATGGTGTACAGGCTGCCTTACAGAGGTGCTTTTGGATCTCTTGTATCTTTCCCTTATTGGTCAACAGCGGCGCTCTGAGGTGAACATGGGGTACTGCAGCAACTCACTATCAATATCATCTTTGGTATAATTTGAGTAAAATCCAAATAAAGAAACAACTTCTGCCTAACTTGTATCCCAAACGTCAGAACAATAATAGCTTTTCATTTATTTTCAAATAGAGCTTTTTTATGTTCTGTTATAACTATATACGAAGAGGCTTTTCTAGTGTTTCCCATAAAAAATATATAAGACCATATGTATTACATGGATATAGAAACATTTTGTTTTAGATGTTCAAAGCCTCTATCTTGAAATTTACAAAATCTAATCAAATCTAAGTGTCTCATTTTGAATCCATGTAGTGGTGCGTATTGTCATCTGTTTCCTAGAAAACTTTGAGACTTGTGCATACTATTTGAAGACTGACATCACAGTAAATTGCCCTTGGTTACCTGTTTTAACCCAGTATCCCCTTCTGTAGGAAGATGCCAATGTTCTCCTGCCTGTCATGTATTTTACTAGTCACCCCTCTACATGCATGGTGCCATTTACTGAAGATATTGGCCAAAGACAAAGGAGCAAATGAAAATGATAGTTCCTTGGTGTGGCAAACTTCATTATATTAGAAGACACTTGATAATGCATAGGACAATGTACAGGAGATTCGGTTAATTGAGAGTTAAAAAACAATAAAGCTGATCAGTTTATAAATATATAAAAGATCAGTTTATAAATAGAAATAATCACACTGGGGGCAAATGGTGATGTTGCACTTGAGTTCATAGTGGCAAATTCAGCATATTTTAACTTTTACTTAACACGTATCTGTCGCTAGAAACAAAATGAGTTTCTTTATAAAGGACTCCTTTATTTGTTAGCCATCAGTTTATTATTAGTACACATAACTGCTTTAGTGATGGAAAGGGTACTGAAAAAATACAGAATGGTCTGTCTACCTTGATATGTGGAAAATGCATCATACCGTTCGCCTTGCCCAGTAAGAGGGGAGGAGCACAGAATCTCTAAGCTCTGTGGTTTCTCACTCTTTGGGGATTGGTAGGGATGTCAGCCATTGTGAACCCCCCTGCCTTGATGAGATATCTTACCTTTCCCGGTGAAATCTCCTGCATCCCTTTAGCTGTTGTGTACACAACACTAGGAGTATATAAATAGCTGGTGCAGGTACACACGGCTGGAGGGGAGCAGCCATAAAGGATGCCTGCTGCATCGTTCCATTCAGCGTGTTAGTTGCTGATTAGGTTTAATCTTATTTTTATTATTAATTTTAGAACACAATACAATACAGAAAGAAAATTAAAAGGTACAAGACACAAGACAGAATGTAATACAATACACATGTCATAGCTAACCCCCCAATAGTCACTTCAATCTCCCATATCACTGGATGGCGCCCCTCTCTCCCGCCCCCACTTCCCTCCCCACGCCCGTCCCGTCATCTTTGCGACAACCGTTATGCCGCGGGGCCACCTACCCCCCGCTCCTACCGGGAAGGTGGGAGAGGACGCCCCCAGCCAGAAACACCAGCAAGGGAAGTATGAGATATGGCCGAGCCCAGGCAAGGCCCGCATTCAGTACATAAAATCAGTACGCCTTCCAGAGTCTATCAACGCTCCAAAACCTCCCCCGGCACTCGGCCTGAAAGATACCGAACACAACACAAGGACACCCACAAATACACAACCACACCCATCCACACTGAAACACTAGGACCCAGGAAGAAAGGAAAAGAAAGAAAAAATTCCCATTCTCCACACCCTACTCCCATCTACAGCGCCACCTACTGTAGTTCCAGAATCCTCCTTTGGCCAGCATCCGAGTCTTTGAACATTATCCATGCAACCCATGTGTGCATGAATTTCTCATTCTCCCCCTTCAGATCCGCCATAAGCTCCTCCATCCGCATGATGTTATTGAGTTCATCGTACCATTCAAGCACTGAGGGAGTCCTGACACTCTTCCAGTGCCTAGGGATTACCATTCTCATGGCTGTCAAGAAGTGCCTTAAGGCCCCTTTCTTTGCAGCCTCCTTACTGCCGGGGAGCATAGATAGCAACGTTATCTCAGGAGTATTTGGAATCTTAATGCTGAAGGCTTCCTCATATAATAGTAGGACCATCTCCCACAGTCTGTTTATGCTGGGGCACTCCCACCAGATATGCAGCACCCCCTTGCCCTATTGCACCTCCAACACGTGTCCGGGGCTGTGGGGAAGATCTGGTGGACACAGACTGGACTTCTATACCATCTGGAAATTAGCTTAAAGTTTTTCTCCTGAGCCTTACAGGGTTTCACCATTTTATGAGTAAGATAAAACGCCTTCTCGCAGTCCTCCTCCTCAAAAGTCTTCCCCATCTCCCTCTCCCATTCAGCTACAAAATCCAGCTTCCGAAGCTCCTTCTCTCCCATCATGATGCCATAGAGAAGTGAGATAACCCTTTTAGGTCGTTCCGCTGCCTCCAACAAATCCTCAAACTGAGTACTACTTCTCGATAACCCCCCAAGATCTCCAAGGGAACTCAAATAGTTGCGCAATTGACTTACTGCCAGCCATGACCCCCCCAGCCACCAGCTCCTCCCCGGTAGGAGGCCTCCCCCCCCTCAACGTATGTTTCAATTTCGGTCTCGAGGACGCCTCCCGGCTCAGGAATCTTGAGACCCCCAGTCCGGGCGGAACGCCGGATTGCCAAACAAAGGTGTCAAAGGACCCGGTCTTGTTGCAATTTTGAAATTCCGGAGGCAATCCTCCCATATCTGGAGGAGCTGGGCCGTCAGGAAAGGCACCCCGTCTTTCGGAAGTAATTTCGGGTCCACCCAAGGAAGAGAGGTCAGACTTACGGCCTGCATATCTCGTTCAATTGCGACCCATTGCTTATGCCCTTCCCCCTGGTACCAGTCCACTATCCTTATCAATGCTGCTGCTCTATGGTAATTCTCAACGTCTGGCAACCCTGCCCCTCCCCTCACCCCAGATGAACCGTATGATCTCAGATCTCAGCTGTCTGAAAAAACGTTTGTTACCGTGAATAGGCACCGCCTGGAAGACGTACAGTAGTTTAGGCAATACATCCATTTTGACAACGTTAATCCTCCCCAGCCAAGAGATACCCTTCCTCCCATACTCCTCCAAGTCCGCCCTTGTTCTCGCCAGTAGGGGGTCATAGTTCAATCTAAATAGCGAGATGGGATCAGCAGGAATGAGGATTCCCAGATAGCTTATGGCCTCCTTGCACCACCTAAAGGAGAAATTCCCTCTAAGCCTCTGGACCAATGACTGATCCTCAATGCTGATGTTCAGTACCTCCGACTTGGCCATATTGACCTTAAAGCGGACCTTCACTCTAAATAAGAGTCTATCTTATATGTTTCCCACACCCTGTACATACAGATTGCTCACATTAAAAATCATCCTACCTGCATCTACTGCATTTTATAAGCCTTTAAACATCCAAGATGGCGGCTTATGGAAGCTGCCATTTTTGCAGGCAGCCTGCAAACAGGAAGTGCCTGCAAACAGGAAGTGACTGTGCTGCTCTGCATTCTGGGACTGCTGACCTTTCCCTGACCCCAGCTCTGCTCTGTCTGAGCAAAGCACAGCTATAACCCGCCCCCCTGTACCTTATCCCACTCTCCTCTCCTCAGTAAGTGTGATGCTTCTGAGTCAAGATGGCGGCGCCCGTATCCTAAATTCCCGAACAGAGTTGCAGCCCAGTGGGGGTAAGTATAATAAATTAGTGACTAAACATGTAAAATATATTAATTTTAGATGCTGAGGAATTGTTTTTTAAGAGTTTGGGCTTTTCATTAAATCATGGTGAAGGTCCGGTTTAAAGTTGCTGACTCTATTGAATCTCTGGAATTCCTGAATGATTGAGGGTAAGGACATATGAGGTGAAGTAACGTACAGAAGCAGATCATCAGCATACAGTGCCAGTTTATGTGTCCCTCCCCCCATTTCTATGCCCTTAATATCCGGGTTCTGCCTCAGTGCTACCGCCAAATGCTCCATTACCAATACGAATAACAAGGGAGATAAGGGGCAGCCCTGTCTCGTCCCGTTCCTCACCTGAAACACAGAAGACAGAAGCCCGTTCGTTCTCACCCTCGCTGTAGGGCCCGAGTACAATGCGCGAATTTTCTCTCTCATATTTGGACCCAAGCTCGCTTGCCTAAGGGTATGTTCAAGAAATTTCCAACTAATCCTGTCAAACGCCTTTTCGGCGTCCACCGATAAGACACATGGGGATTTTCTTAGTTATAACGTGGGAGTTTAACAGGATAGTTTAAATTGTGTTATCACGGGCCTCTCTTCCCGGCACAAACCCCACTTGGTCCGTATGCACCCAAGCAGGTAGCAATCTCTTCAATCGATTCGCAATCAACTTGGAGTACAGCTTCAGATCTACGTTGATTAAAGAGATCGGCCTGTAGCTGCTACACGATGTTAGCTCCTTCCCGGGCTTGGGCAGAACTGAAATGTGTGCCTCTTGAGTCTGCACCGGGAAGCAACACTCCCCAGACACCGCATTGAACGCCTTAGTCATGAATGGGACCAGTTGAGTCTTAAACTGCTTATAGAATTTTACAGTGAAACCGTCGGGGCCAGGGCTTTTACCGGTTGGGGTCCCCACCAACGCCTCAAGCAATTCTAGTTGCTCAAACGGTTCCTCCAATGCGTCCCTACTTGGTGCGTCTAGGACTGGCAACCCGGTATCCTCCACATATGCCTCTATCTCCCTCTTCTGTGCACCTCCCCCCTGACCCCCCTCCTCAATGCTGTATAGCTGGGAATAGAACCTTCTAAAGGCTTCCACAATACCCCTAGGGTCATGCACCAAGTTGCCGCCCCCGTCCTTTATGGTTGGTATGTATGTTTGGCGTTGTCGGGGATGCAGAAGTCTCGCTAAGGGGCGCCCACACTTATGTTAGTTGCTGATTAATATGCACAGCAAAGCATGTTGATCAAGGGATTGTTGAAGAGGTGAGAAAACCTGGCAAACTGGGTTTTGCATTACTGGGCATCCCAAATCAGGATGCCCCAGGCACATGCAACAAAAACCAGGATAGTTAAAATCACAGGATTTGTTCCTTTTCAATTTTGCCCCCTTTAACATGATATATCACAGCACAGCATACATTTTCTTCCCATATCTTACTGGATTACGATGTTCCTTTTACGACATTTGTGGAGTTCAAAATGTACATAATGTTTAATTCTCTCAATGTCAGTTTAAAGCCCTTGTAAAAGCAGACCAAGACTTGAGGGGTGAAGTTTATTTTGTTTGCCCATGTGATGCTGCACAATCCCTGGCTGACTGGAGGGGATGCCCCTGCCTCCATTAGCAAGGCAACAGGCTCCCTCTTTAACTGGAGCTAAAGGTGCATCATTTGGCTGCCTGTGCTAAGATTCTTATCTTCTCTTTTGTTCTTAATGTTCTTGCAATATTTCTATATAACAGAAGTGTGGGGACCAAATACTACAGGTAGGCCTATGGTACCCCAGTCTGAAAGTTCTGAAACTGGTTACAACCACAAATATTGAGGACTTCTGCACTTGGTGACAGGTAAGTATAACATCAATGTTTAGTCTCACAAGTCAGTAATAAATAAAGTGTATTTGTTGAAATTACCTGAAACTTTGCCTATGTTTGCGGCAACTCTAGTTAACATTTGGGAAAGGCCAGAAAGATAAATATTTTCATAGCATGGCAGACTCCAATTAGAACCTCTTAGCCTAACTCTGTGGATTAATGGTGACATGTTACCCTCTATTTCCATCCCAGTAGTATCACTATGGGGTAGATTCAGAGCCAGGTGGGAAAACTGACACTCTCTTTCCTTTGTCTACATTGGGGCTGATTCAATAACAGGGAAAATTTTACTTCCAGTTGCTAAATCAGCCCCAAGGTAGACAATGAAAATGAATGGCAGTTTTCTCTCCTGAAAAGGGGTGAGTTTTCTCATCTGGCTCTGAATAGACAGTGTGGCAGTCTCCCCACTCCCATTTCCTATTATAGACAGCGTGGCATTTCCCCCTATCCCCCATAGGCAGTGTGGCATTCCCCCATCCCATCAATGAATGCTCGTAACAGGCCATGCTCACCTGCTGCATGGCGCTAGGTGTTTGCGTTTGCCCTCTCCCTGCTTGCCCTCCACTACACCATCTTCTGGCCTTCCGGTGGCTGTGACAGCTGGGCCAGCAGCTCAGGAGCACAGTATATGTTCGTTTATTATTTTTACATTCGTGCCATAAGGCGCACACATACCCCGACTTGGGGGTATATAAAAGTGCGTCTTATGTGGTAAAATACTGTATTTAGGCAAATGTCTCTATTATTGAACAATTAAACACAGTATAATGATATGAGGGCCTACATTACACCACCAACACACATGGTAATGCTGCATATTTAAAAACATTAGTGGGCATTCCTAAAGAACTCAGATCAGAATGTGGTAGAGGGCATCAGACTACTCATTTACCTGACATCCGCTCCCAAGCACTGATTGCTCTCCCAAGGCATCGATATGAGAAGCGGGGCCAGTGGGTCTTGTGTATATGTAAAAAGCCCACATGGAACTTTTTCTGTATGGAGGTGCCCATAGATCTTAATCCGTGCACTTTATACACAGGCCACTTCCACACACTGCCTGGCTTTTTACACCAGCGGTGCGGGAGACAAATAAGAAGTGCAAGGTTGGCAGGAAGGTGAGCATGCACAGCAGTCTTGGTAGGAGCTCAGGACCAAATTGGGCTGACACCCTCAGGTTACTTAGTAAGAAAATCATTTTTACTTGTAGAGCTCTTTCAAATCAACACCCAAAGCATATGTGAAAGCGCCCATAGATTACTATTAACACAGGTGCAGGTGCTCCACATCCACACTGGTGTGAAACCAGCCTAAGCTGCCATCAGTGGCTGCGCTGTGTTCAGGGCATCCCAGATCAGGATGCTCCCATGCTGCTAGTATTAGTGGAAGTGGAATAAGGGAATAACGTCTTTTTAGACTTTACTTCTTTTTTTATAGTTTAAGAAACTTCTCCACATGAAATAAACAAATTCTGTAATACAAAGAAGTTCATATTATAGTTAATTTATTATTCCCAAAGTGTGACCCTTTTCCAATACATCCAGAGTGATAAATATTTTACATTGTTAGAACCCTTCCTCTTAATAGGAATGGAATGTATTGCATGGGTCCTTACACCTCCTCATCCAGAGCTTAAACAGGCCAGGATTTTCAGCTCTACACACTTATGCACAATAATCATTAGGGATATAGCAGTTATGAGGAGAGAAAAAAATATATATAGTAATAGTATTTGAAAGGCAGAGTTCCCTTTTATTTCTATGTTCTTAAGTCTAACACTCTATTTTAGTTTTGTATATTAATCATTGTTTTCATTCTAAAATCATAATCACATACCTGAGAGTTGATATTGTCTGCAAGTAAAGAATCCTTTGAGCTTTCATTACTAATCCCAGAATCATCAGCATCGATTAGCTTATCCACAGGAACATTGGGTTGAGTTCTAAGGAAAGCAAAGTCCCTTTCCCTTGAATCTAGAGTCACACAGACATCATATGAGTAAGGAAGCTGTAGGGTCCCATTATTAAACTGAGGAATAAATCTGGGGTCAAGGGTCGGGTAGAGGTTAGTATTCATAGATCCAAATGTGGAGGTGTATTTAGACTCTCTGTATTTGGAGATGATGGCAAGTATCACAGTCACTAAGAACAAAAATGAAATCAAGGCCAAAGCAATGACCAAGTAGATCTGTAAATTAGATTGGGAATCCAGTTTGCTTGGCTGATTGTTCATTTCAGGAATGACCTGCTGAAAATTATCAGCGATCACCAGGTTAACAGTGGCAGAAGCAGAGAGAGATGGAAAGCCATTGTCTCTTACCACTATCACAATTTTATGCTTTAAGGAATCCCTTTCTTGAAAAACATGCGCTGTCCTGATCTCTCCTGTTTGCTGGTCAATTGTAAAATACGATGGCTCCGGAGACTGCAGAAAATATGATAGCCAGGCATTGTGTCCAGAATCAGCATCCACTGCAACCACTTTAGATATTAAAGAACCTTGTTCAGAGGACTGAGGCACTATCTCAAACACAGCTCCATCCATGTCTGCTGCTGGGTACAGAATGACTGGTGGATTATCATTCTGGTCTACTATGGAAATTCTCAGAGTTGTGCTGCTGTTCAGAGCTGGAGATCCATTGTCTTTGGCGATGACTTGTATTAGAAATTCTTTGTGTTTCTCATAATCAAATGACTTCTGTGCATAAATGTCCCCAGTTACTGGATTAATGGATACATACATGGACATGGGATCTTTCTCATTAACATTATTTTTTAGATAATAAGTTATTTTAGCATTTTCCTCACTGTCAGTATCATCTGCCTGAATATTAAATATTGAAACTCCAGGTAGGTTGTTTTCAGGTACAAATACAGCATATGATGATTTCTTAAAAGTTGGTGCATTGTCATTTACATCCGACAAGTCCAGTTGGATAATCTTTACAGAGGACAGTGGAGGAGAACCTTTGTCAGAGGATTGGATAGTGATGTTGTAGGTCGGCATTTTTTCTCGGTCCAGGACATCTTTTGTAACTATTTTGTAGAAGTTACTTGCTGATGATACTAACTTAAATGGTACATCACCTATAATATTACATAAAACCTCTCCATTTTCTCCAGAGTCTTTATCACGGACTGAGATCAGTGCCACCACTGTCCCAGGTGGTGTGTCTTCAAGAATAGGAGAAGTTAAAGAGGTGATGGATATCTCAGGAGCATTGTCATTCTCATCCAATACCTCTATTAATAATTTAGAGGCAGCAACCAACTTTCCTCCGTCAATAGCTTGTATAGGAATTTCATAATGCTTTGTTACTTCATAGTCCAAAAGTCCCTTTGTTTTAATCTCTCCATCTTTAGAGTTAATTGCAAAGGTCTGAAGAATAGTATTCACCATGGTACTAAAGGAATAAGTGATTTGTGCGTTCACACCCTCATCTGTATCAGTCGCACTGACCCTCAGGAGTGTAGAATTTGGAGCAACATTTTCCCTAATGCTTACTTTATATACATGCTGGGTAAATACAGGAGCATTATCATTGATGTCTGTGATGACAATCCTAATCATTGTGGTCCCTGTTAGTGCAGGATTGCCTCCATCCATAGCTGATAGAATGAGCTCGTAATAGTTTTGAGTCTCTCGGTCTAGAGGTTTTTCTAGAACAAGCTCAGGAAATATGCTGCTGTCACTGCTGATCTTTTCTCCTAAAACAAAGTGCTGATTATCACTGAGCTTATAGCTTATCAGTTTATTAATTCCTATATCCATATCCTCAGCTTCCTGCAAACCAAATCTTGCTCCAAGTGATGTATGTTCAGTCATATCTAATCTGATGATTTCAGAAATAAACCTTGGTGGATTGTCATTAATGTCTTGAATTTTAACTTTAACACTGAAAATATTTAAAGGATTCTCAGCCACAACATCAAAGGTCAGCACACAATCCTCAGCAACTCCACACATTGTCTCCCTATCTATCCTCTCTGCAATGTACAGGTTTCCATTCTCCAGATTGATGCTAAAATATTTCTCAGAAACATCAGAAACAATACGAAGCTTTCTTGTTAAAAGATCCTTTACATTCATGCTGAGATCTCTTGCTAAATTCCCAACAACTGATCCTTTCCTCATTTCTTCAACAATGGAATAATGAATCTGCCCAGAGACTGAATGACACAGCCATAATAATAATGGAAATAATACTTGCCATCTTATTCCTTGTAGAGTCTGTCCTTGATGCATTCTCAAGCCAGTTATTTGTTTTTGTCTTCTGAAAATATTCCTAAATTATAATCCAAGCCTGATAGAAATCCCTCTTCAGTATTAGATCTGCAGTCCACACATCTCATATGCAGAAATGTTTCCTCACAATGGTGTACAGGCTGCCTCACAGAGGTGCTTTTGGATCTCTGGTATCTTTCCCTCATTGGTCAACAGCGGCGCTCTGAGGAGAACATGGGGTACTGCAGCAACTCACTATCAATATAATTTTTAGTATAATTTAGGCAAAAAAATATCAACTTCTGCCTAATATATCATCTGAATTTCAATAAGTCTGTAATTTTAAGACTGTTTTTATTTCCTGCTTTATACAGCACATCAAATCATTTTTCTTTAGGTGATAACCACGGAGATGGTGCACAAAGCACTGCATTCCCATTTATACTCGCCCATTATTATTATTATTATCATTATTGTTTATTTATATAGCGCCATCAACTTCCGTAGCGCTTTACAAGGTAAGAAACAGACAAGGTAAAACATATAGCACAGAGAACAATACAAAATTAGATGCCACAGGTTAAAACCAAGTGTTGTGAGCACAGGAGACAATAGGGAGGAGTGCCCTGCCCTTGCGAGCTTACAGTCTAAAGGATGGGGGTGGAGACAAAGGGGGCGGGGTCACAAGTGGTAGAGCTTGAGTATGGCTGCATGTGCCATTGAAGGTTATAGTAGTTGCTTAAGCCAGGTCATATGCTTGTCTGAAGAAGTGAGTTTTGAGGGCGCTTTTAAAGGCTTGGAGTGATGGAGAGTGGCGGATCGAGCAGGGGAGTGCATTCCAGAGAAGTGGGGAGGCACGGGAGAAGTCTTGAAGGCGGGAGTGTGAGGAAGTAACCAAGGAAGAGGACAGGAGAATGTCAGAGGCAGAGTGGAGGTTGCGCTTTGGTTGGTAATGCTGGATCAGAGATGACATGACATTAGATCAGAATGTGCTAGAAGGCAGATCGCTCTCCCTCCCTCAGTGCGCCTATGAGAAGCTGGGCTATTGGGTGGGTGTGGCCTGTATATGGAGTGATCACAATGAGAACCATGGGTGCCTCCATACACAGAAATTCCTGTATATAGAAGCACCTATAGATCTCAATGACTGCACTCTGTACACAGGCCATGCCCACCTGCTGGCCTGGCTTTTCATACTGGCACTGCAGGTGACAGACAGCCTAAGAGTGTCTGGAAAGGTAAGCAGGTAGCCTCCTGTCCTCTAGCACAATCTGACTGGAGGTCTTTGGGAAAGCCTATGCTATAACAGTGCTGGTTTGCATACAACATTTTGCCTACTCCTACTCCTATATTACACACCATAAGTCTAATCCTAAGTGCACGCACACTGCAGTCTTGGTAGAGGACCAAGACCATCTAAAAAAACACGACTGAATGTTTGAACTAAAAACTAAAAAAACATATCTGGTCTAATAAATTTAGGCAAATGGGCTTGCTCTCTCTCAAATTAAAATGACACATAACAAAAACATGTCCAAATTGTATGTTGCTCTAAATTGTTCTATCCTTTATCAGTGTTTAATAAAATTTGGTAAAGAAAAATAAATCTCTTGTACTCAACTAGGTTAAAAAGTAGAGACATTCTCCAGGCAAAGTGCAGAAATCTTCCAATAAGAGAATTATCTTTTACATATTAGAAAATAATTTATCAGATATGCCATTCACTTAAAAAAAAAAGGCAATAAAGTCTGAATTGACTTTGGGGTCGATTCAGAGCCAGCTGAGGAAAACGTACTACTTTTTTTAGGAGAAAAAACATTGACTTTCATTGTCTTCTTTGGGCTGATTTACCATTAGGTGAAAATTTACACCCAGTTGTTGGATAAGCCTCAAGGTAGACAATGAGTCAATGACAGTTTTCTCTCTTAACGAATCGACCCGTTTAACTCTTCTAGCCTTTTCTAATACTGGCATAAACCCATTGTCCAACATGAACTTGCACTTTCACTTCTGCAGGGTCCAACAAACACATGTCCAATCAGGTTCAACAGACAAGCTGGTGCATAAACTTGAGCACACTCACCCAATGAACCTAAATGGTTCTCAGCAGTTTCTTCTTCAGCTGCCATCACTGGAACTCAGAAGAAATGAGTATTGCTGTGTCCAGTATCAGGCTTGCCAGACTAGGCTGTGCTCTGTAGCGTGGCCTCCCAAATCAGATCTTTTTAGACTATACTTCCTCTTTAGGTGTCAAAAACCTGTCCACACACAGTAAACAAATTCTGTAATAAGGTCTCCAAGTTACAGTAAGTAATGCCCAAAGTTTGAGCCTTTCCCAAAATATTCAGAGTGATGAATATTTTAATTAATTAATTAAAACCCTACCTCTTTCCTATTAATGGAAGAAGATGCTTAATAATAACAATTTAATATTATCATATACATTTAGGTAACGCAAATTGTTGCTATCTTTAGGGTTTTCATTTATAAATAATAAATCTACCACTACTTAAACCAGACCTTCAGCATGATTTAATGAAAAGCCCAAACTCTTAAAAAACAATTTCCCAGCATCTAAAATTAATATATTTTACGTTTTTAGTCACTAACCTATTATTCTTTCCCCCACTGGGCTGCAACTCTGTTCAGGACTTTAGGATACGGGCGCCGCCATCTTGACTCAGAAGCATCACACTTACTGAGGAGAGGAGAGTGGGATAAGGTACAGGGGGGCGGGTTATAGCTGTGCTTTGCTCAGACAGAGCAGAGCTGGGGTCAGGTAAAGGTCAGCAATCCCAGAATGCAGAGCAGCACAGTCAGGAGGCACTTCCTGTTTGCAGGCTGTCTGATAAGATGGCGGCTTCCATAAGCCGCCATCTTGGATGTTTAAAGGCTCATAACATGCAGTAGATGCAGGTAGGATGATTTTTAATGTGGACAATCTGTATGTACAGGGTATGGGAAACATATAAGATAGACTCTTATTCAGAGTGAAGGTCCGCTTTAATAGAGGTGATGCTGTGGTATGCTGAAGGAAAAAGTAACTAAAATGTCGCTCACTATAAGCTATCATTTAAAGCAGAATAAAACCCAGGAATTTGACATCCTAAAATGGCATGCCCCCTTGTGCAAAACCCCTCTAATCTTTTAGATTCCAGGCCAGCTACTAGTGGGTTTAAAAAGTAAAGGGTATTTTACTAATTTGCTATTATATATGTATTGAGCATTGACTGGTCTAGTAAGTAACAGTCAGAATTGTAATTTCTTTGTTAAATTTGCTCTAGTTGCCGTATTTTTCTTATAAATGTCTGACAAAGCCTGCCAGCTATAGGCAAAAATAATTACCGTAGTGATGATGCAGACAAGCTAATGTATTTATATTGAAAAAGCCCACAGCAGGTGGAATCAGGTTTCTGCCAGACAAGGATTTCAGCAGATTCAATGATAGTACTCTGAAGGTGGAGGTCCCCTTTAATTTTCTGCACTTTCATTTAACACTATATGAAGTAATTTTACAATAATTTAATAAATTAAACAATGTTTTCTTTCAAATATGATATTTACATACCTGAGAGTTGATATTGTCTGCAAGTAAAGAATCCTTTGAGCTTTCATTACTAATCCCAGAATCATCAGCATCGATTAGCTGATCCACTGGAACATTGGGTTGAGGTCTAAGGAAAGCACAGTCCCTTTCCCTTGAATCCAGAGTCACACAGACATCATATGAGTAAGGAAGCTGTAGGGTCCCATTATTAAACTGAGGAATAAATCTGGGGTCAATGGTGGGATAGAGGTTAGTATTCATAGATCCAAATGTGGAGGTGTATTTAGACTCTCTGTATTTGGAGATGATGGCAAGTATCACAGTCACTATAAATAAAAATGAAATCAGGGCCAAAGCAATGACCAAGTAGATCTGTAAGTTAGATTGGGAATCCAGTTTGCTTGGCTGATTGTTCATTTCAGGAATGACCTGCTGAAAATTATCAGCGATCACCAGGTTAAGAGTGGCAGAAGCAGAGAGAGATGGGAAGCCATTGTCTCTTACCACTATCACAATTTTATGCTTCAAGGAATCCTTTTCATGAAAAACATGTGATGTCCTAATCTCTCCCGTTTGTTGGTCAATTGTAAAATACGATGACTCCGGAGACTGCAGAAAATATGACAGCCAGGCATTGTGTCCAGAATCAGCATCCACTGCAACCACTTTAGATATTAAAGAACCTTGTTCAGAGGACTGAGGAACCATCTCAAACACAGCACCATTCATGTCTGCCGCTGGGTACAGAATGACTGGTGGATTATCATTTTGGTCTACTATGTAAATTCTCAGAGTTGTGCTGCTGTTCAGAGATGGAGATCCATTGTCTTTGGCGATGACTTGTATTTGAAATTCTTTGTGTTTCTCATAATCAAATGACTTCTGTGCATAAATGTCCCCAGTTACTGGATTAATGGATACATACATGGATATGGGATCCATCTCATTAACATTATTTACTAGATAATACGTTATTTTAGCATTTTCCTCACTGTCAATATCATCTGACTGAATATTAAATATTGAAATTCCAGGTAGGTTGTTTTCTGGTACAAATACAGCATATGATGATTTCTTAAAAGTAGGTGCATTGTCATTCACATCCGACAAGTCCAGTTGGATAATCTTTACAGAGGACAGTGGTGGAGACCCTTTGTCAGAGGCTTGGATGGTGATGTTGTAGGTCGGCATTTTCTCTCGGTCCAGGACATCTTTTGTAACAATTTTGTAAAAGTTAGTTGCTGATGATATTAACTTAAATGGCACATTACCTATAATATTACATTGAACCTCTCCATTTTCTCCAGAGTCTTTATCACGAACTGAGATCAGTGCCACCACTGTCCCAGGTGGTGTGTCCTCCGAAATAGGAGAAGATAAGGAGGTGATGGATATCTCAGGAGCATTGTCATTCTCATCTAATACCTCTATTAGCAGTTTGGAGTCAGAAACTAAACTACCCCCATCAATAGCTTGTAAGGGAATTTCATAATGCTTTGTTACTTCATAGTCCAGGGTTCCTTTTGTTCTAATTTCTCCATTTTTAGAGTTAATGGTAAAAGTTTGAAGAATTGTATTTACTATGGTACTAAAGGAATATTTGATTTGGGCATTCACACCCTCATCTGTATCAGTCGCACTGACCCTCAGAAGTGTAGAATTTAGGGCAATATTCTCCTTAATGCTCACTTTATATACATGTTGGGTAAATACAGGAGCATTATCATTGAAATCAGTGATGACAATCTTGATAACTGCAGTCCCTGTAAGTGCAGGATTGCCTCCATCCATAGCTGATAGAATGAGCTCATGGTAGTTTTGAGTCTCTCTGTCTAGAGGGTTTTCTAGAACAAGCTCAGGAAATATGCTGCCATCAATGCTGATCTTTTCTCCTAAAACAAAGTGCTGATTATCACTGAGCTTGTAGTTTATCAGTTTATTAATCCCAATATCCATATCCTCAGCTTTCTGCAAACCAAATCTTGCACTGGGTGATGTATGTTCACTCATTTCTAATCTGATCAATTCAGATTGAAACCTTGGTGGATTGTCATTAATATCTTGAATTGTAACTTTAACACTGAAAATATTTAAAGGATTCTCAGCCACAACATCAAAGGTCAGCACACAATCCTCAGCAGCTCCACACATTGTCTCCCTATCTATCCTCTCTGCAATGTACAGGTTTCCATTCTCTAGATTTAAGCTAAAATATTTCCCAGAGAAATCAGAAACAATACGAAGCTTTCTTGTTAAGAGATCCTTTACATTCATGCCGAGATCTCTTGCTAAATTCCCAACAACTGATCCTTTCCTCATTTCTTCAACAATGGAATAATGAATCTGCCCAGAGACTGAATGACACAGCCATAATAATAATGGAAATAATACTTGCCATCTTATTCCTTGCACAGTCTGTCCTTGATGCATTCTCAAGCCAGTTATTTGTTTTTGTGTTTTGAAAATATTCCAAAATTTGTAATCCAAGCCTGATCGATACCCCTCTTCAGAATTAGATCTGCAGTCCCCACATCTCATGCAGAAATGTTTCCTTACAATGGTGTACAGGCTGCCTTACAGAGGTGCTTTTGGATCTCTTGTATCTTTCCCTTATTGGTCAACAGCGGCGCTCTGAGGAGAACATGGGGTACTGCAGCAACTTACTATCAAAATAATTTTGTTATAATTTGAGTAAATTCCGGATAAAGAACCAACTGTTGCCAAATTTGTATCCCAAACTTCATACAAATAATAACCCTTCATTTATTTTCAAACAGAGCATTTTTTATGTTCTGAAAATATACTGAATATTTATACAGTATATATCTTATAACTATATACAAAGAGGCTTTTCTAGCCTTTCCCATAAAAAAAAGATAAGGCCACATTTATTTCGATACATTGCTTTAGATGTTTAAAGCCTGTATCTTGAAATTTACAAATAACTTTGAATCTAATTGTCTCATTTTGAATCCATGTAGTGGTGCGTAGTCTTGTGCGTAGTAAATTGCCCTTGGTTACCTGTTTTAGCCTAGTATCTCCTTCTGTAGGAAGATGTTCTCCTGCCTTTCATGCATTATTACTAGTCACCCCTCTACATGCATGGTACCATTTACTGAAGATATTGGCCAAATGAAAAGATGCAAATGAAAATGATATAGTTCCTTGGTGTGGCAAACTTCATTATATTAGAAGATACACTTGATAATGCATAGGACAATGTACAGGAGATTCAGTTAATTGACAGTTAAAAAACAATCGAGCTGAATAAAACTGTTTAGATATAGATATAATCACACTGGGGGCAAATGGTGGTGGTGCACTTGGGTTCATAGTGGCAAATTCAGCATATTTGTTTAACTTTTATTTAAAACTTTTCTGTCACTAGAAATAAAAATGAGTCTAAATATAAAGGACTTCCTCATTTGCTAACCATCAATTTATTAATAGTACACATAACAGTTTTAGTGAAAGAAAGGGTACTGAAAAAATATAGAAAGGTCTGTCCACCTTGATATGTCGAAAATGCATCATACTGTTCGCCTTGCCCAGTAAGAGGGGAGGGGCACATAAGAAGAGCAAGAAAACTCTAGGCTCTGTGGTTTCCCTGTCTGTGGGGATTGGTAAGGATGTCAGCCTGTGTGAATCCTCCTGCCTTGATGATACATTTTACCTTTCGCTATGAAATCTCTTGCATCCCTTTAGCAGCTAGCGAGTCTGAATTTCAAGGGCATGGGATTGGAGACAGGTAAGTATAACAGCAATGTTCAGACTCACAAGACAGTAATAAAGTGTTTTTGTTGAAATTATACTGAAACTTCTATCTATGTTTGCGGCAACTTCAGGTAACATTTGGGGAAGGCCAGAAAGACAAATATTTTCATAGCATGGCAGACTCCTATTAGAACCTCTTAGCCTAATTCTGTGGCTTAATGGGGACATGTTATCCTTCATTTCCGTTCCAGTAATATAACTATGGGGTCGATTCAAAACGAAGAGAAAACGCATTCCTATTTCAGAAGATAAAACTGCCATTTTCTTTCATTGTCTACCTTGGGGCTGATTCAATAACAGGAGAAAAGTTACACCCAGTTATTGAATCAGTCCCAAGGTAGGTAACGAAAGTGAATGGTAGTTTTCCCTCCTGAAAAATGGGGTGAGTTTTCTCACCTAGCTCTAAATTGGCCCCTATATCTTTAACATATTATTTTTTAATCTAAGGCTGGTAATCAGTTCAACTGTCAACCCAATGGCCTTGGTGAGGTGACCTCCTGAAAGGCATCTGCTGTGTACCTACTGATCTGATTACCTGTAATGGATGCTGCATCAAAATGAAATGATGCAAACCAGCTCCCATAGACAACTGTACTCTGCAAGCATTATGGATGTTCTAAGTACTGCCTTGGTTTTTATAATATTCATTTACCAGATTTTTGCCCTATAAGACACATGTGCCCATAAGATGCACCTTTGAGGAGGAAAAAGTAATGAAACATAAATTCTGAACCCAATGTACTAAAACGTCATCCCCCCAATTCTAAATAATAGGCAAGGTGCAGAATCCCCCAATTACAGACAGTGTGGCATTCTCTCCACTACCATTCCCGATAGGCATTGTGGTTTTCCCCCATCTCATTCCCTATAGGCAGTGTGACATTCCCCATCCCATTTCCTATAGACAGTGGGGCCTTCCCCCCCATTCCCCATAGGCAGTTTGGCATTCTCCCATCCCATCAATGAATGCTCGGCGCAGGCCATGCCCACCCCCTGCATGGAGCTGGGTGTTTGCGTTTGCCATCTCCTTGCCCGTCCGTCGCTCCACCATCTTCTCGCCTTCTAGTGGCTGTGGCAGCTGGGCCAGCAGCTCAGGAGTGCCGGATATGTGAATTTACTTTCTTTTTGTCGCTCCATAAGATGCACACACATTCTGACTTTTGGGGAGTCTTATGAGGTGGAAATACAGTATTGTTTTTAGGTAAATATATATCTATAAATGAACAATTAATCACACAGTATAATGATATGAGGGCCTAAATTACACCACCAACATACATGGTAGTTCTGCATATTTAAAAGCATTAGTGGACGTTTCTAAAGAACTCAGATCAGAATGTGGAGGGCATCAGATTACTTATTTACCTGACATCCGCTCCCAAGCACTGATCGCTCTCCCGTGGCGTCGATATGAGAAGCTGGGCCATTGGGTCAGTGTGTCCTGTGCATGGAAAAAGCCCACATGGTACTTCCTCTGTATGAAGGTGCCCACAGATCTTAATCGGTGTGCTTTATACACAGGCCACTCCCACACACTGCCTGGCTTCTTACACCAGCGGTGCAGGAGACAAATAAGAAGTGCAAGAGTGGAAGGCAGGTGAGCACACACAGCAGACTTGGTAAGAGCCAGAATCATCTTGGGCTGACACCCTTGTGGAGCTCCTTCAATTCAAAGACCCAAGTACGCAAGATTGAAAAAAGTGATTCTGCAGTGTGCACTACTATGAGCGTTGGCTCTCAACATCCACGCTGGTGTGGAACCGGCCTGAGCTGCCATAGCTGGAACGTAGAAGAGAAGAGTATCGCTGTATCCAATATCAGGCTGGGCTGCGCTGTGCACGGGGCATCCCAGATCAGGATGCTCACATACTGCTAGTATTAATGGAAGAATAAGGGAATTCACATCTTTTTAGACTTTGCTTCTTTTCTTATAGTGTAAGAAACTTCTCCACATGAAGTAAACTAATTCTGTAATACCAAGAAGACCAAATTATAGTTTATTTATTATTCCCTAAGTGTGACCCTTTTCCAATATATCCAGAGTGTTAAATATTTTATAACCCTTACTCTTTCCTATTAAACGGAGTGGAAGCCTTAGAATTTGTTATAATTCAAAAAAATGTTCTACAATGTAACATAAATTGTTACTATCACCAGGTTTTCATTTGTTAAAGGTAATAAATCTGCAATAACGTTATAGCAGTGATAGTGTTGTATGCTTGAGTAAAAAGTAACCAACTAAGATGTTGCTTACTATAAGCCATCATTTAACTAATACGTACAGTATAGCTTACTGAACACCACATGGCAGTGAAAATTGCTGTGCTCTATAAACTGTATTGCATGGGTCCTTAAACCTCCTCCTCCAGGGCTAACGCAGGTCAGGATTTGCAGCTCTCCACACTAATGCACAATAATCATTAGGGATAATGCAGTTATGAGGAGAGAAATAGATATAGTGATAGAACTTGAAAGGCAGAGTTCCCCTTTATTTCTCTGTTCTTTCGTCTAATTTTAGTTTTGCATATTAATAATTTTTTTTCTTTCTAAAATCATAATCACATACCTGAGAGTTGATATTGTCTGCAAGTAAAGAATCCTTTGAGCTTTCATTACTAATCCCAGAATCATCAGCATCGATTAGCTGATCCACAGGAACATTGGGTTGAGGTCTAAGGAAAGCAAAGTTCCTTTCTCTTGAATCCAGAGTCACACAGACATCATATGAGTAAGGAAGCTGTAGGGTCCCATTATTAAATTGAGGAATAAATCTGGGGTCAATGGTGGGGTAGAGGTTAGTATTCGTAGATCCAAATGTGGAGGTGTATTTAGACTCCCTATATTTAGAGATGATGGCAAGTATCACAGTCACTATGAATAAAAATGAAATCAAGGCCAAAGCAATGACCAAGTAGATCTGTAAGTTAGATTGGGAATCCAGTTTGCTTGGCTGATTGTTCATTTCAGGAATGACCTGCTGAAAATTATCAGCGATCACCAGGTTAAGAGTGGCAGAAGCAGAGAGAGATGGAAAGCCATTGTCTCTTACCACTATCACAATTTTATGCTTCAAGGAATCCCTTTCTTGAAAAACATGCGCTGTCCTGATCTCTCCTGTTTGCTGGTCAATCGTAAAAAAGGATGGCTCCGGAGACTGCAGAAAATATGAAAGCCAGGCATTGTGTCCAGAATCAGCATCCACTGCAACCACTTTAGATATTAGAGAACCTTGTTCAGAAGACCAAGGGACCATCTCAAACACAGCACCATTCAAGTCTGCTGCTGGGTACAGAATGACTGGTGGATTATCATTCTGGTCTACTATGGAAATTCTCAGAGTTATGCTGCTGTTCAGAGCTGGAGATCCATTGTCTTTGGCGATTACTTGTATTTGAAATTCTTTGTGTTTTTCATAATCAAATGACTTCTGTGCATAAATGTCCCCAGTTACTGGATTGATAGATACATACATGGATATGGGATCCTTCTCATTAACATTATTTACTAGAAAATATGTTATTTTAGCATTTTCCTCACTGTCAGTATCATCTGCCTGAATATTAAATATTGAGATCCCAGGTAAGTTGTTTTCTGGTACAAATACAGCATATGCCAATTTCTTAAAAGTAGGTGCATTGTCATTCACATCCGACAAGTCCAGTTGGATAATCTTTACAGAAGACAGGGGAGGAGAACCTTTGTCAGAGGCTTGGATGGTGATGTTGTGAGCCGACATTTTTTCTCGGTCCAGGACATCTTTTGTAACAATTTTGTAGAAGTTACTTGCTGATGATACTAACTTAAATGGCACATCACCTATAATATTACATTGAACTTCTCCATTTTCTCCAGAGTCTTTATCACGGACTGAGATCAGTGCCACCACTGTCCCAGGTGGTGTGTTTTCAGGAAGAGGAGAAGATATTGAGGTGATGGATATCTCAGGAGCATTGTCATTCTCATCCAATATCTCTATTAATAGTTTGGAGTCAGCAACCAGACTACCCCCATCAATAGCTTGTAAGGGAATTTCATAATGCTTTGTTACTTCATAGTCCAAAAGTCCTTTTGTTCGAATTTCTCCATTTTTCGAGTTAATTGTAAAGGTCTGAAGAATAGTATTCACCATGGTGCTAAATAAATATATGATTTGTGCATTCACACCCTCATCTGTATCAGTCGCACTGACTGTCAGAAGTGTTGAATTCAGGGCAACATTTTCCTTAATGCTCACTTTATATACATCCTGGGTAAATACAGGAGCATTATCATTGATGTCTGTGATGACAATCCTAATCAGTGTGGTCCCTGTTAGTGCAGGATTGCCTCCATCCATAGCTGATAGAATGAGCTCATGGTAGTTTTGAGTCTCTCGGTCTAAAGGTTTTTCTAGAACAAGCTCAGGAAATATGCTGCCATCACTGCTGATCTTTTCTCCTAAAACAAAGTGCTGATTATCACTGAGCTTGTAGCTTATCAGTTTATTAATTCCTATATCCATATCCTCAGCTTTCTGCAAACCAAATCTTGCTCCAAGTGATGTATGTTCAGTCATTTCTAATCGAATGACTTCAGAACGAAATCTTGGTGGGTTGTCATTTATATCTTGAATTGTAACTTTAACACTGAAAATATTTAAAGGATTCTCAGCCACAACATCAAAGGTCAGCACACAATCCTCAGCAGCTCCACACATTGTCTCCCTATCTATCCTCTCTGCAATGTACAGGTTTCCATTCTCCAGATTCATGCTAAAATATTTCTCAGAAACATCAGAAACAATACGAAGCTTTCTTGTTAAAAGATCCTTTACATTCATGCCGAGATCTCTTGCTAAATTCCCAACAACTGATCCTTTCCTCATTTCTTCAACAAAGGAATTATGAATCTGCCCAGAGACTGAATGACACAGCCATAACAATAATGGAAATAATACTTGCCATCTTATTCCTTGCAGAGTCTGTCCTTGATGCATTCTCAAGTCAGTTATTTGTTTTTGTCTTTGAAAATATTCCTAAATTATAATCCAAGCCTGATCGAAATCCCTCTTCAGTATTAGATCTGCAGTCCCCACATCTCATGCAGAAATGTTTCCTTACAATGGTGTACAGGCTGCCTCATAGAGGTGCTTTTGGATCTCTGGTATCTTTCCCTCATTGGTCAACAGCGGCGCTCTGAGGAGAACATTGGGTACTGCAGCAAACCACATGTATGAAAATAATTTGTATTATATTTTAAGTAAAATCATGATAAAGAACCAACTTCTGCCTAATTTGTGATCCAAACTGCAGAAAAATAATAGCCTGTCATTTTTTTCACATTTTTCTCTTCTGAAAATATGCTGAATATCTATACATATATATGACAAAGCTTTTCTAGTCTTTCCCTGAAGAAAAACACAAGACTATATGTATTTCTAGGATAAAGATCATTACGCTGTTTAAAGCCTGTATCTTGAAACATACAAAAATACATCTAATTGTCTTATTTTAAATCCATGTAGTGGTGTGTAGTCTCCCCAGCAAACTCTGAGACCTCCAATACGATCACCCAAAATTGTGCATACTATAGACTGACATCACAGTGATAACATGGGAAACACCTGGGATTCTTGCTCATTTAAGAACCATGGCCAGATGATATAGGCTATTTATGTATGAAGTTATCTTTATAAAAAACAAGGACAAAGATTATAGGTGCTCAACCCTCCTCCTCAAGGGCCACCTCCGGACCAGGTTTTGCATCTCTCCACATAGATTCACAGGTGGTGTAATTAGAACTATAAGTCTGTCTGGGCACTAATCTCTGCACCTGTGCATCTGGGTGGGGATCTGCAAAACCCGGCCTGTTGGTGTCCCTAGAGAAGGATGGTTGGGAACATGGAGCCATAGATCATCTTGTTATTTGACCTTTGTTGACTAGGTCTGAGTGCTAGGATTTTGAGCTTAGAGGCACAAAAGATGTTTTCCTTCCAGTCATGTGTTCTGCTCCGGCTCATTACCAGGGAATCCGTTGGTGGGCCCTTGAAGTGAGGGAGCCCCCAATCTCCAAAAGGGATGGTGCACTATGTGATTGCAAATACTGTGCTGTCTATTTTGCTGTGATAGAAGCTGTAGGTAATGCTGGATGTCACTGTTCTATGGCAGAAGCGCACAAGTTACCCACTCATGCACAATACAGTTAGTTTTATCTGTGTGTATAAGCCCTAAAAATAAGCCAGTAATGTTTGCATGTAACTGTTATGTGGGCCCCCAGAGTCAGTTCTCCTGGTGGGACACAGACATTTAAACCGGACCAACACCCGTTATTACATTAACGGGTGTTGGTCCTGCTCTTTGGGGCTAGAAAGAAGCTAGAGGGGGCATCCAGAACGCTGGAGCCCCCTCGCACCTAAATGCACCGGATACATCACCGGATTCCCGCGATTGGCTGCACAGAGAACGCGACTACAGCCCACGTGACCGGCAGGTGGCCAATTGCGGGACTCCTTTCCCGACGCTGGCTCGTTAGAAAGGTGAGTTTTGTAAGTATCCGGTGCATTTAGGTGCAAGGGGGCTCCAGCGTCCTGGATGCCCCCTCAAGCTTTTTTCTAGCCCCAAAGAGCTGGACCAACGGGTGTTGGTCCGGTTTAAGTGTGATGCTGTTTCTCTACATGCATGGCACCATTTTCTTCACTTATCTTTCCTGGACAAAGACAGTGGTCAAAATGAAAATGATATAGTTCCTTTGTGTGGAAATCATGATAATGCATGGACAATGTACTGGATACAGATATTCAGTTAATTGCCAAACTTCTCTTCCCACAGAAACAAGAAATTAGAAGTAGAGTTAAAAAACAATCAAGCTGAATAAAACTGTTTAAAAATAGATATAATGACACCGGTGGCAATTTGAGTGCATGGTGGCAGATTCACCATTTTTTCTTTAAAGGGTAAGTCTATTTTCAATGGAATTTTTTTAGGTGTTTATTTTTTGTGTGAAAAGGATGCGCTCAAGGAGCTGAGCTAATTGGGTATTTTTTTCTATGTTAGCAAATGTGTGTGTTTTATAGAAGCAGTTTTCACTATCTGTTGCTAATGACACAGTACACCAAATCTGTACACCAAAAAGAAAGAAGTGAGCCCTGTACACACAGAACACTGCTGCTATTAAAAATGTAACAATGCTAGACCCCAAGCAGCCTATCAGATTGGCCAGTGGGTGAGCCTGTAAGCGATGGCCGCAAGTCTGATAGGCAGTTCCGGTTTAATGATAGCTTGTCACTGATCCCCCGCTAGTGAAGCTGGGGAGCCTTCACCATGCTCTTTGTGGTGTTAATAGGCATACTGCTGGTAAGTCAGAAAACTTTCCTCAAAGAACTAGAGAGAAAAGTTTTAGAAACAGAGCCCTAAACAGAAGGAGCCTATCAGCAGCTACCCGAATTTCAGTAGCATGAAACTGTTGGCATGTAAGTATAATAGCAATGTTCAGGGCACTTATAAAGTGTTTTTGTTGAGAACTTTTTCTATATTTGTGGCAACTCTAGTTAAAGAAGGGGAAAGAGAACTACACAGGCCAAAAGGGCAAACCTTACAGTGTGTAAGACTCCTCTATCTGAACCTCTTAGGCCAACTCTGTGGATTAATGCTGACATGTTACCCTGTTTAAAATATATATATATATATTTATTAGTTTTAGGCTGGTAATCAGCTCAACAGCAAAACCAGTGGCATCCTGAAGGGCATCTGTTCTGTTTAACTACAGTTTTTGCTTCATTAAAATAAAAAGACACAAACCACAGTTCCGTGCTCCACAAGTATTAAAGATGTTCTGGGTAATGCCATCAAAGTATCTTGACTTATAATATTCATGTTTTAATTGTCCTTAGGCAAATATATCTATGAACAATTAATTACATAGTATAATTATATGAGGGCCTACATTTCACCCATAAGACACATGGTATTGCTGCATATTCATTAAAAAACATTAGTGGACTTTCCTAAAGAACTAAGTTTAGGATGGGCTAGAGGACATAAGACTGCTCATTTACTAGCTATCCGCTCCCACTCACCGATCGCTCTCCCATGGTGCCAATATGAGAAGCCAGGCCAGTGGGTCAGCGCGGCCTGTGTATAGAAATATCCCACATGGATTTTCCTGTGTATAGATGTTAATCTGTGCACATTTAACACAGGCCACTCCCATCCACTGACCGGCTTCTCACACCAGCACTGCAGGAAACAAATAAAAGGTGCGAGAATGACTGGCAGGTCACAACAGAGCTGAGGGCCATCTTGGGCTGACACCCTCAGTTTACGTAGCAAGCAAGTTATATTCACTTGTAGAGTTCAATACAAAGACCCAGTCCAGATGGGATGTTTGGGAATGCCTCTCATAAAAGCAAATATCTCAGTTCAATTACAGTTATGTTTTTCTGCACACTACAGAAAGCCACATAGATGAGCTCTGGCCACAACCTTTTTAGCACATACTCAGTCAAGTATGGTATTATGTTAAAATATAAAGTAGACAGCATTAGGTAACATATCTGGTACATTACATTAAGACAAATTGGCTTGCCCTGTTTCTCAATTTAAAATGACACGTGTAAACCAAATATCTCCTTTTTTTAACCCTAAATATCTTGTTCTCTTATCTTTTACCATTACTTAACAACATTTGGTGGAAGAAAGAACACATTTTTAAATCACTTGTACTCATGGCTTTTACAGTAGAGATAGTCTCCATGTGAGGCACAGAACAGAAAATAAAATATGAAATGTACCATTTACTAAACAGTCTTTACCTCCTCTATTATTCCCTAATACTGCCAGCATAGGAGCATCTCAATCTAGGATACCCCACTGCACA
The DNA here is from genome assembly GCA_027917425.1 of Gastrophryne carolinensis. NCBI lineage: Eukaryota > Metazoa > Chordata > Amphibia > Anura > Microhylidae > Gastrophryne > Gastrophryne carolinensis. The sequence continues at coordinate 76,407,332 of CM051238.1, forward strand.
TCATCGTCTGGAAAGCCCAAAACTGGGCACAGCAATGGTCACTTCTTCCATATCCTAGCAAACACAAGACCAATCAGGTTCACCAGGTTGGACTGCGCCAGGTCACCAGGTTGGCAGGTCCATAATGATGAACAAGCTCAGTGAACCTGAATTGTTGTCAGCAGTCAATCTTTCAGCTGCCATCACTGGGACACAGAAGAATTGAATATCACTGTGTCCAGTATCAGGTTCACCAGGCTGGACTGCGCTGTACAGTGGGGCATCCCAGATCAGGATGCTCCCATGCTGCTAGAGTTAGTTAAAGAAAAGAGGGAAACAAATTATGTAATACGTCAAAATTCACCGAATAATAGTAATTCTTTGTGACCCTTTCCCAATATATCCAAAGCGATAAATATTTTACTACCTTCCTCTTTTCTTTTAATTGGAGTGGATACAGAATACAGAATTTTATATCATTTGAAAAACTTGTTCTACAATGTAACATAAATCGTTGCTATCACAAATTTTTCATTTTTAAAGGTTTTAAATCTGCAATAGTGACAGCAGTGATACCGTGGTATGCTGGAGGAAAACATAAGCAACTAAGGAGTTTCTTATTATAAGCCATCATTTAAAACATTTAAGTACTGTATAACTTACTGAACACCAAATCGGCAGTCTCAGTGATGTGCTCTTTAATACTGTATTACATGGATCCTGGAACAAAAAATGGGTGGGTACAACACCCATTTTTTCTCAAAATGGGTGTTGTACCAGGTGCAGGGATGCTACCTTCGCATTAGCGGTGCAGACTGGGAGAAATCTGGCTGCTATGGTCACAAGGCTATTGGCACTTGGCTGGTCTGCAGCCATGTAACCACGACAGCAAATCAGAGTGCTGGACTTCTCCTAGGGACAAAGGAGAAAATTATGATTTCTCTTGTTATGCCCTGGTAATGCCCAGGAGGCATTTTTTTGTGAAAATAGGGTTGTTATGGTTTAACCCTCAACCTCCATGGCCAGGTTATGTGTAACCATAATGAATTTGTATCAGTTTGAAGAGCTGCAAAACCGGATGCGTTTCTGCCCTCAAGGAGGAGGTTTGAGGCCCCCCCTTTATCGCATATGTATTGAGCAATACTTGTAGGTTACTTTTTCCCACTAAAGTATCCACACCAACTGTTATTCACTCAGATACATCTTTAATGCATGCCTTCCTGAGTTTGTATCTATCATTTTAATTTCTGTTTTTTGTTAAAATTTCAGCAACAATTAGACACAGCAAGTCAGCCAGGAAAAATTACTCAGAGATTATGCAGACCAAATAATTCCACTATACAATGTAGTGATATTGAAAAGAAAAATGCCGCAGGACGTATCAGACTGCTCCCGGACAAGAAATATTATTACCTATTAATACCTTATTTTATTATTTTATTCTTTTTATTATCATTCTTACATACCTGAGAGTTGATATTGTCTGCAAGTAAAGAATCCTTTGAGCTTTCATTACTAATCCCAGAATCATCAGCATCGATTAGCTTATCCACAGGAACATTGGTTTGAGGTCTAAGAAAAGCAAAGTCCCTTTCCCTTGAATCCAGAGTCACACAGACATCATATGAGTAAGGAAGCTGTAGGGTTCCATTATTGAACTGAGGAATAAATCTGGGGTCAATGGTGGGATAGAGGTTAGTATTCATAGATCCAAATGTGGAGGTGTATTTAGACTCTCTGTATTTGGAGATGATGGCAAGTATCACAGTCACTAAGAACAAAAATGAAATCAAGGCCAAAGCAATGACTAAGTAGATCTGTAAATTAGATTGGGAATCCAGTTTGCTTGGCTGGTTGTTCATTTCAGGAATGACCTGCTGAAAATTATCAGCAATCACCAGGTTAAGAGTGGCAGAAGCAGAGAGAGATGGGAAGCCATTGTCTCTTACCACTATCACAATTTTATGCTTTAAGGAATCCCTTTCTTGAAAAACATGCACTGTCCGGATCTCTCCTGTTTGTTGGTCAATTGTAAAAAATGGTGGCTGCGGAGACTCCATAAAATATGACAGCCAGGAATTGTGTCCAGAATCAGCATCCACAGCAACCACTTTAGATATTAAAGAATTTTGTTCAGAGGACCAAGGGACCATCTCAAACACAGCACCATCAATGTCTGCTGCTGGGTACAGAATGACTGGTGGATTATCATTCTGGTCTACTATGTGAATTCTCAGAGTTGTGCTGCTGTTCAGAGATGGAGATCCATTGTCTTTGGCGATGACTTGTATTTGAAATTCTTTGTGTTTCTCATAATCAAATGACTTCTGTGCATAAATGTCCCCAGTTACTGGATTAATGGATATATACATGGATATGGGATCCTTTTCATAAACGTTATTTACTAAATAATACGTTATTTTAGCATTTTCCTCACTGTCAATATCATCTGCCTGAATATTAAATATTGAGATCCCAGGTAAGTTGTTTTCTGGTACAAATACAGCATATGATGATTTCTTAAAAGTAGGCGCATTGTCATTCACATCCGACAAGTCCAGTTGGATAATCTTTACAGAGGACAGTGGAGGAGAACCTTTGTCAGAGGCTTGGATAGTGATGTTGTAGGTCGGCATTTTTTCTCGGTCCAGGACATCTTTTGTAACTATTTTGTAGAAGTTACTTGCTGATGATACTAACTTAAATGGCACTTCACCTATAATATTACATTGAACCTCTCCATTTTCTCCAGAATCTTTATCACGAACTGAGATCAGTGCCACCACTGTCCCAGGTAGTGTGTCCTCTGAAATAGGAGAAGATAAGGAGGTGATGGATATCTCAGGAGCATTGTCATTCTCATCTAATACCTCTATTAATAGTTTCGCATCAGCAACCAGTCCACCGCCATCAATAGCTTGTATAGGAATTTCATAATGCTTTGATACTTCATAGTCCAAAATTCCTTTTGTTCTAATTTCCCCATTTTCCAAGTTAATTGTAAAGGAATTAACAATAGTATTCACCATTGTGCTAAATAAATAGATGATTTGTGCATTCACACCCTCATCTGTGTCAGTTGCACTGACTATCAGAAGGGTAGAGTTTAGGGCAACATTTTCCTTAATGCTTACTTTATATACATCCTGGGTAAATACAGGAGCATTATCATTGAAATCAGTGATGGCAATCCTAATCAGTGTGGTCCCTGTTAGTGCAGGATTGCCTCCATCCATAGCTGATAGAATGAGCTCATGGTAGTTTTGAGTCTCTCGGTCTAGAGGTTTTTCTAGAACAAGCTCAGGAAATGTGCTGCCATCACTGCTGATCTTTTCTCCTAAAACAAAGTGCTGATTATCACTGAGCTTGTAGCTTATCAGTTTATTAATTCCTATATCCATATCCTCAGCTTTCTGCAAACCAAATCTTGCACTGGGTGATGTATGTTCACTTATATCGAATCTGATGAGGTCAGAACGAAATCTTGGTGGATTGTCATTAATATCTTGAATTGTAACTTTAACACTGAAAATATTTAAAGGATTCTCAGCCACAACATCAAAGGTCAGCACACAATCCTCAGCAGCTCCACACATTGTCTCCCTATCTATCCTCTCTGCAATGTACAGGTTTCCATTCTCCAGATTCATGCTAAAATATTTCTCAGAGACATCAGAAACAATACGAAGCTTTCTTGTTAAAAGATCCTTTACATTCATGCTGAGATCTCTTGCTAAATTCCCAACAACTGATCCTTTCCTCATTTCTTCAACAATGGAATAATGAATCTGCCCAGAGACTGAATGACACAGCCATAATAATAATGGAAATAATACTTGCCATCTTATTCCTTGCACAGTCTGTCCTTGATGCATTTTCAAGCCGGGTGTTTGTTTTTGTCTTCTGAAAATATTCCTAAATTAAAATCCAAGCCTGATCAAAATCCCTCTTCAGTATTAGATCTGCAGTCTCCACATCTCATGTAGAAATGTTTCCCTACAATGGTGTGCAGGCTGCCTTACAGAGGTGCTTTTGGATCTCTTGTATCTTTCCCTTATTGGTCAACAGCGGCGCTCTGAGGTGAATATGGGGTACTGCAGCATCTCTCTATCATCTATACAATTTTTAGTATTAATATAATTTAGATCTTTAAGTCAGCCAACTTCTGCCTAACTACAACAAAATAATAGCCTGTCTTTTGCAGTTTTGCTGCCCTGGAAAAACAGCAAATTTCTATACAGAAAGAAATCATTCTAAATCCCTTAAAGAACAAATAGAGGGACAACACTGCATATATCCTCTATATATACAAAATACAGAATCCTTGTGATTTAGGTGTAAAGTCTGTAACTTTTAATATATAAATAACAATACATCTAAAAGTCTCATTTTGATTTCAATGTGGAGGTCTGTTGTGGAAGTTTTTCCAGCAAACTCAGAACCTTCCAATCTTATCACTGTGATATTGTTGCCTGAATAATGGCAACCAGTTATTTGACGACTGACATTACAGCGATACCATGGGAAACCTCTGTGATCCTGGTACATCATTAACAACCATGGTATGCCTTATCGGCTTTCAATTGCTGAAGTTACCTTATAACAAATAAGGACATAGATCAACAGAGGTGTAGCTTATGGTTTGTTCTTTGTTGGATGGGCCTACATCAGCACCAAGCAAACCTGGGCAGATGCCAAGGCCAACTTTTTATTGGGGAAGCCCTCTTCAGTTTGTGAAATAGCTCTCTAGTGCTCTGGGTATGGTATATGAAGGGGGGGGGGGGGGCTGCGTCATAGGTTGGTCAGTCAGGGTGGATTTATATTTGGTTTACCATACACGCAGCTTTTTTGCCCTGTGTCAGGAACACCGCATAGTGCTACACTGAGGTTTTTGTGTCTAGAGCCAACCCTGAGTTTAGGTGCTAGGTTTTTTGTTTATGGACACCTAAAACTTTTTTCTTGTTGTAGCTCTTTTACTCTGGTATGTCCTTCTGTTTCCCCAGGGTTTAGCTGACAACATTGTAAGCCTCACATTGAGAATGTAGTAATGCACAATCAAGAGTTAATCTGCTAAAATGTAATGCATAAATACATTAAAATGACATTTGTTGATGACAAAACAATTCGAACCAACACATGAAACCCTAAAACTATTTTTATAGGGCCACATCACATGCCCTATGATGAAACTGCACATTATCAGCAGCACCACTTACAAGCCATACATATACTATGTATACTGCATAGATTGATTTGTCAAAAGGGAATATAGGCATTGAGGAAAAAGTGGCTTTTTAAAATAATTAAAACATTAGGAACCTTTTACATGGCACATCATTTTCTTCCATTAGTCTAATGGGTTTTAGTTGCTACTATGACTTAAAGAGAAAGTCCCAGCAATGGCAATAGTAAGGTAGCAAGAAACCTGTCCCATGAGCCTCTCCTCTATTTCTTGCAGAAGGCTGTTGATGCTGTAGCGGGTCTCCAAATCTGCCTCCCATTCCATTTTATTCCTCCATTACCACCACCCTCAGCTCTTTCAGTGTGAGCAAGCCCAGAAAGCCAGAGGGGTCATGCATGGAGCTGAGGGACAGGAGTGGCAGTGCATGGAGCATGGTCATGGAAAAATAGAAACAATGGAGGGTTTAAAGGACTCGAGACCTGCTACAGCATCTACAGCTTGCTGCAAGAAAATGGAGGAGAGGCACATGGCATAGGTTTTGAATGATTTGATGGGTCAAGTCTAATGCACACAAGTAAAATGGCATGTTTAGTTAAACAGTCAAGCACACCTGATCTCTTGATGCCTAACTTATGGCTGCTGCTCTGGAATAATACTGTTACACCCTGGATTATTGTACATTCCCTGGCTGACTGATTCCAGTTAAAGCAGACCAAAACCCACTGAACTTGTGAAATACATTTGGCCATAGCCCCTGCTGATATTTCCTGCTTCCGGTGTAGAACTAGAAATGGTTCATTTCGTTTTTCGAAACATCCTAGAACACTGTTTTTTTTGCTGTTCCTCTCTGTAAGATGGCAGGCAATCAGTTATTGCATTGGTATGGCAATGACATCATTGCCACACACACCAATGACAATGATTGGAGGAGGCGGAGCTTTACAGTTAAAACAAGGGCTGTTATCTGGAATTAGAGTGAAGCTATGAATTTTTACCCCCATGTTTGGTCCCGGGGCAGCTCGGGATGAATGGGCTGCATCGTGGACTGGGATCCGTCGATTAGGTGGTAAAGTGAATCTGTCACAAGGAACGCTCAGGATGACAGTTGTCCAATTTAGGTTTATATAGGTTTCTCCAGAACAAATCAGGCAATTTATGCTAATACACTGGGAGTTGAGACACCATGTAAATATAATAAAAACTGAAATATTAGCTATGCATTGTAAGGTTTTGGATTTTGGGTGTGTAAGTGGTGTGAGGGGGCATGGTCCTCCCGCCATCCAGAATATGTAAATGCATTTTTATCATTAGGCCATTTTTAAAGAAAACATAAAACCTGTTTTAAATATACACTTTTATAATATTACCATAAATATCAGTGGTTCTTGTTGCATACAGTTGGCACCTCCTTTATTGCATGCAGTGAATAAATTACAGTATAATTTTTTATGAAAAAACAAAACAAAATGCAGCTGTTACTATCTGATTTTGCATTACTGCTTTCAGGGTAACAATTCTATGACTGTACTTGGTGCACTTGATTGTAAGGGATTCCCACAGCTACATAAATTACACACTACATACATTAGTACAAAACATTCCAATATTGTAAAAAAAACTCCCATTCCTCTTCCCTTGCTATCTCCGATTACCATAAACTGATAAAAAAATATACTCACACCATCAGTGCTCTTGTGGAACACTGTAAGTGACCCTTAGGTAAAATGTTTTATCATCCATTCGCTGCTGCAGCTTGCATAGTAGCTGCAGACACTGGGTGAAAATGTGCTACTCAAGGTCTTGGCAGGGCATTGCTGCAGCAACATGGGGATTCCTGTGGAGATGAGGACTTCCAGTACAAGCCAGGTGGTTATATTTTTTATATAATAAGGGTTACCTGGAGGAGGCTTAGACAAAAGGTAACTCCAATGGACTTACCCAAGCTACCTTAAATCAGCAAACATGGAGTCAAGCCCCAGCCTCCAATACTGGTCAGAGGCAGCAAATGCTGCTTTATTCTTATACTATCTTGGCCTGCAGTAGGTTTCCAGGGGTTGAAGTGCGATAGAGGACTCTTTAAAGGTACTGGTAGGGAGTCAGTCATTAAACACAGTCTAGGCCGACAGGAGGACTTAATCTGAAGAATTCACATACTTTTTGGTACATTTTGCACTCATTAGCGGCAGGTAGCGACAGATGAGCGTCTGTAGCAGGCATTTTCAGAGCGCCCGCTAGCAGTCGCTTTGCTCAGCCATGGGTCGCTACTTCATAGTGACTCAGTCGCTGTTCAGAAATGTTGAATACATTGTGAGGAGTCGCTATTTGACCAGTACAGCGCTGTATGGGAGCGCATGTTAGCGACTGCTCATAGCGACCTCCTCACAAATCTCTGGCGCTGAAAAATACTTGTTTGAAGCCCAGAGCGCCGGAGGCTGTGTGTTTAAAGTGTGTTCTCAAGCATCTATCAACTAGTAACAAAGCGAAAACATATAGAATTACATTGTAGCAACATTGTAACATGAACACTTTAATGCCAGACCTGTAATGTCATTTCTGAGGAAATATATAAAAAATGAAAAAATTATGAAAAAATGCTTTTTCAATGCCAGGAGAGGTCATAGAATTATTTGTGATTTTTAAAAAAAAACAAACAAATACCCCGTTTAAAGAGAAGAAAAGGTTCATACCTGGCGCTGTGCAAGGCTGAACGCCGGCGCTGTTCACTGAGGCTGTGAAAATGATGAATCAGACGCTACATGGCGCTATCCCAGTCGCTAAACAGATTCTGCTTGATAAATGTGTAATTGCGTGCCGTGTCCGGCGTTCACCAGTCGCTACCTGTCGCTACCTCTCATTAACCAGCCACTACCTGACGCTATCCCTTCTAAAATAAGGGCCATAGTAGACAGAAAAATGAAATTATGTGTTTTTATTTGCATATCTTAACTTGCTCAAGTGTTCAAATTTAATTAATTAATTTAATTTAAATAAAAAAAATGTACAATGCAATTTTTGATTTACATAAAGAGATCATAATCTGTGAGGTTAGCTAATAAACTACAGTGATCATATATTGTTTGGTAAATCTATGAGTTCTAAGTAATTTGCATTTTGTTGCAATTGTTATTCTACCTTATGTCTAAAAGTTTTATTCTGAAGCTAGAATTAAAAACATACCTGAGATAAGATATTTTGTGCAAGTAAAGAATTCTTTGAACTTTCATTTCCGATCCCAGAGTCATCAGCATCGATTAGCTGATCTACTGGAACATCTGGCTGAGGTCTGAGGAAGGCAAAGTCTCTTTCTTTTGAATCCAGGGTCACACAGACATCATATGAATAAGGAAGCTGCAGGGTTTCATTGTTAAACTGAGGAATGAATCTGGGATCAATTGTAGGATATAAGTTTGTACTCATAGATCCAAAGGAAGTAGTGTATTTAGACTCTCTGTATTTGGAGATGATGGCAAGTATCACCGTCAATAAGAACAAAAATGAAATCAAGGCCAAAGCGATGACCAGATAAACTTGTAAGTTAGACTGGGAGTCCACTTTGTTTGACTGGTTGTTCATTTCAGGAATCACTCGCTGAAAACTATCAGCAACCACCAGGTTTAGGGTTGTAGAGGCAGAAAGAGGTGGAGAGCCATTGTCTTTCACTATAACTACAACTTTATGTTTTAAAGAATCTCTTTCTTGAAACACATGTGCTGTCCGGATTTCTCCTGTCTGCTGATCAATGTTAAAAAGTGTTGGCTCAGATGAATGCAAAAAATAAGATAGCCAGGCATTGTGTCCAGAATCAGCATCCACTGCAACCACTTTAGATACTAAAGATCCAAGTTGTGAGGACCAAGGCACCATCTCAAATCCAGGGCCGCCCACATCTGTTGGGTACAAAATGATTGGTGGATTATCATTTCGGTCTACTACCTGGATTCTTAGAATTGTGCTGCTGTTTAAAGATGGAGATCCATTGTCTCTAGCGATGACTTGAATATTAAATTCTCGATGTTCCTCATAATCAAATGACTTTTGAGCATAGATAGCCCCAGTTTCTGGATTAATGGACACAGGCATAGATATAGCAGTATTTCCATTACTTGCTAGAAAGTAAGACAGTTTAGCATTGTCTTCACTGTCCATATCTTTAGCTTGAATGCTGAATATTGAAATTCCTGGCAAATTGTTTTCTGGTACAAATATTATGTATGATGATTTTTCAAAAGTAGGTGCATTGTCATTCTCATCTGACAAGTCTAGCTGGATGAATTTTACAGAAGACAGTGGAGGAGAACCATTGTCAGAGGCTTGAATGGTGATGTTGTAGGATGGCATTTCCTCTCTGTCCAGGACATCTTTTGTAACAATTTTATAGAAGTTACCTGATGATGATACTAATTTAAATGGTACATCACCAACAATTTCACATTGAACTTTCCCATTTTCTCCAGAGTCCCTATCCCGGGCTGCAATAAGTGCCACCACTGTCCCAGGTGATGTGTTTTCTGATATGGGTGAAGACAAGGAATTTAGGGTTATCTCAGGAGCATTGTCATTCTCATCCAATACTTCTATTAATACCTTAGTGTGGGCAGCCAGGCCACCTGCATCATTAGCTTGTACAGAAATTTCATACTGTTTTGTCTGTTCATAATCCAAATACCCTCTTGTTCTAATTTCCCCACTTCTTGGCTCAATAGTAAACACCTGAAGAATGCTATTTACTATTGTACTAAATGAATATGTGATTTGTGAATTTATACCTTCATCTTTATCACTTGCACTGACCATAAGGACAGAAGAATTCAATGGTATATTCTCCTTAATGCTTGTTTTATATACATCCTGGGTAAATACTGGAGCATTATCATTGAAATCGGTGACCACAATTTTTATTAGCATTGTCCCTGTGAGTACAGGATTGCCTCCATCCATTGCTGATAGAATGAGCTCATGGTAATTCTGCATCTCTCGGTCTAGAGGCTTCTCTAGTACAAGCTCGGGAAATATGCTGCCGTCACTGCTGATCTTCTCCCCTAAGACAAAGTGATTGTTTTCACTGAGCTTGTAGCTTTTCAGTTTATTCATTCCAATATCCAAATCCTCTGCTTTCTGCAAAACATATCTGGCTCCAGGAGAAGCAGATTCACTTATGTCTAAACTAATAGTTTCATAGAGGAATCTTGGTGGATTGTCATTAATATCTTGAATCTGAATCTTAACAGTAAAAACATTTAAAGGGTTCTCAGCTAAAGCTTCAAAATCCAGTACACAGTCCTCAGCAGCTCCACACAATGCCTCTCTGTCTATTCTCTCCTCCACAATATACAGGTTTCCATTCTCCATATTAATACTAAAATATTTCTCAGCAACATCTGAAACAATATGGAGCTTTCTTGCTGAGAGATCCTTCACATTAATCCCAAGATCCTTTGCTAAATTCCCAACTGCTGACCCTCTCCTCATTTCTTCCACAATGGAATAATGAATCTGACCAGTGACTGAATGACACAGCCATAAAGAGAATAAAATCAGTACTTGCCATCTGATTCCTTGCAGTATCTGATGCATTTTCTAAGCAGTTATTCCAATTCTTGATGTAAATAAAAATAGGATATTCCTTGATAAAGATGAAATCCTTAGTGAAACCCTGGGAGGTAAGTTTTCTTCTGTGTTAGCTCTGCAATGATCAAATCCAATGCAGCAATGGTCTTTATCCTTGTGTGTAATGTCTTCCTCATAGAGGTGCTTTTGGAGCTTTTAATTCTTTCCCTTATTGGCCAACAGCGGCGCTCTGAGGTGAATATGGGGTACTGCAGCAACTCAGATCTAAAGCTACATTTTGTAAATTATTCTTTAGAATTGATTTAATTGTCTTAATATACTATCCATTTTGCCTTAAAATTGAATTTTGATAAAAAAATGTACTGCTATTTAAAGAATAAATATGTTTTTACTGAAAATAAAAACATTTAGTCTAAGATGATGCTGTCTTGAAAATACACCACATGGTCAAATGTGAATACCTCTTCTAATTACTGGGGTACTGCCATTGCAATAAATATCATTTACAGCTATTAGATTTTTTTAGACAACCATGTTGAAGTATTATAGGCTGTACTAAAGGCACTAATCATTTCCAACCTGACAATACAGATGCAGAAGTTTTGTCGGTGAGAAACCTTATGCTACAAGACCTGTTCTGGAACAACTTTTACCTCTGGTAAATTAAAGTAGCATGATAAAAATCCATATAAATTTGCTGAACGGCGGGAGGAGTGGTCACTTATAAACCCGACATCAAGAAATATACAGCCAGGCTCAATTGTCTTTTTTTTAATAGAAGGAAAATGACATCACCCTCATAACTCAAACCTGTCAACCCTGGATTTTACCCCTAACAGAAGAAGAAAACCACAAGCTTGGCAGGGTTTTATTCTGCTTGTGTGTATATTGATTCCTCCTCTCATTAGCTGATGAGCTAATTTTGTGATACACCTCCTTTATCCATATGTGTTTATGCTTATTTCAGAGTTCTATGGAGTTCTATAGTTTCACACATTAGCCATTGCCAACCTGTGGAGCTTCTCAGTACTGCTGGTCTTACACAAATGGTTTAACATAGTTATTACGCTGGTTGTTAATGTTACTGCATGCCTCTACTGAGCAATGTGGTAGTTTGTTCTGCTCAGAACACCGAATTCCCAGCATCCTAAGTGCTGCTCTGGCCCACTCTTTCATCCCCCTAGTAGCCATCTTGCCTGCACCTAGTAAGTCACCATGGGGTTGCTCTGAGGTATCTTGTGGCACCCCGATGCTTGGCCTTTAACTTGGCACAATTGGTGAGTCTTATTACTCAATATATTTATTCCTTACTTTGTTTCATAAAGATCTGGGTTGCAGCTGTCTCCCATGTTAGAGTTTGTGCCCAACTGGCTGAGTTAAGCCTGAAGCATATGTATGTGTAAGCTCCCATCCACCTTAATTGTACAGTCTTTTTATATACATAATTATTCACCACCCTATTACACATACACATATGTTTTGTATGCATCTATATAATGTATGCTCATATATAGCTATGTACTCTGAGATGTTTGTACTTTATTCAGTGTTGTTATTTATTTGTCCCCAGTTTTATTCTTGGGACAGTTGGGACAGTTTGTGGGAAATAGGTGTAGTGGGGTGTGGTTTAACATGTGGCTTAATTAAGGGTCACATGCTCTAGGAATATTTGGTCCATAAGTGATGTTGGTGATTAAGCCAATGCTCAGAAATCCATGCTGCCAAACCCCAGGGGCACCCATCTTCTTTGTGAGCCTACAACCCCAATCTCCACAGCCAGCTTCACCTTTAGACAAGCCCCCGTTTGCCAGGACGCTTTAAACACCTCGCCGGACACGGTTGCCCCCAGGACTTATTGGCTCAAAGGATGTAAGCTCACGGGGGGTGAAGACGGGTGAACCAAATGTCAGACTGGGCGTAAACAGGCAGTAGGTAAGTACTGGAAACTGTTCGGATTCTCCAGCGGAGAATTCAAGCGAGGCCGAAAGTCGCGCCAAGGGTCAAATCAGGAGGTCAGAGAGCTTCGCGGCACCAAGGGTCAGACAGGTTTGTGGTCGTAATACAGGTTAAGATCGGTACAGGTGGCAGTCAGGATAGTCAAACAAGCAAGGTCAGCAATGGGAATCAACACAGAAATTCTCTGGATAACACACCCAGCTAAACGCTATCACAGGCACTGACATACTGAAGAGGTAATCCCTTTATAGGACTGAACCCAACAGGATTGGACAAGGGAGTGTGTCAGTGATAAAAAACAGGGATGCCAGCTCAAAGATGGGAGATATGGCTTCCCACTCAGGCAGGGCTAGAGTGCTCACCTCTTGATTTGGTAATGTCCAAAAGCCATAAAGAAGCCAGCCACATAGCAGAGAAGTAGATTAAAAGTCCATTTATTCCAACCTGGTTAAAAGTCCGTTATAGTGGTACAAGTAAGAGCAGCAAACATAGGGTGTCCTCACACGTCTACGCGTTTCGGGTTTACACCCTTAATCATGACAGAGGACGGGTTCCGGGACATACATTTAAATACACAATCAAATAATGACATTATTAAAACCATCTGTGGATGGGAGTAACAAAATCACTAACCTCGTTTCAAACATCCTCATCCGTTTCATTGAGCAGTCGCAGAAACGCGCACCGGTATACACCCATGCTATGCAACGGAGAGATCAGTGAAAACGAGGGAGAAATGACGTAAACCATCCTGATAGGCCTGGAGAGCATTTCGTCAGACCCCTGGCAGCGGTTGTCATCATAATAGCGGCCATTACTGGCAGAATGAAACGATACATTGTAGTAGCCATGTATTCTGCCAGAAGAAATTAAAACTTAAAGCCGCAACAATAAAGCCGCTGGCAGTGATCCAAAGGAATACATCGTTGCTACTCCATCAACTATTAAAGAGAGAAGCCTTTTTATACAACATTCGTTTTAAATGAAAAAATGCAGGTATTAAAACCTCATAAATAATATTGAATAAATGTTATAAGAAAGCTTATTACTCCACATCAAATTATTAAATAATTATATATATGGACATACTCTTAAATTAGAAACCTTATATTTTAAACTAGAAATCATACACATAGGTGTAATCACAAAATTAGTCCAAATAAGGTATATACAGCTAGCAAAAAAGATTTCAGTAAGAGTAATCATACTCCCGTCCACAGATGACAGATCCCTACCCAATTTAATATACATATTGTACAATGCCGGAGCTTGTCATAACCGTTTACACTAAATGCCTGTATTTCCAAACTTCAAGTCACAGATGTACTGGACAAACATTATACTTATAAAAGAGACATAAAGAAAAAAGCATAAGATACATAATTATAAATAGAACATAAACCGATATAAGGATATATAGAAAAACATAATCATAATAAGATAACTGAATTGATTTAGATATAAATATAAGTTGGCAGAAAAAATCCCTGTAGAGAGGTTTATTCAGTATCTGATTGTTATTTTTATTTTTTATTTATTATTGTTTCTTTGAGTTATTATATATTATTTTTTAGTTTCTCTAGGATCTGCCCACCAATACTATTCTATATGTGGTCTCAAAAAGAGTCAGAAAAATAAACATTATCTTAGATATAAATCTACATCCCACCTATAATTCAATCCTACAGGGGCACGGGTTCCCAGTTTAAAAATCCAAAAGACCTCACGTTGAAGAAGTCTATCCGTGAGGTTCCCTCGCCTGGGACCAAGGCGCACCCTTTCTATCGCCATGCATCTAAAGCTAGAAAGATCACCCGCATGTTGGTTCCTAAAATGCCGTCCTACATTGGACGATGCATTAGGACGCTCCACTGATGATGCGGTAATATGTTCTGATACTCTTTTTTTCATGGTTCTAGTGGTGCACCCCACATATTGGATATCACATGACTCACATGTTATCAAGTATATAACATTACATGTATTACAGTTAATAAAACTGTTAATCTGAAACGTTTCTTTTGTATAAGTGGACCTAAAACTAGAGCCAGTCTGGGCATAATGGCATATTCCACATCTTCCATTAGCACATTTGAAAAAACCTTTCTGGGATAACCAGGTTGAGGACAAAGTATTATTGCCACTAAAAAGGCTGGGTGATAATTTCTGGCCCAATGTGGGACATTTTCTACTAACAATTCTCACCCCGTTCTTCAAAACCTCTTTAAGTTGCGGGTCACAATTCAGTATAGGGAGATGCTTGTTAATAATATGTTTTATTTTATTAAATTCTTCACTATATGTGGTGACTAAGGTAATCTTGTCATTCTTCTTATGGGCCATATCCCTATATCTATTCTCTGTTGGTTTTCCATGATCATTCCCGTTACCATACATAGACTTATCCAGCATATGTTTCCTGTCTCTAGCACTGGCTAGATTTTTAGCCCTTTCCAAGACATTTGGGGGATACCCCCGATTACGGAGTCTTTCTGAGATGATATCTAGTTCCGTATCAAAAGCCCCCTGCTCTGAACAATTCCTACGTGCCCTCACCATCTCCCCCAGGGGAATGGCTCTAATTGTGTGGGGTGGGTGACAACTGTCAGCCCGTAATGTCATGTTACCTGCCGTATCCTTTCTGTAAGTTTTAGTATACAATGTGCCAGTCTCTTTATTTACCCCTATAGTCAAATCCAAAAAGGAGATAGTGCAGGGATTATATTCAAATGTGAACCTCAAATTCAAGGAATTATTATTCAAGTAGTCCACAAATGGTTTGATTGAGTCCTCCCCTCCTTTCCATACAAAGATAAGGTCGTCAATATATCTACCATACAGCTGGATATTATCCAGAAATGGATTATTGTGACCATAAATACTCTCCCTCTCCCACCAGCCCATGTAAAGGTTGGCGAGAGAGGGAGAGAAAGGGGCCCCCATCGACGCTCCACAGCGCTGTAAATAGTACTCATTACCAAATAGGAAATAATTATGTTTGAGAAGGTAATTAACGGCCAAGAGCAAAAAATTCTTCAGTTCCCAAGAATACATCGAATAGTTATCTAAGTGAAATTGTAACGCTTCTAAAGCCAAATTGTGCGGTATTATAGAGTACAGAGAGGAGACATCACATGTGAGCCATCCAAAATCCTCCTCCCATTGTAATTGCTGTATCTGATACATGACATCACGTGAGTCCTGCAAATAACCCGGGAGTCTACGAACCAGGGGTAATAGGTGGGAGTCCACCCATCGCCCCAGTCTCTCATTCATCCCCCCAATCCCAGCCACAATCGGCCTCCCGAGAGGGGGACGATCTGGCTTATGGATTTTGGGGAGATGATGAAAGACCGGGGCGACGGGAGAAATCACAACCAACGCATCCACCTCTTCCCTACTCAATACCCCAAGTGCTATGCCATCCTCCAAAGTTTCCCTGAGGTCCAATTGGAATTTGTCCAAGGGATTGCTATTAAGTCTAACATATGTGACCGGGTCATTTAATTGGCGCAAAGCCTCAGACTCATAGTCTCTAGTATTCATGACTACCACACACCCTCCTTTATCTGCAGGTCTAATTCGGATTTTATCATTTTTCATTAGTTGGTTTAAAGCTTTTTTTTCCGCCATTGATAAATTAGATCTATATTGTGATTTAGGTTTCTTCGCCAAATCCATTAAATCTGACTCCACAGCCTCCTGAAAGACATCTAATGCAGTGACTCTAGAATTAATTGGATAAAACTTACTATTAGTCATTTTGGGTATGATTGGGGGTAGAATTTTAATGGGGCCCTGATCTGACAGGTCCTCCAGCCATAAACGCATACTCAAATCCTGAAACGAAGATAGTACCCTACTATCTAAATCAGAGGGATTCCTAGCCAAATATGTAGATTCCAGATCACAACTTCCATCCTCCACACAATCTGATTGTATATGTGTGAGGTCTGGAGCCGAAGGAACACTAGGGAGAAAATGTTTTCTTAATGTTAAGTTACGTGCTAACCTATTCACATCCAAAATTGTAGAAAAAACATCAAAATGATAAGTCGGGGCAAAAGACAGCCCCCTAGATAATAACTTGATTTCAGGGCTAGACAGAGAATAAGAGGACAAATTCATCACACTCATTATATCTACATTCTCCGTTCCCTTAAAGTATAAAGGCCGTTTGGATTGATGTTTTCTCCCCGCTCGGTGTTTCCTTGGGGATTTCTTTTCTTCCTCATCTTGGATTGAGATGGCCCGCGAAAATTTCTCCCTTCCGGTTCAGTGTCTGAACGGTCACTGTTGGACGACCATTCAGATGAATTGGATATGTCAAATGATACAGATTTCCGTCCTGATCCAGATTTCAATATAGATCTGGGTTTGTAATTTCTATGATGACGTTTCCAAGTATAAATGCGGTTATTCCTATAGTCCTCAGAATCTCGTTGGAATTTGGTCCTTTTCACGACCATAATCTGTGACTCCATTTGATCAATAGATTTTTTCATCTGTGTTAAAAGATCATCAAATTGGGGGTCAGGCTCAAACTCTTTTAAAGAGATCTCCAGCTGTGCAATATTAGATTGAATTTCTTTCAATTTGTCCTGTTCATACCTGGTAATTAATTTCATAAGATCCAAAGAGGCTTGCGATAAGATATTATCCCATTCAGTTTGAAATTTCTCTGAATAGATCGTCGTCGGCATTTTTCGCAGTCGTAGCCCTCTTGGAATCATATCATTCTGAATGTATTTGGTAAGGGAACTCAGATCCCACCAGGTTTTAAGTTCTTTTTTCATTAAATCCTCATAATCTCTCACCAGGTTCTTAAGATCAGTTGACTGTATACTTGTTTGTCCACATAGATCAGACTTGAAGACAGAGTCAAACTTATCCTGACTCTGTTTTGTATCTCCATAACATGATTTGACCCGCTCCATAATGCAGGTATGCGCTCTTACTTTCATACACAACTAATGCATAACGGTTCCAGTGTTATAATTATCCAGCAAAATTCAAAGATTATCCCAATCTGAGCGCGGCCGAGCAGTGTGTCAGTGATGTATTACTAAAACTCTGGGCTTATTGCCCAATTAGTACTTTGAAGGGCGTTTTGCCCAGAACACAGTTTGAAGGGATTGGTTGTGCAGCGCCACCTGAGGACATATGAGAGACGTGCAAAGAAGCCGGGGGTGTGGGAGCGAGCAGAGGAGGAGGCGCAGTCGCACCCGGCACCACTCGAGCCAATGCCACTGGGTGGAAGGAGCCCAGGCAGGCGTCTGGAGATACCCCGGGACCAGAGCCCAGGTAAGTTCACTGTGACACACGAATTCAGTTACCACCATTAAACCAAGGAGTCAGAGCAGTTGTAAAACAGCCAGACATCCAGAATTCTGTATTTGATGGAACGGACCCATGTCAACATGTGGGAAGTGTAGGTGTTTCCAGAGTTTTCAGAGGGACAGTGGGCCTCAAAGTGGGACTGTCCCACCAAAAGTTGGACATCTGGTCAGTTTATATCTACGTGTGACAGTGACAGAACTAGAAAGCTTCAAGGCGCTGTCCACCTTCTCTCCCCGTCTCTCTCTATGCACGTTATCTGTTTATAATACACAGATAAGTAGAGGACACCTTGATGTGTGCGGGCATGCAGCAGGAATCCATATTAGAATGCAGCATCACTTTTTTATGATGCCTCCTTTTAACAATGAACTGAAAGAAACACAGCCACAAACCAGTAGACCACACATTCTCACATGAGAATCGCTATACAGTAAAACAAAGTTTAAAGTTTTTCTGCCAGCACAAAAACAATTCATTAACTGGGTGGAGCAACTTAACACATGTGCAATGACAAGCTTTAAAATATGGAGCTGTTGGGCTTTGGATCACTAGAATTACTTTGGCAGGCAGAAACTACTGGGCCCCATGGCAGGCAGGCCTGTTCTCCATTCATTGGTGACCTCCAGGATGGGTGTCAGTCACAGTGATGTGAGAACACCCCACTTTATTTACAGCAGCGGGGCACCTGGCATTCCCCTTCTGTTGCCATGAATGGAGTAGCATGCTCCAATCACTGGGATGAAGGGTGTGGTGGGAGTAAATGTACTTCATCTGGCGACCTGGAAAGTTTCTGACTGCTAGAGTAGGACGGTCAGCTGCAGTGGACAAAAGCTTTGTATGACTTGCCTGGACAGCCATTTGCATCTGTTTTACAAACGCTTTATATACAGTAATTATGTCAGTTTTACATCCTCTTCTGCATAAAGCTGACACACAAATCAGTGAGAAGAGCTTGGCCCCAATCGAAATATGATTGTTGCACAAAAAAATAGTGACATCTTACTGAAGGTACATACAAGCATAAATGGCTCTTGTGGCTAAAAGGGTTATAAACTGGACCTGCTTTGCCTGCCACCTTGTAATATCTTCATCCACCCATACTAAAACATACTACCTCTAGTCAACATTAACACTGTCCTTGCCACAGACAACACTTAACAGTTTCACCCCACCGGCACCAATTTATGATAACACTATTCTCATTCTTTTTACATTATGAAAGAAGAATGGGAGCATCAAGATATAAATGAAATAAATAAAAGGAATAAAGAAAAACTGCAATTACACACTGATGAAGCATTATTAATTTTCTTATGCTGATTCTGCTTTAAACGAAATACCAGTTGTACAGCTACACAGGAGCTACTTAAGATGTAAATGTAAATTTACCAGCTTAAACTATTTACCACAGGCAGTAAATGCTGTTTTATTGTAATACTCTGTAGGTCTGGACCATATATCCAGGAGTGGCATTACAGGAAAAAAGGGGACTTTGAAATGAAGTCAAATACATTTTTAGACCATGTACATTGGTTTGGTGTATTATAAACACTCATTTAGATACCGAAAGCAAAGTATTGAGATATTATCTGAATATACTTTAAAAAGACTTTAAGCAAACATCCAGTCTACTCTGTAAGTAGTAAGTTCATCGCTGTTGCACAGTGATCGGGAAACCAAAAAGTCACCCACAATGTGTGTAGTAGTTTCCCCCCACTGGAGATTCCCAAAAATGTGGAGGTCCAAGTGCCCTCTGCCTGCCCTGTGGGGGGGGATTGGAAGAGTTGCAGCATAGGATTCAGTTTGCCTGGAGATCTCCTTTAAATACTCACACCAGAAAAAAGGAAAAATAGTGTACTTTGGGTAATTTGAATAAATCTGCATCCATCACATTTGCCTATTGAATGAATCAAATGGATAATTTCTCTAGGTAAAGTACTTACTTAGCAAGTCTCATGTATTAAATGCAATATTATGTTATTATCTAAAATGTTTATTTTATTAGTATTTAAATAATTATTTCAAAATCATACCTGAGATAAGATATTTTGTGCAAGTAAAGAATCTTTTGAGCTTTCGTTCCCAATTCCAGAATCATCAGCATCGATTAGCTGATCTACTGGAACATCTGGCTGAGGTCTGAGGAAAGCAAAGTCTCTTTCTTTTGAATCCAGAGTCACACAGACATCATATGAATAAGGAAGCTGCAGGGTTCCATTATTAAACTGAGGAATAAATCTGGGATCAATTGTAGGATATAAGTTTGTACTCATAGATCCAAAGGAAGTAGTGTATTTAGACTCCCTGTATTTGGAGATGATGGCAAGTATCACTGTCAAGAGAAACAAGAATGAAATCACGGCCAAGGCGATGACCAGATAAAGTTGTAGATTAGATTGGGAGTCCACTTTGTTTGAATGATCGATCGGCTCAGGAATCACTTGCTGAAAATTATCAGCAACCACCAGGTTAAGAGTGGTAGAGGCAGATAGAGGTGGCGAGCCATTGTCTTTCACTATAACCACAACTTTATGTTTTAAAGAATCTCTTTGTTGAAACACATGTGCTGTCCGGATCTCTCCTGTCTGCTGATCAATGGTAAAAAGTGTTGGCTCAGATGAATGCAAAAAGTAAGATAGCCAGGCATTGTGTCCAGAATCAGCATCCACTGCAACCACTTTAGATACTAAAGATCCAAGTTGTGAGGACCAAGGCACCATCTCAAATCCAGGGCCGCCCACATCTGTTGGGTACAAAATGATTGGTGGATTATCATTTCGGTCTACTACCTGGATTCTTAGAATTGTGCTGCTGTTTAAAGATGGAGATCCATTGTCTCTAGCAATGACTTGAATATTAAATTCTCGATGTTCCTCATAATCAAATGACTTTTGAGCATAGATAGCCCCAGTTTCTGGATTAATGGACACAGGCATAGATATAGCAGTATTTCCATTACTCCCTAGAAAGTATGTCAGTTTTGCATTTTCTTCACTGTCCATATCTTTAGCTTGAATGCTGAAAATTGAAATTCCTGGCAAATTGTTTTCTTGTACAAATATAATGTATGATGATTTCTCAAAAGTAGGTGCATTGTCATTCTCATCTGACAGATCCAGTTGGATGACTTTTACAGAAGACAGTGGAGGAGAACCATTGTCAGAGGCTTGAATTGTGATGTTGTAGGATGGCATTTCCTCTCTGTCCAGGACATCTTTTGTAACAATTTTATAGAAGTTACCTGATGATGATACTAATTTAAAAGGCATATCTCCAACAATTTCCAATTGAACTTTCCCATTCTCTCCAAAGTCCCTATCTCGGGCTGCAACAAGTGCCACCACTGTCCCAGGTGATGTGTTTTCTGATATGGGTGAAGACAAGGAATTTAGGGTTATCTCAGGAGCATTGTCATTCTCATCCAATACTTCTATTAATACCTTAGTGTGGGCAGCCAGGCCACCTGCATCATTAGCTTGTACAGAAATTTCATACTGTTTTGTCTGTTCATAATCCAAATACCCTCTTGTTCTAATTTCCCCACTTCTTGGATCAATAGTAAACACCTGAAGAATGCTATTTACTATTGTACTAAATGAATATGTGATCTGTGAATTCATACCTTCATCTTTATCACTTGCACTGATCATAAGGACAGAAGAATTCAATGGCGTATTCTCCTTAATGCTTGTTTTATATACATCCTGGGTAAATACTGGAGCATTGTCATTGAAATCAGTGACAACAATTTTTATTAGTGTTGTCCCTGTGAGTACAGGATTCCCTCCATCCATAGCTGATAGAATGAGCTCATGGTAATTCTGCATCTCTCGGTCTAGAGGATTCTCTAGTACAAGCTCGGGAAATATGCTGCCGTCACTGCTGATCTTCTCCCCTAAGACAAAGTGATTGTTTTCACTGAGCTTGTAGCTTTTCAGTTTATTCATTCCAAAATCCAAATCCTCTGCTTTCTGCAAAACATATCTGGCTCCAGGTAAAGTATTTTCACTTATATCTAAATTAATAGTTTCATAGAGGAATCTTGGTGGATTGTCATTAATATCTCGAATCTGAATCTTAACAGTAAAAACATGTAAAGGGTTCTCAGCTAAAGCTTCAAAATCCAGTACACAGTCCTCAGCAGCTCCACACAATGCCTCTCTGTCTATTCTCTCCTCCACAATATACAGGTTTCCATTCTCCATATTAATACTAAAATATTTCTCAGCAACATCTGAAACAATATGGAGCTTCCTTGCTGAGAGATCCTTCACATTAATCTCAAGATCCTTTGCTAAATTCCCAACTGCTGACCCTCTCCTCATTTCTTCCACAATGGAATAATGAATCTGACCAGTGACTGAATGACACAGCCATAAAGAGAATAAAATCAGTACTTGCCATCTGATTCCTTGCAGTATCTGATGCATTTTCTAAGCAGTTATTCCAATTCTTGATGTAAATAAAAATGGGATATTCCTTGATAAAGACGAAATCCTTAGTGAAACCCTGGGAGGTAAGTTTTCTTCTGTGTTAGCTCTGCAATGATCAAATCCAATGCAGCAATGGTCTTTATCCTTGTGTGTAATGTCTTCCTCATAGAGGTGCTTTTGGAGCTTTTAATTCTTTCCCTTATTGGCCAACAGCGGCGCTCTGAGGTGAATATAGAGTACTGCAGCAACTCAGATCTAAAGCTACATTTTGTAAATTATTCTTTAGAATTGATTTAATTGTCATAATATACTATCCATTTTTGCCTTTAAATTGAATTTTGATAAAATAATTTACTGCTATTTAAAGAATAAATATGCTTTTACTGAAAATAAAAACATTTAGTCTAAGGTTATGCTGTCTTGAAAATACACCACATGGTCAAATGTGAATACCTCTTCTAATTACTGGGGTACTGCCATTGCAATAAATATAATTTACAGCTATTAGATTTTTTTAGACAACCATGTTGAAGTATTAAAGGCTGTACTTAAGGCACTAATCATTTCCAACCTGGCATTACAGATGCAGAAGTTTTGTCAGTGGGAAACTATATGCTACAAGACCTGTTCTGGAACAACTTTTACCTCTGGTAAATTAAAGTAGCATGATAAAAATCCATATAAATATGCTGAACGGCGGGAGGAGTGGTCACTTATAAACCCGACATCAAGAAATATACAGCCAGGCTCATTTTTCTTTCTTTTAATATAAGGAAAATGACATCAGGGGTGATAGGTTCTATCACCCTCATACACTCAAACCTGTCAACCCTGGATTTTACCCCTAACAGAAGAAGAAAACCACAAGCTTTGTAGGATTTTTTTTTATGTTTGTGTGTATAATTGATTCCCCCTCTCATTAACTGATGTGTTTGTATTCTAATATTACATAATTTTGTGATACACCTCCTTTATCTGTACGTGTTTATGCTTATTTCTAAGGCCTATTGAGTTCTATAGTTTCACACATTAGCCATTGCCAACCTGTGGGGCTTCTCAGTACTACTGGTCTTACACATATGGTTTAACATAGTTATTTTATTGGTTGTTAATGTTTCTGCATGCCTCTACTGAACAATGTGGTAGTTTGTTCCCCTCAGAACACCGAATTCCCAGCATCCTAAGTGTTGCTCTGGCCCACCCCTTCATCTCCCTAGCAGCCATCTTGCCTGCACCTAGTAAGTCCCCATGGGGTTGCTCTGAGGTATCTAGTGGCATCCCAATGCTTGGCCTTTAACTTGGCACAATTGGCGAGTCTTATTACTCAATATATATTCCTTACTTTGTTTCATAAAGATCTGTGTTGCAGCTGTCCCCCATGTTAGGGTTTGCACTCAGCTGGCTGAGTTAAGCCTAAAGCATATGTATGTGTAAGCTCCCATCCACCCTTATTGTACAGTCTGTTTATATACATAATTATTTACCACCCTATTACTCATGAACATATGTTTTGGATGCATCTATATAATGTATGCTCATATATAGCTATATACTGTGATATGTTTGTACTTTATTCAGTGTTGTTATTTATTTGTCCCCAGTTTTATCCCTGGATAAAAGACTGTAGCACCCGCATCACTGAATTTGAGAATAGCAGTTAGCTGGCTTCCACCTTATCCTCCCTATCTACAAAAACTGACCATTTTTGGGGGTCCTCAAAGTGGGACAGTTTGCGGGTAATGGGTGGAGTGGGGTGTGGTTTAGCATGTGGCTTAATTACGGGTCACATGCTCCAGGAATTTTTTTTCCATAAAAGATGTTAGTGATTGAGCCAATGCACTGTAAAAAGTACTGGAAACAGTTCGGGTTCTCCGGCGGAGAATTCAAGCGAGGCAGAGGGGTCAGACAGGTTCGTGGTCATAATACAGCCTAAGGTCGGTACAGGTGGCAGTCAGGATAGTCAAACAAGCAAGGTCAGCAATGGGAATCAACACAGAAATTCTCAGGATAACACACCCAGCTAAACGCTATCACAGGCACTGACATACTGAAAAGGTAATCCCTTAATAGAACTGAACCCAACAGGATTGGACAAGGGAGTGCGTCAGTGATTGGTGTATTACTCAAACTCTGGGCTTATTGCCCAATTTGTACTTTGAGGGGCGTTTTGCCCAGAACACAGTTTGGAAGGCTTGGTCCCTTTAATTCAGCCTCCCGCAACCACGCTGTGTGTGGAGGACATATGAGAGACGTGCAAAGAAGCCGGGGGTGCGGGAGCGAGCAGAGGAGGTGGCAGCCGCGCCGGCACTGCTCGAGCCGACGCCGCCCGAGTTGGCGCTCGCCACAGCCGCTGGGTGGGATGAGTCCCGGCCAGGCATCTGGAGATACCCCGGGACCGGAGCCCAGGTAAGTTCACCGTGACACACGCATTCAACTACCACCATTAAACCAAGGAATCAGAGCAGCTGTAAAACAGCCAGACATCCAGAATTCTGTATTTGATGGAACAGCCCCATGTCAACATGTGGGAAATGTAGGTGTTTCCAGAGTTTTCAGAGGGACAGCGGCCCTCATAGTGGGACTGTCCCACCAAAAGTTGGACATCTGGTCAGTTTATATCTACGTGTGACAGTGACAGAACTAGAAAGCTTCAAGGCGCTGTCCACCTTCTCTCCCCGTCTCTCTCTTACTGCACGTTATCTGTTTATAATACACAGATAAGTAGAGGACACCTTGATGTGTGCGGGCATGCAGCAGGAATCCATATTAGAATGCAGCATCACTTTTTTATGATGCCTCTTCTTAACAATGAACTGAAAGAAACACAGCCACAAACCAGTAGACCACATAATCTCACATGAGAATCGCTATAGAGTAAAACAAAGTTTAAAGTTTTTCTGCCAGCACAAAAACAATTCATTAACTGGGTGGAGCAACTTAACACATGTGCAATGACAAGCTTTAAAATATGGAGCTGTTGGGCTTTGGATCACTAGAATTACTTTGGCAGGCAGAAACTTACTGGGCCCCATGGCAGGCAAGCCTGTTCTCCATTCATTGGTGACCTCCAGGATGGGTGTCAGTCACAGCGATGTGAGAACACCCCACATTATTTACAGCAGCGAGGCACCTGGCATTCCCCTTCTGTTGGAGTAGCATGCTCCAATCACTGGGACGAAGGGTGTGGTGGGAGTAAATGTACTTCATCTGGCGACCTGGAAAGTTTCTGACTGCTAGAGTAGGACGGTCAGCTGCAGTGGACAAAAGCTGAGTATGACTTGCCTGGACAGCCATTTGCATCAATTTTCCAACTGCTTTACATACAGTAATTATGTCAGTTTTTCATCCCCTTCTGCATAAAGCTGACATGAAGTCAGTGAGAAGAGCTTGGCCCCCCATCGAAAGATGATTGTTGCACATGTAAAAAATAGTGACATCTTACTGAAGGTACATACACGCATAAATGGCTCTTGTGGCTAAAAGGGTTGCAAACTGGAACTGCTTTGCCTGCCACCTTGTACTATGTTCATCCACCCATACTAAAACATACCACCTCTAGTCAACATTAACACCGTCCTTGCCACAGACAACAAGTCACTCTTTCGCCCCACAGGCACCAATTTATGATTCTCATTCTTTTTTACTTTATGAAAAAAGAATAGGAGCATCAAGATATAAATGAAATAAATAAAAGGAATAAAGGAAAACTGGAATTACACACTGATGAAGCATTATTGCTTTTCATATGTTGATTCTGCTTTAAATGAAATACCAGTTGTTACTGACATACTCACAGCTGCACAAGAGCTACTATGAGAGATTTAATGTAGTGTAAAATGTACGTCTGGAAGACTTGATTTCATTTCCCAGCCTATACTATTTACCACAGGCAGTAAATGCTGCTTTATTGCAATACTCTGTAGGTCTGGACCATATATACAGGGGGTGGCATTACAGGAAAAAAGTGGATTTTGAAATTTATACACCATGCAAACATCCAGTCTACTGTTTAAGTAGTAAGTTCATCGCTTCCTCTTGGCAAGCCTGTTTTGAACATGAATTGCTTATTAGCACAGCATAGGGGGGGGGGGGGAGATAAGCATTAGCGTCTACTACCAAAGCTGCTGCATTAAATGTTACTGATTGCCTAGTTAGCCAATCAGGGCATCAACTGCGCAGCTCTTGCGTAGTGATCGGGTAACCAAAAAGTGGCCCACAATGTGTGTAGTAGCTCCCCCCCCACTGGAAATCCCCCAAAAATGTGGAGGTCCCAGTGCCCTCCATTCACTTTGAGATCAGACAGCCAGTGCTAAGGAGTTAAATCTGTTTTAACCCCCTAAATCAGTCTTAGTGTGGGGGGATTGGGAGAGTTGCAGCATAGGATTCATTTTGCCTGGAGATCTCCTTTAAATACTCACACCAGAAAAAAGGAAAAATAGTGTACTTTGGGTAATTTGAATAAATCTGCATCCATCACATTTGCCTATTAAATGAATCAAATGGATCATTTATTTAGGTAAAGTACTTACGTAGCATGTCTCAGGTATTAAATGCAATATTATGTTATTATCTAAACTGTTTATTGTGTTAGTATTTCAATAATTATTTAAAAATACTACCTGAGATAAGATATTTTGTGCAAGTAAAGAATCTTTTGAGCTTTCATTCCCAATTCCAGAATCATCAGCATCGATTAGCTGATCTACTGGAACATCTGGCTGAGGTCTGAGGAAAGCAAAGTCTCTTTCTTTTGAATCCAGGGTCACACATACATCATATGAATAAGGAAGCTGCAGGGTTCCATTACTAAACTGAGGAATGAATCTGGGATCAATTGTAGGATATAAGTTTGTACTCATAGATCCAAAGGAAGTGTTATATTTAGTCTCCCTGTATTTGGAGATGATGGCAAGTATCACTGTCAAGAGGAACAAAAATGAAATCACGGCCAAGGCGATGACCAGATAAACTTGTAGATTAGATTGGGAGTCCACTTTGTTTGAATGATCGATCGCCTCAGGAACCACTTGTTGAAAACTATCAGCAACCACCAAGTTAAGAGTGGTAGAGGCAGATAGAGGCGGAGAGCCATTATCTTTCACTATAACCACAACTTTATGTTTTAAAGAATCTCTTTCTTGAAACACATGTGCTGTCCGGATCTCTCCTGTCTGCTGATCAATGGTAAAAGGTGTTGGCTCAGTTGAATGCAAAAAGTAAGATAGCCAGGCATTGTGTCCAGAATCAGCATCCACTGCAACCACTTTAGATACTAAAGATCCAAGTTGTGAGGACCAAGGCACCATCTCAAATCCAGGGCCGCCCACATCTGTTGGGTACAAAATGATTGGTGGATTATCATTCTGGTCTAATATGTTAATCCTTAGAGTTGTGCTGCTGTTCAGAGATGGAGATCCATTGTCTCTAGCGATGACTTGAATATGAAATTCTCGAAGTTCCTCATAATCAAATGACTTTTGAGCATAGATAGCCCCAGTTTCTGGATTAATGGACACAGGCATAGATATAGCATTCTTCATATTGCCATTACTCACTAGAAAGTAAGACAGTTTAGCATTGTCTTCACTGTCCATATCTTTAGCTTGAATGCTGAATATTGAAATTCCTGGCAAATTGTTTTCTGGTACAAATATTGTATATGATGACTTCTCAAAAATGGGCGCGTTGTCATTCTCATCTGACAAGTCTAGCTGGATGACTTTTACAGAAGACAGTGGAGGAGAACCATTGTCAGAGGCTTGAATGGTGATGTTGTAGGATGGCTTTTCCTCTCTGTCCAGGACATCTTTTGTAACAATTTTATAGAAGTTACCTGATGATGATACTAATTTAAATGGTACATCACCAACAATGTCACATTGAACTTTCCCATTTTCTCCAGAGTCCCTATCCCGGGCTGCAACAAGTGCCACCACTGTCCCAGGTGATGTGTTTTCTGATATGGGTGAAGACAAGGAATTTAGGGTTATCTCAGGAGCATTGTCATTCTCATCCAATACTTCTATTAATACCTTAGTGTGGGCAGCCAGGCCACCTGCATCATTAGCTTGTACAGAAATTTCATACTGTTTTGTTTGTTCAAAATCCAAATATCCTCTTGTTCTAATTTCCCCATTTTTAGGATCAATGGTGAACGTCTGCAGAATACTATTTACTATGGTACTAAATGAATATGTGATCTGTGAATTCATACCTTCATCTTTATCACTTGCACTGACCATAAGGACAGAAGAATTCAATGGTATATTCTCCTTAATGCTTGTTTTATATACATCCTGGGTAAATACTGGAGCATTGTCATTGAGATCAGTGACAGCTATTTTTATTAGTGTTGTCCCTGTGAGTACAGGATTCCCTCCATCCATAGCTGATAGAATGAGCTCATGGTAATTCTGCATCTCTCGGTCTAGAGGCTTCTCTAGTACAAGCTCGGGAAATATGCTGCCGTCACTGCTGATCTTCTCCCCTAAGACAAAGTGATTGTTTTCACTGAGCTTGTAGCTTTTCAGTTTATTCATTCCAATATCCAAATCCTCAGCTTTCTGCAAAACATATCTGGCTCCCACTAAAGTATTTTCACTTATATCTAAATTGATAGTTTCATAGAGGAATCTTGGTGGATTGTCATTAATATCTTGAATCTGAATCTTAACAGTAAAAACATTTAGAGGATTCTCAGCTAAAGCTTCAAAATCCAGTACACAGTCCTCAGCAGCTCCACACAATGCCTCTCTGTCTATTCTCTCCTCCACAATATACAGGTTTCCATTCTCCATATTAATACTAAAATATTTCTCAGCAACATCTGAAACAATATGGAGCTTCCTTGCTGAGAGATCCTTCACATTAATCTCAAGATCCTTTGCTAAATTCCCAACTGCTGACCCTCTCCTCATTTCTTCCACAATGGAATAATGAATCTGACCAGTGACTGAATGACACAGCCATAAAGAGAATAAAATCAGTACTTGCCATCTGATTCCTTGCAGTGTCTGATTCATTTTCTTAGCAGCTATGCCTCTTCCGGAAGTAAATCAAATTGAGGTATTCCTTTTTAAAATCCCAAGTAAATCACAAGGAGGTAAGCCTTCTTCTGTGTTAGCCTTGCAATGATCAAATCCAATGCAGCAATGGTCTTTATCCTTGTGTGTAATGTCTGCCTCATAGAGGTGCTTTTAGATCTCATATTTGTTTCCCTTATTGGCCAACAGCGGCGCTTTGAGGTGAATATGGGGTACTGCAGCAACTCAGATCTATACTCAGAATTTGTAACTTAATATAAAAAAAAAGTATTACATTTATGAAATTATGTCCCACATGTTTCTGCTTTTCAACTGCATTGTGGTAGAATCATGTCCTATTTTTTAAAGTACAAGTAGTTTTCCATGTATACTAAGACTAGCAGTTTCCCACCATAAAAATGCACTACACAGTGAAATGTATTCAATTCATTGGGCTACTAATGTGTACAACAGACATGCAGTCTTCTAAAATTAACATGATACTTTATGTAATGCTATTTAGTAATAAAAACAATTTTATTTAATGCTAAAATCCCTTAAAGGGACTTTCCAGGGCTAGGTTAAATGAGCCTGCTTTCTGCTTGTCCCATGCTGGCTATCGGGGGCTGCATCTTACATTCACCAGTACTTTGCATTCCCTGAGAGCCAGCTTGGGAAGAGCAGAAAGCAAGCTAATTTAACCGTTTTCCTGGAAAGTCCCTTTAAGCCAGAAGTCTAGTCATATGAATACCCCCTTCCTTTCTCGTGGTGGTGAGGTAGGACAGGGGGTTCAAAAATAAAATGCCTTATCTGTAGCCCGCAATCCACCATGCTTCCATTGGTGATTTCAGCCCTGGGTCTCAGAAACATATATTAAAAAATATATATATCCAGTGCTGCTGATTTAGCTCTCCGTGGGCTACCTGTACACCCACCCCTAAACAATCGGTTCCTTCTTCTTTTTTTACTCATCAATGGTGGAGAGATTAGTGTATGCATAGACCAGCAATGCCCCCTTAAACTGGACCAACAGCCTTGCACTGCTGAAATAATAACTCCCCAAAACTCCCTTGTTCCATCTGCATGAATGATACTGAATCATTGTCACCACTTACATTTGCTCCTGCATTTACTAAGTGGCACCTCACCAATTGTTTTTTGTTTGCAGCTATCTTGAATTACCCAGGAGGCTTCTTCCATTCCCAGCATCCCAGCTGAGCTGCTGCTTGGCCTTAACTCACAAGCCACAATGCAGAGCGTCAGGACGCCATTGGGGTGGGAATCCACCATGGCAGAAGTTACACAAAGGTAAATTATTTTTATGTGCAGCATCTGAATAACCCTGGGGAGGGATAAATATGCATATGCACTATTTTTTGTAAAGGTGTTGATCTGGTTGGTCAGCACTATCAGTCAGAAGTAGAATATATATATATATATATATATATTACCAACATACATGGACAGAATCTCCTTTGACACCACATTCTTATGCAGAGCAACAAAAGTCTATGCCCCAAGAGCTTTACTATTATTATTACATATTATTCATCATTTAATTACTAATGAGCAGATCCCTTGATGCAAAAATGATTATGAAGAGCGCAAGAAGCTTTCTGTATAATCTATAGCTATAGCACATCTTAAACTAGACCAACAGCCTGGTAAAGTTGGAAAAGAAAGGTAGCAGCCAACTGACATAACTGAAATGCACAGTAACAGAAAGCCCAGCACGACTTCCTGTTTGCAGGTGGCCTGCAATATCATGAGTGGCCATTTTGTTTTTAAAATGTATCCCAGCAGGCGTTAGAAAAAGGTAAATTAATTTTTATGTGCCGCGGTCTAAATTGGCCTGGGGAGGGATACATATGAGCACTGTCTGTTGTGTTGGTCTGGTTTAATTAATTTTTGACTGTTGGTCAGCTTTAAAGTGGACCAACACCCAGGATTTTGACTATCCTGGGTTTTGGTCCACTTCGGCGGGGCACCCCAATCGGGGGTGCCCCGCTGTGTGAAACCCCCCAGAAAGCCCCAAAATCTTACCTGTCCCCGCTCCCACGTGACTGGACGGTCCAATCCCCGCCAACGTCCAGGCGGGGATCAGGAACGTCCAAGCGGCTGCCGCCGCCGCCGCCTCCCTCGCGTCGCTTTCGGCGCGCGCGCGCCCCCCGCCGGCCATTCGCAGACGGCCGGCGCGGGCGCGAGGACGCCTACAGGGGCGCGAGGGAGGCGGCGGCGGCCGGCCACCGCCGAAGATCAGGTAAGGTGTTTGGGGGTTTTTGGGGGGTTTCACCCCGCGGGACATCCCGATCTCGGATGTCCCGCGGGGTGGGAGGTGATCGGCCGGGAATCTTATAGATTTCCGGGCCGATCACCTCTCGGTGTTGGTCCACTTTAACTCCCCAGAACCCAAACAGGAATCAGAGCTAGCAGATCCACTCTACTGATGTAAAGACTAATATGCAGAAGGGGATTCCCTTCACTGCTGACTCTTTATTTATATAGCACCAACATATTCCGCAGCGCTTTACAGTCATATATGTTTTTTGGCTGCAGCCAATACATTCACTAGCATTTCAGGGATATTACCCAACCCCCAGTTCCTCTAGGAAGTGCTGGAGGGGTTGGCCCCCTGGGCACTCACACCCCAATGCCCCCTCCAATGAATCAGACACTTTATGCTACATTCTGTTTCATTTACTATGTCTATATGCTCATAAAATCTCTGATACATATTTAAGAGCCACTGTTCATCCTTATCTGTGAAGCCTAGAGGATCGGTTCCAGACAGTGAGTGAGTTTCTCAGCTCATGCTTAGCAAAGAGCAGGCTAATGGTCCCCCATTAAAGGGACAGGCAATAGATTAAATTATCCTACTTTCTGCTCTCCTCATGCTGGATGTCTGGGCGGGAGCCTTCATTCAGCCTGAATTATATTTCTCAATAAACCCTAGTGAACGCTCTCCCTTTTTTCAGGACCTCCTCAGCAGCAGTGGATGACTCATCCTGCATCATGCTGACGTGACAGTCCCCCAGAAGAGAAGTTAATTTGGGGACTAAGAAAAGCAGAAGGGAGCAAATTCAAGAAATGCAAAGTTCTGGTAAATGAATTAGAGCCCCTCTTTTCCTGGAATGCCCTTTTAAACTGTGCAGGAATAGCCCACCAAGCATCTTCATAAGCATATCAGCAGACCCATTTAAAAATAGATTGTATCAATAGAAATTCTGTATTACTGGCATAAATACATACAAAAGGTATATTTCCCTATTGTATTGATACACATTGTTCAGATTATATATAGAAAAAAAATGAAGGCTTACAATAAAACATTAAAGCTGAAGGTACATGGAAACGTAATATGACAATGTGAAAAATGTCTGCAAGAACCGAGGATGACAACACAGTACGGACAAGCGTGC
The DNA here is from genome assembly GCA_027917425.1 of Gastrophryne carolinensis. Classification (NCBI taxonomy): domain Eukaryota; kingdom Metazoa; phylum Chordata; class Amphibia; order Anura; family Microhylidae; genus Gastrophryne; species Gastrophryne carolinensis. Next base: position 76,440,231 of record CM051238.1, read on the forward strand.
TATGCCTACCTACTTGAATTTAGGGTTGCCACCCAGCCGGTATTTTTTTTTACTTTACTGGCCACTGGCCTGGTGGTACTAGTATTTGTTTTTTTATGGGAATTGAGGATGGGAAAAGTGTATCCACAATTACAACTACTATTAAAAAAACAAATGCCAGCACCGCCAGGCCAGTTGCCAGTACAGTAAAAAAAAAAAAAGGAATAACGGCCAACCCTACTTCCAATGGCTGAAGCCAATTTGAAGTCTAGCAAGAAAACTGAATGTATATATGGTATGCATTTCCTCATGCAGTAGGGTATGGGTCTTTAAAAAAAAACCTAGTGGATGATATGTGTTGGCATTAATAAAAAAATTTTAATTTCTCACCAGTGAACAAAGGTTAATCAAAGTGTTAAAAGGACATATACTCTAGAATAACATTTTAGGTAAATGGAAAGTAGACAGTTTACCTGATGTTTTGCAGTCCCAGTGCACACACCTGATCTATTCAACTATTTACCCTCTTAACTGTTCCCATGTCATTTTAACATACCTGAAAGATATTTTCTGCAAGCAAGGAGTCTTTCGAGCTTTCATTCCCAATCCCGGAATCATCAGCATCAATAAGATGATCCACAGAGATAGCTGGCTGAGCTCTAAGAGAAGCAAAGTCCCTTTCCTTTGAATCCAGAGTTACATAGACATCATATGAGTAAGGAAGCTGCAGAGTTCCATTACTAAACTGTGGAAGGAATCTGGGGTCAATTGTAGGATATAGGTTGGAACCCAAAAATCCAGGTGAGGAAATATATTTAGACTCTCTGCACTTTGAGACGACTGCAAGTATGACGGTCACTAAAAACAAAAATGAAATCAATGCCAAGGCAATGACCAAATAGATTTGCAAGTTGGACTGAGCTTCCAGCTTACTAGGCTGGTTGTCTACAGCCGGAATCAACTGCTGGAAACTATCAGCAACCACTAGATTTAAGGTGACAGAAGCAGAGAGTGGTGGAGAGCCATTGTCTTTCACTAAAACCACCACCTTGTGCTTTAAAGAAACTCTTTCTTGAAAAACACGTGATGTCCTGATCTCTCCTGTTTGCTGGTCAATGCTAAAACAAGATGGCTCTGGAGACTGCAAAAAATAAGACAACCAGCCATTGTGTCCAGAATCTGCATCCACTGCAACCACTTTAGATACTAAAGAACCTTCTTCAGAAGACCAAGGAACCATCTCAAATACAGGACCGTTCATATCTGCTGCTGGGTACAAAATGACTGGTGGATTATCATTCTGGTCTACAATGTGAATTCTCAAAATTGTGCTGCTGTTCAGAGCTGGAGATCCATTGTCTTGGACTATGATCTGAATGTTAAATTCTCTGTGTTCCTCATAATCAAATGACTTTTGTGCATAAATGTCCCCAGTTACTGGATTTATGGAAATATACATGGAAATCGAATCTTTTTTGTTCCCATTGCTTAGCAAAGAATAGGTTAGTTTTGCGTTTTCTCCACTGTCTAAATCTTCAGCTTGAATGCTGAATATTGAAATTCCAGGCAAATTGTTTTCTGGCACATATACAAAATATGATGACTTCTCAAAACGAGGTGCGTTGTCATTAATATCTGACAAATCCAATTGGATAGTTTTCACAGAAGACAATGGAGGAGACCCTTTGTCAGAAGCTTGGATAGTAATGATGTGGGATAACTTTTGTTCTCTGTCCAGGACACCTTCTGTAACAATCTTATAGAAGTTGCTGGTTGATGATACTAACTTAAATGGGACCTCACCAGCAATTTGACACTGAACTTTCCCATTTTCTTCCGAGTCCCTATCACGGACTGCGATCAATGCCACAACTGTCCCAGGAGCTGAGTCTTCTGGAATTGGTGAGGACAATGAAGTAATGGTTATTTCAGGGACATTGTCATTCTCATCCAATACTTCTATTAACACTTTGGAATGAGCAACCAGGCCGCCTCCATCACTGGCTTGTAAAGAAATGTCATAATGTTTTGTTAGCTCATAATCTAAATGTCCTTTTGTTCTAATTTCCCCACTTCTAGGATTAATAGTAAAAAGCTGATGAATATTATTTATCATGGTACTAAAGGAATATGTAATCTGAGCATTTACACCTTCATCTTTATCGCTTGCACTTACCCTCAGAATAGTAGAATTCAATGGTATATTCTCCTTAATACTTGTTTTATAGACGTTCTGTGTAAATATAGGTGTGTTATCATTAATGTCATTGATAATAATTGTAATCAGTGTGGTCCCTGTTAGAGCAGGATTCCCTCCATCAATAGCTGATAGAATGAGCTCATAGTAATGTTGTGCCTCTCGATCTAGAGGCTTTTCTAGAACAAGCTCAGGGAATATGCTGGTATCATCTCCTAATACAAAATGCTGATTTGCACTTAGTCTGTAGCTTTTCAGTTTGTTAATTCCAATATCCAAATCCTCAGCTTTCTGCAAACCAAATCTTGCTCCAGGTAAAGTTGATTCACTGATTTCTAACCTGATGACTTCAGAAAGAAACCTTGGTGAATTGTCATTAATGTCTTGAATTTCAATGCTAATGGTGAATACATGTAAAGGATTTTCAGCTACAACCTCGATTGCCAGGACACAATCATCAGCAGATCCACACAAAGTCTCTCTGTCTATCCTATCTGCAATGTACAGATTTCCATCCTCCAGACTGATGTATTTCTCATGAACATCAGAAACTATTTGCAGTTTTCTAGCAGGAAGATCCTTTGTAGCAATTTTAAGGTCTCTTGCTAAATTCCCAACAGCAGAACCTTTCCTCATTTCCTCTACAATGGAATATTGAATCTGACCGGTGACCAAATTGCACAAACACAAAGAAAATATTACTTGCCATCTGATACCTTGCAGTGTCTGTCCTTGATTGATCTTAAACCAAGCCATTCCTTTGGTTACTTCGAGTTTCCTGATAAAGATATAATCAACAGGGAAAGAAAAACAGCAAAAGATAATCCTCTCTCTGTATCAGAGATGCAGTGGCCTCATCTCTTGAAAAATTGCTCTGTATTCTTTGCACTCTGTACTGCTTGCTTTATAGGGCTCAGGCACTGCTTATAATTTTCCCATATTGTCCAATAGTGGCGCTCTGAGGCTACTTTGGGGTACTGCAGCACATAAATTCAGAATTACCGTAAAACCTAAAATGTGATAGTAAATTACATACTCCATATTGTACTGGGTTACTTTTTAAAGATATAATCCCAAACTATAAAATGAATGAGTAAAGGAAAATCATTATTATTTTTTCCCATTTTTTCTGATTTGTCTTGCATAATCACCCTGGCACTAGAAATCAGGGCTGGCTTCAGGTTTATGTGGGCCCCTGGACTAGTGGACCCCTTTGTTGTGTGTCACATCACATGGCACATCACACACTTCCATTGATTGGTCCTCTGCTGCAGTTGATCATCCTCCAGTCCTCATTGCCTCCTCCACTGCCACCAGTTGTACTGTAGTCTTTGCCCCTTTGTTTGCTCATGCAGATAATCCTCTGGTTCTTGTCTCCTTCTCTGATGTGGCGTATCAAACTCCCATCCTTACTACTCCCTTCATTGCTTCTGATCATCTTCCAGTCCTTACTGCCTTTTTCATGCCACTGTAGCATTGCTTCCAATCATTCTCTGGTCCTCACCACCTTCATTTCTTTCACACAAGGGCCCACTGCTGCTGCTGATCATTCTCTGAACCTCTGAGCCGCCACCAATTTCCCTCCAGACACCAGAGGCCCCTGGACTTGCCCAGGTATTCAGGATATATCAGGATATAAATGCAATGGTGGATATAATTGCATATTCCACTTATATAATGAAAATGAAATATGCTTATCTTAAGCTCTGTAGCCAGACTCATCAATGACTCCCCTGATCTCAGAAAAAAGGCATTTGCACCCCATCAGGCCTCCTGTTATTAGCAGAAGCCCATTTGCCTACTTAAAGCATACCAAAACAGTCCCAGGTATCTATGAGACTCCAGGGATGGCTGATTCCCTCTCCCTCACTCTGTGAACCTCTTCCCAAAGGTAAGAGAGACGGGCAAACAGGGTTTCACACATTGGGACATCCCAAATCAGGATGCCCCAAGGGGGACGGACCAAAACCCGGGATAGTGAAGATCCACATACACATAAAAAAATGGAAATAAATACAACACAGTTAATAATGATGAAGTTATAATCCAAGTAAATGAAAGTTTACTAACTTTGAAACTTTAGAATCTAAATACTATATAATTGTTAGGTGGCACGCTAGAAGTCTCTTTATCAGACCACCTTTGCTTCAAGTAAAAAAACTTTAGGACACTTAACATTCCCCCAAAGAGAGACAAATCTTCCTCCCCTGCATACCTGCAACCATTCAGAAATGCATAGCACGGGGCTCAGCTAAACGCGTCTCGGCTAAAGATGAGTGAGCATGTTTCTTGTGCATGCGCCATTAGGTCACTGGTGAGATATGTTTACAGGTTTTCTAGGGGATTTAACACATTGGGCCATCACACACCTAGAGTCTTTACTGCTGGCTGCTCCTCTTAAAATTGTGATGATCTGCTCTTCACTGAGCCCAAGCAACACAAAACCCTTTCCCCCACCCCCGATGCCCGAGTACCTTGCCCGATACAGGTGGCTAGGTGGTGATCAAGTTTGAAAATAACAATACCACAGAATTGCACCACAGCTACATGGAAGCTGAATATACTGCCTCTGTGGGTGTGGGAACCGCCAGCAAAGTTTAGTGTCACGGTTTCAGCTTCCCCACATGCAGGTTAATCATCTTCTCTGTGTGCTCTGGCTGTTAGTATGGCTGCACATCCCCGGCATACCTTTAGGCATGCTGTCTCTTATGGCTATGTTTTGCTAGTAATTGCTGGTCAGCGTTCCGGCAGGTATTGCTGGGGTTAATGTAGTGGGCTGCCTCTGGCTTCCTGTCCTGATTGGCCAATGACCACATAAAACAAGGCCTCTCCCACCATGCATTGCCTGTTATAACTGTTTGCTGCCTGTCCCGATGCCTGCTTGTCTGATCTTGAGCTTGTATACTCATCTGTACCAGGAACCCTCTGACTTGGAGTCCTTTAGACTACAAGGCCGGCAACCTCCGCTTTTGTGCCACTTTAACCCTACACTTTCTGGGACCTTGTGATGCAGCAACTGCATTACATGTGTAAAATGCAGGGACCTGGACCATGTGAGTAATTTAGCCTTTTTTTTTGGAAAACTCAGAATCAAAATTGCACCCTGTGGGTTTATGTCAATTTTTACTTTAGGTTTGCTTTAAATGTGCCACCTTTCCCCATGGCACTGGAGAACTGTCACACTTTCCCGATGTGAATTTGCTGACCAGATATAAATGACACATAAGCCTATCAGTGGCTATGGCAGCCCCTATGTCTTACGTCTAGGCTGCACTCGATTACAAAGCCAGTCTACAAACTTTCTGCATACTTAGTACATCTGGCATATATAAACTGAACAGCTGTATACATACACTCTTTTCACCAATACTTTAGTTGATACAATACTCAAAGGCAATGGTACAACAAAAGTTTGTCAACAACCTAGAGCACAAAGTATCTATTACTCTTGCTCCCATCCTCTCACCAGCCCAAGATGGGTACACAGGGAGCAATTCATATTTTTTGCCTGTACCAAAGCACACTGGGGCAATATAGAGGAGAAATTATGAAATAATCCTTATGTGACCAGCAAGCATGAGGAAAGAGGAAAGCTTGTAGATGCTTAATAGCAGTATGTCACTCTGTTATAATACAAAGAAACATACCTGTGATGCAATATTTTCTGCAAGTAAAGAATCCTTCGAACTTTCATTCCCAATTCCAGAATCATCAGCGTCGATGAGGTGATCCACTGGAACATTGGGTTGAGGTCTAAGAAAAGCAAAGTCCCTTTCCCTTGAATCCAAAGTTACACAGACGTCATATGAATAAGGGAACTGCAGAGTCCCATTATTAAACTGGGGGAGAAACCTGGGGTCAATTGTTGGGTATAAGTTTGTATTCATAGATTCAAAGGTCGATTTGTATTTAGTTTCTCTGTACTTAGAGATAATGACAAGTATCACAGTCAGTAAGAACAAAAATGAAATTAGGGCCAAGGATATAACCAAGTAGATTTGTAAGTTAGATTGGGAGTCCACTTTGTTTGACTGATTGTTCATCTCAGGAATAAGCTGCTGAAAACTATCCGCAACCACCAGGTTTAAAGTGGTAGAAGCAGTGAGTGAGGGAAAGCCATTGTCCTTCACTATAACCACAATTTTATGCTTTAAGGAATCTCTTTCTTGAAAAGCATGTGCTGTCCTGATCTCTCCTGTTTGCTGATCAATTTTAAAAAGCGATGGTTCTGATGACTGCAAGAAATAGGACAACCAGGCATTGTGTCCAGAATCAGCATCCACTGCAACCACTTTAGATATTAAAGATCCTTGTTCAGAGGACCAAGGGACCATCTCCAACACAGGACCATCCATGTCTGCTGCTGGGTACAGAATGACTGGTGGATTATCATTCTGGTCCACTATGTGAATCCTTAGAGTTGTGCTGCTGTTTAGTGCTGGAGATCCATTGTCTTTGGCGATAACTTGAAAACTGAACTCTCTGTGTCGTTCATAATCAAATGATCTTTGTGCATAGATAACCCCATCCGTAGGATTAATGGATATATATAAGGAAAGAGGATCCCTTGTATTATTGAAACCAACTACAGAGTAAGTCACTTTAGCATTTTCTTCGCTGTCAATATCTTTAGCATAAATGCTGAATAAGGAAGTTCCAGGTAAGTTGTTTTCAGGTACAAATACAGCATATGATGATTGCTCAAAAGTAGGTTCATTGTCATTCACGTCTGACAAGAGCAGCTGAATGACTTTTACAGATGACTGTGGAGGAGAACCTTTATCAGAGGCCCGAATAGTGATGTTGTGAGATGACATTACTTCTCTGTCCAAGTCATCTTTTATAACAATTTTATAGAAATTACCGGATGATGATACTAACTTAAATTTTACATCACCGACAATCTGACACTGAACTTCACCATTTTCTCCTGAGTCCCTATCCTGTACAGAAATCAGTGCCACCACTGTTCCACTTGGTGTGTCTTCAGGAATGGGAGAAGATAATGATGTCACTGATATCTCAGGAGCATTGTCATTCTCGTCTAATATTTCTAATAAAACTTTGGCATTAGATGCTAGATCTCCCCTATCCTTTGCTTCTACAGAAAATTCATAATATTTGGTGAGTTCATAATCCAGTTGTTCTATTACTTTAATTTCTCCAGTGATGGGGTTAATACTAAATGTCTGGAGAATAGTATTTAACAAAGTATTAAATGAATATGTAACATGTGCATTTACACCTTCATCTGCATCACTAGCACTGACCTGTAATACTACTGTATGCAATGGCACATTTTCTTTCATCTCCACCTTATACACATTCTGAGTGAACACTGGGCTATTATCATTAAAATCAGTGACAGATATCTGAATTAAAGTAGTGCCTGTTTGTACAGGATTTCCCCCATCATATGCAGTCAATATAAGCTCATAATTGCTTTGTGTCTCCCGATCTAAAGGCTTCTCTAGAACTAGCTCAGGAACAGCAATTCCATCTGTATCTGTCTTTTCTCCGAGAACAAAATGCTGGTTTGCACTGAGCCTGTAGCCTTTCAGAGAATTAATACCAATATCCAGATCTTCTGCACTTTTAATAAGGTATTTTGTTCCTGGTGAAGTGTGCTCATTTATTTGTAACACAGTCCTGTCCTGTATAAATCTCGGTGGATTATCATTAATATCTTGAATTTGTACCTTAACATTATATATATTCAATGGATTATTGGCCACAACATCAAACATCAGGACACAATCCTCAGCAGCTCCACACAGTGCCTCTCTGTCTATCCTCTCTGCAATGTACAGGTTTCCATTCTCCATACTGATACTGAAATATTTCTTAGAAACGTCTGAAACAATAAGGAGTTTCCTAGCTGAGAGATCCTTCACATTTATTCCAAGGTCTTTAGCTAAATTCCCAACAACCGATCCTTTCCTCATTTCTTCTATAATGGAATAATGAACCTGGCTAGAGACTGAATGACACAGCCACAAACAGAACGAGAATACTACTTGCCATCGGATTCCTTGCAGGGTCTGTCCTTGATGCATTTTCAAGCCAGTCTTTTCTTTTCTTTTTGTGAAATTATATTCCTCAGCCTGGTGGAAATATCAGGAGACAAGACTTCTTCTTTGTTAGACCTGCAGCAGCCACATCTCATGCAGAAATGGTGTGTAATTCTTCTAGCAATGGTGTCCTGCCTTCCTCATAAAGATGGTTTTGGATCTCTAGATATTTCCTTATTGGTCAACAGCGGCGCTCTGAGGTGAATGTTAGGTACTGCAGTGTGTTAGAAATATATTACTGATGCAACTCAAATGAACACATTTGTGATATGTTGTTATCAGTAATAATCAAAACTTTCTTATCTGTCTACTATATATTTTGTAAATTATCAGGATGCTCTATTAACGAGTATTCTTTTAGACAAAAAGAAAACTTTGATTTAATGTTCCATAAAGTAAACTTTTCTTTCCCCTAAACCCAGATTAGAAAAGTAACTATTTATTAGGATTTGGATATTATAGTTTTAAAGGACCAGATTCTTTTTGAGTATAGAATTATAGCTTTGTTATTTGAAAGCGGAAAGATCTTTATGTAGAATAATAAATATAGAAGCAACATTAAACATTGTGGCTTTAAAATATGTAAAAAAAAGCTAATCTATAAACTATGGACTATACTGAGAACTACTTGCTGCTGCTACCCTTGGTATCCCAGCTTTGTACATCTCATATGGGAAAGCAGCATTGAAAGGACAAGTGTCATTTAACTAGCAACAAATAATCCTGTTTTAATAATGACATTAAATGCATTGGTGGTTCAAGTCAAACTGGTGTCACAAAATTTGACAATCACTTGTTTAAGACCCATCGTTGGGCTGGTGGGCAGGGTACAGCATACCGGTAAATCATTTTATGGGGTGGCCACATTGCAATACACTTCTGTCACAGAGCACTTTTAAATGGCTGCTGGGCTAAAAACAGGAGCATCAGAAGCTCTCTACTTAAAACCTCAAAGTGGAAGTTGGTGGAAGTACAGAAATGTGCACTGACTGCACATTCATGTCCATTGTCCAGCGCCATCTTGCCCGGCAGCTGTTTGAGAGAGCTCTGGGACAGAAGTGTATTGTAATGCAACTACAGTAGCTGCTCTCTACCATATAATAATTCCTGTTGTATTGGGATGATGCGAGGCCACCTGACACTTGTCAGGTAATAAACAGAATTAATTGATCAACCCAACATTTCTCTGCTTGGTCATTTGGCCAATTTGTGGATTTAGTTAGCTTGTGATCATATAACTGATAGATAAATCCTGGGTCCTCTTAGCAACCTATCTTCAGAGCATATAACTGATGTTGCCCTAACCTACACTGCCATATACCCTGATCATATGTTATATTTCATTCAATAGAGACTCTGGCTTGTAAGTGGAGAAAGCACTATCACTAGAGACTAAAATTAGTTGAGTATTGGGACAGAAGCATGAAAACCAGACAACACTGGATAAAGGCAGCTTTGATTACTTGGGGAAGGCCCATGTCCAGTGGCTATAGAAGGCCCTCTCAGAATTCGGTATTACTAAGCCTATATTTGTAGAAAATCTTCAATAGGTCCTAAACATTAGACACATATACTGTAAAGCAGACAGTAATATAGGGTTTACCCCTTTCAACCGAGGAGGTTGCCCAGTGGCACCTGGTTAAAAAGGGAACTATTCATCTCTCTATTAAAACACATTGGTTGATGTGGAGGAGGGAGTCACAAAGTAGGCCCTGTGTGACTGGCTGGCATGGGGGAGAGGAAAGCATGTACTATAGATATTTTTGACGCTCCTGCATTTAGCTTGCTGTACTATAAACTCTATGGAAGCATCCTGCAATGAATCTTTTTCACCTGTAATTATAAATATATAGAGAATATCTATTTAAATAGAAAATTACTAGCTAACACTACAGTCATGACATCTAATGCTTACATCCAAATGATGAATTACTTTAGTTAATGGCTTTCTGAGAATAATTATTTTTGGGAAAAAGTAAATGTAAAAAATATGGCTGCATGAGTTGTAATTTACAACTCATGCAGCCATATTTTTTACATTTACTTTTTCCCAAAAATAATTATTCTCAGAAAGCCATTAACTAAAGTAATTCATCATTTGGATGGTATGTACTAAGGATAAGATAAGAGAAATAAAGGTATACTAAAGACAAGCCAGATTGTTGTCCCATTGTCTCAGGCTACATGTTGCACTGTCCTAAACGTCAATCCGTTTTCAAAAAAATCTTTCAAATTATTAGAGCCTAGGAGATTCATAGAAAAGATTTAGAGAAACAGTGAGTGTGGCAACAGCAATGTGATGTAAGCACACTGAGATGAGTGTGAGGAGAAAGGGGACGGGGTTTCAGAGCTGCAGAAAGAGGCAGCCAATCAGGATGTCAGGTCAGGTAGTGGGGGGGTGTTTCCATTTTTGGCCCACCGAAGGTTGATTTATGGACCAGATCAGTGGGGTGGGGACTGAAAGCTGAATGATGAAGTGATTTTCCTCACTAAGGAAACAGGCAGAGAAGGAAGCATAGCGCTGGACCCACGCAATGAAAGGTAAGCTACTGATATTTATAACTTTTGACTTGCTAAACACTTTAAGGTTTGGAGAACATCTACACCTCTACACATGATCAAGTGCAAATAAAATAATTTTGAATTTAAATTCTAAAAGGTATTAAGAAGTTCTAAAGTATGTCCTTTTACAAGGAGAATGGTGATATCAAGAGGCCTCATAAGTGTCAAGAAGATATTTGTATTACCTAGCTTTAGTGGCTGACTTTGAGTTATATCAGTGGTCCCCAACTTTTTTACCCTGGGAGCCACATTTACCACTGTGAGATGGCTGCATTTCACCCTTTCCTCAAATCCCCCATATGATATTTGCCCCCATAGAAGCAAATCGTCTAGCACCAATAGGTTAAATGTCAGATGCATACACATTGGCAGGCCTTAGCAGAACACTCAGTGGAAGTCTGGAAGTAGTGCCAGTGTAAGATGAAGATACAGGTAAGCTTGCATGCTTGTCCACCTGCCCAACATAATAATACCATATAGCCTGGAAGGCACACAGCAAGGGTCTGTGAGCCACAGGTTGGGGACCATTGGGATAAATAGTCACATGTATTGCTGATATATATATGTTGTGATTATACAATACCAAAAAACATACCTGTGAATCCTTTGAACTTTCATTCCCAATCCCAGAATCATCAGCGTCGATGAGGTGATCCACTGGAACATTGGGTTGAGGTTGAAGAAAAGCAAAGTCCCTTTCCCTTGAATCCAAAGTTACACAGACATCATATGAATAAGGGAACTGCAGAGTCCCGTTATTAAACTGGGGGATAAACCTGGGGTCAATTGTTGGGTATAAGTTTTTATTCATAGATTCAAAGGTTGATTTGTATTTAGTTTCTCTGTACTTAGAAATAATGACAAGTATCACAGTCAGTAAGAACAAAAATGAAATTAGGGCCAAAGATATAACCAAGTAGATTTGTAAGTTAGATTGGGAGTCCACTTTATTTGACTGATTGTTCATCTCAGGAATAAGCTGCTGAAAACTATCCGCAATCACCAGGTTTAAAGTGGTAGAAGCGGTGAGTGAGGGAAAGCCATTGTCCTTCACTATAACCACAATTTTATGCTTTAAGGAATCTCTTTCTTGAAAAACTTGCGCTGTCCTGATCTCTCCTGTTTGTTGATCAATGGTAAAGAGCGATAGTTCTGATGACTGCAAGAAATAGGACAACCAGGCATTGTGTCCAGAATCAGCATCCACTGCAACCACTTTAGAAATTAAAGATCCTTGTTCAGAGGACCAAGGAACCATCTCCAACACAGGACCATCCATGTCTGATGCTGGGTACAGAATGACTGGTGGGTTATCATTTTGGTCCACTATGTGAATCCTTAGAGTTGTGCTGCTGTTTAGTGCTGGAGATCCATTGTCTTTGGCGATGACTTGAAAACTGAACTCTCTGTGTTGTTCATAATCAAATGATCTTTGTGCATAAATAACCCCATCCGTAGGGTTAATGGATATATACAAGGAGAAAGGATCCTTATTGTTATCTAACCTAAATACAGAGTACGTCACTTTAGCATTTTCTTCACTGTCAATATCTTTTGCAAAAATGCTGAATATGGAAGTTCCAGGTAAGTTGTTTTCAGGTACAAATATAGCATATGATGATTTCTCAAAAGTGGGTTCATTGTCATTCACGTCTGACAAGTGCAGCTGAATGACTTTTACAGATGACAGTGAAGGAGAACCTTTATCAGAGGCCCGAATAGTGATGTTGTGAGATGACATTTCTTCTCTGTCCAAGTCATCTCTTATAACAATTTTATAGAAATTACCGGATGTTGGTACTAACTTAAATTTCATATCACTGACAATCTGACACTGAACTTCACCATTTTCTCCTGAGTCCCTATCCTGTACAGAAATCAGTGCCACCATTGTTCCACTTGGTGTGTCTTCAGGAATGGGAGAAGATAATGATGTCACTGATATCTCAGGAGCATTGTCATTCTCATCTAAAATTTGTAACAAAACTTTGGCACTGGAGGCATGTCCTCCTCCATCCTTGGCTTCTACAGAAAATTCATAATGCTTTGTGAGTTCATAATCCAGTTGTTCTTTAACTTTAATTTCTCCAGTGATGGGGTTAATGCTAAATGTCTGGAGAATAGTATTTGACAAAGTATTAAATGAATATGTAACCTGTGCATTTACACCTTCATCTGCATCACTAGCACTGACCTGTAATACCACTGTATGCAATGGCACATTTTCTTTCATCTCCACCTTATACATATTCTGAGTGAAAACTGGGCTATTATCATTAACATCAGTGACAGATATCTGAAGTAAAGTAGTGCTTGTTTGTACAGGATTTCCCCCATCATATGCAGTCAAGATAAGCTCATAATTGCTTTGTGTCTCCCGATCTAAAGGCTTCTCTAGAATTAGCTCAGGAACAGCAATTCCATCTGTATCTGTCTTGTCTCCGAGAACAAAGTGCTGGTTTGCACTGAGCCTGTAGCCTTTCAGAGAATTAATACCAATATCCAGATCTTCTGCACTTTTAATAAAAAATGTTGTCCCTGGTGAAGTGTGCTCATTTATTTTTAACACAGTCCTGTCCTGTATAAATCTTGGTGGATTATCATTAATATCTTGAATTTGAACCTTAACATTATATATATTCAAAGGATTATTGGCCACAACATCAAACATCAGGACACAATCCTCAGCAGCTCCACACAGTGCCTCTCTGTCTATCCTCTCTGCAATGTACAGGTTTCCATTCTCCATACTGATACTGAAATATTTCTTAGAAACGTCTGAAACAATAAGGAGTTTCCTAGCTGAGAGATCCTTCACATTTATTTCAAGGTCTTTAGCTAAATTCCCAACAACCGATCCTTTCCTCATTTCTTCTATAATGGAATAATGAACCTGGCTAGAGACTGAATGACACAGCCACAAACAGAATGAGAATACTACTTGCCATCGGATTCCTTGCAGGGTCTGTCCTTGATGCATTTTCAATCCAGTCATTTCTTTTCCTGTTGTGAAATTATATTCCTCAGCCTGGTGGAAATATCAGGAGACAAGACTTCTTCTTTGTTAGACCTGCAGCAGCCACATCTCATGCAGAAATGGTGTGTAATTCTTCTAGCAATGGTGTCCTGCCTTCCTCATAAAGATGGTTTTGGATCTCTAGATATTTCCTTATTGGTCAACAGCGGCGCTCTGAGGTGAATGTTAGGTACTGCAGTGTGTTAGAAATATATTACTGATGCAACTCAAATGAACACATTTGTGATATGTTGTTATCAGTAATAAGCAAAACTTTCTTGGCTAACTGTCTACTATATATTTTGTAAATTATCAGGATGGCCTATTAATAAGTATTCATGTAGTCAAAAATAAAACTTTCATTTAATTTTCTGTGAACATACAGTAAACTTTTTTTCCCCCAAAAACCCAGATTAGAAAAGCAACTATTTATTAGGATTTGGATATTATAATTTTAAAGGGCCAGATTCTATTTGAGTATAGAATTATAGCTCTGTTATGTGAAAGGGGAAAGATCTTTATGTAGAATAATAAACATAGAAGCAAAATTAAACATTGTGGCTTTAAACTATGTAAAAAAAGCTAATCTATAAACTATGGACTATACTGAGAACTACTTGCTGCTGCTACCCTTGGTATCCCAGCTTTGTACATCTTCAACCTTTCCCTATAACCATAACTGAAGAAATACTTTATACGCCTGGTGATTCTGGCAGTTGCTCACATGAGAAAGTAACATTGAAAGGATAAGTGTCATTTACCTAGCAAAAAATAATCCTGTTTTAAATGCATTGGTGGTTCAAGTCGAGCTGGTGTCACAAAATTAGACAATCAATTGTTTAAGACCCATCGTTGGACTGGGGGGCAGGGGGCTGCCACTGTATCTTCAGGGTACAGCACAAATCATTGTATGGGGTGGTGATGGCCACATTGCAATACACTTCTGTCACAAAACACTTTTAAATGGCTGCTGGACAAAACACAGGAGATTAGAAGCTCTCTCCTTAAAACCTCAAAGTAGAAGTTGGTAGAAGTACGGAAATGTTCACTGACTGCACATTCATGTCCATTGTCCAGCACCATCTTGCCCGGCAGCTGTTTGAGAGAGCTCTGGGACAGAAGTGTATTGTAATGCAAGTACAGTACCTGCTCTCTACCATATAATAATTCCTATTGTATTGGGATGATGCGGGGCCACCTCTAAGTTTGGCAAAAGATTTTTTGATGACACCAGTCAGGGAATAAACAGAATTTTTTGATCAACCCAACATTTCTCTGCTTGGTCATTTGGCCAATTTGTGGATTTAGTTAGCTTGTACGGTGATCATATAAATGGTAGATAAATCCTGGGTCTGCCTCTCACCAGCTTATCTTCAGAGCATATAACTGATGTTGCCCTGACCTACATTGCCATATACCCTGATCACATGTTATATTTCATTCAATAGAGACTCTGGCTTGTAAGTGGAGAAAGCACTATCACTAGAGACTAAAATTAGTTGAGCATTGGGACAGAAGCATGAAAACCAGACAACACTGGATAAAAGAAAGACAGCTTTGATTACTCAGGGAAGTCCAATGTCCGGTGGCTATAGAAGGCCCTAGGCGGTCTCAGAATTAGGTATTATTGTATTACCAAGCCTTAATTTGTAGAAACTCTTAAATAGGTCCTAAACATTAGACATATAGGGTTTACCCTTTTCACCTGAGGAAGTTGCCCAGTGGCAGCTGGTTAAACAGAGAACTATTCATCCCTCTATTAAAACACATTGGGAGGTTGGTGTGTAATATGGAGTAGTTCCTGTGTGACTGGCTGGCATAGGGGAGAGGAAAGCATGTACTTTAGATATTTTTGGCACCCCTGCATTTAGCTTGCTGTACTATAAACTCTATGGAAGCATCCTGTAATGAATCTATTTTTCACATGTATCGTATTTTTCGCCATATAAGACGCAACTGCACATAAGAAGCACCTAGGATTTGGAGGAGGAAAATAAGAAAAGAAATTATTTAAACCAAAAACACCATTGCAAGCAGTGTGGAATTCCCTCTATTCCATTTCCATAGGCAGTGTGGCATGCCCCATCCCATTCCCATAGGCTGAGCGGTCGGCTCTGTGAATTGGGTGGGCGTGGCCTGCACCACGTCGAGTTGGTGCAGGCCACACCCACCTGCTGCACTGACCTGGGTGCTCGCATGTTCCAAGCCAGAAGAGGCAGCAGATAGAGGAGCAACGGGTGCACCGGTAACAGGTGAATTTTTTTTTTTACATTCACCCGATAAGGCCCACAGACATTTTGCCTCACTTTTGGGGAAAAATAAGTGCGTCTTATAGGGCGAAAAATACAGTAATTATAAAAATATAGAAAATATATAGAAAATTAACAACTATCACTTCAGTCATGACACCTAATGTTTAGTACAACTCATGCAGCCACATTTTTATAATTTTTTATTATTCCCCAAAAGAATTATTCCCAGAAAGCCATTAACTAAAGTAATTCATTATTTGGCTGGTATCTACTAAGGATAGGGTAAGAGAAATAAAGTTATACTAAAGGCAAGCCAAATTGTTGTCTCATTGTCTCAGTCTACACATTGTACTGTGCTAAACTTCAATCCATTTTTAAAAAGACCCTATAGTTCCTAAGTTATCTTTAAAAGTATTAGAGCCCACAGAAGATAAACAGTGAGTGTGGCAACAGTATTGTGATGTAAGTACACTGAGATGAGTGTGAAAAAATAGAGGGGATGGAGTTTCAGAGCTGTAGAGAGAGGCTACAGAGAGAGGCAGCCAATCAGGACGTCTGGCCAAGTAGTGGGGGAGTGTTTCCATTCTTGGTCCGCCGAAGATTGATTGATGGACCAGATCAGTGGGGTGGTGACTGAAAGCTGAATGAGGAACTTTTGACTTGTCAAACACTTTAAGGTTTGTATAACATCTACACCTCTACACATGATCAAGTGCAAATAAAATAACTTTTTTGAATTTTAAAAGGTATTAAGAAGTTCAACAGTATGTCCTTTTACAAGGAGAAGGGTGACATCAAGAGGCCCCATAAGTGCAAAGAAGATAATGGTATCACCTAGATTTACTGTGTGGCTTTGGGTCATACCAGTGGTCCCCAACCTATTTTACCTTGGGAGCCACATTTATCACAGCGAGATGGCCTTGAACTACAAACTGCACAAATCCCTCTTACCCCATAAAATGTTTGCCCCCATAGAAGCTAATCGTCTAGCACCAAAAGGTGGCAGATGCATACACATTGGCAGCCACCAGCACAACACTCAGTGGGATTCTGGAAGTTGTGCCAGTGTAAGATGAAGATACAGGTAAGCTTGCATGCTTGCCACCTGCCCAACACAATAATCCCATATAGGCCACAGGTTGGGGACCAGTGGATTGAAGAGTAACATTTATTGCTGCTATTTATATGCTTTGATTATATAATTCTAAAAAACATACCTGGGAATCCTTTGAAATTTCATTCCCAATCCCAGAATCATCAGCATCGATGAGGTGATCCACTGGAACATTGGACTGAGGTCTGAGGAAAGCAAAGTCCCTTTCCCGTGAATCCAAAGTTACACAGACGTCATATGAATAAGGGAACTGCAGAGTCCCATTATTAAACTGGGGGAGAAACCTGGGGTCAATTGTTGGGTATAAGTTTGTATTCATAGATTCAAAGGTCGACTTGTATTTAGTTTCTCTGTACTTAGAAATAATGACAAGTATCACAGTTAGCAAGAACAAAAATGAAATTAGGGCCAAGGATATGACCAAGTAGATTTGTAAGTTAGATTGGGAGTCCACTTTATTTGACTGATTGTTTATCTCAGGCATAAGCTGCTGAAAACTATCCGCAACCACCAGGTTTAAAGTGGTAGAAGCGGTGAGTGAGGGAAAGCCATTGTCCTTCACTATAACCACAATTCTATGCTTCAAAGAATCTCTTTCTTGAAAAACATGAGCTGTCCTGATCTCTCCTGTTTGTTGATCAATGGTAAAGAGCGATGGTTCTGATGACTGCAAGAAATAGGACAACCAGGCATTGTGTCCAGAATCAGCATCCACTGCAACCACTTTAGATATTAAAGACCCAAGTTCAGAGGACCAAGGGACCATCTCCAACACAGGACCATCCATGTCTGCTGCTGGGTACAGAATGACTGGTGGATTATCATTCTGGTCCACTATGTGAATTCTTAGAGTTGTGCTGCTGTTTAGAGCTGGAGATCCATTGTCTTTAGCGATGACTTGAAAACTGAACTCTCTGTGTTGTTCATAATCAAATGATCTTTGTGCATAGATAACCCCATCCGTAGGGTTAATGGATATATACAAGGAGAAAGGGTCCTTATTGTTATCTAACCTAAATACAGAGTACGTCACTTTAGCATTTTCTTCACTGTCAATATCTTTTGCATAAATGCTGAATATGGAAGTTCCAGGTAAGTTGTTTTCAGGTACAAATACAGCATATGATGATCTCTCAAAAGTAGGTTCATTGTCATTCACGTCTGACAAGTGCAGCTGAATGACTTTTACAGATGACTGTGGAGGAGAACCTTTATCAGAAGCTTGAATAGTGATATTGTGAGATGACATTTCTTCTCTGTCCAAGTCATCTTTTATAATAATTTTATAGAAATTACCAGATGTTGATACTAACTTAAATTCTACATCTCCGACAATCTGACACTGAACTTCACCATTTTCTCCTGAGTCCCTATCCTGTACAGAAATCAGTGCCACCATTGTTCCACTTGGTGTGTCTTCAGGAATGGGAGAAGATAATGATGTCACTGATATCTCAGGAGCATTGTCATTCTCATCTAATATTTGTAACAAAACTTTGGCACTGGAGGCATGTCCTCCTCCATCATTGGCTTCTACAGAAAATTCATAATGCTTTGTGAGTTCATAATCCAGTTGTTTTTTTACTTTAATTTCTCCAGAGATGGGGTTAATGCTAAATGTCTGGAGAATAGTATTTGACAAAGTATTAAATGAATATGTAATTTGAGAATTTATACCTTCATCTGCATCACTAGCACTGACCTGTAATACTACTGTATGCAATGGCACATTTTCTTTAATCTCCACCTTATACACATTCTGAGTGAACACGGGGCTATTATCATTAAAATCAGTGACAGATATCTGAAGTAAAGTAGTGCCTGTTTGTACAGGATTTCCCCCATCATATGCAGTCAAAATAAGCTCATAATTGCTTTGTTTCTCCCGATCTAAAGGCTTCTCTAGAACTAGCTCAGGAACAGCAATTCCATCTGTATCTGTCTTGTCTCCGAGAACAAAATGCTGGTTTGCACTGAGCCTGTAGCCTTTCAGAGAATTAATACCAATATCCAGATCTTCTGCACTTTTAATAAAAAATGTTTTTCCTGGTAAAGCATGCTCATTTATCTGTAACACAGTCCTGTCCTGTATAAATCTTGGTGGATTATCATTAATATCTTGAATTTGTACCTTAACATTATATATATTCAAAGGATTATTGGCTACAACATCAAACATCAGGACACAATCCTCAGCAGCTCCACACAGCGCCTCTCTGTCTATCCTCTCTGCAATGTACAGGTTTCCATTCTCCATACTGATACTGAAATATTTCTTAGAAACGTCTGAAACAATAAGGAGTTTCCTAGCTGAGAGATCCTTCACATTTATTCCAAGGTCTTTAGCTAAATTCCCAACAACCGATCCTTTCCTCATTTCTTCTATAATGGAATAATGAACCTGGCTAGAGACTGAATGACACAGCCACAAACAGAATGAGAATACTACTTGCCATCGGATTCCTTGCAGGGTCTGTCCTTGATGTATTTTCAATCCAGTCATTTCTTTTCCTTTTGTGAAATGATATTCCTCAGCCTGGTGGAAATATCAGGAGACAAGACTTCCTCTTTGTTAGACCTGCAGCAGCCACATCTCATGCAGAAATGGTGTGTAATTCTTCTAGCAATGGTGTCCTGCCTTCCTCATAAAGATGGTTTTGGATCTCTAGATATTTCCTTATTGATCAACAGCGGCGCTCTGAGGTGAATGTTAGGTACTGCAGCATGCTGGAAATATATATTACTGATTCGAGTTCAACTCAAATGTACACATTTTAATGTGTTATTATCAATAGTAGCTAAAAGTATCATAGCTATACTGTATGTTAATAGATGAAAAACAATTATTTGGCATAAAAATAAAATATTCCTTTTAATTTTTTGTAGATGTTTGGGTGGCCGGCAAGTGTTTGCTGTCTTAATACATGATACATCTTTCCCACTATATAATTTAAAAATAATTCAAAATAACAGGTAAAGTCCTAGGATTTGCATAATATTTTTTTCATAGGGTCTGATAAATTTAAAGTAACTGCCCAGGGGACAAATAACAAAAGCCATACTCCTTGTTTCCCACAGCTGATCCTACTCTGGGTGACATAAACAAGGCTGTGAGATCAAGTCCCGTGGTGTTCAGTTACTGCCATGCCTTGTTTCATTGGTTGCAAGGACTCTATCACCCACACTCCAGAGAAAATAGTAAATCTATAACTTGATAAGATCTATTGACTGCTGGTACCCCAGTTTTATGTCTTTCTTTCCCCACAAATCCGTATTTGAGTAAATAATTAAATGACTACCCCTGCACCTCTATATGCTTGTTAGTTATGTGGCCAATTTGCAGATTTAGATTGCTGATCATCCTGTCTAATGGTCATGTGACTGGTAGCTGAAATTAATATCTTCTCAGCACATATTCAGAACATGTAAAATACTAGCTTTAACTCCTGGCCACATGATAAATTAACCAACAAGACTCGATTCAGGTAGTCTCTCCATAACTATGTTGTGTATCTTATACAGAATTGTAAAATGATTTGCAATTTTGTATTACAGAAAGGTAACTTGTGAGAAATCAATAGAGAAAGATTCAAACTAACCGCCTCTGGAGTCTCAGAACTAATGATGGAAGAAGACGCAATTGGGGTACTGTGAACTGCACAAAGGATACATTGTATCAGACCTTACTAATGGTGTGAGAAGTATGCACGCCAACACGGCAAAGCCCAAGGATGGATAGAGAGAACCAAGTAGGGCTGGGAAGACAAGGCAACTCAAATTCTGCCGACTGAGGGTGGCAATGACTAAACACAAAGATGCATCTACTTCAGGTGGTTTCCTGTTTTATGTACGTGATGGTGAGTAAATTTATTCATCCATTTATTTTGATACTGGGTTATACTGGGTACTAAATATTGACAACATACTATTATAAAGGAATGTGGAAATAGCAGTAAAGTGCAGTTTAAGACACAAGCAAAAAAGGGAGAGCTGTTCTTAACTGTATAATTAGGCAGAGACTTTGGAATATAATGATAACATCTTTATGACCAGAGTGATAACAGGTAAGATAAATTGCAAAGAGAATGACCTAAACAATCGAGCCAGAAATTATCAATGCACAACACTGACAGTAAAAGATCCAGATGTAACATATTACCAATTCACAAGCTGACATATATAACCCTCACCTCCATTGCTATAGTAACATGACAGTATAAAGAAATACTTTGAAGCTTTACCTAATATACAGTTTGGGCCTTTATATAACCCTTCCGATGGCCTTTGACTTTGTGTGGTTCTTTGGGTGTTTATAATTTGGAGCGTTTAAGTAAAGGTACCTCTATCATAGACACGACTGTTATATTTATATGTGCAAACATCTGAATTGGTATTATGCTCTATCTGAATATATTTACTACCACCACTTGGTGGCTTTATTTTTTGGGCAGGGGTTGTATTAGATTTCTGTTACATATGCATTATGCCATTTATGTTTAAAGTATTTTTCATTTTTAAAAACATGAATTCTACAGATGCAACCTATTTTTAAGCTCTCCATCACAGCACTGCAATAGAGAGATTACTCATATTGAAGAAAGCAGAGTCAACTGTAAGCTGTTTGCATTGTAATAGCAGTCTTGTGTATATTATACAATGTAACTCAGCAGGGTGTGGATATTGTTACAATTGTAACATCAGTAAGTCAGTGCAAGTTTTATTAATTTCAGTGCTGCTGCTTCTGTATGTGTTTATGAATTTTATTCTTATTTTTAGTGGGTAGGGTCTTATGAGAATCCCCTCTATTTAGCCCTCAATAACAAGTAAATATTAAGAATTAGGATGTGATGTACTAAATGATTTGCTGGGCATTCTCTGTGTTTTTACTATTTGCTGCATTTACCAAGCATACTGTGTCATATTCACTTGGCGATGTTGTTATATTTAAGTCGAGTTTATTGTAGTGTGATGAATGCTGGCAATCAGCTTAATAGTTCTCGAGCTCTTCAGTGAACACCATAGGAAGCAAAGTTACCTTTGGCAAGATTTTCTCTTTAGGTCTTTTTAGCATCTTTAACTTATATTTCAAGTCTGATGTCAGATGTCAGTAAATAGTATTGGAAAAACAACTAATGATATTGTTTTCACATTACTTTTCAACTTTTTATATAAGACTTTTTAAACAATCAGGACATGCCAGAGAAACCCTGTATATATTCTGAGATCCATGCCATGCTGACATATGCTGTAAAAGTGAGTTTTCAACAAGATTTTGTTGTTTTTCTTAAAGCGGACCAACACCCTCCCAAGATCGTCCCGGGAATTTATAAGATTCCCGGACCGATCAGTCCCCTGACTGCGGGGCACCCCGATCGGGGGTGCCCCGCCGGGTGAAACCCCCCAGACCCCCGAAATCCCTACCTTATCCTCGATCCAGTGGCGCCTGCCGCAGCCTCCCGCGCGTCCCTCTATCAGGACGCGCACCCGCGCCGCCCCTTTGCGAATTGCCGGCGCGGGCGCGCGCCCTGTACGAGTGACGCGTGGGAGGCGGCGGCGGGCGCGCTCTCTTGTCCGTCACTGCCTCCCGCTTGTCCGTCGGCGGGGATTGGCAGCGGCGGTCACGTGGGAGTGAGGAGAGGTGAGTTTCTCTGGGTTTCTGGGGGGTTTCACACAGCGGGGCACCCCCGATCGGGGTGCCCCGCCAAAGTGGACCAAAAACCAGGATAGTCAAAATCCTGGGTGTTGGTCCACTTTAACCACATCTGCTATAGCAGTTCGCCCCAACTTCACCAAGCCATTTTTTATAGTAAGTAGCACTTATTGCGGCACAAACACAACAAAATGCAGCCAGATGGTCAGTTTTATAACTAAGAAACCGGAACAACAATTCCTACTAAAACCGCACTACAATATATTATTATAAATATTAATATATTATTATATTTAATCACATTTAAATTTGTGCTCAAGTTAATAAAAAAACAAAGGAGTATATAACCTTAGTCACAGCGGTTCATCAATTAACAATCAATTATAGAAAAGTCTATAACATCATACTCCGTGATAACATCTTAAAAGTCCAAAAAATGTCTTTTAAATACTGGCACCAGTGCTCAACACTGCCTTTACTTCAGTGTATAATATTTTACCCAGTGAGATAAAACCACATACCAGATCACAATGATAAGATAGGCCCTCTTTAATCAGCTTCTTTCTTTCAATCCCGAGGATTAAAACAGACGCTCTAAACCATATAATTGGTTATTTTCCATTTTTTTATTTGATAATCAACCATAGAGAGGAAATAAAACCAGCAATAGTGTAATACCGCTAAAAATGCACTCAGCTCAGTCCTTAGTTAAAAGCCTTTTACCAAATGCCAGTAAAAACACATAATCCAGTAAATTCAGTGAGAAGAGCTTGAGCTCAGCCTTTCATCCTCTGATTTCTGTTTAGGCCAACAATATGTCACCTTCCTCCACGTCCCCGGCCGTGGGATTCATCAGTTTTCAAAGCACAGAGTACAAAGTCACGTGTTGCATTAGCTCCACCCAACGCATATTGTCAATCGGACCTATTCAATGGGCTAAACAGAGCACAGCTCAGCTGTCCTATATAGCTGAGCTAAATCACATGACAATAAAATTAACTGTCATGTGATTTAGCTCATCTATATAGGACAGCTGAGCTGTGCTCCATTTGGCTCATTGAATAAGTCCAATTGACAAAACACTCTGCGCGGAGCTAATGCAACATGCAACTTTGTACTCCGTGCTTTTGAAAACTGTCGAATCCTACGGCCAGATCACATTGATAAGATAAGCCCATCTCAACCATTTAGTTTAGGTCCTCTTTAATCAGCTTCTTTCTTTCAATCCCGAGGATTAAAACAGATTCACTCAACCATTTAATCAGTTATTTAAAATTTTTTATTTGATAATCAACCATAGAGAGGAAATAAAACCAGCAATAGTGTAATACCGCTAAAATCGCACTCAGCTCAGCCCTTAGGTAAAAGCCTCTTACCCTCTTACCAAATGCTAGTAAAAATGAACACATAATCCAGTAAAATCAGTGAGAAGAGATTGAGCTCAGCCTTTCATTCTCTGATCTCTGTTTAGGCCAACAATATGTCACCTTCCTCTGCGTCTCTGGCCGTGGGATTCGGCAGTTGTCAAAAGCACAAAGTACAAAGTCACATGTTGCATTAGCTCCGCCTGATGTGTTTCGTCAATTGGACATATTCAATTGGCTAAACAGAGCACAGCTCAGCTGTCCTATATAGCTGAGCTAAATCGCCTGACAGTTAATTTTATTGTCTAAAGACATTGTATCCCCTGACTGGATGCTTTTGCGACCGCCACGACTACTAGAGATACATCGTAACAGCTTCCCTCACACATATTTCTTTTGCTACAAAAACTGTTTATTCAGTGTTCACATGTGTGAAAAATGAAAGGCAAGCTTCTCCTTGCTTCTGAGGCATATATCTCTCTCAGTTTGGTGTGAATCACTGCTGGCACAGCACCCCCCTAATTCTCATGTTTAAGCAGGACTATAATGTACGTGGCAAGATGGCCGCCCACATAATTCAAGAGCGAATAATCTTTATACCATTCCACGATATCTGCATGGGGTTAAGGCCCACTGATCCTAAGAGGGGAGTCAATTTACTAAGCTTTATTTTTCTTACTGGAAGTTCGCTTTAAAGCATGAGAAATGCAAATATAAATGCAAACATAGGAAACATGTTTATTTGTCAATGGTGCCTGGCTTAATTTTCAATTTAGTAAAGGTTTGATGCTCACCTTCTAATGAAACATAACTTCCACCATTTCAGATTAAAATCATGGCTCCACAATGTACACAAAATGTGTGTCCTTGCATAGGTGATGCATTTCAGACATACATAGGAAATGTGTTTCAAATCTGCTATAGGTCGCTATATATATATATATATATATATATATATATATATATATATATATATATATAAAATCTGTAGCAGACACAAAAGGTATCCTTCTCACTTATGTTTTCCAAACACTTAGTGTTCTCAGTTGTTCTGAGCCTGATTCACTAATATATATATTTTAAGTCACAAACAATTTTTACTTATGAGAGGTATGAGCCAACACCTCTGTGATCAACTACACAACTACATCAAATAAGCAGGCATATCAGCAGATTTAAAGACGTATCAGGTCTTACATTAAATTTCAATTATACAAGCATACCTGAGAGTTGATATTTTCAAGTAACGAATCCTTGGAACTCTCATTCCCAATTCCAGAATCATCAGTATCAATTAGATGATCCACTGGAACATTGGCTTGGGGCCTGAGGTAAGAAATGTCCCTTTCCTGTGAATCCAGAGTTACGCAGACATCATATGAGTAAGGGAGCTGCAGGGTTCCATTACTAAACTGTGGAAGGAACCTGGGGTCAATGGTAGGATATAAGTTTGCACCCATAGATCCAAATGTGGAGGCATACTTAGGCTTTCTATATTTAGAGATGATAGCAAATATAACAGTCAATAGGAACAAAAATGTTATCAAGGCCAGGGCTATTACCAGGTAGAATTGTAGGTTTGACTGTGAGTCCAATTGGCTTGGCTGATTATTTATTGCAGGAACTAGTTGCTGAAAGCTATCAGCAACCACCAAGTTTAGAGTAGTTGAAGCAGAAAGTGGAGGGAATCCATTATCTTTCACTATAACCACAACTTTATGCTTTAAGGGATCCTTCTCTTGCAAAACATGTGCTGTCCTGATTTCTCCTGTTTGCTGATCAATGGTAAAAAATGACGCCTCTGATGATTGCAAAAAATAAGACAACCAGCCATTATGTCCAGAATCAGCATCCACTGCAACCACTTTAGATATTAAAGAACTTTGTTCAGAAGACCAAGGCACCATCTCCAACACAGGACTATGCATATCTGCTGCTGGGTACAGAATGACTGGTGGATTATCATTCTGGTCTACTATGTGAATTCTCAGAGTTGTGCTGCTGTTCAGAGCTGGGAATCCATTGTCTTTGGCAATTACCTGAACGGAAAATTCTCTGTGTTGCTCATAATCAAATGTCTTTTGTGCATAAATGACCCCAGTGGTTGGATTAATGGAGACATACATTGATAAAGGATCCTTCTCATTACCAGTAGTAACTAAGGAGTAAGTCACTTTTGCATTTTCTTCACTGTCAATATCTTTTGCTTGAATACCAAATATTGAAATTCCTGGTAGGTTGTTTTCGGGTACAAATACGGCATATGATGATTTCTCAAAAGTAGGAGCATTATCATTTACATCCGACAAATCCAACTTAATGTGTTTTATAGACATTAATGAAGGAGAACCTTTGTCAGAGGCATGAATAGAGATGTTGTAGGATGACATTTGTTCTCTATCCAGGATATCTTTAGTAACAATTTTAAAGTAGTTACTTGCAGATGCTATTAACTTATATGGTACATCACCAACAATCTGACAATGGACTTCACCATTTACTCCTGAGTCCTTGTCTCGAACTGAAATCAGAGCCACCACCATACCAGGTTCTGCATCTTCAGGTATAGGTGATGACAATGAGTTGATGGATATCTCAGGGGCATTGTCATTTTCATCCAAAATTTCTATTAAAACTTTGGCATTTGAGGCTAGGCTGCCTCCATCTTTGGCTTCAACCAAAAATTCATAATGTTTGGTGACTTCATAATCTAAAACTTTTTTAGTTGTAATTTCTCCAGTTATGGGATTCATAGTAAATGTCTGGAGAATGTTATGTGACATGATACTGAATGAATATGTAACTTGTCCATTTACACCCTCATCTGCATCACTTGCGCTGACCTGCAACACTGTTGAATTTATTGGCACGCTTTCTTTTATCTTCGCTTTGTACACATTTTGAGTAAAACTTGGAGGATTATCATTAATATCAGTGACAGATATCCTAATTAAAGATGTACCTGTTTGTACAGGATTTCCCCCATCATAAGCAGTTAAGATCAGATCATAGTTAGCTTGGGTCTCTCGATCCAAAGGCTTCTCTAACACCAGCTCTGGAAATGTGATGCCATCAGTGTGTATCTGTTCTCCCAGAACAAAATGCTGGTTTGCACTGATTCTATATCCCTTCAAGGAATTTATTCCAATATCCAGATCTTCTGCACCTTTAAGAGCATATTTTGCTCCTGGTAAGGTATGTTCACTCATTTGCAACAGGATTCTGTCTTGGTTAAACCTTGGTGGATTGTCATTAATATCTTCAATCTGAATCTTAACATTGAATACATGTAAAGGATTTTCTGCCAAAACATCAAAGGTCAGGACACAATCATCAGCAGCTCCACACAATGTATCTCTATCTATCCTGTCTGCAATGTACAGATTTCCATTGTCCTGATTTATGCTGAAATATTTATCAGAAATATCAGACACAATATGAAGTTTTCTTTTTGAGATCTCTCCTACATTAATTCCAAGATCTTTTACTAAATTTCCAACAACAGAACCTTTCCTCAATTCTTCAGTGATAGTATAATGGAGCTGAGCAGAGACTAGATGACACAGCCATACACACAATGAAAATAATACTTGCCATCTGATTCCTTGCATTGTTAGCCTTTGTTGAATTGTAAATTCTTTTCTTGCTAATATACATCCAGGGAAATTCCTTCAAGAAATTATAATCCAGAGGCCATTAAAAATTGCAGGAGATAATCCCTCTTCTTTATCAAGACCTGCAGTGTTCACTTCTCATAGAGAAATGATCTGTATTTCTTGTAGCAATGGAGGTGCCGCCTGCCTCAAAGCGATGGCTTTGGATTTCTAGATATTTTGCTTATTGGTCAACAGCGGCGCTCTGAGGTGAAAGTTGGGTATTGCAGCCCCATTACAGCTCAATATATATATATTGTTTTTCTTTTAGAAAAAAAACATTTGTTAGGTTTACAAAATGTTCCAAAAATCACAAGGTGCTTGGGGTAATTTTAGTGTCTTCAGCCCTCATAACCTGTGTGCAATATATTCCTGTAGTCATAAGCCTTATATGCATTCTTTGCACTTTTCACTCAGTACTCAGTACTAAATTCACTAAAATTCAATTGAAACTAAAGCTTGCTAAGCCATAGGCTGGATTTCCATCCATGCATAAGAACTTTTTATTAACGCAGTTGAGAATGTAACTGTTGACACATATAATAAAGTAGTAAATATATGAAAATACATTCAAGGAAAGATCTCTAATTTGTTAGCAGAAATCATATAAGAAGAGAAGAAGTATAACCAAAATAGTTTTAGTTTAGTTTATTTAATAGAGCATGACTGGTTTCACCAATGTGACACTATTGTGAAGATTTAGCCTCCTAACTTCATTGTAGAGACAAATGTTTTCTTTTAAAATAAGAAAAACATAGAGGTCACAAGCACCAGATGAGTGTTAATCAGTGGTGATCAATCAGTGACAGGGCCCCCGGGCAAACATTACATTGGCCATGTCATTTTTCCTGGTATTTTTGTTTTTTAGATTTCTACAATCAGTGACAACCCTGATCGGGGTGCTCTGGGGGAAAGGACCAAAATCCAGGATAGTCAAAATCCTGGGTTTTGGTCCATTTTAAATATAGTGTCTGAATAAAATGTAGTCCTCTTGGCACATCACAAACCTACTTTAAACACTATCAAATAGAAACATAATACAAATGCTTGCAAATACAAACATGGTTTGGTGAATCCTCATAACAGTATTTCACATGTACTCACAGGTGCTCTATAAGCCTAGATTTTAAATCTAATAATCTAATAGTAGTTTACTAGTAATTTACCCTGCAGCCCCTGTACCTTGCACTGTTACTGTTGTAACAAGCCAGCTGGTGTTCCACTGTATTACATAGTAACACTGCCTGAGCCTCCTGATGAATCCAGTTATACCAAGAAATCAGCAACCCTTTGTATAAAATGTTATGCAATGTAGTGTACTATTGTATGTACTAAGATTTATCTTAGAAGGCCAAGAATTGCATTACAATGTTGGGGAATAATTTCTCTTCGTGGTCTTATTGAGGATACAAAGGCTCACTTCTTGTTTCGGTAGGTGTATACCTTGGGAATATAGTGTAATGACCAAGGCTGTATTTGAGGTTCATGCTACCCTAACATCATGACACCCTTTTATACTAAAACACACCCATTATTTACCAAACCACTTAGCTCCATATCAGGGCATCATAATCTATCATGTCCAGCTTAAAAAGGCAAACTGCTTTGAGAGTTAAGGTTTACAATGGATTAGTTGGTTACTATGGTACATCCTCCTCCTACTTTGATCCTAAATTTTACTGAAAATGTTCAATAGGGTAGGGCAATTAATCCCACGTGAACCATAGTTGCTGAATTTCTGCCTCCATACACTGTGTCACCCTAGGTACAAGTCCTCAAGTGCCAAATAAGAAATACAGCCAATGGGCTCGTAGACAAGCAAACCTTTTGTTTTAGATAACCTTGGTAACTGCAGGCTAAGAGTCAAGGTCCATCTCCATAAATGCATCGCAAACACATAAAGAAACACAGCCCTGTCCAATCTATCAACTACTATAAATATAACCAAATTGAGGAAAAATGTTGGTCTACCTGCTGTTTAAGTTTTAGAGAATTAAAACATGCAGTTATCTGTAATGAATCCATACACTTATACTCCTACACTACACTATATATTGTCAACTGAATTTGAAACCAAACAGTTCAATGAATCTCAAAACTTCTGTGAACGACCACTTCTTTATGCATACTGTACTTTTTTGAACATTTCCAAATCTTTAACTGTTGCACAGAGCCAATCGTTTTTCATCCTTGTCTACCCCAGTCCACTGTCAGGTAATAGTAAATCATGTATTTTACCCCACATTTCATTATATTCTACATTCCTCTATGATCACGGGTGCACCTGGTTCATTCGTGTACTGCAGTGTTGTAGCCAGAGGGTAGTGAATAAAAAAAGGGCCAATGTCTTGTATTTCCACACTAATAGCAAATGGGAATCCTATATCAGAATGCCCCTCACCATTTAAATAAAAAAAAAAAAACAAAATACAAAAAGCACACCTTATGTAATACCATTCTAATTCACCTTCATTGAGTTCACAAATCCATATTTATTTATTAAGGTTGTGCACGCAAATGCTTCTTAGTCAGAGTTGATGCTTCTCACATACAGAGAGAGCCCCCCCCAAAGCAGTGCTTTACTTACATAGCTGGCTGTGTCGCAACCAATCGGTCTCCCTCTAAGATCCTGTACCACATCAAGAAGTCCTACTGACAAAATGTTATGGCTGGAGCCTATTTGTGATATTATTGGTCACTATCTGTGCCACTAACTTGGTTGAAGAGTGAGCAGCAGCAGACGCAGAAGCAGCAATATAGCTGCACGCAGAGCACCTGGACTATATGCTCTGGGCACTAATACTGGACACTATTAAAGTGGAACAAAATCCATCCTCCCCCTTGGCTGCCCATCTCACCCCAGTATCTCAGGTGCTGCTGAAACCAGGTTTTTACAGCACTGAAGCCACTCCCTGCAGTGCTTTTGAGATTTCCGATTGGCTGATTTCAAAGGTGCCGTAGTGATGAGCAGCAGCTAGCTGGGCTAATCCCATGCACACGCTCCTGCACCAAACAAATCCGAAAGACTGGATGTGGTAACAACGATCATATCGTTGCGGGGGCCGTACAGTAAAGGTTTTACCATTTACCACAACCCCAGGAGTTTAACACAGTGGGGCATCCTGCTGTAGAAGGGGCAGGTTAACGACCGACCCTGGAATCTTTTAGATTTCAGGACCCGGCTGCATGGGTTTTGATCCGCTTTAAGAGGGGTTATAATGCAGTCAAACAGGTCATTAAAAGTATTGGCAAATAGGCTTTAAAAATGAGTTAAGTGACTCTGTAGAACAAGTACAGGGCTCAGTCAGCCAATTAAGCATAATTATTGCTAATTCATTAATTTCCTTTAAATCGTATGTCTATGTTTTACACTACCACACAAGATCCATTTTTAAAATCATGGAAACATACCTGAGAGATGATATTTTCACCTAGTAAAGAATCCTTGGAGCTTTCATTTCCAACCCCAGAATCATCTGCATCAATTAGATTATCCACTGGAACATTGAGTTGAGGCCTGAGGAAGGCAAAATCTCTTTCCTGTGAATCCAGAGTCACACAGACATCATATGAGTAAGGGAGCTGCAGGGTCCCATTATTAAACTGAGGAATAAATCTGGGGTCTATTGTTGGATACAAGTTGGTTCCAATAGACGCAAATGCGGAAGAATATTTAGACTCCCTGTATTTGGATATGATGACAAGTATTACAGTCAATAAGAACAAAAATGAAATCAATGCCAAGGCAATGACCAAATACATTTGTAAGTTGGAGTGTGAGTCCAGTTGGATTGTCTGATGGTTTATTTCAGGAACCAGTTGCTGAAAATTGTCAGCGACTAACAGACTGAGGGTAGCAGAAGCAGAGAGTGGGGGGAAGCCATTGTCTTTCACTATTACCACAACTCTGTGCTTTAAGGGATCTTTTTCTTGAAAAACATGGGTTGTCCTAATTTCTCCTGTTTGCTGATCAATGGTAAAAAATGATGGCTCTGATGATTGCAAGAAATAAGACAACCAGCCATTGTGTCCAGAATCAGCATCCACTGCAACCACTTTACATATTAAAGAACCTTGTTCAGAAGTCCAAGGCACCATCTCAAATACAGGACTAGGCATATCTGCTGCTGGGTACAGAATGACTGGTGGATTATCATTCTGGTCCACTATGTGAATTTTTAGAGTTGTGCTGCTGTTCAGAGCTGGAGATCCATTGTCTTTGGCGATAACTTGAATGGTAAATTCTTTCTGTTGTTCATAATCAAATGTCTTTTGTGCATAAATGACCCCATTGCTTGGATTTATGGAGACATGACTGGATAAAGGATCCTTCCCCTTACCTGTACTTAGTATAGCATAAGATATCTTTGCATTTTCTTCACTGTCCATATCTTTTGCTTGAACACTGAATATTGAAATTCCAGGCAAGTTGTTTTCTCGTACAAATACGGCATAAGATGTCTTCTCAAAAGTCGGGGCATTGTCATTAATATCCGACAAGTCCAATGTGATGTGTTTTACAGAGGTCTGTGGTGGAGAACCCCTGTCAGATGCTTGAATAGATATGTTGTGGGATGAGATTTGTTCTCTGTCCAATATATCTTTCGTAATAATTTTGAGGAATTTACCTGTGGATGCTACCAGTTTAAATGGCACATCACCAACAATCTGACATTGAACTTCACCATTTTCTCCTGAGTCTTTATCACGAACTGAAATCAGAGCCACCACTGTCCCAGGTTCTGTGTCCTCAGGTATAGGTGATGACAATGAGGTGATGGATATATCAGGAGCATTGTCATTTTCATCTAAAATTTCAAATAAAACTTTGGCATTTGAGGCAAGTCCTCCACCATCCTCAGCTTCCACAGAAAACTCATAATGTTTGATGACTTCATAATCTAAATGATCTTTAGTTTTTATTTCTCCAGAGACGGGGTCAATAGTAAACATCTGTAAAATTTCATCTGACATAATACTAAATGAATATGTAACTTGTCCATTTACATCTTCATCTGCATCATTTGCTCTGACCTGCAACACTGTTGAATTTATTGGCACATTTTCTTTTATCTTCGCTTTGTACACATTTTGAGAAAAACTTGGAGGATTATCATTAACATCAGTGACAGATATCTGAATTAAAGCTGTACCTGTTTGTACAGGATTTCCTCCATCATAAGCAGTTAAGATCAGATCATAGTTAGCTTGGGTCTCGCGATCTAAAGGCTTCTCTAACACCAGCTCTGGAAATGTGATGCCATCAGTGTTTATCTGTTCTCCCAGAACAAAATGCTGGTTTGCACTGAGTCTATATCCCTTCAAGGAATTTATTCCAATATCCAGATCATCAGCAAGTTTAAGGTTATATTTTGCTCCTGGTGAGGTATGTTCACTAATTTGCAACATGATTCTATCTTGCTTAAAACTGGGTGAATTGTCATTAATATCTTCAATTTTAATATTAATATTAAATATATGTAAAGGATTTTCAGCCACAAAGTCAAAGGTCAGGACACAATCATCAGCAGCTCGACACAATGCTTCTCTATCTATCCTGTCTGCAATGTACAGGTTTCCATTGTCCTGGTTTATGCTGAAATATTTTTCAGAAGCATCAGACACAATACGCAGGTTTCTTTTGGAGATCTCTTTTACATTAATTCCAAGATCTTTTGCTAAATTCCCAACAACAGAACCTTTCCTCAATTCTTCAGTAATAGTATAATGAAGCTGAGCAGAGACTACATGACACAGCCATACACACAATGAAAATAATACTTGCCATCTGATTCCTTGCATTGCTAGCTCTTGATGCATTGTAAATCCAGTTATTCTTTTTCTTCCTAAGTATATATCCAGGAAAATTCCTTCAAGAAATTATAATCCAGAGTCCAGTAAGGAGGCAATCCTTCTTCTTTATGAGACCTGCAGTGCTCATATAGCATACAGGAATGAGCTGGATTTCTTGTAGCAATGGAGTACTGCCTTCCTCAAAGTGATGGCTTTGGATTTCTAGATATTCTCGTTATTGGTCAACAGTGGCGCTCTGAGGTGAAAGTAGGGTACTGCAACTCCACAGTATGAGAGATAAAGTTATTTATTTCTATTTAAATATACAATAAGAACAAATGTAGACATACCCTAATAAAAGTCATTGTGTATAATGGGTATTAACATTTTTATTAAACATATAAAATACAAATCATTTCCTTTTCAGACATACATCAGGGAGTCCAATTTATTACTAGCGCCTCGTAGCACCACTTGAGACGGCGCTGCTGCTGTTCGGCACCTATGTGGCGCTGTGGCAATGTTTGTTTGATTTCAATGGAGATAGCAACAGTTATTGTCGGTGGGGAGCCAAGGCAATAAGTTGGATTGATCGATTTTCTGTCTCAGAACCAAAACTCAGCAACCAGCATGTGGTAGAAGCAGAAAGTAAAGTAAAGCAATTGTCTTTTACTATGAGCACAATTCTATGGTTCGAGGAAACACTTTCTTGAAAAGCATGTGCTGTCTTGTTTATTGATCAGTGGCAAAATGTATGGCTCTAAAAACTGTAAGAAATAAGACATTGGCATTGATTCAGTAATCTTGCCCTAAAATATATCACAAAAATAAGGGCTATTTCATGTTTTTTATTCAAAATAGGGCATGAGTTAAAATAAGGGGGGTTAAGAACTGCTAGCGCCAGGTAATGCTACCTAGCGGCACGTAGCGTCTGGTGAATGCTGGGCTGTATGTGAAACCACATTTAAGAAAGCGAATCTGGTGAGTGCTTCTAACAGCGCCATGTAGCGCCACATGTATTACTACAGGCGGCTCAACGTATAAGTGTCAATGTCACAGTGTTAAAACAATGTCATTCCATGTGTTTTTGCTTTGTTACTGGTGTATATGTGTTCAAAAACAGACTTTGATCACACAGTGGCTGGTGCTCTATGCTAGAGCGCGGATGCTGTGTGTGTAGTTTTTTCTTAAATATGGTGTGGAGCGCTGAGTGCCGGCACACTGAGATGGCACTACCTATCTGTCACAGCGTTGTCCTCTTGTTAGATGTGGTGTATTCTTAGGCGCTTTGACCTTAAGACACCACCTAGCATTCTCCATTGGCTTTACAGTGAATCAGGGACAGCACTTCTACAGCACCCACCACACATCAAATTCATCAATGCTGGCCAGGATACTACAGCAACCGCTACGCTAGGTTACAGTACCCGACACCCACTTGCAGCGTCTATTAGCGGTCGCTCTGAGCACCGCTATACAGATGCTCACCGGGCAATACGTCGCGCTAGTAGTGAATCAGCCTCCATGTGTGATTCAGTAAATGGAGGAAGTTGGGATGTGATTTGCACCTAAAACCTTCACTACAACAATGTGACAACGTATTTTATTTGTTTTAAATGTCAAAATTCACTAAATTATAGGTTTCACAGGCAGTGGATATTATTTTCTAGCCGAAAGTAAAAATTGTAGCTGTTAAAACCTTATTTTATCTGATTCTAAATTCTGAAACAAAGCATAAAATTGCCCTTATTTTCATAAGATATTTTAAAGAAAAGTTAACTGAATTGAGGCCACTGTGTCCCAAATCAACATCCACTACTACTTTTTAAGAATAATGGTGGATTAGTAACTTGCTGTTACAAATTGTCAGCAACCATCATGTTAAAGTTATACTAAAGGCAAGCCCAATTGCTGTCCCATTGTCTCAGGCTACATGTTGCACTGTCCCAAAATTCAATCCATTTTCAAAAAGACCTTGAGGTTCTAAAGCATTGGAGATGCAGAGAAAAATGAGGAGAGCCAGTGGGAGTGATGTGATGAAAGCACACTGTGTGCATATAGCCCTATTTACCATGATAACCACTTTTAGGTTTAATTGTTATATTAATATATATTGTATCTATCAGGTGCTGCTTCTTTTGTGTTTAATGTGGCAGTCGCATGAGTGGAAACTGGCGCAAATTGGAGCAAAGTAGAGAAAACTAGTGAAGACATACATTAGCGTGTTTGAGCAGGTAGAACACACAATAGTATAGACACATTCTGCCTGCTTACGCCACTTTGCATCACTGACAAAATGTAACATTTGATTGATTGATATAACATTGATTTGCAATTTTGTATTACAGAAAGCTAACTTGTGAGAAATCATTAGAGAAAGCTTTAAACTAACCGCCCCTGGAGTCTCAGAACTAATGATGGAAGAAGACGCAACTGAGGTACTGTGATCTGCACAAAGGATACATTGTAACAGACCTTACTAATGGTGTGAGAAGTATGCACGCCAACATGGCAAAACCCAAGGATGGATAGAGAGAACCAAGTAGGGCTGGGAAGACAAGGCAAGGCAAATTCTGCCGACGGAGGGTGGCAACAGCTAAACACAAAGATGCATCTACTTTAGGTGGTTTCCTGGTGTATTGACGTAGTGAGGAGTAAATGTATTCATGCATTTAATTTGATACTGGCTTATATTGGGTACTAAATACACTATTGGGTACTAAATGACAACATACTATTATAAAGGAATGTGGAAATAGCAGTAAAGTGCAGTTTAAGACACATATGCAAAAAAGGGAGAGCTGTTCTTAACTGTATATATAGACAGAGACTTTGGAATATAATGATAACATCATTATGGCCAGAATGATAACAGGTAAGATAAATTGCAAAGAGAATGACCTAAACTATCGAGCCAGAAATTATCAAAGCACAACACTGACAGTAAAAGATCCAGATGTAACATATTATTAATTCACAAGCTGACATTTATAACCCTCACCTCCATTGCTATAGTAACAGCAACATGATAGTATAAAGAAATACTTTGAAACTTTACCAAATATACAGTTTGGGCCTTTATATAACCCTTCCGATGGCCTCTGACTTTGTGTGGTTCTTTGGGTGTTTATGAGTTTTTAAGTAAAGGTACCTCTATCATAGACATGACTGTTATATTATGTGCAAACATCTGAATTGGTATTATGCACTATCTGAATATATTTACTACCGCCACTTGGTGGCTTTATTTTTTGGGCAGGGTTTGTATTAGATTTCTGTTACATATGCATTATGCCATTTATGTTTAAAGTATTTTTCATTTTTACATGACTTCTACAAATGCAACCTTTTTCTAAGCTCTCCATCACAGCACTGCAATAGAGAGATTACTCACATTGCAGAAAGCAGAGTCAACTGTAAGCTGTTTGCATTGTAATAGCAGTCTTGTGTATGTTATACAATGAAACTCAGCAGGGTGTGGATATTGTTACAATTGTAACATTAGCCACATAGCTGGCTGTTACAATGAAGCACAGCTGGGAGCTGTCCAGCTTTTTACAGCGTAACAGCCCCGATTACATTGCACTGTGCAAGTTTTAAAACTCCTAGTGCAAGTTTTATTAATTTCAGTGCTGCTTCTGTATGTGTTTATGAATTTTATTTTTGTTTTATAGTGGGTAGAGAAGCCCCTCTATTTAGCCCTCAATGACAAGTAAATATTATGAATTAGAATGTGATGTACTAAATGATTTGCTGGGCATTCTCTGTTTTTACTATTTTCTGCATTTACCAAGCACTCTGTGGCATATTCGCTTGGCGATGTCCGTGTTTGCTGTATTTAAGTTGAGTTTATTGTAGTGAGATGAATGCTGGCAATCAGCTTAATAATTCTCAAGCTTTTAGCAGTGAACACCATAGGAATCAAAGTTACTTTTTGCAAGATTTTCTCTTTAGGTCTTTTTAGCATCTTTAACTTATATTTCGAGCCTGAATGTCAGATAGTTAAATAGTGTTGGAAAATCAACGAATTATATTGTTTTCAAATCACTTTTCAACTTTTTATATAAGGCTTTTTAAACAATCAGGACACACCAGAGAAACCCCGTATATATTCTGATATCCATCCCATGCTGATATATGCTGTAAAAGTGAGTTTTCAGCAAGATTTTGTTGTTTTTCTTAACCACATCTTCACCAAACCATTTTTCTAGTAAGTAGCACTAATTTTGACCAGCTAATTGTGGCGCAAACACAACAAAATGCAGGCAGATGGTCAGTTTTGTCTGTGTTCGCCGCTATGAGCGGAGCTCCGTTCATCACAGTATTCCCTCTCAGACATGGCGGACCACAGGAAGGGGAAACTTAGGGAAAACCTCAATCGTAATAACTCAGGCCTTTAGTATTATTTGGTGTGTAATGCATACCAATAGATTCTAATGCAGTGAAGGCATTGCAATCTATTGCTTAATAGGTGGCAATGACCAATGCCAATTGATAGTTATTAGACAAATCCTCCTCAGTTAAAATGACCTGACCACTGGGAGGCTTTTAAGAGGTTAGATTTTTCTTTTTAAATGATTTTTAATTATAAATAGCCAGTGTTTGTTTTACAAATGCAACCCACTGCATTGTTTTATAGTAGCCCCTCAACATGTAGCACTATTGAGTGCGCTTTTCCATGGACACTGAAAAAAAATCATTTTGTGATGGGGATACATTCATTAAATCACAATGCAAACATGTGATTGCCCGCATTTGCATTTGAAACCACACTGTAGCATTTTAGGTGCGCCGGCGATCACTGAAAGTGGATATTTAAAGAGCGTTCAGATTCTCTGTAATATACTTAGTTTATTATGGATAATGTATCTGATCTAGCAATCTGAATGGTTTTATTCATTGCACTCTCCCACTTCAAACTCCCACGCAGGCCCGATCTCCAGTCACCGCCAGTCCCCACCATCAGTCACAGTGACTCTAGCATACCCACTCCATGCACTATACATATACACTCAAAGGGAAGTTTATCTATAACCTGAACCCAACTATTGCTGGGTTCACATCAGGGTGATTAGATATGATAATTGCAAGGCTCTTTGCTGTCATGAAAAGAACATGATCACACATCTGAAAAGGCCTTTGACTTATTAGGCGCAGTGTTTCACTGTCGATTGCAGGGTGATCACACTTGCACTAGAATCGAAGTGAAATGCTCCAATATAAAAGTAGTGTATGTGAGTAAATAATAATCATGGCTGTTGATATTGATAGTCGCCCACATGACCAAGCGGCATTTACCAGAATTAACTGACCAACCCTGCATATCTCTATGCTTGTTGGTTATGTGTCCAGTTTGGAGATTCAGTTTGCTGGACATCCTGATTTCCTCATCTTACATTAGCTGTTTATTCAGTGTTCTTGTGTGGGTGTGAAAAATGGCAGGCAAGCCTCTCCTTGTTTCTGAGGCATATATCTCTCTCAATTTGGTGTGAATTGCTGCTAGGTCAGCACCCCCCCCCCTCATTTTTCATGTTTAAGCAGGAGTATCACGTATGTGGCAAGATGGCCACTCTATGTAATTCAAGAGTCAATAATATTTATGCCATTCCATTATCATTCCATCATAATCATTCCAACATCTGTTTGGGGTTAGGGCTCATTGATCAGAAGAGGGGAAGCAGAGGGGAATCAATTTACTAAACTTTATTTATTTTTTTACTGGCGGTCTGATTTAAAGCATGAGAGAATGCAAACATGCATATTTGTAAATGGTGCTTGGCTTAATTTTTACTTTAGTAAAGTTTGATGCTCACCTCCTAATAAAACATAACTTCCACTGTTTCAGATTGAAATCATGGTGATTCTCCACAATGTACACAAAATGTGTGTCCTTGCATAGGTGATGCATTTCAGACATACATAGGAAATGTGTTTCAAATCTGCTATATATATAGAATCTATAGCAGATACAAAATGTATCCTTCACCTTTATGTTTTCCAAACACTTAAGCCTGATTCACTAAAAGATATATTCTAAGTTTCATACAACTTTTACTTACGAGAGGTATGAGCCAACACCCCGCTGATCAACTACATAAAATAAGCAGGAATATCAGCAGATTTAAAGACATGTAGTAGGTCTTAAATTAAATTACCTGAGAGTTGATATTTTCAGAAAGTAAGGAATCCTTGGAACTCTCATTCCCAATTCCAGAATCATCAGTATCAATTAGATGATCCACTGGAACATTGGCTTGAGGCCTGAGGTAAGAAAAGTCCCTTTCCTGTGAATCCAGAGTTACGCAGACATCATATGAGTAAGGGAGCTGCAGGGTTCCATTACTAAACTGTGGAAGGAACCTGGGGTCAATGGTAGGATATAAGTTTGCACCCATAGATCCAAATGTGGAGGCATACTTAGGCTTTCTATATTTAGAGATGATAGAAAATATAACAGTCAATAGGAACAAAAATGTTATCAAGGCCAGGGCTATTACCAGGTAGAATTGTAGGTTTGACTGTGAGTCCAATTGGCTTGGATGATTGTTTATTGCAGGAACTAGTTGCTGAAAGCTATCAGCAACCACCAAGTTTAGAGTAGTTGAAGCAGAAAGTGGAGGGAATCCATTATCTTTCACTATAACCACAACTTTATGCTTTAAGGGATCCTTCTCTTGAAAAACATGGGCTGTCCTGATTTCTCCTGTTTGCTGATCAATGGTAAAAAATGACGTCTCTGATGATTGCAAAAAATATGACAACCAGCCATTGTGTCCAGAATCAGCATCCACTGCAACTACTTTAGATATTAAAGAACTTTGTTCAGAAGACCAAGGCACCATCTCCAACACAGGACTATGCATATCTGCTGCTGGGTACAGAATGACTGGTGGATTATCATTTTGGTCTACTATGTGAATTCTCAGAATTGTGCTGCTGTTGAGAGCTGGAGATCCATTGTCTTTGGCAATTACCTGAATGGAAAATTCTTTGTGTTGTTCATAATCAAATGTCTTTTGTGCATAAATGATCCCAGTGGTTGGATTAATGGAGACATACATTGATAAAGGATCCTTCTCATTACCAGTAGTAACTAAGGAGTAAGTCACTTTTGCATTTTCTTCACTGTCAATATCTTTTGCTTGAATACCGAATATTGAAATTCCTGGTAAGTTGTTTTCGGGTACAAATACAGCATATGATGATTTCTCAAAAGTAGGAGCATTATCATTTACATCCGACAAATCCAACTTTATGTGTTTTATAGACATTAATGAAGGAGAACCTTTGTCAGAGGCATGAATAGAGATGTTGTAGGATGACATTTGTTCTCTATCCAGGATATCTTTAGTAACAATTTTAAAGTAGTTACTTGCAGATGCTATTAACTTATATGGCACATCACCAACAATCTGACAATGGACTTCACCATTTACTCCGGAGTCCTTGTCTCGAACTGAAATCAGAGCCACCACCATACCAGGTTCTGCATCTTCAGGTATAGGTGATGACAATGAGTTGATGGATATCTCAGGGGCATTGTCATTTTCATCCAAAATTTCTATTAAAACTTTGGCATTTGAGGCTAGGCTGCCTCCATCTTTGGCTTCCACCGAAAATTCATAATATTTGGTGACCTCATAATCTAAACCTTTTTTAGTTGTAATTTCTCCAGTTATGGGATTCATAGTAAATGCCTGGAGAATGTTATCTGACATGATACTAAATGAATATGTAACTTGTCCATTTACACCTTCATCTGCATCACTTGCGCTGACCTGCAACACTGTTGAATTTATTGGTACACTTTCTTTTATCTTCGCTTTGTACACATTTTGAGTAAAACTTGGAGGATTATCATTAAAATCAGTGACAGAGATTTGAATTAAAGCTGTACCTGTTTGTACAGGATTTCCTCCATCATAAGCAGTTAAGATCAGGTCATAGTTAGCTTGGGTCTCTCTATCTAAAGGCTTCTCTAACACCAGCTCTGGAAATGTGATGCCATCAGTGTTTATCTGTTCTCCTAGAACAAAATGCTGGTTTGCACTGAGTCTATATCCCTTCAAGGAATTTATTCCAATATCCAGATCTTCTGCACCTTTTAGAGTATATTTTGCTCCTGGTAAGGTATGTTCACTCATTTGCAAAAGGATTCTGTCTTGTTTAAATCTTGGTGGATTGTCATTAATATCTTCAATCTGAATATTGACACTAAAAATATGTAAAGGATTCTCAGCCAAAATATCAAAGGTCAGGACACAATCATCAGCAGCTCCACACAATGTCTCTCTATCTATCCTGGCTGCAATGTACAGATTTCCATTGTCCTGATTTATACTGAAATATTTCTCAGAAATATCAGACACAATATGAAGTTTTCGTTTTGAGATCTCTCCTACATCAATTCCAAGATCTTTTACTAAATTTCCAACAACATAACCCTTCCTCAATTCTTCAGTAATAGTATAATGGAGCTGAGCAGAGACTAGATGACACAGCCATACACACAATGAAAATAATACTTGCCATCTGATTCCTTGCATTGTTAGCCTTTGGTGAATTGTAAATCCAGTTAATCCTTTTCTTGCTAAGTATACATCCAGGGAAATTCCTTCAAGAAATTATAATCCAGAGTCCATTAAAAATTGCAGGAGATAATCCCTCTTCTTTATTAAGACCTGCAGTGTTCACTTCTCATAGAGAAATGATCTGTATTTCTTGTAGCATTGGAGGTGCCGCCTGCCTCAAAGATGGCTTTGGATTTCTAGATATTTTGCTTATTGGTCAACAGTGGCGC
This sequence comes from Gastrophryne carolinensis, assembly GCA_027917425.1. Taxonomy (NCBI): domain Eukaryota; kingdom Metazoa; phylum Chordata; class Amphibia; order Anura; family Microhylidae; genus Gastrophryne; species Gastrophryne carolinensis. The sequence continues at coordinate 76,482,682 of CM051238.1, forward strand.
TCTGAGGTGAAAGTTGGGTATTGCAGCCCCATTACAGCTCAATATATATATATTGTTTTACTTTCAGAATAAAAAACCTTTCTTGGGTTTACAAAATGTTCCAAAAATCACAAGGTGCTTGGGGTAATTTTTGTCTTTAGTTCTCATAACCTGGCTGGCATATACCAGTAGTCATATGCCTTATATGCATGCTTTGCACTTTTTATTCAGTACTTAGTACTAAATTCACTAAAAATCAATTGTGTTTCCATCCTTGCATAAGAACGTATTATTAACTTAATTAGAAAATATATGAAAATACATTTGAGGAAATATCTAGTGTGTAAGCAGAAATGAAATAAAAAAGAGAAGAAGTCTAATCAAAATAGTTTTAGTTTATTACATAGAAAATGGCTGGTTTCACATGTGACACTATTGTGAAGATTTAGCCTCCTAACTTCACTGTAAAGACAAATGTAATATTTAAAAATAAAAAACATAGAGGTCACAAGCACTAGAAGGGTGTCAGTGGCGATCAATCAGTGAAACGGTCCCTGTACAAGCATATTAAAGTGGACCAACACCCAGGATTTTGACTATCCTGGGTTTTGGTCCACTTCAGTGGGGCACCCCGATCGGGGGTGCCCCGCTGTGTGAAACCCCCCAGAAGCCCCGAAAGCTCACCTCACCCCGCTCCCACATGACTCGCTCGTCCAATCACCGGCGACGGACAAGTGAGAGACAGCGATGGACAAGCAGAGCTAGAGGGACACGCGGGAGGCGGCGGCGGCGGACGCGCATGCACCGCTGGAACGTGGAAAAGGTAGGATTGTGGGCTTCCTGGGGGGTTTCACTCCGCGGGACATCCCGATTTCGGATGCCCCGCGGGGAGGGATCCCCCCTGGGTGTTGTTCCGCTTAAATTGGGCCATGTCATTTTTGGTATTTTAACTTCATTGGATACAACTAGACAACCAAAGATTGAAACATGTGACTAAACTGCTAGATCAGGTGGAGGAGCATCCATGATGGTGTCCTGTGACATTTTGAGCCCCAGTGCAGTCACACCCCCTATAGTTATGCAACGTGTTAATGGTCACTAGCTTTTAGTCCCAATGACACTTGAGGACCGTCTATCCTTGATGTTCAAACATGTATATATATAGTGTCTGAATAAAATGTAGTCCTACTGGCACACCACAGACACACTAGCAAATAGAACATAATACATTTGCTTGGAAATACAAACATGGTTTGTTTAATCCACATAAAAGTGTTTCACATGTAATCACAGGTGCTCTATAAGCCTAGATTTTAAATCTATAGTCATTTACCCTGCTGCCTCTGTACCTTGCACTGTTACTGTCAAGCCAGCTGGTGTGCCACTGTATTACATTGTAATGAATCCAGTTATACCAAGAAATCAGCAACCTTTTGTATAAAATGTTTTGCAATGTAGTGTACTATCAAATTAATAATAGTGAGATTTAGTTTAGTAGATCAAAATTTGCATTACAATGTTTAGGAATAATTACTCCTTTTTCTTCATGGTCTTTATTGAGGATATAAAGGCTCACTTCTTGTTTCGGTAGGTGTGTACTTTGGGAATATAGTGTAATGTCCAAGGCTGTATTTGAGGTTTATGCTACCCTAAACAGTCTTAAATCATGACACCCTTTTATACCAAAGCACACCCATTATTTACCAAACCACTTACCACCAGATCTGGCCACCATAATCCACCATGCCCAGCTTAAAAAGGCAAACTGCTTTGAGAGTTAAGGTTTACAATGGGTACATCCTCCTCCTACTTTGATCCTAAATTTTACAGAAAATGTTCACTAGGGTAAGACAATTTATCCCACGTGAACCATAGTTGGTGAATTTCTGTCCCCAAAGACTGTGTCACCCTAGGTACAAGCCCTCAAGAGTCAAATGGGAAATACAGCCAATGGGCTGGTAGACACCAAATCTTTTGGTAACTGCAGGCTAGGAGTCAAGATTCATCTCCATAAATGTACCACAAACACATAAAGAAGCACAGCCCTGTCTAATCTATCAATTGCTATAATTTAAACCAATTTGGAGAAAAATGATGGTCTACCTGATGGTTAAGAGAATTAAAACGTGCAGTTATCTGTGATGAAACCATACACTTATAACCATACATCTACACTATGCTTAATTATCAACTGAATTTGAAACCAAACAATCCAATGAATCTCAATGAATCTCAAAACTTCTGTGAACGACCACTTATTTATGCATACTGAAGTACTTTTTTGAACATTACCAAACTGTTGCACAGAGCAATCTTTTCCATTTTCGTCCACCCCAGTCCACTGTCAAGTAACAGTAAATTATGTATTTTACCCCACATTTCATTATATTCCACATTCCTCTGTGATCACTGGTGCACCTGGTTCATCCGTGCACTGCAGTGTTGTAACCAGAGGGTAGTGAATAAAAAAAGGGCCAATGTCTAGTATTTCCACACTAATAGCAAATGGGAAATCTATTTCAGAATGGCTCTCACCATTTAAATAAAAAAAAAAACAAAATACAAAAAGCACACCTAATGTAATACCATTCTAATTCACCATCATTGAGTTCACAAATCCATATTTATTTATTAAGGTTGTGCACGCAAATGCTTCTTAGTCAGAGTTGATGGCTCTCACATACAGAGAGACACCCCAACCAGCCTCCCTCCCCAAAGCAGTGCTTTACTTACATAGCTGGCTGTGTCAGCAACCAATCTGTCTCCCTCTAAGATCCTGTACCACATCAAGAAGTCCTACTGACAAAATGTTATGGCTGGAGCCTATTTGTGATATTATCGGTCACTAGCTGTGCCACTAACTTGGTTGAAGAGTGAGCAGCAGCAGAAGCAGCAATATAGTTTAACAGCTGCACACAGAGCACCTGGACTATATGCTCTGGGCCCCTATACTGGACATTATTACAGTGGAACAAAATCCATCCTCCCCCTTGGTTGCCTATCTCACCCCAGTACCTTAGGTGTTGCTGTTCACTCGGTGGTGGCCCAGTTTTTAAATAAAACACAGGTTTTTACAACACTGAAGCCACTCTCTACAGTGCTTTTGAGATTGCCAATTTGCTGATCTCAAAGGTGCCGTAGAGATGAGGAGCAGATAGCTGGGCTAATCTCATGCACTCTGTTCAGATACACGCTCCTGCACCCAGCAAATCAGAAAGACTGGATGTGATAACGACGATCACAGTGTTGCGGGGGCCGTCCACTAAAGGTGCATTTACCACGACCGCGAAAGTTTCACACAGTGGGGCATCCTGCTATAGAAGGGGCAGGTTAACGGCTGGCCCTGGAATCTTTTAGAATTTAGGACCCGGCCGCATGGGTTTTGATCCACTTTAAGAGGGATTTATAATGCAGTAAACAGGTCATTAAAAGTAAAAACTATAGGCAAATCGGCTCTGTAGAACAAGTACAGGGCTCAGTCAGTCAATTAAGCATAATTATTGCAAATTCATTAATTTCCTTTAAATCGCATATCTATGTTTTACACTACCACAAAATCATGGAAACATACCTGAGAGATGATATTTTCACCTAGTAAAGAATTCTTGAAGCTTTCATTTCCAACCCCAGAATCATCTGCATCAATAAGATTATCCACTGGAACATTGGGTTGAGGCCTGAGGAAAGCAAAGTCTCTTTCCTGTGAATCCAGAGTCACACAGACATCATATGAGTAAGGCAACTGCAGGGTCCCATTATTAAACTGAGGAATAAATCTGGGGTCTATTGTTGGATACAAGTTGGTTCCAATAGACGCAAATGCGGAAGAATATTTAGACTCCCTGTATTTGGAGATGATGACAAGTATTACAGTCAATAAGAACAAAAATGTAATCAATGCCAAGGCAATTACCAAATACATTTGTAAGTTGGAGTGTGAGTCCAGTTCGCTTGACTGATGGTTCGTTTCAGGAACCAGTTGCTGAAAATTGTCAGCGACTAACAGATTGAGGGTAGCAGAAGCAGAGAGTGGGGGGAAGCCATTGTCTTTCACTATAACCACAACTCTGTGCTTTAAGGGATCTTTCTCTTGAAAAACCTGAGCTGTCCTGATCTCCCCTGTTTGCTGATCAATGGTGAAAAACGATGATTCAGAAGATTGCAAGAAATAAGACAACCATCCATTGTGTCCAGAATCAGCATCCACTGCAACCACTTTACATATTAGAGAACCTTGTTCAGAGGACCAAGGGACCATCTCAAATACAGGACTAGGCATATCTGCTGCTGGGTACAGAATGACTGGTGGATTATCATTCTGGTCTACTATGTGAATTTTTAGAGTTGTACTGCTGTTCAGAGCTGGAGATCCATTGTCTTTGGCGATGACTTGAATGGTAAATTCTTTCTGTTGTTCATAATCAAATGTCTTTTGTGCATAAATGACCCCATTGCTTGGATTAATGGAGACATGATTGAATAAAGGATCATTCTCCTTACCTGTACTTAGTATAGAATATGATATCTTTGCATTTTCTTCACTGTCCATATCTTTTGCTTGAACACTGAAAATTGAAATTCCAGGCAAGTTGTTTTCTCGTACAAATACGGCATAAGATGTCTTCTCAAAAGTAGGGGCATTGTCATTAATATCCAACAAGTCCAATATGATGTGTTTTACAGAGGTCTGTGGTGGAGAACCCCTGTCAGATGCTTGAATAGATATGTTGTGGGATGAGATTTGTTCTCTGTCCAATATATCTTTAGTAATAATTTTGAGGAATTTACTTGTGGATGCTTCCAGCTTAAATGGCACGTCACCAACAATCTGACATTGAACTTCACCATTTTCTCCTGAGTCTTTATCTCGAACTGAAATCAGAGCCACCACTCTCCCAGGTTCTGTGTCCTCAGCTATAGGTGATGACAATGAGGTGATGGATATATCAGGAGCATTGTCATTTACATCTAAAATTTCAAATAAAACTTTGGCACTTGAGGAAAGTCCTCCACCATCCTCAGCGTCCACTGAAAACTCATAATGTTTGATGACTTCATAATCTAAATGGTCTTTAGTTTTAATTTCTCCAGTTATGTGGTTAATAGTAAACATCTGAAGAATTTCATCTGACATAATACTAAATGAATATGTAACTTGTCCATTTACACCCTCATCTGCATCACTTGCACTGACCTGCAACACTGTTGAATTTATTGGCACATTTTCTTTTATCTTTGCTTTGTACACATTTTGAGAAAAACTTGGAGGATTATCATTAAAATCAGTGACAGAGATCTGAATTAAAGCTGTACCTGTTTGTACAGGATTTCCACCATCATAAGCAGTTAAGATCAGATCATAGTTAGCTTGGGTCTCTCGATCCAAAGGCTTCTCTAACACCAGCTCTGGAAATGTGATGCCATCAGTGTTTATCTGTTCTCCCAGAACAAAATGCTGGCTTGCACTGAGTCTATATCCCTTCAAGGAATTTATTCCAGTATCCAGATCTTCAGCACGTTTAAGGTTATATTTTGCTCCTGGTGAGGTATGTTCACTAATTTGCAACATGATTCTATCTTGCTTAAAACTGGGTGGATTGTCATTAATATCTTCAATTTTAAAATTAATATTAAATATATTTAAAGGATTTTCAGCCACAAAGTCAAAGGTCAGGACACAATCATCAGCAGCTCGACACAATGCTTCTCTATCTATCCTGTCTGCAATGTACAGGTTTCCATTGTCCTGGTTTATGCTGAAATATCTTTCAGAAGCATCAGACACAATACGCAGGTTTCTTTTGGAGATCTCTTTTACATTAATTCCAAGATCTTTTGCTAAATTCCCAACAACAGAACCTTTCCTCAATTCTTCAGTAATAGTATAATGAAGCTGAGCAGAGACTACATGACACAGCCATACACACAATGAAAATAATACTTGCCATCTGATTCCTTGCATTGCTAGCTCTTGATGCATTGTAAATCCAGTTATTCCTTTTCTTTCTAAGTATATATCCAGGGAAATTCCTTCAAGAAATTATAATCCAGAGTCCAGTAAGGAGAAAATCCTTCTTTATGAGACCTGCAGCACTCATATAGCATACAAGAATGAGCTGGATTTCTTGTAGCAATGGAGTACTGCCTTCCTCAAAGTGATGGCTTTGGATTTCTAGATATTTTCGTTATTGGTCAACAGTGGCGCTCTGAGGTGAAAGTGCGGTACTGCAGCTTCACAGTATGAGAGATAAAGTTGAATACAATCTTGAAGAACAAATGTAGACATACCCTAAAAAAAGCCATTGTGTATAATGGGTATTAAAATTTTTATTAAATATATATAACACGCTTAAATCGTTTCCTTTTCAGACATACATCAGGGAGCCCAATTTATTACTAGCTCCTCGTAGCACCACTTTAGACAGCGCTGCTACTGTTCGGTGCCTGAAGGCTATGCGGCGCTGTGGCAGTGTTTTTTTTTCAATGGAGATAGCAACAGTTATTGTCGGTGAAGAGTGCCAGAAACCAATTGTTTTTAACATATAAAATAATAGAGCCATGACACTTAGGCATACAATGCCATGTGCAATATAAAAAAGGCTTAAACAATGGATGGCAGCGCAGTGACTAAGCAAAAACACATGGAATCATATAAGTAGTACAATAATGAACAAAAAAAAAACATTCTGAACAGGCCATCGATCCTGTGTCACTTGACTGAGCAGAGAAAAAAATAAATAAAAATGCTAACCAGAAGTCACAAAAAATAACATAACTGGAATGGCTAATTGGAGTCTATGGGAGAACGACATTGTGCACTTGATGTGATGCGGCGCTGCAGGGAACACAGCGGCAGCGATAACAAAACACCCAGCACCGACACTGTGTGTGTGTAGTTTTTCTTAAATATGGTGCGGAGCCCCGAGTGCTGAATGCACTGAGCTGGTGCTACCTATCGGTCGCTGCAGCATTGTCCTCTTGTTAGATGTGGTGTAGTCTTTGGCACTTTGACCTTAGGACACCACCTAGCGTTCTCCATTGGCTCTACAGTGAATCAAGGACAGCACTTCTACAGCGGCCACCACACATCAAAATTATCAATCCTGTCCAGGATAGAGCGACTGCTACTCTAGGTAACAGTGCTCAACACCCGCTTACAGCGTCTACAAGCGGTCGCTCTAAGTGCCACTATACAGACGCTCACCGGGCAATACGTGGTGCTAGTAGTGAATCAGCCTCCACGTGGGATTCAGTAAATGGAGGAAGTCTGAGTGTGATTTGCACCTAAAACCTTTACTACAACAATGTGACAACATATTTTATTTGTTTTAAATGTCAAAATTCACTAAATTATAGGTTTCACAGCAAATGGATATTATTTTCTAGCCAAAAGTAATAATTGTAGGTGTTAAAAACCCTACTTTATCTGATTCTTAATTCTGAAATAAAGCAAAGAAATGGCCCTTATTTTCATAAGATATTTTTTGCTGAATGTTTACTGAATTGAGGCCCCTGTGTCCAGAATAAAGATCCACTGCTACTTTTTATACTAGAGAAGCTTGTTCAGAGGGTCATCATCTCAAATATGGGGTTGTGCATATCTGCTGCCTGGTACAGAATAATGGTGGATTGTCATTCTCATTTCTGTTTCTGTTCCATTTATCTCCTGAACTAGCTGTTACAAATTGTCAGCAACCACCATGTTAAAGTTATACTAAAGGCAAGCCCAATTGCTGTCCCATTGTCTCAGGCTACATGTTGCACTGTCCCAAAATTCAATCCATTTTCAAAAAGACCTTGTAGTTCTAAAGTCATTTGTAAAAGTATTAGAGCATTGGAGAGTCATAGAAAAAATGAGAAGTGGGAGTGATGTGATGAAAGCACACTGTGTGCATACAGCCTTATTTACAATGACAACTACTTTTAGGTTAAATTGTTATATTATTATATATTATATTTATCAGGTGCTGCTTCTTTTGTCTGTAATGTGGCACTCGCATGAGTGGAAACTGGCGGAAATTGGAGCATAGTAGAGAAAACTAGTGAAGGCGCACATTAGCGTGTTTGAGCAGGTAGAACACACAATAGTATAGACACATTCTGCCTGCTTACGCCACTTTGCATCACTGACAAACTATAACATTTAACAAAAAATAATGTATGGCACAGGCTAGAGCAGTGCAGTGATGAACAGCACAGAAAATGCCCCGTAACATGGTCAGGGCAGCAGTAGACACACCCTTTGGGATTTAAAAAAAAACATTTTAGTAATCATGATGAGTTACTTTTAAATACAGAAAAATACCATAAAATTACCTATTTTAAGATATTGTACCTTCACAAATGTGTCCTTTTGTGCCCTGACCACTACTAAACAAATACAGCTTGTTTAAAATTATAGAACATAGGCTTGAGGACCATAATTTTAAAAGGGATTGTGGAGAAAAACCAACATAGATTTTGTGCATATTTTAGCACCTGTTTTGTGGCTATAGCATCAGCTTTGGAGCACAGGCATAACCTCTCCAATCTGGCACTGTGCTGTGAACTACATTGATGCTAGCAAGGGTTGCAGTGAACGTTGATTATCTTTGATCGTTATTGGCTAGCCTATGTCAGCGCCTGTGGGACCTGCGGGATGATTAGCCCAGTGCCAGTGAGTGCCTATTTGTACTGCCAATGTCCAGGCACTCCCCAGGATATTTATGAAATTTTTCCTTCTTGAAATCTTTGGCACTGTATTTTTCCGGCACTGGTTGGTGCTTCTTCATTACAGTTTCAAGTAATCACTGCTGGGGACAGTGAGGTCAAACTTTACAGTGTATTTAGGCTGTGTTTCAGTTGTTTGTGTCCAAATTTCACATTGTTAAAAAAAATAAGCCATTTCTAACCCTAGATAAAACTTCATTTTGGCCCATCTGGTCCTACGTTTCAACTATTGACAAGTCCCAATGCAAGTTCTGTACAAATAAATGTGTTAAATATGAATTAAAAGCAAAAAAGTTTGATCCAGTTCTGCCCATTATACTCTATGGGATCTTGAGCTACAGTGCCAGATAAAACTATATAAAATGTAAAAAAGTTTTTTCTGGTGCTGTTCAACCACAGGGCCTGGGACTGCATCCTTTTCACCGCTACTGTTAAATAAAAGAGGGAGTACAAAGGGGGTAAGTAAAATAATGTCCTATTTTTTTCATTTATAAGAGGTACTAACAGCAAAAGGGGATCCCAATTTTGGATTAAAGTGAATACAAAAAACACACAAAGATTAATATCTTTCTAACTCGGTCAGATTTATGTAATGAAAATACGCTTATTTAAATGCCTTTTATTTAGAGATATAAAGATTCAACAATCAGCCCTCTCCCCAAGCAGGGCTATACTGTTCTGGCTGTACAAAGGCTGGAGCCTATTTGTCATGGTAGCATTAACTAGCTGTGTCACTGACATAGATGCAGAGAAGGAGGCTGGATTTTGCCCAATAAATTATGTGATCCTCTTAACCAGTATTCCACAACCCTCTCCTCTCGATAGCACCAAACAGGTAACATTTGTGGCTCTTGAGCAGAGGGTTGGGAAACGCTGCTCTAAGCTTTGGAAAAGAGGGTATGGAAGGGGAGTAGCAGCAGTCTAGCTTAACAGCTGCAAACAGAGCACCTGAGCAAGGGCAGGGGGGCCCAACCTTTATTCATCAAGTACCACTTTCTGTTTTATAAGTATGTCAAGTACCACATTGTGGTCCATATGGGTTGTCAGTCAGCTAAAACCATATTAAAATCACATAAAACAACTATTTATAGTGCATGAAATGTACTTTACCCAAGCAAAAGTCTTACAAAAGGTAATAAAAGCTCTTCTTTTGAGTATTAAAGTGCATTTCATGCACTATAAATAGTAAGACTTTTGTTTGGGTAAAGTATAGATGGCAACAGACAGAGTTCGGGTACAGATCAGTCTGCAGCTTTGCTGAGTACCATCTTGAACCCCTGCACCAACTGATACTTGGCTATCTGGACACTACTACGGCAAAAAAATACAGTTTCTGAGCTTGAATATGAGAGTGCCATTACAAAACAGCACATTTCCACTCTCCTACTACAAAATGATGACCTACAGGATCAAAACAGTAGAAATTATATATGTATCAGGGGTTTACCTGAAGCTCCAGGCTCTGATGACCTAAAGTTGGGAAAAAAACTTCAGCCAAAGGATTGACAAAGGATGCTCATGGCTGGACACTCAAGGTAAATATTTTGCCATACATATTTCATATATGTGTTTTCCACTTACTGATTATTTTGAAATCATGGAAACATACCTGAAAGTTGATATTTTCGGCTAGTAAAGAATCCTTGGAGCTCTCATTCCCAATCCCGGAATCATCCGCATCAATTAGGCGATCCACTGGAACATTGGCTTGAGGCCTGAGGAATTCAAAGTCTCTTTCGCTTGAATCCAGAGTTACACAGACATCATATGAGTAAGGCAACTGCAGTGTCCCATTATTGAACTGAGGAATAAATCTGGGGTCAATTGTTGGGTACAGGTTTGTTCCAATAGATGCAAATGAAGATGGGTATTTAGTCTCCCTGTACTTGGAGATGATGGCAAGTATTACGGTTACCAAAAACAAAAATGAAATCAATGCCAAGGCAATAACCAAATACATTTGTAAGTTGGACTGGGAGTCCAATTGGCTTGAGTGATGGTTAATTTCAGGAGCTAGTTGCTGAAAATGATCAGCAACCACCAGGTTAAGAGTAGCAGAAGCAGAAAGTGGTGGGAATCCATTGTCCTTCACTATAACAACAACTCTATGTTTCAAGGGATCTTTCTCTTGAAAAATATGTGATGTTCTGATCTCCCCAGTTTGCTGATCAATGGTAAAAAATGATGTCTCTGATGATTGCAAGAAATAAGACAACCAGCCATTGTGTCCAGAATCAGCATCCACTGCAACCACTTTACATATTAAAGAACGTTGCTCAGAGGACCAAGGCACCATCTCAAATACAGGACTAGGCATATCTGCTGCTGGGTACAGAATGACTGGTGGATTATCATTCTGGTCTACTATATGAATTCTTAGAGTTGTGCTGCTGTTCAGAGATGGAGATCCATTGTCTTTGGCGATGATTTGAATAGTAAATTCTTTTTGTTGTTCATAATCAAATGTCTTTTGTGCATAAAGAACCCCAGTTGTTGGATTAATGGAGACATGTGGGGCTAAAGAATCCTTCACATTACTAGTCCTAGATATAGAATAAGTCACTTTTGCATTTTTATCACTGTCCATATCTTTTGCTTGAACACTGAATATTGAAATTCCAGGCAAGTTATTTTCTGGTACAAAAACAGCATATGATGATTTTTCAAATGTCGGTGCATTGTCGTTTTTATCTAACAAGTCCACATTAATGTGTTTTATAGAAGTCAGTGGAGGAGAACCTCTATCAGAAGCTTGAATAGAGATGTTGTAGGATGGCATCTGTTCTCTGTCCAGGTTAGTTTTTGTAACAATTTTAAAGTAGTTACTGGCTGATGCTACCAACTTAAATGGTACATCACCAACAATCTGACAATGGACTTCACCATTTTCTCCAGAGTCCTTATCTTGAACAGCAATCAGAGACACTACTGTCCCAGGTTCTGTGTCCTCGGGTATAGGGGATGACAATGAGGTGATGGATATCTCAGGAGCATTGTCATTTTCATCCAAGATTTCAATTAACACTTTGGCATTTGATGCTAGGCTTCCCCCATCTTTGGCTTCAACTGAAAATTCATAATGTTTGGTGACTTCATAATCCAAATGTTCTTTATTTTTTATTTCTCCAGTTATGTGGTTAATAGTAAACATCTGAAGAATTTCATCTGACATGATACTAAATGAATATGTAACTTGTCCATTTACACCTTCATCAGCATCACTTGCGCTGACCTGCAACACTGTTGAATTTATTGGCACACTTTCTTTTATCTTCGCTTTGTACACATTTCGGGTAAAACCTGGAGGATTATCATTAAAATCAGTGACAGAGATCTGAATTAAAGCTGTACCGGTTTGTACAGGATTTCCCCCATCATAAGCAGTTAAGATTAGATCATAGTTAGCTTGGGTCTCTCGATCCAAAGGCTTCTCTAACACCAGCTCTGGAAATGTGATGCCATCAGTGTTTATCTGTTCTCCTAGAACAAAATGCTGGTTTGCACTGAGTCTATATCCCTTCAAGGAATTTATTCCAATATCCAGATCTTCTGCACCTTTAAGAATATATTTTGCTCCTGGTGAGGTATGTTCACTCATTTGCAAATTGATTCTATCTTGCTTAAAACTGGGTGGGTTGTCATTAATATCTTCAATTTGAATCTTAATATTAAATATATTTAAAGGATTCTCAGCCACAACATCAAAGGTCAGGACACAATTATCAGCAGCTCGGCACAATGCTTCTCTGTCTATCCTGTCTGCAATGTACAGGTTTCCATTGTCCTGATTTATACTGAAATATTTTTTAGAAACATCAGACACAAGACGGAGTTTTCTTTTTGAGATCTCTTTCACATTAATTTCAAGATCTTTTGCTAAATTTCCAACAACAGAACCTTTCCTTAGTTCTTCAGTAACAGTATAATGGAGCTGAGCAGAGACTAGATGACACAGCCATATACACAATAAAAATAATACTTGCCATCTGATTCTTTGCAGTCTTTGATGCATTGTAAAGTCAGTTCCAGTTTTCTTCTTGCTGTATATATCCAGGGGAAAAATATAAACCAATGTCCAGAAATACCAAGAGATTATCCTTTTCTTTATGACCTGCAGTATTCACATCTCCTACAAGAATGATCTGTATTCTTATAGCAATGGAGGTACCGCCTGCCTCAATTACATGGATTTGGATTTCTAGATATTTTCCTTGTTGGTCAACAGCGGCGCTCTGAGGTAAAAGTTGGGTACTGCACCCTGATGATCACAAGAATAAATGATAAGGCTACACAAAGAGAATTAAGGCAGTAAAATGTATTTCCCTTTTCCTATGCCTACTGTCTCTGTCTATATTGCAATTTCTCACATTGGCATTAGGTTTAATGACAGAAGGAGGAGCATGGGCATTGTGGATATTGGCACTAATATTCACAATGATCCTCTGTTTTGGAAAGTGGATCTGAAATTTTCGATTTCGTTTTGAAAAAGACCATGATATAAAGTTGATAATTGACAGGTTATAATTCCTGCATTGTCAGACTCACATTGGATCTTTTCAGGAAACAATAAATATTATACTCAAGTTGACTTACACCTAATTTACAGTGTCGGGCTGGGGTACCTTGGGTCCACCAGAGGAAATCATTTTACAGGCCACCAGATAAAATCATTCATGGCCACAACTGATCAGCTATTAGAAATAATGCACAACATTTCTTGAATCACATTGACAATATTTGGTAAAATAATAATAGCTTTATAGATAGAATAACAAACTAACAGAACATTTCAGGCAAACAAAAAAACACTGTGTTAGCCTTGGACCAACTATACTGCCCTTATAGTGGCATTGGGTTGGTGAATGGGAGTCCATCGGGGAGTTTCTCTGGACTTTTAGTGTACTATGTCTGATAATGCTAATGAGAATTTTTAAGGGGTCAAGCTCAAAATATAAAAGTATATTTTGAAGCTTTATTAATACATTATTGTGTCTTACATGACAAACTAAATAAATAAAAAAAATGAAGGCTCAACTCAAGCCAAACTCATTTTTAGTTTTAAAAAAAAGTTAAAAATGTGTTTAAGAGTTAAAAAGAACAAATATTAGTCTGTTGTATATATTAGATATGTAACACATTATATGTTGCTAAATTACCTAGTTTTATAGAAGTTTAAAAGAAAATAAAAAAAACAAAAATAAAACATATTTATTGTTCCTGACATATTCTTGAAATAACATGCGGAGTGTCATGTCCGTTGCCTCCTATCATCCACACACCAGTCTGTGCAACTGTACACTGTATGAGCATCTTTGACATTCTTGCCAAAGACCATCTCATGGATCCTCTGTTAAATTAACTTCCTGCTTTAGATGACCAAACCAAAAGTGAAGTCAGGTCTCAACAATTTAGCCAAAGTCAGTAAGAAGGGTGTCCTTTCCCACATAAACACTACAAAGCAAAGGCTTACAGCTATAGATGTGCAATTTTAATGATTCCTTTTTCAAAAATACCACATCATGAGCTAGGGACTAATTCAACAACTGTTAAGGTGTGGCTGCAGTTACAATATAACAGGGGAATGCTAGCTGGCTTGCTACATTGTAAAAGCGCAAATCAGCATGGTGTCAGCCCAAGTTCACAGCATAGTTTCATCACTACAAGAAATGCTGCCTTTGTACAAGTAGTTGTATAGTAGCTCCACAAAAATGTGTACATCTGTTGGCATAATACAAACTCGATGTGCACTATTAAGTCAGATAGATTTATGTAATTTCATAACTCATACAGTATATACATTTGTGTATATCAAGAACCTGAAAAAAATGTGTAAACTGTGCATACTTTAAAGCCTAACCTATTAACAGTGAAACCTTAGAAACAGCAATTTCTGAAGTATTCAGTTAGCAGGTAGGATAATAAAGTTGCAAGTGTTGCCTTGTGGCCACCAACAACTTCACAGTTTCTTAAAAATGTTAGGTACAATATTAAAATCCGCTGCAGCTGTTGTTTATATTTTGGTTAAGAGAACCATATGGTCCCATTAGAGGGATAAACCCTTCCTTTTTTTGTCTGTACAGATATATGTACCTCCAACAAGGTGATGTGGGGGATCTGCCTCTGGTGTCAGAAGGGGCTGGCAGCAAGGATAAGGATATTTGTTTTTAAGTTTGGAAATAATAGCACTCTATGAGCTATTCATAATAAAATGTTGAAATCTATAGTCTAGTCCATAGGGTTCAGTTCTTTTCAAACTTAAAAATATACCCTTACATCACTGGAAAAATAATGTACCTAAACTGTAAAAATGTGCCAGTACAGGTGATTTTTTTGGGTGTAGGCCAAAGTCTTTATTTTGTACTTTTTGTGTGTTATCTCTAAAAAGCTCACCGTGATGCAGGTTGCAATCCACACCACAATGCACACTGCAAGTCACACTGGCTTCACCAAATATTTAGCATGTCGCCCATTGTTTGCCACAATTTATGCTCCAGTTTGTATCTGTTGCTTGGTTTGAGTATAGCCAACTGTAGGGCTAGGAGGGAGCAGTGTTCTGCTTAAAACAGAGCAATAGGGGGCATAACCCTTAAATAGGTCCCTTTTGGCGATCCAAAACAGTGTTCAGAGACAGGCCAAGCAGTACAATATGCGCTGTAGTCTGTTAATGTGGTGAATGCCAGCTACTTTTCTTTCAGTTCACGGTGGATGAAGTATCGATATATACTCTTGTGGCTTATGCCCTCCCTTTGAGTGCCTATTTGTACTGCCATTTTTCCAGCACTCCCCAGCATATTTATGACATTTTTCCTTCCTGAAATCTTTGGCTCTGTAATTATCTGGCACTGGTAAGCGCTTCTTCATTACAGTTACAAGTAATCACTGCTGGGGACACAGGGGTCAAACTTTACAGTGCATTTAGGCTGTGTTTGAGTTGTTTGTGTCGTAACACATTGTTAAGAAAAAGAAGCCATTTCTAACCCTAAATAAAACTTCATTTTGGCCCATCTGGTTCTGCGTTTCAATTATTGACAAGTCCCAATGCAAGTTCTGTACAAATAAATGTGTTTAATATTAATTAAAAGCATAAAAGTTCAATCCAGTTCTGCCCATTATAGTCTATAGGATCTTGAGCTACAGCGCCAGGTTTTATCTGGCGCTGCTTAAACCACAGCGCCTGGGGCTGCGTCCTTTTCACCGCTACTGTTAAATAAGAGAGGGAGTACAAAGGGGGTAAGTAAAATAATGTCCTATTTTTTGCATTTATAAGAGGTACTAACAGCAAAAGGGGATCCCAAATTTGGATTAAAGTGAATACGAAAAGCACACAAAGAATAATATCTTTCTAACTCGGTCAGTTTTATGTAATGAAAATACGCTTATTTAAATGCCTTTTATTTAGAGATATAAAGACTCACCAACCAGCCCCCCCAAGCAGTGCTATACTGTTACGGCTGTACAAAGACTGGAGCCTTTTGTCATGGTAGCAGTAGCTAGCTGTGCCACTGACATAGATGCAGAGAAGGAGGCTGGCTTTTGCCCAATAAATTGTGTGATCCTCTTAACCAGTATTCCACAACCCTCTCCTCGACAGCCGCAAACAGGTAACATTTTGTGGCTCTTAAGCAGAGGGTTGGGAAACACTGCTCTAAGCATTGGAGAAGAGGTTACTGAAGAGATATCAGCAGTTTAGCTTAGCAGCTGCAAACAGAGCACCTGAGCAAGGGCATGGGCCCAAACCTTATTCATCAAGTACCACTTTCTGTTTTATAAGTATGTCAAGTACCACATTGTGGTCCATATGGGTTGTTAGTCAGCTAAAACCATATTAAAATTACAAAAAACAGCTATTTATAGTGCATGAAATGCACTTTAATACGCAAAAGAAGAGCTTCCATTACTTTTTGTAAGAGTTTTGCTTGGATAATGTATAGACGGCAACAGACACACAGAGTTCGGGTACAGATCAGTCTGCAGCTTTGCTGAGTACCATCTTGAGTGCCTGCACCAACTGATACTTGGCTATCTGGACACTACTACAGCAAAAATAGAGTTTCTGAGCTTGAATGTGAGCGTGCCATTACAAAGCAGCACCTTCCACTCCCCTACTACAAAATGATGACCTAGAGAATCAAAACGTAGAAATTATATCTGTATCAGGGGTTTACCTGAAGCTCCAGTCTCTGATGACCCAAAGTTGGGAAAAAAAACCTCAGCCAAATGATTGACAAAGGATGCCCATGGCTGGACACTGAAGGTAAATATATTGGCAATTTATTTAGCTGAATTTCATATATGTGTTTCACTTACTGATTATTTTAAAGTCATGGAAACATACCTGAGAGTTGATATTTTTGGCTAGTAAAGAATCCTTGGAGCTCTCATTCCCAATCCCGGAATCATCAGCATCAATTAGGCGATCCACTGGAACATTGGCTTGAGGCCTGAGGAATTCAAAGTCTCTTTCGCTTGAATCCAGAGTTACACAGACATCATATGAGTAAGGCAACTGCAGGGTCCCATTATTAAACTGAGGAAAAAATCTGGGGTCAATTGTTGGGTACAGGTTTGTTCCAATAGATGCAAATGAAGATGGGTATTTAGTCTCCCTGTACTTGGAGATGATGGCAAGTATTACGGTTACCAAGAACAAAAATGAAATCAATGCCAAGGCAATAACCAAATACATTTGTAAGTTGGAATAGGAGTCCAATTGGCTTGACTGGTGGTTAATTTCAGGAGCTAGTTGCTGAAAATGATCAGCAACCACCAGGTTAAGAGTGGCAGAAGCAGAAAGTGGTGGGAATCCATTGTCCTTCACTATAACAACAACTCTGTGCTTTAAGGGATCTTTCTCTTGAAAAATATGTGATGTTCTGATCTCCCCAGTTTGCTGATCAATGGTAAAAAATGATGACTCTGATGATTGCAAGAAATAAGACAACCAGCCATTGTGTCCAGAATCAGCATCCACTGCAACCACTTTACATATTAAAGAACGTTGCTCAGAGGACCAAGGCACCATCTCAAATACAGGACTAGGCATATCTGCTGCTGGGTACAGAATGACTGGTGGATTATCATTCTGGTCTACTATATAAATTCTTAGAGTTGTGCTGCTGTTCAGAGCTGGGGATCCATTGTCTTTGGCAATGATTTGAATGGTAAATTCTTTTTGTTGCTCATAATCAAATGTCTTTTGTGCATAAACAACCCCAGTTGTTGGATTAATGGAGACATGTGGGGCTAAAGAATCCTTCACATTACTAGTCCTAGATATAGAATAAGTCACTTTTGCATTTTTATCACTGTCCATGTCTTTTGCTTGAACACTGAATATTGAAATTCCAGGCAAGTTGTTTTCTGGTACAAAAACAGCATATGATGATTTTTCAAATGTCGGTGCATTGTCATTATTATCTAACAAGTCCACATTAATGTGTTTTATAGAAGTCAGTGGAGGAGAACCTCTATCAGAAGCTTGAATAGAGATGTTGTAGGATGGCATCTGTTCTCTGTCCAGGTTAGTTTTTGTAAC
Organism: Gastrophryne carolinensis; assembly: GCA_027917425.1. Lineage (NCBI taxonomy): Eukaryota > Metazoa > Chordata > Amphibia > Anura > Microhylidae > Gastrophryne > Gastrophryne carolinensis. The sequence continues at coordinate 76,500,905 of CM051238.1, forward strand.
AATTTTAAAGTAGTTACTGGCTGATGCTACCAACTTAAATGGTACATCACCAACAATCTGACAATGGACTTCACCATTTTCTCCAGAGTCCTTATCTTGAACAGCAATCAGAGAAACTACTGTCCCAGGTTCTGTGTCCTCGGGTATAGGGGATGACAATGAGGTGATGGATATCTCAGGAGCATTGTCATTTTCATCCAAAATTTCAATTAACACTTTGGCATTTGATGCTAGGCTTCCCCCATCTTTGGCTTCAACTGAAAATTCATAATGTTTGGTGACTTCATAATCTAAATGTTCTTTATTTTTTATTTCTCCAGAGACGGGGTTAATAGTAAACATCTGAAGAATTTCATCTGACATGATACTAAATGAATATGTAACTTGTCCATTTACACCTTCATCTGCATCACTTGCACTGACCTGCAACACTGTTGAATTTATTGGCACACTTTCTTTTATCTTCGCTTTGTACACATTTCGGGTAAAACTTGGAGGATTATCATTAAAATCAGTGACAGAGATCTGAAGTAAAGCTGTGCCTGTTTGTACAGGATTTCCCCCATCATAAGCAGTTAAGATTAGATCATAGTTAGCTTGGGTCTCTCGATCTAAAGGCTTGTCTAACACCAGCTCTGGAAATGTGATGCCATCAGTGTTTATCTGTTCTCCCAGAACAAAATGCTGGTTTGCACTGAGTCTATATCCCTTCAATGAATTTATTCCAATATCCAGATCTTCTGCACCTTTGAGAGTATATTTTGCCCCTGGTAAAGTATACTCACTAATTTGCAAATTGATTCTATCTTGCTTAAAACTGGGTGGGTTGTCATTAATATCTTCAATTTGAATCTTAATATTAAATATATTTAAAGGATTTTCAGCCACAACATCAAAGGTCAGGACACAGTTATCAGCAGCCCGGCACAATGCTTCTCTATCTATCCTGTCTGCAATGTACAGGTTTCCATTGTCCTGATTTATACTGAAATATTTTTTAGAAACATCAGACACAAGACGGAGTTTTCTTTTTGAGATCTCTTTCACATTAATTTCAAGATCTTTTGCTAAATTTCCAACAACAGAACCTTTCCTTAGTTCTTCAGTAATAGTATAGTGAAGCTGAGCAGAGACTAAATGACACAGCCATATACACAATAAAAATAATACTTGCCATCTGATTCTTTGCAGCCTTTGATGCATTGTAAAGCCAGTTCCAGTTTTCTTCTTGCTGTATATATCCAGGGGAAAAATATAATCCAATGTCCAGAAAGACCAAGAGATAATCCTTTTCTTTATGACCTGCAGTATTCACATCTCCTACAAGAATGATCTGTATTCTTATAGCAATGGAGGTACCGCCTGCCTCAATGACATGGATTTGGATTTCTAGATATTTTCCTTGTTGGTCAACAGCGGCGCTCTGAGGTAAAAGTAGGGTACTGCCCCCTGATGATCACAAGAATAAATTCTAAGGCTACACAAAGAGAATTAAGGCAGCAAAATGTATTTCTCTTTTCCTATGCCTACTGCCTCTGTCTATATTGCAATTTCTAACATTGGCATTAGGTTTAATGACAGATGGAGGAGCATGAGCATTGTGGATATTGGCACAAATATTCACAATGGCCCTCTGTTTTGGAAAGTGGATATGAAATTTTCGATTTCTTTTTAAAAAAGACCATGATATAAAGTTGATAATTGACAGGTTATAATTCCTGCATTGTCAGACTCGCATTGGATCTTTTCAGGAAACAATAAATATTATACTCAAGTTGACTTACACCTAATTAACAGTGTCGGGCTGGGGTACCTTAGGTCCACCAGAGGAAATCATTCATGGCCACAACTGATCAGCTATTAGAAATAATGCACAACATTTCTTGAATCACATTGACAATATTTGGTAAAATAATAATCGCTTTATAGATAGAATAGCAAAACAACAGAACAATTCAGGCAAACAAAAAAACACTGTGTTAGCCTTGGACCAATATACTGCCCTTATAGTGGCATTGGGTTGGTAAATGGGAGTTTCTCTGGACTTTTAGTGTGCTATGTCTGATAATGCTAATGAGAATCTTTAAGGGGTCCAGCCCAAAATATAAAAGTATATTTTGAAGCTTTATTAATACATTATTGTGTCTTACATGACAAACTAAATAAATTAAAAAATGAAGGCTCAACTCAAGCCAAACTCATTTTTATTTTAAAAAAGTTAAAAATGTGTTTAAGAGTTAAAAAGAACAAATTTAAGTACGTTGTATATATTAGATATGTAACACATTATATGTTGCTAAATTACCTACTTTTATAGAAGTTTAAAAGAAATTAAAAAACAAAAATAAAACATATTTTTTGTTCCTGACATATTCTTGAAATAACATGTGGAGTGTCATGTCCATTGCCTCCTATCACCCACATACCAGTCTGTGCCACTGTACACTGTATGAGCATCTTTGACATTCTTGCCAAAGACCATCTCATGGATCTTCTGTTAATCTTCCTGCTTTAGATGACCAAACCAAAAGTGAAGTCAGGTCTCAACAATTTAGCCAAAGACAGTAAGAAGGGTGTCCTTTCCCACATAAACACTACAAAGCAAAGGCTTACAGCTATAGATGTGCAATTTTAATGATTCCTTTTTCAAAAATACCACATCATGAGCTAGGGACTAATTCAACAACTGTTAAGGTGTGGCTGCAGTTACAATATAACAGGGGAATGTTAGCTGGCTTGCTACATTGTAAAAGCGCGAATCAGCATGGTGTCAGCCCAAGTTCACAGCATAAGTTTCATCACTACAAGAAATGCTGCCTTTGTACAAGTAGTTGTATAGTAGCTCCACAAAAATGTGTACATCTGTTGGCATAATACAAACTCCATGTACACTATTAAGTCAGATAGATTTATGTAATTTCATAACTCATACAGTATATACATTTGTGTATCTCAAGAACCTGAAAAAATGTGTAAACTGTGCATACTTTAAAGCCTAACCTATTAACAGTGAAACAACAATTTCTGAAGTATTCAGTTAGCAGGTAGGATGATAAAGATGATTTGCAAGTGTTGCCACCAACAACTTCACAGTTTCTTAAAAATGTTAGGTACAATATTAAAATCCGCTGCAGCTGTTGTTTTTATTTTGGTTAAGAGAACCATATGGTCCCATTAGAGGGATAAACCCTTCCTTTTTTTGTCTGTACAGATGTATGTACCTCCAACAAGGTGATGTGGGGGATCTGCCTCTGGTGTCAGAAGGGCAGCAGCAAGGATAAGGATATTTGTTTTTAAGTTTGGAAATAACATAACCATATGAGCTATGCAGAATAAAATGTTGAAATGGTAACCTAGTCCATAGGGTTCCGTTATTTTCAAACTTACCACACTGGCTTTACCAAATATTTAGCATGTCGCCCATTGTTTGCCACAGTTTATGCTCCAGCTTGTATCTGTTGCTTGGTTTATTTGAGTATAGCCAACTGCAGGGCTAGGAGGGAGCAGTGTTCTGCTTAAAACAGAGCAATAGGGGGCATAATCCTTAAATAAGTCCCTTTTGGTGATCCAAAACAGTGTTCAGAGACAGGCCAAGCAGTACACTATGCGCTGTAGTCTGTTAATGTGGTGAATGCCAGCTACTTTTCTTTCAGTTCACGGTGGACAAAGTATTGATGTATGCTCTTGTGGTTTATGCCCCCCTTTGAGTGCCTATTTGTACTGCCATTTTTCCATGTACTCCCCAGCATATTTATGACATTTTTCCTTCTTGAAATCTTTGGAGCTGTAATTATCTGGCACTGGTTAGCGCTTCTTCATTAGAGTTACAAGTAATCACTGCTGGGGACACAGGGGTCAAACTTTACAGTGCATTTAGGCTGTGTTTGAGTTGTTTGTATCGTAACACATTGTTAAGAAAAAGAAGCCATTTCTAACCCTAAATAAAACTTCATTTTGACCCTTCTGGTTCTGCGTTTCAATTATTGACAAGTCCAAATGCAAGTTCTGTACAAATAAATGTGTTTAATATTAATTAAAAGCATAAAAGTTCAATCCAGTTCTGCTCATTATAGTCTATAGGATCTTGAGCTACAGCACCAGGTTGTATCTGGTGCTGCTAAAACCACAGCGTCTGGGGCTGCGTCCTTTTCACCACTACTGTTAAATAAGAGAGGGAGTACAAAGGGGGTAAGTAAAATAATGTCCTATTTTTTTGCATTTATAGGAGGTACTAACAGCAAAAGGGGATCCCAAATTTGGATTAAAGTGAATACGAAAAGCACACAAAGAAGCAGTGCTATACTGTTACGGCTGTACAAAGACTGGAGCCTATTTGTCATGGTAGCAGCAGTAGCTGTGCCACTGACATAGATGCAGAGAAGGAGGCTGGCTTTTGCCCAATAGTGGGATCCTCTTAACCAGTATTCCACAACCCTCTCCTCGATAGTCCCAAACAGGTAACATTTTGTGGCTCTTAAGCAGAGGGTTGGGAAACACTGCTCTAAGCATTGGAGAAGAGGTTACTGAAGAGATAGCATCAGTTTAGCTTAGCAGCTGCAAACAGAGCACCTGAGCAAGGGCATGGGTCCAAACCTTACTCATCAAGTACCACTTTCTGTTTTATAAGTATGTCAAGTACCACATTGTGGTCCATATGGGTTGTTAGTCAGCTAACACCATATTAAAATTACATAAAACAGCTATTTATAGTGCATGAAATGCAATATATGTATGTAATATATGTAATATGCAAAAGGAGAGCTTCCATTACTTTTTGTAAGAGTTTTGCTTGGATAATGTATAGATGGCAACAGACAGACAGAGTTCGGGTACAGATCAGTCTGCAGCTTTACTGAGTATCATCTTGAGCGCCTGCACCAACTGATACTTGGCTATCTGGACACTACTACAGCAAAAAATAGAGTTTCTGAGCTTGAATGTGAGTGTGCCATTACAAAGCAGCACGTTTCCACTCTCCTACTACAAAATGATGACCTAGAGAATCAAAACGTAGAAATTATATCTCTATCAGGGGTTTACCTGAAGCTCCAGGCTCTGATGACCCAAAGTTGGGAAAAAAAACCTCAGCCAAATGATTGACAAAGGATGCCCATGGCTGGACACTGAAGGTAAAGATATTGCCAATTTATTTAGTTGAATTTCATATATGTGTTTCACTTACTGATTATTTTAAAATCATGGAAACATACCTGAGAGTTGATATTTTCGGCTAGTAAAGAATCCTTGGAGCTCTCATTCCCAATCCCGGAATCATCAGCATCAATTAAGCGATCCACTGGAACATTGGCTTGAGGCCTGAGGAATTCAAAGTCTCTTTCGCTTGAATCCAGAGTTACACAGACATCATATGAGTAAGGCAACTGCAGGGTCCCATTATTAAACTGAGGAAAAAATCTGGGGTCAATTGTTGGGTACAGGTTTGTTCCAATAGATGCAAATGAAGATGGGTATTTAGTCTCCCTGTACTTGGAGATGATAGCAAGTATTACAGTTACCAAAAACAAAAATGAAATCAATGCCAAGGCAATAACCAAATACATTTGTAAGTTGGAATGGGAGTCCAATTGGCTTGACTGGTGGTTAATTGCAGGAGCTAGTTGCTGAAAATGATCAGCAACCACCAGGTTAAGAGTGGCAGAAGCAGAAAGTGGTGGGAATCCATTGTCCTTCACTATAACAACAACTCTGTGCTTTAAGGGATCTTTCTCTTGAAAAATATGTGATGTTCTGATCTCCCCAGTTTGCTGATCAATGGTAAAAAATGATGACTCTGATGATTGCAAGAAATAAGACAACCAGCCATTGTGTCCAGAATCAGCATCCACTGCAACCACTTTACATATTAAAGAACGTTGCTCAGAGGACCAAGGCACCATTTCAAATACAGGACTAGGCATATCTGCTGCTGGGTACAGAATGACTGGTGGATTATCATTCTGGTCTACTATATAAATTCTTAGAGTTGTGCTGCTGTTCAGAGCTGGAGATCCATTGTCTTTGGCGATGATTTGAATGGTAAATTCTTTTTGTTGCTCATAATCAAATGTCTTTTGTGCATAAACAACCCCAGTTGTTGGATTAATGGAGACATGTGGGGCTAAAGAATCCTTCACATTAGTAGTCCTAGATATAGAATAAGTCACTTTAGCATTTTTATCACTGTCCATATCTTTTGCTTGAACACTGAATATTGAAATTCCAGGCAAGTTGTTTTCTGGTACAAAAACAGCATATGATGATTTCTCAAATGTCGGTGCATTGTCATTATTATCTAACAAGTCCACATTAATGTGTTTTATAGAAGTCAGTGGAGGAGAACCTTTGTCAGAAGCTCGAATAGAGATGTTGTAGGATGGCATCTGTTCTCTGTCCAGGTTAGTTTTTGTAACAATTTTAAAGTAGTTACTGCCTGATGCTACCAACTTAAATGGTACATCACCAACAATCTGACAATGGACTTCACCATTTTCTCCAGAGTCCTTATCTTGAACAGCAATTAGAGAAACTACTGTCCCAGGTTCTGTGTCCTCGGGTATAGGGGATGACAATGAGGTGATGGATATCTCAGGAGCATTGTCATTTTCATCCAAAATTTCAATTAACACTTTGGTATTTGATGCTAGGCTTCCTCCATCTTTGGCTTCAACTGAAAATTCATAATGTTTGGTGACTTCAAAATCTAAATGTTCGTTATTTTTTATTTCTCCAGTTATGTGGTTAATAGTAAACATCTGAAGAATTTCATCTGACATGATACTAAATGAATATGTAACTTGTCCATTTACACCTTCATCTGCATCACTTGCACTGACCTGCAACACTGTTGAATTTATTGGCACACTTTCTTTTATCTTCGCTTTGTACACATTTTGGGTAAAACTTGGAGGATTATCATTAACGTCAGTGACAGATATCTGAATTAAAACTGTACCTGTCTGTACAGGATTTCCTCCATCATAAGCAGTTAAGATTAGATCATAGTTAGCTTGGGTCTCTCGATCTAAAGGCTTGTCTAACACCAGCTCTGGAAATGTGATGCCATCAGTGTTTATCTGTTCTCCTAGAACAAAATGCTGGTTTGCACTGAGTCTATATCCCTTCAAGGAATTTATTCCAATATCCAGATCTTCTGCACCTTTGAGAGTATATTTTGTTTTAGGTAAGGTATGTTCACTCATTTGCAAATTGATTCTATCTTGCTTAAAACTGGGTGGGTTGTCATTAATATCTTCAATTTGAATCTTAATATTAAATATATTTAAAGGATTCTCAGCCACAACATCAAAGGTCAGGACACAATTATCAGCAGCTCGGCACAATGCTTCTCTGTCTATCCTGTCTGCAATGTACAGGTTTCCATTGTCCTGATTTATACTGAAATATTTTTTAGAAACATCAGACACAAGACGGAGTTTTCTTTTTGAGATATCTTTCACATTAATTTCAAGATCTTTTGCTAAATTTCCAACAACAGAACCTTTCCTTAGTTCTTCAGTAATAGTAGAATGGAGCTGAGCAGAGACTAGATGACACAGCCATATACACAACAAAAATAATACTTGCCTTCTGATTCTTTGCAGCCTTTGATGCATTGTAAAGCCAGCCCCAGTTCTTTCAGTATATATCCAGGAAAAAATATAACCCAAAGTCCAGCAATACCAAGAAATACCAAGAGATAATCCTTTTCTTTATGACCTGCAGTATTCACATCTCCTACAAGAATGATCTGTATTTTTCATAGCAATGGAGGTACCGCCTGCCTCAATGACATGGATTTGGATTTCTAGATATTTTCCTTGTCAACAGCGGCGCTATGAGGTAAAAGTTGGGTACTGCACCCTGATGATCACAAGAATAAATGCCAAGGCTACACAAAGAAAATTAAGACAGGTAAATCTATTTTCCTTTTCCTACTGTCTATATTGCAGTTATGGGATAGATATATTTAGCACATTTTCTTAGATGAAGCCTTTAGATCTAGTATCAGAGTTTAGGTTTAAGAGAAAGGGTGAGCATGGACATTGGAGATATTAGAACAATTATTCACAATGGCCCTGTTTTGGAAAATTGATCTGATATTTTTGAAATTTCCTTTAAAAAGAACATGATATTATAAAGTTGATAATTGACAGCTTATAATTCCTGCATTGTCAGACTCGCATTGGATCTTTTCAGGAATTATTTCTTGTTAAAAATTAAATATTTTTCTCATTTTGGCTTACACCTCATTAACAGTGTTGGGCTGGGGTACCTTGGGTCCACCAGAGGAAATAATTTTAGAGGACACCGGGATAATTCTTGCTATTAGAAAATAATGCACAACATTTATTGAATTACACAATATTTGGCAAAATAATATTAACTTGCTAGATAAATAACAAACTCACAGAACATTTCAGGCAAACAAAAAAAAACACTGTGTTAGCCTTGGACCAACTGTACTGCTGTAATAGTTGTATTGGGTCGGTGACCGGGGTCCATCGGAGGGTTTATCTGGACGTTTAGGGAGCCAGGTCTGACAATGCTCATGAGAATCTTTGAGGGTCAAGCCCAAAATATAAAAGTATATTTTGAAGCTTTAATATATTATCTGGTCTTTTATGACAAACTAAATAAATGAAATGAAGGCTCAACTCAAGCTAAACTCATTTTTAGTTTTAAAGTAAATAATTTATATTTTCAATAGTTTCCATAGTATTTTCTATAGTCCCATTGTGGATATGTGGAACCTGATTTACCAAGTGTGCCACAAGTGGTTCACATTAAAGTGTGGAATACATGTTGGTGTTATGCCACCAGTGTGCATTAGTTGTTGTGATTTTGGTCTCCATATTATACACTCTCCACGCTGTATGGTGGACCTGGCGCTCAAGCTCTACACAGCTTATGCCAAGCTACACCAAATCATACTGTTATGGGTTAAGTAGATGTCCAGTCTACATGTAACATCCCCCTGCCACCCTCCCATGATGCTGAGGCAGGAGGAGGGTTAACAAAAATCCTCCGTATCTCGTCCGGAATTCAGTGCTATCATCAGCACGTCCACCCACCGACAGGCCTACTTGAGTGGGTGCACTTACAGAGAGAGATATGCTGCTCTTTGCAGCATTTCTAAGACGGATGTGCCAAGGTAGTGAAATTATTGGATCACAAGTGAGGTAGGTAGCTTTTTTCTTACAACCCAACATCCTGCTATAGTGCAAGGGGAGAGTTGGAGGGTGGGGATTACATGAGACAGGAATTTTGCTTTAAGCTGTAGTTACAGCACACATAATACACATTAAAAAGAACAAAAATAAGTATGTTGTATATATTAGATATGTAACAAAGTATATGTTGCTAAATTACTTTTATAGAAGTTTAAAAGAGACATATTCTTGAAATAACATGTGGAGTGTCATGTCCGTTGCCTCCTATCACCCACACACCACTTTGCGCCACTGTACACCTGAAATAGGCGATGAGTTAGGAAATGCTTTGACATTCTAGCCAAAGACCAGCTCATGGATCTTCTGTTAAATTAACTTCCTGCTTTAGATGACCAAACCAAAAGTGAGGTCAGGTCTCAACAATTTAGCCAAAGACTGTAAGAAGGGTATAATTTCCTACATAAACACTACAAAGCAAAGGCTTACAGCTATAGCTGTGCTATTTTTAATGACTCCTTTTTCAATAATACCACATCATGAGCTAGGGGCTGTTTCAACTGCTGTTAAGGTGTGGCTGCAGTTACAATATAACAGGGGAATGCTAGCTGGCTTGCTACATTGTAAAAGCGCAAATCAGCATGGTGTCAGCGCAAGTGATTCACAACATAAGTTTTATCCCTTCAAGAAATGCTGCCTTTGTATAAGTAGTTGTATAGTAGCTCCACAAAAATGTACATCTGTTGGCAAAATACAAAATTGATATACAATATTAAGTCAGATAGATTTATTTCATTTCATAACTCATACAGTATATACATTTGTGTATATCAAGAAACTGGGAACATTTTGTAAAATGTGCATACTTTACAGCCTATTAACAGTAAACCTTAGAAACAGCAATTTCTGAAGTATTCAGTTAGCAGGTAGGAGAATAAAGATGATTTGCAAGTGTTGCCTTGTGGCCACTAACACATTCACAGTTTCCCTAAAAATGTTAGATACAATATTAAAATCTGCTGCAGCTGTTGTTTTTATTTTAGTTAAGAGAATGATTTTTTCTCTCTATGGTCCCATTAGAGAGATAAAACCTTCCTTTTTTTGTCTGTACAGATGTATGTACCTCCAACGAGGTAAGGTGGGGGATCTGCCTCTGGTGCCAGAAGGGACGGCAGCAAGGATAAGGATCTTTGTTTTTTCATTTGGAAATAACAGCACCCTATGATCTATGCAGAATAAAATGTTGAAATCTATAGCATAGCCCATAGGGTTCTGTTATTTACAAACTTTAAAAATGTACCCTTACATCACTGGAAAAATAATGTACCTAAACTGTAAAAATGTGCCAGTACAGGTGATTTTTTGGGTATAGGAAAAAGTATTTTTTTGTATGTTATCACTAAAAAGCTCACCGTGATGCAGGTTGCAATCCACACCACAAAGCACACTGCAAGTCATACTGGCTTCACCAAATATTTAGCATGTTGCCCATTGTTTGCCCCAGTTTATGTTCCAGTTTGTATCAATTGCTTGGTTTATCTGAGTATAGCCAGCTGCAGGGCTAGGAGGGGCAGTGTTCTGCTTAAGACAGAGCAATAGGGGGCATGAGCACTAAGAATGCATAGGAGAACATGATCCTTAAATAGGTCCCTTTTGGCGATCCAAAACAGAGACAGGCCAAGCAGTACACTATGTGCTGTAGTCTGTTACAGTGGTGAATGCCAGCCACTGCTCTTTCAGGGTGGATTAGTGCCTTTTCATAGTTTGCCTCAGGCAGTAGAGAGGCTAGGTTCACCTCACCTATATGATTAACTGAAAGTGTCAAAGATTAGTCATGTGACTCTACAGATCTAGTGCAGCTCAGCCAGCTTCTCTCCATGGATGCTTTTGATTAGTGCATTGCACAGACTAATGTAAATATTATTACTGAATGATTGTCTTCAATAAATCATTACATTTTATATTCAAAATTTGAAAACACTTTAGGATTTCTACTGGGGGAAAGTCCATATACTGAATAGCCCATATTAACCTCTTCTGGCTGCCAGTAAGGTGACTATGGACACTGGACAACCATTTGGTTTCACCAGGAGCACTAGTATGTGCAAGGTTGCTGGGTTACTCTGGAACATGAAACAGAGAAGAGGTAAATATGGGCTGCATGGTCTTAGACCTTTCCTGGTGAGGAGTGCACAGCAGGGCATCATAACCAAGATGTCTCTGTGCTATGAGGAGATCCAGTATTTTTTTACGAGGCTTCCTCTTTTTTTCGATAGTTAAACTATGTTATTTTTCATTTTTTGAAACATACCTCAGAGTTGATAGAGTCTGCAAGTAAAGAATCCTTGGCGCTCTCGTTCTCAATCTGGGAGTCATCGGTATCAATTAAGTGATCCACTGGAACATTGGGCTGAGGCCTGAGGAATGCAAAGTCCTTTTCCTGTGAATCCAGTGTCACACAGACATCATACGAGAAAGGCAATAAGGTTCCATCACTAAACTGAGGAATAAATCGGGGGTCAATTGTTGGATACAAGTTGGCTCCAATAGATGCAAATGAAGAAGAATATTTAGACCCTCTAGACTTGGAGATGATAACAAAAATTACAGTCACCAAAAACAAAAATGAAATCAATGCCAAGGCGATGACCAAATACATTTGTAAGTTGGATTGGGAGTCCAGTTCGCTTGATTGATGGTTTATTACAGGAACCAGTTTCTGAAAATGATCAGCAACCACCAGGTTAAGGGTGGCAGAAGCAGAGAGTGGGGGGAAGCCATTGTCTTTCACTACAACCACAACTCTGTACTTTAAGGGATCTTTCTCTTGAAATATATGGGCTGTCCTGATCTCTCCTGTTTGCTGGTCAATGGTAAAAAACGATGATTCTGATTGCAAGAAATAAGACAACCAACCATTGTGTCCAGAATCAGCATCCACTGCAACCACTTTACATATTAAAGAACCTTGTTCAGAAGACCAAGGAACCATCTCAAATACAGGGCTATGCATATCTGCTGCTGGGTACAGAATGACTGGTGGATTATCATTCTGGTCCACTATGTGAATTCTTAGAGTTGTGCTGCTGTTCAGAGCTGGGGATCCATTGTCTTTGGCAATGACTTGAATAGTAAATTCTCTGTGTTGCTCATAATCGAATGCCTTTTGTGCATAGATTACACCAGTGGCTGGATTAATAGAGAAATCTATGGCTAGAGAATCATTCTCATTAGCTGTCCTAAGTATAGAATAGGTTACTTTTGCATTTTCTTCAATGTCGATATCTTTTGCTTCAACAATGAATATTGAGATTCCAGGTAAGTTGTTTTCTGGTAGAAATACGGCATATAATGACTTTTCGAAAGTAGGAGCATTGTCATTAATATCTGACAAATCCAGCTTGATGTGCTTTTTAGAAAACAGTGGCGGAGAACCTTTGTCAGAGGCGTGAATGGTGACATTGTAGGATTGCATTTGTTCTCTATCCAGGATATCTTTAGTAACTATTTTGAAGTAGTTATTGGTGGAAGCTACCAACTTAAATGGTACATCACCAACAATCTGGCAATGAATGTCACCATTTTCTCCAGAGTCCTTATCTTGGACAGCAATCAGAGCCACCACTGTCCCAGGTTCTGTGTCCTCAGCTATAGGTGATGACAATGAGGTGATGGATATCTCTGGAGCATTGTCATTTTCATCCAAAATTTCGATTAACACTTTGGCATTTGAGGCTAGGCTTCCCCCATCTTTGGCTTCCACAGAAAATTCATAATGTTTTGTGACTTCATAATCTACATATCTTTTAGTTGTTATTTCTCCAGTTAAGGGGTTAATTGTAAACACCCGAAGGATAACATCCGACATGATACTGAATGAATATGTAACTTGTCCATTTATACCTTCATCTGCATCACTTGCACTGACCTGCAACACTGTTGAATTTATTGGCACGCTTTCTTTTATCTTCGCTTTGTAAACATTTTTGGAAAAACTTGGAGGATTATCATTAACATCAGTGACAGAGATCTGAATTAAAGTAGTACCTGTTTGTACAGGGTTTCCCCCATCATACGCAGTTAAGATTAGATCATAGTTAGCTTGGGTCTCTCGATCCAAAGGCTTCTCTAACACCAGCTCTGGAAAAGTGATGCCATCAGTGTTTATCTGTTCTCCCAGAACAAAATGCTGGTTTGCACTGAGTCTATATCCCTTCAAGGAATTTATTCCAATATCCAGATCTTCAGCACTTTTAAGAGTATATTTTGTTCCAGGTAAGATATGTTCACTCATTTGCAACAAGATTCTATCTTGCTTAAAGCTTGGTGAATTGTCATTAATATCTTCAATTTGAATTTTTATATTAAATATATTTAAAGGCTTCTCAGCCACAACATCAAAGGTCAGGACACAATCATCAGCAGCTCCACATAATGTCTCTCTATCTATCCTGTCTGCAATGCACAGATTTCCATTGTCCTGATTTATACTGAAATATATTTTAGATACATCAGAGACTATACGGAGGTTTCTTTTTATGAGCTCTTTCACATTCATCCCAAGGTCATTTGCTAAATTTCCAACAACAGAACCTTTCCTTAATTCTTCAGTAATAGTATAATGAAGCTGAGCAGAGACTAGATGACACAGCCATACACACAATGGAAAGAATACTTGCCATCTGATTCCTTGCATTGTTAGCTCTTGGTGTTTTGTAAATCCAGTTAGTCCTCCTTTTATATGTAGATATCCAGGGAAATTCCTTCAAAATATTGTAATCCAGAGTCTATAATCCTTTTTTATGAGACCTGCAGTGCTCACATCTCATACAGAAATGATCTGAATTTCTTGTAGCAATGGATTACTGCCTGCCTCATAGAGATTTGGATTTCTAGATATTTTCCTTGTTGGTCAACAGCGGCGCTCTGAGGTGAAAGTTAAGTACTGCAGCCCCATGATAAGAGGTAATGCTAAAAGTGTAACTTAGGAAAATTGAAAAGCTTTCATTGTTTCCCATTGGAAGTTAACCCCAATGTTTGTCTTATAGGGCAACTGTAGGCAAACCCTAATAAAAGAAAACCCTAATTGGATATTATAGGCCATAATAACTATACAAAATGTACATAAAATGTTTCAACAGTTTGATTTCCATACATCTATTATGGACTCTGGACACTTCATATCACATAGTATGATAAAAAAAATGCAGTGCTGCTGGATGTGACCTGCTAGAAGCTGACGATATGTTAGTTCTGTATAACTACACATATTGCATGTTTCGTCATGTAATTTAAAATGGAATGGAAGTAAGAATTTAGTAAATTTTACAGCTGAAGGCTTGGGCCTAAATCTGAGTTACAAGGTTTAATTAGGGAGGGAAGACCATGATCAGCAGTAGAAGTAAAAGGGGATATTGGTGATACATAGTTCGCCTAAGTATACTTTGTAGTTTTCTTATACATTGTCACATTTCTTACATGAAATGACAAAATGAACACATATATGACAGAAGCACACAAATATGTGGATAGTTCCTCATACTTATAGTTTGTCCTCTTTGAATCACTAACGGGAACATCACTGTTTGAGATGTCCTGTAGTGTGAAAGACGATGGGATTGAGGGAGTATATAACAAAACAGGGGGTTTCAAAGAGGACAATCTAATGAGTTTTGGTCCTCTTTAAATGCACGTTTGTATGTCTCTGGCATTTTCTCAATGTCACAGACAAAATGTAAATACAAATTAAACTGGTAAAAAACATGCAGAGTAAAATGTGTATTGTATCTTATGGGAGCAGTGAGTTCAACAGGTGCAGGACCTGTTGAAACCTGGCCTCTATGTCAGCCTATGACTCCCACATATACACATATAATACATATCATCAATGAGTTACTGATGGGGTCTTTGACAGTCTTATACAGTTAGTTCACAACCATGGAAGTCACAAGGGCCACAAACATAGAAACTCTATTCAGCCCTTTTTTGGGGCTGTTACAGCATAAGGTAAGCTGCCAGGTAATTCATTTTTAAGTTTGATTGGTCATTTCCTTTAAATAAATGTCCTGCCTATGATAGCTAAGTGCTTGGAGTAACAAAGAGACATAAAGAGATTATTGGCATACTTGCAAAGAGTTATCTGTAATCCTGTCAGTATGTTCTATGCAAATACTTTCTGTATTAGGAAAGCATTCTTTTCTCTCAAGCTGAAAGTGAATTTAGTTCTCAACAATTTAGCCAAAGACAGATAAAAGGCAACATATGCAGTGCTGATTTTTTTACACAAAAACTACATAGGTTTACTAATAAATGCTGTCATATGATCATTTTTAGCACAAATTAGGGCCTTATTTATGCTGTCACCATTCTTCTTTGTGGCTATAGCAACAGCTCAGGCATTCTGGTCTTACCTGGCGCTGTTAGCCTTAGCTTTTATTGTTGCGCTAGGAATTCGCCAGCCTATGTCAATTCAGGGCCTGGTGAGAAAGCACTTATTAGGAGAGAAAACTGCCATTCACGTTCATTGTCTACAGGTGTAATTTTTCACCTGGTTCTGAATCAGCCCCAATGTAGACAATGAAAGTGAATGGCAGTTTTCTCACCTAACATAAAGAGAGCTTTCTCACCAGATTCTGAATCAACCCCATAATATGGTAAATGCAAAATATATAATTCCTGTTTCATTGACAATCTTATAGCCCCAGTTGGATGAACATCCTATAATGCTTGTGGCTTCTGAGCACCCACCTTGCACTCATCCACTGAACAATGCCAGTCTGACAGCAAATAGACAGCTGCTGCAATAAGGGTGATGCGGTGGCTATAGCAGTCTAGATAAGTAGCTCCACAAAAGCCACCAGGTTTAGTAATGAATTTGTATCCTCTGTAGCACATATACGGAGCTTTCTGGACACTATTACTGTAAGTAGGGTAATAAATACAGTAAGGCAGAAAAAAATACTCTTATATGATTGACAAGGCTCTAAGATACAGATGATGTACATGGCTACTTTGTCATCCCAACATAAGGTTCTTTCCCCGATGCCATCAGACAAGCACTTTTAGGCACTAAGAGCTTTCACAGAAAGTATGATGAACAATTTGTTTCCTTGGGCAATCCAGTCCCCCAACCAGGTTAACATGACGGCCTTCCGTACCGATGGGCCCCCATTCTATGTTAACACCATGGCCCTGTCACGTTTAGTCACTCACTGTTCTCTAAAACAGGCAAATACCACCAGTGATGGTGGTACTCGAGACAATAATACACTTTTTATTAGGTACTTAGAAACTGAGTTTATTGTCGATTTAATTCATCTTTCTTAAAACAGTTTCTAAAGGCTGAAAAAATGAAAGTATTGCTTAATTGTTTCCCTAGGGGGAATCGGGCAATGTCAATTTAAGCGGAAAGCATGTTCTTGAGCTAAAATACCGACCTATTCTGCATTCCAGTGTAGCTGTGAAAATAAGTGGTATCCAAGCTTCACCCTGCCCGAGACTCCCCAGCTATTGGCCTCTGTTCCTGAATTTAAAGGGGGAAACAGAGATGCTGCTGAAGCTAGCTGCAAATTACAACTGTGCCGAAATGCAGTAGTAGACAATTTAAGCCCGTAAATGAGCTTTCTTTTTAAATTTTAACACAGCGGGGCATCCTAAACAGGATGCTCCAAAGGAAGTTGCTAAATTCTTTGCATTTTTTAAAGAATCAACCCATTTCTCTATCATAATTGTCAATGTGTTATTTAATTGTGGAACCATACCTGAGAGTTGATATTTTCAGTTAGTAAAGAATCCTTGGAGCTTTCATTCCCAATACCGGAATCATCAGCATCAATTAAGTGATCCACTGGAACATTGGTTTGGGGCCTGAGGAAAGCAAAGTCTCTTTCTCTTGAATCCAGAGTCACACAGACATCATATGAGTAAGGAAACTGCAAGGTGCCATTATTAAACTGAGGAATAAATCTGGGGTCAATTGTTGGATACAGGTTTGTTCCAAGAGATGCAAATGAGGGGGCGTATTTAGACTCTCTGTACTTAGAAATTATGGCAAGTATTACAGTCACTATGAATAAAAATGAAATCAATGCCAAGGCGATGACCAAATACATTTGTAAGTTGGATTGGGAGTCCAGTTGGCTTGACTGATGGTTTATTTCAGGAACCAGTTGCTGAAAATGATCAGCAACTACCAGGTTCAGTGTGGCAGAAGCAGAGAGTGGAGGGAAGCCATTGTCTTTCACTATAACCACAACTCTGTACTTCAAGGGATCCTTCTCTTTAAAAACATGTGCTGTCCTGATCTCCCCTGTTTGCTGATCAATGGTAAAAAATGATGACTCTGATGATTGCAAGAAATAAGACAACCAACCATTGTGTCCAGAATCAGCATCCACTGCAACCACTTTAGATATTAAAGAACCTTGTTCAGAAGACCAAGGTACCATCTCAAAAAAAGTACTATGCATATCTGCTGCCGGGTACAGAATGACTGGTGGATTATCATTCTGGTCCACTATATGAAATCTTAGAGTTGTGCTGCTGTTCAGAGCTGGAGATCCATTGTCTTTAGCAATAACCTGAATAGTAAAATCTCTGTGCTGCTCATAATCAAATGTCTTTTGTGCATAAATGATCCCAGTGGTTGGATTAATGGAGACATGATTGGATAAAGGATCCTTCTCATTACCCGTACTTAGTATAGAATAAGTAACTTTTGCATTTTCTTCACTGTCAATATCCTTTGCTTGAATACTAAATATTGAAATTCCAGGCAAGTTGTTTTCTGGTACAAATACAGAATATGATGATTTTTCAAAAGTAGGAGCATTGTCATTAACATCTAACAAGTCCAGCTTGATGTGTTTTATAGAAGACAGTGAAGGTAAACCCTTGTCAGAGGCTTGGATAGTGATATTATAAGATGACATTTGTTCTCGGTCCAATGTATCTTTTGTAACAATTTTAAAGTAGTTACTGGCAGATGCTACCAACCTAAAAGGTATATCCCCAACAATCTGACATTGAACTTCACCATTTTCTCCAAAATCCTTATCTTGAACTGCAATTAATGCCACCACTGTCCCAGGTTCTGTGTCCTCAGCTATTGGAGATGACAATGAGGTGATGAATATCTCAGGAGCATTGTCATTTTCATCCAGAATTTCTATTAAAACTTTGGCATTTGAGGCCAGGCTTCCTCCATCCTCAGCTTCCACAGAAAGTTCGTAAAGTTTAGTGACTTCATAATCTAGATGTTTCTTAGTCTTAATTTCCCCAGTTATGGGGTCTATAGAAAATGCCTGAAGAATATTTTCTGGCATAATATTAAAAGAATATGTAACTTGTCCATGTAATCCTTCATCTGCATCATTTGCACTGACCTGTAACACTGTTGAATTTATTGGCACGCTTTCTTTTATCTTCACTTTGTACACTTTTTGGGTAAAACTTGGAGAATTATCATTAAAATCAGTGACAGATATCTGAATTAAAGTAGTACCTGTTTGTACAGGATTTCCTCCATCATAAGCAGTTAAGATCAGATCATAGTTAGCTTGGGTCTCTCTATCTAAAGGCTTCTCTAACACCAGCTCTGGAAATGTGATGCCATCAGTGTTTATCTGTTCTCCCAGAACAAAATGCTGGTTTGCACTGAGTCTATATCCCTTCAATGAATTTATTCCAATATCCAGATCATCAGCATGTTTAAGGTTATATTTTGCTCCCGGTGAGGTATGTTCACTCATTTGCAACAGGATTCTATCTTGCTTAAATCTTGGTGGATTGTCATTAATATCTTCAATTTGGATTTTAACACTAAATATATTTAAAGGATTCTCAGCCACAACATCAAAGGTCAGGACACAATCATCAGCAGCTCCACACAATGTCTCTCTATCTATCCTGTCTGCAATGTACAGATTTCCATTGTCCTGATTTATACTGAAATATTTTTTAGATGCATCTGACACAATACGGAGTTTTCTTGATAAGATCTCTTTTACATTAATTCCAAGATCATTTACAATATTTCCAACAACAGAACCTTTCCTTAATTCTTCAGTAATAGTATAGTGAAGCTGAGCAGAGACTAGATGACACAGCCATACACACAATGAAAAGAATACTTGCCATCTGATTCCTTGCATTGTTAGCTCTTGATGTTTTTGTAAATCCAGTTAGTCCTCCTTTTATATGTAGATATCCAGGGAAATTCCTTCAAAATATTGTAATCCCGAGTCTATAATCCCTTTTCATTAGACCTACAGTGCTCACATCTCATACAGAAATGATATGTATTTCTTGTAGCAATGGATTACTGCCTGCCTCATAGAGATTTGGATTTCTAGATATTTTCCTTGTTGGTCAACAGCGGCGCTCTGAGGTGAAAGTTAAGTACTGCAGCCCCATGATAAGAGGTAATGCTAAAAGTGTAAATAAGGTAAATTGAAAAGCTTTCATTGTTTTCCATTGGAAGTTAACCCCAATGTTTGTCTTATAGAGCAACTGTAGGCAAACCCTAATAAAAGAAAACCTTAATTGGATATTATGGGCCATAATAACTATACAAAATGTACATAAAATGTTTCAACAGTTTGATTTCCATACATCTATTATTGACTCTAGACACTTCATATCACATAGTATGGTAAAAAAAATGCAGTGCTGCTGGATGTGACCTGCTAGAAGCTGACGATATGTTAGTTCTGTGTAACTACTTATATTACATGTTTCGTCATGTTATTTAAAATGGAATGGAAGTTGGAATTTATTAAATTTTACAGCTGAAGGCTTGGGCCTAAATCAGAGTTACAAGGTTTAATTAGGGAAGGAAGACAATGATCAGCAGTAGAAGTAGAAGGGGATATTGGTGATACATAGTTCACCTAAGTATACTTTGTAGTTTTCTTATACATTGTCACATTTCTTACATGAGAGCCAAAATGTACACATGTATGACAGAAGCACAAAAATATGTGCATAGTTCCTCATACTTATAGTTTGTCCTCTTTAAATCACTAATGGGAACATCCCTGTTTGACATGTCCTGCAATGTGCACCCCCCTAATTCAATGGGATTAAGGGATTATATAGAAAAACAGGGGATTTCAAAGGCAAGGCATCCCAAATGGGGGGATTTAAAGAGGACAATCTAATATGATTTTTAAATGCACATATTTGTATGTCTCTGGCATTTTCCCAATGACAAAATGTAAATAAAAATAAAACTGGTAAATAATATGCAGAGTAAAATGTATATTGTATCTTATGTGAGCAGTGAGCCCTGCACCTGTTGAAACCTGGCCTCCTTGTCAGCGTATGACTCCCACATACACACATACATCAGCAATGAGTTACTGATTGGGTCTTTGACAGTCTTATACAGTTAGTCCACGATCATAGAAGTCACAAGGCCAGAGGAGTGTCACAGACATAGAAACTGTTCAGTCTCTATTTGGTCACAACTTTTCCATTCCAATGATCTTAAAGTCAGTGTCCAGGCACATGAAAAAGTTTTACCGTTGTGTAGGATTACACATAGCAATATTTTTACCTTTTTGTAAATCAATCTCTATTGCCAAAGTAATTATAAAACGAACATTCACCTTGTGTTGTGCTGTCATCTATGCTGTGTGCATTGCATTGGAATCAGCTGGGCTTTAGTGACAATATAGAGGGCTCTGTTTAGCTTATAATTAAGAAAGGGGGTGTTATCATGACAGAAGCCGCAGTCTTCAATTTGTGGTCAGCATCGGGGGGAGGAGCTGGAGGCAGCAAAGAAGAAGAAATTCCCCTTTCTTTCTTTCTTTCTTTCTCTGACCATCGCAACGAGACAGTATGGGGCTGTTACTGCATCAGGTAAGCTGTCAGACAAATGATTTTAAAGTTTAACTGGTCAATTCCTTTAAATAAATGTCCTGCCTATGATTCTTGGAGTAACAAAGAGACATAAAGAAATTATTTGCATACTTCCAAACAGTTATGGGTAATCCTGTGAGTATGTACTATGTACATACTTTCTGTATTAAGAAAGCATTCTTTTTCTCGCAAGCTGAAAGTGAATTTAATTCTCAACAATTTAGCCAAATACAGATAAAAGGCAACAGATGCAGTGCTGATTTTTTACACAAAAACTACAAAACATAGGTTTACTAATAAATGCTGTTTTCATCACAAATATAGGGCCTTATTTATAATGTGCACCATTGTTCTTTGTGGCTATAGCGCCAGTTCCGGCATTTTGGTCTTACCTGGCGCTATGCTGTTTACTATATTAACAATAGCAGGACTTAATTAATTAGCTTTTATTGTTGCACTAGGTATTGGCCAGTCTATGTCGGATCTGCCTGTCGATTATCCCAGCATCAGTGAGCGCCAATTTGGACCAGCGCTCAACATCGTATTTATGATTCTTTTCCTGGAGCTGGTCAGCATTTCATCCCCTTTGTCCTACAGTGCATTTTGGTTGCATTTTAACCCCCCCCCCCCCCAAACGTAGTCTTAGTCTTAGTCCTGTGTTTCCATTATTGACAAGTCCCAATGCAAGTTCTGTACAAATAAATGTGTTTAATATTAATTATAAGCACTTAATTAAAGACGTTAAGCCAGTTCTGCCCATTGTGCTCCATGGGAACTTGACTTAAAGCATCGGCACTGACTTTTTTTATTTCTTAAATTGGACGCGCAAGTGCCGCTGAGGCCAGAAAAGTCGCACTGTCTCGCACTGACGCTTCTTAAATAAGGTTCATAGATCCAGAAATACCAAAAACCATAAACAGTAGTACACATACTTAAGATCTTAAATTAACTACAGTGAAATATTTAAATCAGCAATTTCTGAATATATTGTTAGCAGGTAAGAGAATAATGTGTGATACAATGCAGTATATATTGGTATAGAAATTTAAACTTTGAAAGTGTTAACTCATAGCCAAAATGTTTTGTTTTTCATTGGTTGGATAAAACCTCACTTTCTGTCTGGACAAATATATGATATTGGGAACAATGGTGTTGATTCAGAGCCTGGTGAGAAAGCACTTCTTTTTTAGTAGAGAAAACTGCCAATCACTTTGATTGTCTACAGGTGTAATTTTTCACCTGGCTCTGAATCAGCCCCAATGTAGACAATGAAAGTGAATGACAGTTTTCTCACCTAACATAAAGAGTTTTCTCACCAGACTCTGATTCGACCCCATACTATGGTAAATGGTGCAAAATATATCATTCCTGTTTCATTGAAAATCTTATAGCCCCAGTTAGATAAACATTCTGTAATGCTTGTGGTTGCTGCAAGTCTGACAACTAATAGAGAGCCGTTGCAAGGAGGGTGATGCGGTGGCTACAGCAGTCTAGATAAGTAGCTCCACAAAAGCCACCATCTCTAGTAATGACTTTGTAACCTATGTATCACATATACTGAGGTGCCGGGACACTATTACTGTAAGTAGGCTAATAAATACAGTACGGCAGAAAAAAATACCTATACCTATATTATTGACAAGGCTCAATAAGAACATAGGGTTCTTCCCCCAATGCCATCAGGCAAACACTTTCAGGCACTAGGAGCTTTCACAGAAAGTATAGTATGAGGAACAGTTTCTTTCCTCGGGCAATCCAGTCCCCCAACCAGGTTAGCATGATGGCCTTCCATACCGATAGCCCTCTTACCGCCCACAACACTAATCCCAATATTACAAACAATGCTATCATCATAACCACTCATAGAGGGTACAAAGGTTGCAACTGTACCTGGGCCCATAAGGTCAGGGGGCCCCATCATTGTTCCCCTGCCTTATTTATGAGATTTATGCATTCATGGTAGTTTTTACAGAAAAAAGTAGCATAATTTGTCTCCGCTGTCTACTTGATAAATGACAGGAAAGGGGTTATTTTATGGGACATGATGGGCCCCCATTCAATATTAACACCAGGGCCCAGTCACATTTAGTTACTCACTGTTCTCTAAAACAGGCAAATACCACCAGTGATGGTGGTACTCGAGACAATGATACACTTTTTATTAGGTAATTAGAAACTGAGTTTATTTTCGATTTAGTTAATCTTTATTAAAACAGTTCCGAAAGGCTGAAAAATGTAAGTATTGCTTAATTGTCCCTAGAGGGAATCAGGCAATGTAAATTTAAGTGGAAAGTATGTTCTTGAGCTAAAATACTGACCTATTCTGCATTCCAGTGTAGCTGTTACCTAGGCAAAGAAGCGGTCTCCAAGCCTCTCCCTACCCGAGACTCCCCAACTATCGGCCTATGTTCCCGAATTTAAAGGGGGAAACAGAGATGCTGCTGAAGCTAGCTGCTGCTTACAGTCGTGCTGAAATACAGTAGTAGACAATTTAAAACTGTAAATGAGCTTTATTTTTGAGTTTAACACAGTGGAGCATCCTAAACCAGGATGCCCCCCCCCCCAAAGGGCACTCTTAATAGTTGCTAAATTTTTTTTTAAAGACTTAACCCATTTCTCTATCATAATTGTCATTGTGTTACTTAATTGTGGAACCATACCTGAGAGTTGATATTTTCAGCTAGTAAAGAATCTTTGGAGCTTTCATTCCCAATACCGGAATCATCAGCATCGATTATGTGATCCACTGGAACATTGGGTGGAGGCCTGAGGAAAGCAAAGTCTCTTTCTCTTGAATCCAGAGTCACACAGACATCATATGAGTAAGGAAACTGCAAGGTACCATTATTGAACTGAGGAATAAATCTGGGGTCAATTGTTGGATACAGGTTTGTTCCAAGAGATGCAAATGAGGGGGAGTATTTAGACTCTCTGTACTTAGAAATTATGGCAAGTATTACAGTCACTATGAATAAAAATGAAATCAATGCCAAGGCGATGACCAAATACATTTGTAAGTTGGATTGGGAGTCCAGTTGGCCTGACTGATGGTTTATTTCAGGAACCAGTTGCTGAATATTGTCAGCAACCACCAGGTTCAGTGTGGTAGAAGCAGAGAGTGGAGGGAAGCCATTGTCTTTCACTATAACCACAACTCTGTACTTTAAAGGATCTTTCTCTTTAAAAACATGTGCTGTCCTGATCTCCCCTGTTTGCTGATCAATAGTAAAAAATGATGACTCCGATGACGGCAAGAAATAAGACAACCAGCCATTGTGTCCAGAATCAGCATCCACTGCAACCATTTTAGATATTAAAGAACCTTGTTCAGAAGACCAAGGCACCATCTCAAAAAAAGAACTATGCATATCTGCTGCCGGGTACAGAATGACCGGTGAATTATCATTCTGGTCCACTATATGAATTCTTAGAGTTGTGCTGCTGTTCAGAGCTGGAGATCCATTGTCTTTAGCAATAACCTGAATAGTAAATTCTCTGTGTTGCTCATAATCAAATGTCTTTTGTGCATACATTATCCCAGTGGTTGGATTAATGGAGACATGATTGGATAAAGGATCCTTCTCATTACCCGTACTTAGTATAGAATAAGTAACTTTTGCATTTTCTTCACTGTCAATATCCTTTGCTTTAACACTGATTATTGAAATTCCAGGCAAGTTGTTTTCTGGTACAAATACGGAATATGATGATTTTGCAAAAGTAGGAGCATTGTCATTAACATCTGACAAGTCCAATTTAATGTGATTTATAGAAGTCAGTGAAGGTAAACCCTTGTCAGAGGCTTGGATAGTGATATTATAAGAGGACATTTGTTCTCTGTCCAATGCATCTTTTGTAACAATTTTAAAGTAGTTACTGGCAGATGCTACCAACCTAAAAGGTATATCCCCAACAATCTGACATTGAACTTCACCATTTTCTTCAAAATCCTTATCTTGAACTGCAATTAATGCCACCACTGTCCCAGGTTCTGTGTCCTCAGCTATTGGAGATGACAATGAGGTGATGAATATCTCAGGAGCATTGTCATTTTCATCCAGAATTTCTATTAACACTTTGGCATTTGAGGCCAGGCTTCCTCCATCCTCAGCTTCCACAGAAAGTTCGTAAAGTTTAGTGACTTCATAATCTAGATGTTTCTTAGTCTTAATTTCTCCAGTTATAGGGTTTATAGAAAATGCCTGGAGAATATTTTCAGGCATAATATTAAAAGAATATGTAACTTGTCCATGTAATCCTTCATCTGCATCATTTGCACTGACCTGCAACACTGTTGAATTTATTGGCACGCTTTCTTTTATCTTCACTTTGTACACTTTTTGGGTAAAACTTGGAGGATTATCATTTATATCTGTGACAGAGATCTGAATTAAAGTGGTACCTGTTTGTACAGGATTTCCTCCATCATAAGCAGTTAAGATTAGGTCATATTTAGCTTGGGTCTCTCGATCCAAAGGCTTCTCTAACACCAGCTCTGGAAATGTGATGCCATCAGTGTTTATCTGTTCTCCCAGAACAAAATGCTGGTTTGCACTGAGTCTATATCCCTTCAATGAATTTATTCCAATATCCAGATCATCAGCATGTTTAAGAGTATATTTTGTTCCAGGTAAGGTATGTTCACTCATTTGTAAAAGGATTCTATCTTGCTTAAATCTTGGTGGATTGTCATTAATATCTTCAATTTGGATTTTAACACTAAATATATTTAAAGGCTTCTCAGCCACAACATCAAAGGTCAGGACACAATCATCAGCAGCTCCACACAATGTCTCTCTATCTATCTTGTCTACAATGTACAGATTTCCATTGTCCTGATTTATACTGAAATATTTTTTAGATGCATCTGACACAATACGGAGTTTTCTTGATAAGATCTCTTTCACATTCATCCCAAGATCATTTACAATATTTCCAACAACAGAACCTTTCCTTAATTCTTCAGTAATAGTATAGTGAAGCTGAGCAGAGACTAGATGACACAGCCATACACACAATGAAAAGAATACTTGCCATCTGATTCCTTGCATTGTTAGCTCTTGATGTTTTGTAAATCCAGTTAGTCCTTCTTTTATATGTAGATATCCAGGGAAATTCCTTCAAAATATTGTAATCCAGAGTCTATAATCCTCTTTTATGAGACCTGCAGTGCTCACATCTCATACAGAAATGATCTGTATTTCTTGTAGCAATGGATTACTGCCTGCCTCATAGAGATTTGGATTTCTAGATATTTTCCTTGTTGGTCAACAGCGGCGCTCTGAGGTGAAAGTTAAGTACTGCAGCCCCATGATAAGAGGTAATGCTAAAAGCGTAACTAAAGAAAATTGAAAAGCTTTCATTGTTTTCCATTGGAAGTTAACCCCAATGTTTGTCTTATAGAGCAACTGTAGGCAAACCCTAATAAAAGAAAATCCTAATTGGATATTATGGGCCATAATAACTATACAAAATGTACATAAAATGTTTCAACAGTTTCATTTACACACATCTATTATGGAATCTGGACACTTCATATCACATAGTATGAAAAAAAGGCAGTGATGCTGGATGTGACCTGCTAGAAGCTGACGATATATCAGTTCTGTGTAACTACTTATATTACATGTTTCGTCCTGTTATTTAAAATGGAATGGAAGTTGGAATTTATTAAATTTTACAGCTGAAGGCTTGGGCCTAAATCAGAGTTACAAGGTTTAATTAGGGAGGAAAGGCCATGATCAGCAGTAGAGGTAAAAGAGGATATTGATGATACATAATTCACCTAAGTATAGGTGACAGAAGCATACAAATATGTGCATAGTACCTCATACATATAGTTTGTCCTCTTTGAATCTCTAAGGGGAACCTCCCTGTTTGACATGTCCTGCAGTGTGAACCCCCTTAAGTCGATTGGATTAGGGGTTATATAGTAAAACAGGGGGTTTCATAGGGCAAGGCATCCCAAATGGGGGAATTTAAAGAGGACAATCTAATATGAGTTTTGGTCCTCTTTAAATGCACATATTTGTATGTCTCTGGTATTTTCCCAATGCCACGGACAAAATGTAAATAAAAATAAAACTGGTAAATAACATGAGTAAAATGTATATTGTATCTTATGGGAGCAGTGAGTCCTGCACCTGTTGAAACCTGGCCTCCATGTCAGCCTATGACTCCCACATACACACTTAAAATCAGAAATGTGTGATTGTTTGGGTATTTCACAACCTTATACAGTTAGTTTACAACCATGGAAGTCACAAGGCCAGAGGAGTGTCACAGACATAGAAACTCTGTTCAGTTCTTTATTGGCCACTACTTTTCCATTACAATGATCTACTGTTAAAGTCATTGTCTAGGTACGCTTTCTGTATTAAGAAAGCATTTTCTTAAGACAAATAAAAGGCAACATGCATGCAGTGCTGATTTTTACACAAAAACTACAAAACATAGGTTTACTAATAAATGCTGTCATATATTATTTTTCATCACAAATATAGGGCCTTATTTATGATTTGCACCATTCTTCTTGGTGGCTATAGCGCCAGTTCCGGCATTTTGGTCTTACCTGGCACTATGCTGTTTACTACATTAACACTAGCAGGACACAAATGAATAAGCTTTTATTGTTGAACTAGGTATTGGCCAGTCTATGTTGGACCTGCCTGTCAATTATCCCAGCGTCAGTGAGCGCCACTTTGGACCAGCAGTCAACATCATATTTATGATTTTTTTTTTTCCCTCCTTGAAATCTTTGGCACTGTATTTTCCCAGCTCTGGTCAGCGTTTCATCCCCTTTGTCCTGCCCTTTTCTGGGGACAAACAAATCATTTAGGCTGTGTTTTAGTTATTTTTGTCCAAATTACATTGCTGATCAAAGAAGGCATTAAATTCAATTTTATTAACCCCTCCAGAAACTTAATTAAGTCCTGTGTTTCCAATACTGAAAAGTCCCAATGCAAGGTCTGTACAAATAAATGTGTTTAATATTAATTCTAAGCACTTAATTAAACACTTTAATCCAGTTCTGCCCATTGTGCTCTATGGGATCTTGACTTACAGCACCATCGGCACTGCCGTTTTTCTATATTTCTTAAATCGGATGCTCAGTGCTGCTGAGGCCAGAAAAGTCGCACTGTCTTGCGCTGACCCTTCCTAAATAAGGTTCATAGATCCAGAAATACCAAGAAACCATAAACAGCAGTAGACATACTTAAGATCCTAAATTAACTGCAGTGAAACTTTAAAATCAGTATTGTTATTTATTGTATTTATTTATCAGTATTTAAAATGTATTGTTAGCAGGCAGGAGAATTATGTGTGATACAATGCAGTATATATTGATATCGTAATTTGCAAGTATTAACTCACAGCCAACACATTTTGTTTTTCATTGGTTGGATAAAACCTCACTTCCTGTCTGGACAAATGTATGATATTGGGAACATTGTGGTTGAGCCTGGTGAGAAAGCACTTCTTTAGTAGGAGAGAAAACTGCCATTCACTTTCATTGTCTACAGATGTAATGTTTCATCTGGCTCTGAATCAGCTTCAATGTAGTCAATGAAAGTGAATGGCAGTTTTCTCACCTAATATAAAGAGAGTTTTCTCACCAGACTGATTTGACCCCATAATATGGTAAATGGTGCAAAATATATAATTCCTGTTTCATTGAAAATCTTATAGCCCCAGTTAGATGAACATTCTGTAATGCTTGTGGTTGCTGAGCACCCACCTTGCAGTCGTCCACTGAATAATGCAATTCTGACAGCTAATAGAGAGCTGTTGCAAGAGCTTTCACAGAAAGTATGAGGAACAGTTTCTTATCTCGGGTAACCCAGTCCCTCAACCAGGTTGACGGCCTTCCATATCGATAGCTCCTTTACCACCCACCACATACTGCAAACAATGCTATCATCATAACTACTCAGTAGTAGTAGTTACCATAGAAGGTACAAAGGTTGCAACTGTACCTGAGCCAATAAGGTCAAGGGGCACCATCATTGTTCCTCTGCCTTATTTATGAGATTTAAGCACCCATGCCATTTTCTTCCAAAAAAAGTAGCACAATTTGTGCTTGACAGGAAAGGGGTAACTTTATGGGCCATGATGGACTCCAATTCAATGTTAACACCAGGGCTCTGTCATATTTAGTTACTTCACTGTACCCCATGCTCTCTAAGACAAGCAAATACTAATAACATGAAAATATGAGCAACTATTAGTTGAAGCACAGCCAACCACAACAATGTAATGTATTGGTAAGGATGGGGCTTTCCAATTTTTTTATCATCAAGAACCCCTCTCTATTATCCAATTATATCAAGTAACTGCCTGGGTGGTGTGTATAAGATGCTGAACATCTAAAACTATAGTAACATACCCAAATCATCCAACTAAATGAAACACACAAAAAATGTGCAAAGCAATATTTTTTCTGATCTATAAAAGTAGTTTTGAACTTGGAGATAAGCAGGCTTGGGTGAAGAATAGATGGTAACAGAGCAGGGTTGCAGGTCAGATTGCAAAGCTACCACCTGATAGCATCTTGAGTACCACCAGTGATGTTGTTGACTTGAGACATTTTTAGGTAATCAGAAACTGAGTTTATTGCCAATTTAGTTAATCTTTCTTACAACAGTTTATAAAAGCTGGAAAAATGTAAGTATTGCTTAATTGTTTCCCTAGGGAGAATCGGGCAATGTAAATTTAAACGGAAAGCATGTTCTTGAGCTAAAATTCTGACCTATTCTGCATTCCAGTTTAGCTGTGAACTGAGGCAAACATAGGCTACAAAGAAGCTGAATCCAAGCTCCCCCCTACCCGAGACTCATCAGCTACCTATCAGTCTCTGTTTCCAAATTTTAAGGGGGGAAACAGCGACGCTGCTGAAGCTAGCTGCTGCTTACAACTCTGCTGAAATGCAGAAGTAGAGAATTTAAGCCTGTAAATGAGCTTTCTTTTTGAGTTTAACACAGAGGGGCATCCCCCCAAGGGACACTAAACCCACTTCTCTAACGTAATTGTTAATGCCTTTTTACATTGTGGAACCATACCTGAGAGTTGATATTTTCCACTAGTAAAGAATCTTTGGAGCTTTCATTCCCAATACCGGAATCATCAGCATCAATTAAGTGATCCACTGGAACATTGGGTTGAGGCCTGAGGAAAGCAAAGTCTCTTTCTCTTGAATCCAGAGTTACACAGACATCATATGAGTAAGGAAACTGCAAGGTGCCATTATTAAACTGAGGAATAAATCTGGGGTCAATTGTTGGATACAGGTTTGTTCCAAGAGACGCAAATGAGGAGGAGTATTTGGAATCCCTGTATTTGGAGATGATGGCAAGTATTACAGTCACTATGAATAAAAATGAAATCAATGCCAAGGCGATGACCAAATACATTTGTAAGTTGGATTGGGAGTCCAGTTGGCTTGACTGATGTTTTATTTCAGGAACCAGTTGCTGAAAATTGTCAGCAACCACCAGGTTCAGTGTGGCAGAAGCAGAGAGTGGAGGGAAGCCATTGTCTTTCACTATAACCACAACTCTGTACTTCAAGGGATCCTTCTCTTTAAAAACATGTGCTGTCCTGATCTCTCCTGTTTGCTGATCAATGGTAAAAAATGATGTCTCTGATGACTGCAAGAAATAAGACAACCAACCATTGTGTCCAGAATCAGCATCCACTGCAACCACTTTAGATATCAAAGAACCTTGTTCAGAGGACCAAGGCACCATCTCAAAAAAATGACTATGCAAATCTGCTGCTGGGTACAGAATGACTGGTGGATTATCATTCTGGTCCATTATATGAATTCTCAGATTTGTGCTGCTGTTCAGAGCTGGAGATCCATTGTCTTTAGCAATAACCTGAATAGTAAAATCTCTGTGCTGCTCATAATCAAATGTCTTTTGTGCATAAATGATCCCAGTGGTTGGATTAATGGAGACATGATTGGATAAAGGATCCTTCTCATTACCCGTACTAAGTATAGAATAAGTAACTTTTGCATTTTCTTCACTGTCAATATCCTTTGCTTGAATACTAAATATTGAAATTCCAGGCAAGTTGTTTTCTGGTACAAATACAGAATATGATGATTTTTCAAAAGTAGGAGCATTGTCATTAACATCTGACAAGTCCAGCTTGATGTGTTTTATAGAAGACAGTGAGGGTAAACCCTTGTCAGAGGCTTGGATGGTGATATTATAAGATGACATTTGTTCTCGGTCCAATGTATCTTTTGTAACAATTTTAAAGTAGTTACTGGCAGATGCTACCAACCTGAAAGGTATATCCCCAATTATCTGACATTGAACTTCACCATTTTCTCCAAAATCCTTATCTTGAACTGCAATTAATGCCACCACTGTCCCAGGTTCTGTGTCCTCAGCTATTGGAGATGACAATGAGGTGATGAATATCTCAGGAGCATTGTCATTTTCCTCCAGAATTTCTATTAACACTTTGGCATTTGAGGCCAGGCTTCCTCCATCCTCAGCTTCCACAGAAAGTTCGTAAAGTTTAGTGACTTCATAATCTAGATGTTTCTTATTCTTAATTTCCCCAGTTATGGGGTCTATAGAAAATGCCTGGAGAATATTTTCTGGCATAATGCTAAAAGAATATGTAACTTGTCCATGTAATCCTTCATCTGCATCATTTGCGCTGACCTGCAACACTGTTGAATTTATTGGTACACTTTCTTTTATCTTCACTTTGTACACATTTTGAGTAAAACTTGGAGGATTATCATTTATATCTGTGACAGCAATCTGAATTAAAGTGGTACCTGTTTGTACAGGATTTCCTCCATCATAAGCAGTTAAGATTAGATCATAGTTAGCTTGGGTCTCTCGATCCAAAGGCTTCTCTAACACCAGCTCTGGAAATGTGATGCCATCAGTGTTTATCTGTTCTCCCAGAACAAAATGCTGGTTTGCACTGAGTCTATATCCTTTCAAAGAATTTATCCCAATATCCAGATCATCAGCACGTTTAAGGTTATATTTTGCTCCAGGCAGTATATGTTCACTAATTTGCAATAGTATTCTATCTTGCTTAAATCTTGGTGGATTGTCATTAATATCTTCAATTTGAACGTTAATATTAAATATATTTAAAGGATTCTCAGCCACAACATCAAAGGTCAGGACACAATTATCAGTAGCTCCACACAATGTCTCTCTATCTATCCTGTCTGCAATGTACAGGTTTCCATTGTCCTGATTTATACTGAAATATTTTTTAGATGCATCTGACACAATACGGAGTTTTCTTGTTACGCTCTCTTTTACATTAATTCCAAGATCATTTACAATATTTCCTACAACAGAACCTTTCCTTAATTCTTCAGTAATAGTATAATGAAGCTGAGCAGAGACTACATGACACAGCCATACACACAATGGAAATAATACTTGCCATCTGATTCCTTGCATTGTTAGCTCTTGATGTTTTGTAAATCCAGGCTAAAAAATATCCAGGAAAATTCCCTAAAGAAATTGTAATCCAGGGTCCAGTAGAATTATAATCCAGGGTTCAGTAGTTTATGACTTGCAGTGCTCATATAGCATACAGGAATGAGCTGGATTTCTTGTAGTAATGGAGGTACCGCCTGCCTCAAAGATGGCTTTGGATTTCTAGATATTTTGCTTATTGGTCAACAGCGGCGCTCTGAGGTGAAATTCAGGTATTGCAGCCCCATTAAAGCTTAAAATGTATAGTTAGAAACAATGTTTTTTTTGTTACTCCATGCTAACATACACGGTAAATTAATATGTGTGACTAAAATATTATATATATATATATATATATATATATATATATATATATATATATATATATATATACTTTTTTGTTATAAAACTCTTTTAAACAGCTGTTTTAGCTTTAGGTAACTTTGCATAATAAAATGGCTTGGCGAACGGCTTGGCGAGTGATTTCTTAAAACAGAAAGTATTACATGTTAGATAAGGCCATGCAAATGATCTCTTTACATCTCGGAATATTTCCCAAGCTCCCTCATCATCACGAGTCTGGGGATGGATGACTGTATAGGGAGTGAGATTTGGGAGTGCCAGAACATAGTCAGAAGCTACTTTTTTATCAGGAAGTGAACAGCAATAATTACTATGAATGGCAATGGATGATTGGAGGTGGCCCTCACATGTGCTGTTGGATCACTGGTTGAAATCATGGGGAAAGGCAGCAAACAGTTTCAGCGCTGATCCATGACCAACATCTTGCAGCTAAGGTGCAGTCAGATGGCAGGAACTAGGGATGTGGCTGTTCCTTCCTCCCTATGCCGGAGCCCTGTTTCCAAAAAGAGCTGTATGCCGTACATTAATATGCACAGGATACAGCGCTAATTAGATTAGAGACCGCAAATGCACCTTGTAATCATCAGAAATGCACCACTTTTATTTATGCATGTTTACAGATTTACACCACATTTGCCATGTGTTCCTAAAAAAAAGTGCCATGTTCACCCAACTACCCCTGTGTTTGATATGTTTAACTGTTTGTTCAGCGTAATGAACACAGCACTAATGCCTTTCAACCTATCACATCTATTTATATTTTGGCACTGCTATTTGTACCGAATAGTGCTGTAAGTCCCACCATAGCTCCACAATAAGGTTGCAGACATATTAAATAATGCACATGTGCCGTATAGGCCTAGTGTATAAAACGAGACAGTATGAGCAAAATTGCTGTAGCAAAGGTATAGATTTTAAGTTCAATCCTTTGTCTGAACTATCTACTGTTACAGTTGCAGAATATATAAATGTGTGATAACCATTCACATATACTGTTTAAGAACTAATGAAGTACTTAAGTAATATATTAAGTAATAATAAAATATTTGTATTATTGCAGAAATAACAATACAGACATTGTCATATTGCTTAAATAACTACTAGGTAAAAAAATGAAAGAGAATGCTTCATTTAACTATGAAAAACATAAGGCACCTGTTGCACCTGGTGCTGAATCATTCCTTTAATTTAACACTAGGTGGTCGATTCAGCACATTTGTAAAAAGTTTGGTTTAGGAGAAAAAAATTAGCAGCATTCTATATTCCCCTGGCTCTAAATCACCTTCTATGTAAACAATAAAAGTGAATGGCACTCTTTACTCAAAGCTCATTTGCATCTGCTACTGAATCAAAGGAGTGATTCAGCAGGCGTAAAAAGTGCCATCCACTTTTATTGTCTACCAAGAGGATGATTCAGCACCAGATGAAAATAGAACACTTTAAATTTTTACCTATAGTTATTTTTTTTAACGGTGCCGAATAGACCTCTTGGTGAAACTTTTTAAAAGTACCTTTTACTTTCATTGTCTACCTGGGGTTTGATTCAGTACCAGTTGTAAAAAGAACAGTTCTATAGTGTTCTTCTCCTAAAGTGAACTTACAAATAATCATCCTTGATAGAATGGGATTAAATGTAAACCAGAGGAGGTTAAAAGATACATAGAAGCAGTCATGTGTTATTCATAAGCTCAAGAACCTTCAGTTCACAATTTCCAATGCACCATATAAATAGTATCTCAAAACATTTGTAAACCACAGCATGTGGTCATCAGAGTACTTCTTAACGTTGCTTAAAGGTGAGCCATTTTTTTCTCCAACTGGCCATCCCAGTCCTCTGTCAGGTAAAAGAAAGTTGGGCAATAAACTCACACTTCTGTGTTTCTGGAGGATTGTCAGATGCCTCTATTGCATCTGCTTATGGTAGCACCATGGAGGTAGTGAGTAGAATAGTGGTCAATATGTGCCATTCCCAGGCATTAACAGCTCTTAAGCCCCAAATTGCCATGTCATTAACCATAGGCTAAAGCCCCAAATAAAGCACACATGGAATTATGCCGTTCCCTATACATACACTCACATATGCTTATCATTCTAAGGATAGTTTTTTAGTCAAAGCTGTTGGCTAGCACATAATGTGATCAAAATGCGATCACAAATAGTGAAATGGGTAGACCAAATTTGTGATGTTTGTAGTCATTATCGGTGCCACTGGCTCAGGTGTAGGGAAGCCAGCTTGCCCTTTTCCAATGCATAATTAGATCCTCCCAGGCATAAGAGAGGCTTGGTCAGGAGACTGCAGCAGTCTAGATCAGTAACTCCACATAGAGCACATGGGCTAGCAGCTAAGCTGTAGCTTGTGTGCTTAGTTGACTAATATTAGGCTCTTTAGCCAGCTTTCCCCTGTGTGTGAACCCCCTAAGTTTGCCCATTACTTAGCTCCAACCGGCAATCTCAACGCACATGCACACGTCTCCGGGAATATGATCATTGGTGTGCACCTTGAGAGGCCGCTTCCTCTAGCTGCATGCAGTGGCAACCAGCAATGTTATTAACTAAGAAGACAATAAAGATAAGTCACATGACTCCACAGAAGAAGTACTACTCAACCAGATCTCTCTATGGGTACATTTGAATAGCCTATTGCTTATGTAAATACCAAAATGAAGCATTGTTTCTCATTTACAGACATGCTCTTAAAATGCTTCAGGATCTATTGATTTTTACGTTTAATTATCTTTTCAAAAACTCATTCATTTTAACTGATCTCTATGTTTATATTCACACAATTGATCTCAGACACATACCTGAGAGATGATACTTTCTGCAAGTAAAGAATCCTTGGAGATTTCATTTCCAACTCCAGAATCATCAGCATCAATTAGCTGATCCACTGGAACTTCTGGTTGAGGCCTAAGCATTGCAAAGTCCCGTTCCTGTGAATCCAAAGTCACACAGACATCATACGAGTAAGGCAACTGTAATGTCCCATTATTAAACTGAGGAAAAAATCTGGGGTCAAATGTTGGATACAGGTTTGTTCCAGTCGATGCAAATGAGGAGGAGTATTTAGACTCCCTGTACTTGGAGATGATGACAAGTATTACAGTCAATAAGAACAAAAATGAAATCAATGCCAAGGCGATGACCAAATACATTTGTAAGTTGGTTTGGGGATCCACTTGGCCTGGCTGATGGTTTATTTCAGGAATCAGTTGCTGAAAATGATTGGCAACCACAAGGTTTAGGGTGGTAGATGTCG
The DNA here is from genome assembly GCA_027917425.1 of Gastrophryne carolinensis. Taxonomy (NCBI): domain Eukaryota; kingdom Metazoa; phylum Chordata; class Amphibia; order Anura; family Microhylidae; genus Gastrophryne; species Gastrophryne carolinensis. The sequence continues at coordinate 76,537,024 of CM051238.1, forward strand.
AAAATGAGGGTGAGCCATTGTCTTTCACTATAACCACAACTCTGTGCTTTAAGGGATCCTTCTCTTGAAAAACATGCGCTGTCCTGATCTCCCCTGTTTGCTGATCAATAGAAAAAAATGATGGCTCCGATGACTGCAAGAAATAAGACAACCATCCATTGTGTCCAGAATCAGCATCCACTGCCACTACTTTAGTTATTAAAGAACTTTGTTCAGAAGACCAAGGCACCATCTCAAACACAGGACTAGGCATATCTGCTGCTGGGTACAGAATGACTGGTGGATTATCATTCTGGTCCACTATATGAATTCTCAGAGTTGTGCTGCTGTTCAGAGCTGGAGATCCATTGTCTTTGGCAATTACCTGAATGGTAAATTCTCTGTGTTGCTCATAATCGAATGTCTTTTGTGCATAAATGACCCCAGTGGTTGGATTAATGGAGACATACATTGATAAAGGATCCTTATCAATACTGTTAGTAACTAAATAGTAAGCCACTTTCGCATTTTCTTCACTGTCAATATCTTTTGCTTGAATACTAAATATTGAAATTCCAGGCATATTGTTTTCGGGTACAAAAATGGAATATGATGATTTCTCAAAAGTAGGCACATTGTCATTAATATCTAACAAGTCCAACTTAATGTGTTTTATAGACATTAATGAAGGAGAACCTTTGTCGGTGGCTTGAATGGTGATGTTGTAGGATGACATTTGTTCTCTGTCCAGGGAATCTTTTGTAACAATCTTAAAGAAGTTACTGGCTGATGCCACCAACTTAAATGGTACATCACCAACAATCTGGCAAAGGACCTCACCATTTTCTCCAGAGTCCTTGTCTCGAGCCGCAATCAGAGCCACCACAGTCCCACGCTCAGTGTCTTCGGATATAGGAGATGTCAATGAAGTGATTAATATGTCAGGGGCGTTGTCATTTTCATCCAGAATTTCTACTAAAACTTTGGCATTTGAGGCCAGGCTACCTCCATCCTCAGCTTCCACAGAAAGTTCATAATGTTTGGTGACTTCATAATCTAAATGTTTTTTAATTGTAATTTCTCCAGTTATTGGATTCATGGTAAACATCTGAAGAATATTTTCTGGCATAATACTAAATGAATATGTAACTTGTCCATTTACACCTTCATCTGCATCATTTGCTCTGACCTGCAACACTGTTGAATTTATTGGAATGCTTTCTTTTATCTTCACTTTGTATACATTTTGAGTAAAACTTGGAGAATTATCATTAATGTCAGTGATAGAGACCTGGATTAAAGTAGTACCTGTGTGTACAGGATTTCCTCCATCATAAGCAGTTAAGATCAGATCATAGTTAGCTTGGGTCTCTCGATCTAAAGGCTTCTCTAACACCAGCTCTGGAAATGTGATGCCATCAGTGTTTATCTGTTCTCCTAGAACAAAATGTGGGTTTGCACTGAGTCTATATCCCTTCAAGGAATTCATTCCAATATCCAGATCATCAGCACGTTTAAGTGTATATTTTGCTCCTGGCAGTATATGTTCACTCATTTGCAATAGGATTCTATCTTGCTTAAATCTTGGTGGATTGTCATTAATATCTTCAACCTTAATCTTAATATTAAATATATTTAAAGGATTCTCAGCCACAACATCAAAGGTCAGGGCACAATCATCAGCAGCTCCACACAATGCTTCTCTATCTATCCTGTCTGCAATGTACAGATTTCCATTGTCCTGATTTATACTGAAATATTTTGCAGAAGCATCAGACACAATAATGAGTTTTCTTTTTGAGGTCTCTTTCACATTCATTCCAAGATCCTTTGCTAAATTTCCCACCATAGAACCTTTCCTTAATTCTTCAGTAATAGTATAATGAAGCTGAGCAGAGACTAAATGACACAGCCATATACACAATGAAAATAATACTTGCCATCTGATTCCTTGCATGGTTGGCACTTGATGCGTTGAAAATCCAGTTATTCCTTTTCTGTGTGAGTAAATTACTAGGTAATGATAATTCAGAGTCCAGTAGAATTTCCAGGATATAATTCTTCTTCTTTAATAAGACCTGCAGTGCTCAGATCTCATGCAGAAATGATCTGCTTTTCTTGTAGCAATGGAGTAATGCCTGCCTCACAAAGGTGGCTTTGGATTGCTAAATATTTTGCTCATTGGTCAACAGCGGCGCTCTGAGGTAAAAGTGGGGTACTGCAACTTCATTACAAATATTTAAAATTGGGACAATATTTATTTACTAACTACACTATAATAAACTACACTGTAATGACTGTGATTTTTAATTATTGTACCTAACGAAAGATAAAATCCAGTTAAACTGTTGAACTCATCCTCAGGTTTTCAATGGTTTATGTTCCACACATGGTCCTTTTACTTCTTAGAGCATGATAAAAAATATATACATGATTCTGCAAGGTAGGTGGTGATTTCTTTAGGAATGGACCTATTTAGGCCCTAATAAATGTAGGAGTGTATGACCAATAGTGGAATTTACTGGGGAAATTAGTTTTGCTTGGGCAAAGGTTCCTGAAATCCATGCCCTCAATTGGCGCCTTACTTAACTGCCTAAGCAAATGGCTACAGGTACAATGTGTTTCTTTACAGCTTTTTAATCCTTGACTATCAGCTTGTTAACTTGTGTTGCACAGCCTATTCTTCTTTGTGTTAAACCACCATGACTCCATCAAGTGACACCTGAATGGTTTCCTGGGCAAGTGGCAATTGAGCAAGGAATCTTCTGCTTTTTCCAACTTAGTACCCGAGCATATATATCTCTATAGCTAGATAATATAACCTGAGAAACTGAAAAGATAACCAATAAAATACTAGAAACCTCAATTAGCATGTGTCAAGAGTGTTGAGCCCAAAACATCAGTTTCTTTTACATACATTTTGCTTTAATGACCAAATGAAAAGTAAAGTTAGACCTTTTACAAAAGGCGGCATGTACACTCAATATTAGGTCACACAGGTCTATGTATTTTCAGCACTCGTACTAAATATAGGTGCAGTATACAGCCTGATAAAACATCAACCTTTTCAGTAAGTTATTTGGCGATTTGCAAACTCTAAATCTCAGTTTTAGTTATTATTCCTCTATCCTCCACACATAGGGTTATACCATTTCATATCATTCCTATTTAAATACATACACTCACATATGCTTTTCATGCTAAGGACAGTTTAAATACTTTTTAGTCAAAGATGTTGGCTAGTACATAATGCTATCAAAATGCAATCACAAAGTCATATTATATAGTGAAATGGGTAGACCCAATTTGTGATGTTTGTAGGCATTATCTGTACCACTGGCTCAGGTGTAGGGAAGCCAGCTTGCCCTTTTCCAATGCATATTTAGATCCTCCCAGGCATAAGAGAGGCTTGGTCAGGAGACAGCAGCAGTCTAGATCAGTAACTCCACTCATAGCACATGTACTAGCAGCTAAGCTGTAGCTTGTGTGCTTAGTTGACTAATATTAGGCTCTTTAGCCAGCTTTCCCTGTGTGTGAACCCCCTAAGTTTGCACATTACTTAGCTTCAACCAGCAATCTTAAGGAACATGCACACGTCTCTTGGAATATGATCATTGATGTGCACCTTGCGAGGCCACTTCCTCTAGCTGCATGCAGTGGCCACCAGCAATGTTATTAACTAAGAAGACATTAAAGATAAGTCACATGACTTCACAGAAGAAGTATTACTCAACCAGCTTATCTCTATGGGTACATTTGAATAGCCCATTGCTTATGTAAATACCAAAATGAAGCATTGTTTCTCATTTACAGACATGCTCTTAAAATGATTCAGGATTTATTGACTTTATGTTTAATTATCTTTTTAAACATCTCATTCGTTTTAAATTATCTCTATGTTTATACTCACACAATTGATCTTTTTTGAAATCACAGAAACATACCTGAGAGATGATATTTTCTGCAAGTAAAGAATCCTTGGGGATTTCATTTCCAACTCCAGAATCATCAGCATCAATTAGCTGATCCACTGGAACTTCTGGTTGAGGCCTAAGCATTGCAAAGTCCCGTTCCTGTGAATCCAAAGTCACACAGACATCATACGAGTAAGGCAACTGCAATGTCCCATTATTAAATTGAGGAAAAAATCTGGGGTCAATTGTTGGATACAGGTTTGCTCCAATCGATGCAAATGAGGAGGAATATTTAGACTCCCTGTACTTGGAGATGATGACAAGTATTACAGTTACTAAGAAAAAAAATGAAATCAATGCCAAGGCGATGACCAAATACATTTGTAAGTTGGATTGGGGATCCACCTGGCCTGACTGGTGGTTTATTTCAGGAACCAGTTGCTGAAAATGATTGGCAACCACAAGGTTTAGGGTGGTAGATGCCGAAAATGAGGGTGAGCCATTGTCTTTCACTATAACCACAACTCTGTGCTTTAAGGGATCCTTCTCTTGAAAAACATGCGCTGTCCTGATCTCCCCTGTTTGCTGATCAATAGTAAAAAATGATGGCTCCGATGACTGCAAGAAATAGGACAACCAGCCATTGTGTCCAGAATCAGCATCCACTGCAACTACTTTAGTTATTAAAGAACTTCGTTCAGAAGACCGAGGCACCATCTCAAACACAGGACTAGGCATATCTGCTGCTGGGTACAGAATGACTGGTGGATTATCATTCTGGTCCACTATATGAATTCTCAGAGTTGTGCTGCTGTTCAGAGCTGGGGATCCATTGTCTTTGGCAATTACCTGAATGGTAAATTCTCTGTGTTGCTCATAATCAAATGTCTTTTGTGCATAAATGACCCCAGTGGTTGGATTAATGGAGACATACATTGGTAAAGGATCCTTCTCGTTACTGTTAGTAACTACATAGTAAGTCACTTTTGCATTTTCTTCACTGTCAATGTCTTCTGCTTGAATACTAAATATTGAAATTCCAGGCATGTTGTTTTCGGGTACAAAAATGGAATATGATGATTTCTCAAAAGTAGGCGCATTGTCATTAATATCTAACAAGTCCAACTTAATGTGTTTTATAGACATTAATGGAGGAGAACCTTTGTCAGTAGCTTGAATGGTGATGTTGTAGAATGACATTTGTTCTCTGTCCAGGGAATCTTTTGTAACAATCTTGAAGAAGTTACTGGCTGATGCCACCAACTTAAATGGTACATCACCAACAATCTGGCAAAGGACCTCACCATTTTCTCCAGAGTCCTTGTCTCGAGCCGCAATCAGAGCCACCACAGTCCCACGCTCAGTGTCTTCGGATATAGGAGATGACAATGAAGTGATTAATATGTCTGGAGCATTGTCATTTTCATCCAGAATTTCTACCAAAACTTTGGCATTTGAGGCCAGACTACCTCCATCCTCGGCTTCCACAGAAAGTTCATAATGTTTGGTGACTTCATAATCTAAATGTTTTTTAATTGTAATTTCTCCAGTTATTGGATTCATAGTAAACATCTGAAGAATATTTTCTGGCATGATACTAAATGAATATGTAACTTGTCCATTTACACCTTCATCGGCATCATTTGCTCTGACCTGCAACACTGTTGAATTTATTGGCACACTTTCTTTTATCTTCACTTTGTACACACTTTGAGTAAAACTTGGAGGGTTATCATTAAAATCAGTTACAGAGATCTGAATTAAAGTAGTACCTGTTTGTACAGGATTTCCTCCATCATAAGCAGTTAAGATCAGATCATAGTTAGCTTGGGTCTCTCGATCCAAAGGCTTCTCTAACACCAGCTCTGGAAATGTGATGCCATCAGTGTTCATCTGTTCTCCCAGAACAAAATGCTGATTTGCACTGAGTCTATATCCCTTCAAGGAATTTATTCCAATATCCAGATCATCAGCACGTTTAAGTGTATATTTTGCTCCCGGTAAGGTATGTTCACTTATTTGCAACAAGATTCTATCTTGCTTAAATCTTGGTGGATTGTCATTAATATCTTCAACCTTAATCTTAACATTAAATATATTTAAAGGATTCTCAGCCACAACATCAAAGGTCAGGACACAATCATCAGCAGCTCCACACATTGCTTCTCTATCTATCCTGTCTGCAATGTACAGGTTTCCATTGTCCTGATTTATACTAAGATATTTTGCAGAAGCATCAGACACAATAATGAGTTTTCTTTTTGAGGTTTCTTTCACATTCATTCCAAGATCCTTTGCTAAATTTCCCACCATAGAACCTTTCCTTAATTCTTCAGTAATAGTATAATGAAGCTGAGCAGAGACTAAATGACACAGCCATACACACAATGAAAATAATACTTGCCATCTGATTCCTTGCATAGTTAGCACTTGATGCGTTGAAAATCCAGTTATTCCTTTTCTGTGTGAGTAAATTACTAGGTAATGATAATTCAGAGTCCAGTAGAATTTCCAGGATATAATTCTTCTGCTTTAATAAGACTTGCAGTGCTCAGATCTCATGCAGAAATGATCTGCTTTTCTTGTAGCAATGGAGTAATGCCTGCCTCACAAAGGTGGCTTTGGATTGCTAAATATTTTGCTCATTGGTCAACAGCGGCGCTCTGAGGTAAAAGTGGGGTACTGCAACTTCATTACAAATATTTAAAATTGGGACTTTATTTTTTTTACTAACTACACTATAATAAACTACACTGTAATGACTGTTCTGTTTAATAACTGTACCTAAATAAAGATAAAATCAAGTTAAACAGTTAACAGTTAAACTCATCCTCAGGTTTTAAAAGATTTATGTTCCACACGTGTATTACTCAGAGCATTTAAAATAATATATCTACATGAATCTTTTACAGTTGGGGCAAGGCAGGTGGTGATTTCTTTAGGGATGGACATATTTAAGACATAATAAATTAAGGAGTGTATGACAAATACTGAAATTAACTGGGAAAATTATTTTTGCTTGGGCAAAGTTTCCTGAAATCCAAGTCCTCCAATTGGCGTCTAACTTAACTGTCTAAGCAAATGGCTACAGGTACAATGTGTTTCTTTACAGCTTTTTAATCATTGACTTTCAGCTTGTTAACTTGTGTTGCACGGCCTATTCTTCTTTGCATTAAACCACCATGACTCCATCAAGTGACACCTGAAATGGTTGCCTGGGTAAGTGGCAATTGAGCAAGGAAATCTTCTGCTTATTCCAACTTAGTACCCAAGCATATTTATCTCGATAGCTAGATAATATAACCCGAGAAATTGAAAACATAACCAATAAAATACTAGAAACCTCAATTAGCATGTGTCAAAAGTGTCGAGCCCAAAACATTAGTTTCTTTTACATACATTTTGTTTTAATGACCACATGGAAAGTAAAGTTAGATTTTTTGGAAAAGTTATAAAAAAAGAATTAATGTGGACATTTTGCCGACATGTACATTCAATATTAGGTCACACAGATATATGTATTTTCAGCACTCAGACTGTATATAGGTGCAGTATACAGTATGATAAAACAACAACCTTCTCAGTACATTATTCAGAGCTCTGCAAACTCTAAATCTCAGTTTTAGTTATTATTCCTCTATCCTCTATGTTCTATTAAGGCAGGTGTATGTCTTAGGTACATAATATGATGACCACTGTAAGATTTTCTCATGTACTTTCTGAGCATCTCCTGTGGCACAATTGACAACCATATTCTTTGTGTTAAATTAAGTTGGCCACAAATAGTTCAACAAATACATAAAACAAATACATAAGGTCACACACCTAATAAATAAACGTAAAGTTATACTAAAGGCAAGCCCAATTATTGTCTCATTGTTTCGGGCTACATATGGCACTGTCCTAAACTTCAATACATTTTCAACAGTAGGTGTGGCAAGAGCGATGTAATGTATGCACACTGTGATGAGTGTGAGAGGAGGGCAGGGTTTCAGAGCTGCAGAGAGGCAGCCAATCAGGACGTTCATCTCCCAAAGAGTGGGGGAGGTTTCTGTCCTTGTCCACCAAAGGTTGATTGATGGACCAGATCAGTGGGGTAGGACCTAAAGCTAAATGAGGAGAAACTCTTTAAAATCAATCAATTTATTACTAAGAAAGCTGAGCAAGACATTGTGTAACAAATGTTTTTTTTTTTTTTAACAATGTTAGGAGGTGTGTTTGTGGGGGGGGGGGATATAGGGATCAGTGTGGAAGCACCTTCACTGGAGTGTTCCATGCCAATCCTTTCTCTCTATTTTGCACCATAATTTCTGTTTAAGGACCATTTTCAAATAGAGATAAGTATAGGGGGGAGAGAGAAATTTCCCTGCCACCTTACGTCCTATCTTCCTATACCAGGTGGGAAGTGGATGGAAGGAGCCTGGAAATGACCATATGGCAGGTCCATTTGGGTTAGCTTCAGTTTATTCTAGTGTTCTATACATTCAAAGCCAATGTCAACCTATATACTTAATATAACCGTATTGATATTGTCTGAGGCAATATAACATAAACAAAGAAATTTTTATTTCAAACACGTAGTACAAATGTCTGTTATTGGGTTGGTTTGTAGCAAGTATTTTCATTTGTAACAAATATTTCTCAGTATTGCAGCAAGAGGTTTAATACCCATGGTCTGGTGTAGACGTGTTTCGCAAATTGCTTCCTCCGTACACCATAGAATACTGTAACATAAACATAATATCATTTAATATAATTTATTAAAATTGAAATATTCTTACTCACATATTCAGACATGTGAATATTTCAATTTTAATAAATGTATTATTAATAACTATAAATTAATAAATTATAACTGAATATAAATATCATATTCAGCTACAGAAGATATACACAATTGGGAAAACTCAAATATCGCATAAATATACAGCAATTACAGTGAAAGTAAGTGCACTTATAACCGATAGGAAACTATGTTAAAACAACAAACAAATCTTGAACGGATAAATGATATTATGTTTATGTTATAGTATTCTATGGTGTACTGAGGAAGCAATTTGCGAAAAGCGTCTACACCAGACCATGGGTACTAAACCTCTTGCTGCAATACTGAGAAATATTTGCTACAAATGAAAATACTTGCTACAAACCAACCCAATAAAAGACATTTGTACTATGTGTTTGAAATAAAAATTTCCTTGTTTATGTTATATTGCCTCAGACAATATCAATACGGTTATATTAAGTATCTAAGTTGACATTGGCTTTGAATGTATAGAACACTAGAATAAACTGAAGCTAACCCAAAAGGACCTGCCATAGGGACATTTCCAGGCTCCTTCCATCCACTTCCCACCTGGTATAGGAAGATAGGACGTAAGGTGGCAGGGAAATTTCTCTCTCCCCCCCTATACTTAATGTTAGGAGTTACCTGAAAATAAACTGAAATTTATAACCAAAAGTTTATTCTTGAAGCTTGCTCTTGTAGACTACTGTTTGTGAGAGCAGCGTGACAAAAATGCAGCACATCAGTATAGTGCCGTAATTAGAAAAGGCACATAGTAGGTAAAGTTTGCTGATGATAAAAGGTATGTAACAGGGTGTCTACAGCAAGGAAAATAATTTTGCTCAATGTCTCTAAATGTAAAATCATGCACTCATATATTTAATCTCTAAAATACATCATTGGTTACAAACTAAATTGGACTTTCTATGGCATGTTTGTTTAGAACTGGTTCTGCAACTTTTGGCTATTGCCATTCTAATTTCGCTACAGCTATGGCTGATAATTATTGGTTCAGACTGACTAATAAGGGATGACCTGAGCTTGTTTGATTCAAACAATAGCACACAGCAGTTGCAGTGAGGTCAGACCTATATTATCCCTTTCGATTTGTTGATACCTGTTTTGTCGAAGCAGAGCCTGTATCTGTATTGTACTTCTGACAAAACAACTATTTAAAGTACATTTTTGTATTTCCTTAAAACTGCCACTATATTTAGACTAAATGAGGTGCTCTTTTACTTAGAGGTATGGGAAAGAGGCGGCCTAATTATGCCTAACATTACAGAAGTGTCACGGACCGGGTGGAGCGGACTCGGGTGTGGATCCGCTTTAACTGTGGAACCGATGGCGGGTACCGTGTCAGGGGAGCGGAGTCTAAGAGGCCACCGGTATTCACCAGAGCCCACCGCAAGGCAGGTTGGTCTTGGGCGGCGAGTGACCCCCAGGTCGCTACCCCCTAACAGCGGCCCAGTCCCACAGTCAGCCGAGGTTCAGTGAGGTACACAAGTGGCAGGCAAAAAGGCATAGTAAGTACAGGCAGAGATCGGGGCTGGCAGCACAGGTTTGCGGTAAAGGTGAGTAGCCGAGGTCGGGGCAGGCAGCAAAGGTTCAGAGTCGGGGACAGGCAGAGGTCGGCAGGCACCAATCAGTGCTGTACAGGCCCTTTAAATCTCAGGAATCCAGTGCGCTCGCCCTCTAGTGGACAGAGACGTGCGTGCACCTGAGCATGTGAGGAGAAAGCATGGGGGGAAGGGCGGCAGCTGGATGCAGCCATGAGGAAGTGCTGCAAGATGGATGACGGCTGCATGCAGCCATGGAGGTAAGTGAAATGCTGTGAGACGGGCATGCAGCGCTCGCCCTAACAGGGTCTCCCCCTCTTCTTGGGACCCAGAAAGTCAGGGATGAGACTATGAACTGGAATGTTCTCTTCAGGTTCTAATTTCAAGACTTTGCTGTATTGGCGAGGAGATACAAAGGCCTCTCCGGCTGGTGCCTGTACCAGGGCGGAGGGAGCAGTGACAGGAGCAGGCTTGGCGGGAATGGGTCCAAAACACCTCTTGGGGCAGGCTGGGCCCCATGACTTAATATCGCCAGTATTCCAGTCAAGCGTGGGGTCATGACGTTGAAGCCAAGGTAGGCCGAGAAGAATTGGAGAAGTGCTACTGGGGAGGACGAAGAACTCAATACTCTCCAGATGGTCGGGTCCAACCTTCAAAAGGAGCGGTACTGTGCGATATCGCACAATGCAATCAAGTCTATCTTCATTGACTGAAGCAATAACTAGAGGCCTTGCGAGGCGATTCACAGAGCTATTATACTTGTCAATCAAAGAGGCCCCGATGAAGTTTTCCGCGGAGCCCGAATCCAGAAAAGCCGACAAATTCACAGAGACGTTAGCAGAAATGGAGAGTTGCACTGGAACCGTAAGGCGTGAAGAGGTAGCACACCCAACCAGGGATGCCTCTCCCACCCTTACAAGGTGCGCCCGTGGCGGGCGAACAGGACAGTCTTTCAAGAAGTGCTCGGAGCTGGCACAGTACAAACAAAGGTTCTCGTTTCTACGACGAGTTCTCTCCAACGGAGTTAGGCGAGATCGGTCCACCTGCATAGCCTCCTCAGTGGAAGGCGCATGTGCGGGCAAAGGTGGATGTTGGAAAACAGGGGCCAGACGTGAAGCCCTCCTAGGGCACTCGAAGTTCTTTCCCAGGCGGAGTTCCTCTTGCCTTTCAGAAAAACGCACATCGATACGTGTGGCCAAGCGAATAAGATCAGTCAAAGACGAAGGCAAATCACGTGCCGCTAGGGCATCTTTAATATGGCTAGAAAGTCCTTTCTTAAAGGAGGCACATAAGGCCTCATTATTCCAGGATAATTCTGATGCCAGGGTGAGGAACTGTACGGCATATTCGCCAACAGACCGGTCGCCCTGGTCCAAGTTAAGCAGGGCTGCTTCTGCCGATGAGGCCTGTGCTGGTTCCTCAAAGATATGGCGAAACTCAGAAACGAAGGCATGTAAGTTGGAAGTCACTGGTTCGTTGCGATCCCATAATGGAGTGGCCCAGGCCAGGGCCTTTCCTGTAAGCAGACTAATAATAAAGGCCACTTTGGCTCGTTCAGTGGGAAACTGGTCCGCCAACATCTCCAGATGCAGAGAACACTGGGCAAGGAAACCTCGGCATGACTTGGCATCCCCATCAAATTTAGCCGGCAAGGAGAGACAAAGTCTAGCTGGAGGTGCTACAGGTGGCGGCGACACCGGGGCGGAAGGTGGCAATTGCTGCTGCAGGATTGTTAGTAATTGTTGAACCATGGCGGTGAGCTGGTTGATTTGGCGAGTCTGCATAGCCACTACAGTGAGCAATTCTGAGGCGTTAGGCAGTGGCACCTCAGCGGGATCCATGGCCAGGTCTTACTGTCACGGACCGGGTGGAGCGGACTCGGGTGTGGATCCGCTTTAACTGTGGAACCGATGGCGGGTACCGTGTCAGGGGAGCGGAGTCTAAGAGGCCACCGGTATTCACCAGAGCCCACCGCAAGGCAGGTTGGTCTTGTGCGGCGAGTGACCCCCAGGTCGCTACCCCCTAACAGCGGCCCAGTCCCACAGTCAGCCGAGGTTCAGTGAGGTACACAAGTGGCAGGCAAAAAGGTAAGTACAGGCAGAGATCGGGGCTGGCAGCACAGGTTCGCGGTAAAGGTGAGTAGCCGAGGTCGGGGCAGGCAGCAAAGGTTCAGAGTCGGGGACAGGCAGAGGTCGGTACACGGGTGAGAAATCCAAGAATGTCTGACTTTCAACAAGCATGGAGAGACCAAGATCTGGCACTGAAGTAAAGGAAGTGCCTCTTTGAATAGGGGAAGTGGATGCAGGATTGGATGAGCAGGCCAATGACCAATCAGTGCTGTACAGGCCCTTTAAATCTCAGGAATCCAGTGCGCTCGCCCTCTAGTGGACAGAGACGTGCGTGCACCTGAGCATGTGAGGAGAAAGCATGGGGGGGAAGGGCGGCAGCTGGATGCAGCCATGAGGAAGTGCTGCAAGATGGATGACGGCTGCATGCAGCCATGGAGGTAAGTGAAATGCTGTGAGACGGGCGTGCAGCGCTCGCCCTAACAAGAAGCATTACCAGTAGGAAGAAGAAGTTTGTGATTCCACTCTAGTGAGGCAACATCTGGAATACTGTGAACAGTTCTTCAGACACACATACAAAAATATATTAAAAAGTTAAACAATATACATTTTCTGAGTAGTAGATCCCTGGAACAAATTACCAGTAGAGGTGGTGGGGAAAAAAGCAGTGCTGCTAGTGCATTTTAAACAGGCCGGAGATAAACATGAAACTATCCAGAAATGCAGAGATTCATATGAGGGCAGGTTAGATGGACCCTGTTATCTCCTTTTTAACATCATCCTTTTAAGTTTCTTTAGTATTAAAAAGCCAGTATCCACAGTCTTCAATGTGTACTGTACAAGTATAATATTCATGATATATAATATGCAGAGTGACCTTCAAAAGAGTTCAAAACTCACTGTGTACCATGTAAATAATATTTAAAAACACCATGTAAAAGTCTCTCAATTCTTTGTTTCAATTACATTGCTTTAGTGAGTCATTATTTGATTTCATATGTTTGGAATAATCCATAGATGACTTCATTCAATTTAAGCCAACCTAAAAAATTCATGCATATGTTCAAATGAGTTTTTTCTTTCTTTTTTCTTAGAACAAATCACCCTAAGGACAAAAAAAGCTGATACCATTCTAGTTCTTTTAAGGTTTAATAAATACGGTCTTGCATATCTTTTTAAGGACACTTAAGGACACAGGGGAACACTAGCAAGTGTGGCCACTGGCACAATGGAATTCCCCTCAAGCCTCCTTATTGTATACAGAGTTGCATAAGCTGTTGGGTGGAGCCTACTGACATTACCTAGTGGCAATGGATGTTCGCTACCTGCAACACTGACTGGGGCCAGCTTGCTCCTTCCACTACATAATGCAATCCTTTCCACTATCTGAGTGGCTTAGATCAGGGGATCAGGGGTTGCACATTGAACACCTGGGTCAGGTCCTCTCTGCCAAAGCATCACAATTTGGGATGCCCTGCTGTGTGTTTAGCTTAGCCAATCTGTGGTGTATGTTACATTCAGATCTCCTTTGCTGCACTTAGCAGGAAGAGGTAGGTAAATTGGGCAATCTGTGGGGTTAGATATTCCACCTTTAAGTAGTCCAACACCCATTTACTACAAAGTGGGTGCTAGGCAAGATTGTGACAGGTCCCAGTGGGGCATCCATCGAGATTCCCAGAGCCCCCATGGACATAAACCCCTGCAACCCCCAGTTTCACTCACCTGCAACATGATCCACCATGCAAATGCAGCTCCAAGATTGGCCACCAAGGCCAAACTTTGCAGGGGTATAGATCTGCCTTTTAAAATGCCTGATGATTAATTGCTTTTAACTTTAATATAAATAGACCTTTTCTAAAAATTATAAGAACATACCTGAGAGTTGATATTTTCAGCTAGTAAAGAAACCTTTGAGCTTTCATTTCCAACACTAGAATCATCAGCATCAATTAGATGATCCACTGGAACATTGGCTTGAGGCCTGAGGAATGCAAAATCCCTTTCCTGTGAATCCAGTGTTACACAAAGATCATACGAGTAAGGCAACTGCAAGGTCCCATTATTAAACTGAGGAATAAATCTGGGGTCAATAGTTGGGTACAGGTTTGGCTCAATTGATGCAAATGAAGAGGAGTATTTGGAGTCCCTGTATTTTGAGATGATGGCAAGTATTACAGTCACTAAAAACAAAAATGAAATCAATGTCAAGGCGATGACCAAATACATTTGTAAATTGGATCTGGAATCTGTTTGGCTTGACCGATGGTTTATTTTAGGAACTAGCTGATGAAAATGATCAGCAACCACCAGGTTAAGGGTGGCAGAAGCAGAAAGTGCTGGAAAGCCATTGTCTTTCACTATAACCACAACTCTGTGCTTTAAGGGATCTTTCTCTTGAAAGATGCGCGCTGTCCTGATCTCTCCAGTTTGTTGGTCAATGGTAAAATATGATGGCTCAGATGTTTGCAAGAAATAAGACAACCAGCCATTGTGTCCAGAATCAGCATCCACTGCAACCACTTTAGATATTAAAAACCCTTGTTCTGAGGACCAAGGGACCATTTCAAATACAGGACCATCTGAATGAGCTGTTGGATACAAAATGATTGGCGGATTATCATTCTTGTCAACTATGTGAATTCTTAACCTTGTGCTACTGTTCAGAGCAGGAGATCCATTGTCTTTGGCAACAAGTTGAACATTAAATTCTCTATGTTGCTCATAATCAAATGGCTTTTGAGCATAAATGACCCCATTGGTTGGATTAATTGATATAAATGCAGATATAGGATCCTTTTCATTTCCATTACTTACAACAGAATATATCACTTTTGCATTTTCTTCACTATCCAAATCATTTGCTTGAATTATAAATATTGAAATCCCCGGTAAATTGTTTTCTGGTACAAACACAGTGTATGACGATTTCTCAAAAGTAGGTGCATTGTCATTGACATCTGACAAGTCAATTTGAATTACTTTTACCGAAGACAGTGAAGGAGAACCTTTATCAAAGGCTTGAATTGTGATGTTGTGTGTTGAAATCTGCTCTCTGTCCACACTAGATTTTGTAACAATTTTATAGAAGTTACCAGTTGATGATTCTAACTTAAATGGTACATTACCACCAACTATATGGCAAAGGACGTCACCATTTTCACCGGAATCCATATCATGAACTGCAATCAACGCCACCACTGTCCCAGGTTCTGTGTCTTCAGGAATAGGAGAAGACAAGGAAGTGATGGAGATCTCAGGAGCATTGTCATTCTCATCTATTAGTTCTATTAACACTTTGGCATTTGAGGCTAGACCACCTCCATCCTCAGCTTCCACAGAAAATTCATAATGTTTGTTGACTTCGTAATCTAAATACTCTTTTATTTTAATCTCTCCATTTCTAGGGTTGATAGTGAACATTTGCAGAATAGTAGTTGACATTGTATTGAATGAATATGTAACCTGTCCGTTTATACCTTCATCTTCATCACTTGCACTGACTTTTAAAATGGTTGTATTTATTTGAACAGCTTCAGTTATCTTTATTTTGTACTCATCTTGAGTAAAAATGGGGGTATTATCATTTATATCACTTACAGATATTTGAATCAAAGCTGTGCCTGTTTGTACAGGATTTCCTCCATCAAAAGCTGTTAAGATTAGCTCATAATTGATTTGGACTTCTCTATCCAAAGGCTTTTCCAGAATTAGTTCTGGAGCTGCCAAACTATCTGCATTGCTCTGTTCCCTGAGTACAAAATGCTGGTTTGCACTCAGTCTATATCCTTTCAAAGAATTAATGCCGATATCCAGATCTTCTGCAGTTTTTAATATATATTTAGCTCCTGGTAAAGCAGACTCACTGACTTGCAGTACAATTTTATCTTGCTTAAATCTTGGTTGATTGTCATTAACATCCTGAATTTGAACGTTAATATTAAATATATTTAAAGGATTTTCAGCCACAACATCAAATGTCAGGGCACAATCATCATCAGCTCCACATAGTGCTTCTCTGTCTATCCTATCTGCAATGTTCAGGTTTCCATTGTCCTGATTTATACTGAAATATTTTTCAGAAAGAACAGACACAATTCTGAGTTTTCTTTTTGAGATATCTTTTACATTCATTCCAAGATCATCTGCTAAATTCCCAACAATAGAACCTTTCCTCAGTTCTTCTGTAATGGTATAATGGAGCTGACCTGAGACAGACTGACACAGCCATACACACAATGAAAATATTACTTGCCATTTGATTCCTTGCAGTGCCTGTTCTTGATGCATTTTAAAGCCACTTATTCTCTGGGTGTTAATATCCAGTGAAATTCCTTGATATAAAGGTATAATCCTCAATTTAAATGAAATTGGTTGAGACAAGCCCTCTTTTTAGTCCTTCAGCAATCATGTCGCAAGCAGAAATGCTGTGTATTTCTATATGCTATGGGTTTTCTGCCTGCCTTACAGAGAAGGTTTTGGATCTCTTAATATCTCCTTCATGGTCAACAGCGGCGCTCTGAGGTGAATGTGGGGTACTGCAGCAGCTTATAGTATTTGAACAAGCACATCTTGATATATATTACCTTTAACACCCAAAGGTATTGTAAATAACAACAGTCTATCTATTTTGTAAATGTATTTTTCATATTTCTACATTTCATTAGATACTAAAGATGTGTAGCACTGGAATAACATTGTATTTCTATCTTGTCCCCTAAACATAAAAGATAATGTTTTATATTTCAGAGAAATATTTCAGATAAATATATTTTATTATTCTATGGCCTTTTGATATTAAAATATGAACAGTCTTTTGAGATTTCAAGGGTTATTATTAACATTATAAATTATATATCTCTATTTCTATTGGTAATGCTCTCCACACTTAAACCGGACCAACAGCCTGGCACAGTTGGAAAAGAAAGGTAGCGGCCATTTTGGAGCTTCCTCTCCCAACTGACATAACTGACTGCACTTCCTGTTTGCAGGTGGCCAGCAAATGCATGAGCTGCCATCTTGTTTTTTAAATTTACCTCAGCAAGAGTTAGAAAAGGGTAAATGAATTTTTATGTGCAGCAATCTAAATTGCCCCGGGGAGGGGTGTGTATGAGCACTGTTTGTTGTGTTGGTCTGGTTTTAGTCATTTTTGACTGTTGATCTGGTTTAAATAAATACAATAATTTTTTGACCCTATGGGGTTTATCCAAATATTTTAAAGCCTCTGAAGCAACTTTCCTGCTTAACATTGCAATAGGACAAATTGACAGGTTAAGTATATCATTTTTACATGGTGGTAAATATTTTAGTTCTGTCAACAGCTCTCAATACTCAGCCTCTCCAAAATTGAATCAATTTATTTGGGTAACCCTCCACATCGTTGTAAAATGGCTACCTCATCCACAGATATGTTTTACCTTAAAATCCAAGCAGGTGCAGTTAATTTAAAATAAAATAAAATATTCAGGGAGAGAGCTCAAAAGCTTTAACAAACACAGGAACATGTAGTAAAGATTTCATCGCTTGAAGGCTCTTCGCGTGAGTTGGTGAGCTCTCTATGCTGCTCAATGTGATCTTAAAGTCACACCTGAGGATCTTCTAGTGTGTCTTACATGTACATGAGATCTAAGGGTGACACGTACCTAGGACACAATGCATTCAATTCATCATGACACCTCTGCATGGGGATCCCTGAAATTTTAATATTTCTCGTTATGTTTTAACTTTAGGCAAGCTGTTGAACATTTGGTCCCAGTTCTACTTGGAATACATTAAGCAGGATTGGAGTTGAGCTGGACTTTTCTTGGTTATGTGATTAGTCCTGCATTCAGCACTGATCATTTTCCCAATTCCTCCTGGACTTACCTAATTAGAACTTATTTACAAGTGACACGATTGCCTATTGCCTGAGCCCAGGTGGGTTGAGGACAGTAATTAGTGGTAGAGACAGGACCAGAAAAAAATAACCCTAGAATGAATTAGGTTGGCATCTATATAAGTGAAGAGGAGAGATGACAGTAAAATACTGGAAAAAGTATGCTAAATGTAAACACTTTTAAAATCAATTTGATGATAAATATTTTCTGATCATCATCGTCTTCATGGTTGGTTTTATACACATATTTGATGGGGGTCATTTACTACCCTCCCATTACTACAATGTCTGTTTGCCAGTTTATGTCTGGCTGGGTGCGCCAAGTGTACTGGGAGTGTGGAATAACATGGCGATCTAAGCTCAAATGCAGAGAACAACTAACTTTCTGATGGCATTTTGCTATGTTTTCGCCTCAGTTCATGGGTCAAAATGTGTTTCATTTACTAGCGAATAGAGTGCTCTTGACAGCGGGCAAACTGGGGCAGTGGAATTTGCTGTTCCAAAAATCATGCTGGAAAATCACTTAACAGCTTATGGCAGCAGGGATTTTGTCTCAGAATCTGTTGTGTCTCTAGATAGTTTGGGGTATTTTGGAAACCGCCATAAAATATAAAAAAAGAACAAAACATTTTACTAGTTATCTATCTGACCTTCCGGCTTCATGTATTAGTGACAGATGTAAAAATCACATAAACATCCATTCTTGCTGAAAATAACATTGATTCCTATAGGGTTTGTCACTTAAAAGCTTAAGCACTGAAAAGCCGTTCATAAGCATTCGCCTGGTGAAGATGAAAGGACTTGAATATGGCAAACATAGCCTTAGCCTGGCGAATAAGCCATTTTTAGCATAGTGAATGTAACAAACATATAAAGCCCTTGATTCAGTAAGAGTTGCAAACAATTCTCATGGTAGTAAAAAAAATTTACAAAAAAGAAAAAAGCACAAGAATTTCACTGTTAATGAATTGCCAACTTGGAAGACAGTGAAAGTCAATTGCACTCTTTACTACTGTGTAAAAGGAGTAGAAAACTCACTACTTTTCTTAGGAGTAAAAAAGTTCTATTGTCTTTCATTGTCTTCCAAGTTGGTGATTCAGTAACAGTGACATTATCATGCTTTTTTTCTCATAAAGTGATCTTTTACTACTATTTCAATTGGACCTGGACTGTTTATGCTATTACACAAACATGCATCTACCAGCAGTTTAAACATTATAAGGAAACCACAATGCTAAGGAATCCCACATCTTCTATACTTCCCAACCAGTTGGAAGTCCTTTGAGATAAAAATTGTTATTATTTAAATATTAATAAAATTATTAATAAGGTTCCTGGCATCTTTCTATTTTACAAGCTCAATACAAAACACAATACAGTACCAGAATGATAACTGTCAATGATAACTAGTATGATACACAGATGGCATCATCCCTAAACAGTAGTAAATGTAAATAATTCACTGGCACACTAAAATGGTAAATTATATTTATTCTTTCATATCATTCACAAATAATTATGTTTTGAGGTCATCCTGGACACCTTATTGAGGTAACAACACATGTCCATTTAGGTTTGTAGAACGCATCCCTACCATCAGCACTATTCCTTTATATTGTATACAATCCAAACCAATCCACTCCACATACTGTTCTGGGAAGCCCAATTCCTCACCCCTATACTTACCTACTATCACTATTGCATGTCAGGTCATGGCCTCTGAAGCTGGGTGGCCACACCCACAGTACTGTGCAAACCTACACAGGGAACATTGCTGGCTGCCACCATGAATCAGGGGAACCAGCTGAGAAGAAGGTGAGGAACAGGGTCAAGGAATGAGTTTTCCTGGACAGTATACAGTTGCTGGGCATACAGCAATTCATGACCTTGTCCATATGTTAAACTTAGGTATACTTTTGCTAAAATTCACAAGTATATTTGCAGCCCTTAAATGTATAAGGCAATTTAAAAGCTCAATTATACGTATATCTCTAAAATTACACCACGTTGTCTAATAAGTTCATATGTCAGTAACTCCAAGGAAAAGCTAGATGATTATTGTTGGTATATTATTCTAGATGGTTATTTTTATACCTTGCAAAAAATGTACAAATACAAAATTGCTACAAGCACTGTTACAGGACAAAAGCATATATTTAAATGGTTTACTCATCATTTAATCTGGTCCAGGCAGAAATCAGCAGGCCTCATCCAATCTCCAAACAAGATGGCTGCTGTATTGAAGTTCACAAAGCAGGTCTTTCTGTCCCAAAGCAAATATCATCATCGTTTGTCCGTGTCCATCTCGATTCAAAACACGACTGTGTGTGTCCTTCAGCTGCCCGAGTGAATCTCCCTGTCTCTCACCAGCCTCCTGTCTTTCCCAGTCTGACCCCTTTGTTTCATTTGAAATAGCACAGATGGTCTCTGATTGGCCCAGACAAACTAACCCAGGTGATACTCTGATTGGCTCATGTGAAACTATCACAGGTGATTTTCTGCTGGCCAAATTAATTTGCATGCACAAGCATACATGAAACTAAGCTCAGGCCAAGTAAGTCTTCAGAACAAAGCAAGGCCTCCGACTATGTTGAATATTAATTAACAAACCAACCATACTGGCTAAACAAAAGGTGTCATTCTAAATACAGTGCAATTTTTTGATTGTATAAGATTTCTTTGGGAACGAAATATCATAGCATTACATTAGATAAAAAACAAAAAAAATTAATAGTGATTTTTCCCCAAGCCAAATTGCTGTAGGAAAAGCCCCATGTTAGGCTTAAGAAAGTGGGCTAAAAGAGACCACAAAGAATCCTGGTCAAGGGTAAAAGAAGGTGTGCTATTTTAACATATTTACATGGTGCATATAGACCAAAAGTAACAGGGTTCAATAAGTAGATGTGTAAAAGGGGGGCACAATGGATTCAAATCAGGCTTCATGTATGGCAGCATCAGAAGTACAAAACTGCTATACTGTCCTACAGTCTCTAATTGGATTTACATTCTCACAATAAAAAAGGTTGTAAAAGCCAGTGCCAGTCCCTCCAAGCTCCCATCGACAACATCTGCACACAGCCAGCTTGGGAAAATTTAAAGAAAAAACCTTGGCCCAGCTTTCTCATGCCAGGAGCTCCATGCCACAACCCTGGCTTCTGATATCTGCAGGCCATTAGTAAAAGTCTTGTCACCCAATCACAGTGGCAGCACTGCCACTCACAGTCTATGACAGCGGCAGCTGCTGAAGTCAGCCTCAGTTCTGCCATGGAGGGGGCTATCAGCTATTAGCCAAGACCAGGGGATTTTGTTTTGTTTAACTCTAACTACCCTCCAGTCTCACCCTGGGTCTGCCACAATTTGGGTGTCTTTTGAAATGGATTAAAAATTAAAATTATTAGTTGCCTATAAAATGAAATACAAATATGACAGAATCAATTTAACTATGATGTAATGGGATATATAGGTAATTATGACTTTCCAAGACAGGTTGAACCTACTTTGTCACCTAAATTAGTATTTTCATGATAATAACAATTCCTAATTAGTTTACAAAGTTATTTTTGTTGTTGCTAAGACATACCTGAGATTGATCTTGAGTGAGTAAAGAATCTTTTGAACTTTCATTTCCAATTTCAGAATCATCAGCATCAATTAGATGATCCACTGGAACATTGGGCCTAAGCAAGGCAAAGTCCCTTTCTTTTGAGTCCAGAGTCACACAGACCTCATAAGAGTAAGGAAGCTGTAGGGTTCCATTATTGAAATGAGGAATAAATCTGGGGTCAATAGTGGGATACAGGTTTGTACTCATTGATCCAAATGTGGAGGTGTATTTAGTCTCTCTGTACTTGGAGATGATGGCAAGTATCACAGTCACCAAAAATAAAAATGAAATTAGCGCTAAGGCAATGACCAAGTAGACTTGTAAGTTGGATTGGGATTCCACTTTACTTGACTGATTTTCTTTTTCAGGAATAGGTTGATGAACATTATCAACAAGCACCATGGTAAGGGTGGCAGAAGCAGAAAGTGAAGGGAAGCCATTATCCTTCACTATAATCACAACTTTGTACTTCAAGGAATCTTTTTCTTGAAAAATATGTGCTGTTCTGATCTCTCCTGTTTGCTGATCAATAGCAAAAATTGAAGGCTCTGACGACTGCAGAAAATAGGATAACCAGCTATTGTGCCCAGAATCAGCATCTACTGCAACCACTTTAGATATTAAAGAACCTTGTTCAGAGGACCAAGGCACCATTTCAAATTTGGGATCATCTGTGCCCGCTGGGTATAAAATGACTGGTGGATTATCATTTTGATCTAATATGTGAATTTGTACAGTTGTGCTGCTGTTCAGAGATGGAAAACCGTTATCTTTGGCAATAACTTGAATGTTAAATTCCCTATGTTGCTCATAATCAAATGACTTTTGTGCATAAATGACCCCAGTAGTTGGATTAATGGAGACATACACAGATATGGAGTCCTTCTCATTGCCCACAACAGAATAGGTCACTTTCGAATTTTCTTCTCTGTCAATATCTTTTGCTTGAATACTAAATATTGAAATTCCTGGTAGGTTGTTTTCTGGTACAAATACAGCATATGATGATTTTTCGAAAGTAGGAGCATTGTCATTCACATCTGACAAGTTAATCTGGATTATTTTTATAGAAGACATTGGAGGAGAACCTTTGTCAGAGGCTTGGATAGAGATGTCATAGGATGGCATCTGTTCTCTGTCCAGGGAATCTTTTGCAACAATCTTGTAGAAGTTACTGGCTGATGATACTAACTTAAATGGTGCAGCACCTACAATCTGACACTGAACTTCACCATTTTCACTGGAGTCCTTATCACGGATGGCAATCATTGCCACTGCAGTCCCAGGTACTATGTCTTCAGGTACAGGAGAACTGAGAGATGTTACCAATATCTCAGGAGCATTGTCATTCTCATCTAGTATTTCTAACACAACTTTGGCATTTGAGCTTAGGCCTCCTCCATCCTTGGCTGCCACTGAATATTCAAAAAATTTTGCAACTTCATAATCTAAATGAGCCTTTACTTTAATTTCTCCATTTTTGGGATGAATAGTAAATGTCTGAAGAATATTATCTGACATGGTATTTAATGAGTATGTAACCTGTGCATTTACACCTTCATCTGCCTCGCTAGCACTGACTTGTAATATAGTTGAATCTATTGGCACACTTTCTTTTATCTTCACTTTGTAAACTTTCTGAGTAAATACTGGTGTATTATCGTTAAAATCAGTGACAGAGATCTGAATTAAAGTAGTACCTCCATCATAAGCAGTTAAGATAAGATCATAGTTGCTCTGGGTCTCTCTATCTAAAGGTTTCTCTAGGACCAGCTCAGGAAATGTAATGCTATCTGTGTCTAGCTGTTCTTTGAGCACAAAATGCTGGTTTTCACTGAGTCTGTAGCCTTTCAGAGAATTGATGCCAACATCCGGATCCTCTGCACTCATCAAAATATATTTTGCTCCTGTTAAGGTATATTCACTCATTTGTAACAATATTCTGTCTTTGTTAAATCTTGGTGGATTGTCATTAATATCCTTAATTTTGATCCTAACATTGAATACATGTAAAGGATTCTCAGCCACAACATCAAAAGTCAGATCACAATTGTCAGCAGCTCCACACAATGCTTCTCTATCTATCCTGTCTTCAATGTACAGATTTCCATTGTCCTGATTTATGCTAAAATATTTTTCAGAAAAATCAGAAACAATTAGGAGTTTTCTTTTTGAGATCTCTTTAGCATTAATTCCAAAATCATTTGCCAAATTTCCTACAAATGAACCTTTCCTCAATTCCTCAATGATAGTATAATCGAGCTGAGCAGAGGCTAAATTACACAGCCATACAAACAATGAAAAAATTACTTGCCATCTGATTTTTTGCAGTATCCATCCTTGATGCATTTTAAATCCACCTATTCTCTGGGGGTGGATAAATCCGGTAAAAAATCTTTGATATAATCCTCAGTTTAGAAGAAGTACGATGAGACAAGCCTTCTTATTAGCCCCTCAGCAATCAGGTATCATACAGAAATGCTCTGTAATTCTAGCAATGATGTTCTGCCTGCCTCACAGAAATGGTTTTGAATTTCTAGATATCTCCATCATAGTCAACAGCGGCGCTCTGAGGTGAATGTTGGGTACTGCAGCACCAAATAGTCTTTTAACAAATATATGATGTTATCCTTACTGTCTAAATGGATCTATTTCACAATATACTATTAAGATACTATTACTGTAAATAAAGTTTTAATCTAAAAATTAATTTGGTTTTTATTTCTGTAACTGACGGACCAAATACTAACCGTTTAAAGTTTACAGCCCTGAGATACAAATCATTTTTACAGTACAGTAGGTGTTCTCTAAGCCTCATAGATAAAAAGCTGCATCTAACAATGATTCAGAAAGAATGTTTCAGAAAATGTATTTTATTATAATTTACAGCAAAGTATAAATATTAAAGGCTTTTTTTTTAATAAAAGATTGAAAAAGCTACACAACAGGACAACACTTTGCAATAAAAGTAATAGATGTCTACATATTAATACATATATGTTGTGGGTTAAATTTGTAGAAAATATCATTATCTCATTGGAAAATGCATACATCCCACCAAGACATATTCTCTAACTAAAAATTTTGTATGCACTTGATTGTACAGTCATGATTGTACAAAGAATTATTAAATATTCACTAAGGCAAAGTTTTTTTTCACTTGAGGCCAAATTCTGGAGATCAAAAGCTCTCCATGTGAAAACTGACCAAATGTCCCACTTTCAGCTTTTAAGTTTTTTTTGTCCCGCTGCTCCCCAAAAACCTTGGCGATATTTGAATATCCCACTTTGTTGACAGTCCCAGAGACTCAAAGTTGTCTGGTCTGTACACAACTGGGTTTTTTTTTCCCCATCTCATTGGCTGAACGGCAGTAGTTGAATGTATGAATTGGCTGTGCGATTATTAACATTCCTTATGAACCAGAGATGTCCAAGTTGTGCTTTAAGCATATCTGGTGCACCTACCTACACATAGAGGAGTAGCATACACTGCTGCAGATGTGTGTTCCTCAAAAGCCCCACATCCACAAACCATACTCCTACCATATCCATTAACCTGTAAAGTGATAAGTTTAGCTAAGTGATTGTCCATAGGTAATGTCAAAAGCTGCAATAGGTGGCAAGAAGCTCTACACATAATGCCCCCTAATCAGCAGGATCGATGCCAATAAGACATGACCAAGTTAAATGCTAAAAGTAAACACAAATCTTGGTTTGAATTAAAAATAAACAATATGTAACACAGATCCTGGTCCATTTTTATGATCAATGTTACATTTTTAAAAACATTCTTTTTTATTTGCAAAGAACATCTATAGGCAGACATCAAACGCTTGATATTTATGAATCAACAGATATGACCAATATACATACATTAAAGCCGGCATCTAAAAGTACCAATTTATACATCAATGGCTATTAACAGTGATCAAATGACTGATTTCTAGAAGGAATCCCGATTTGGGATGCCCGGGTGGTGTGCAAAGCAGACAAGCAGGGAATGCTTGTGCAATGTTAGGATAGTGGCATGGTAAGTGCAGTTTCCCAGGTAGGGGGGTTTAACTGGGAGCCTGACCATGGCATGTCCCCTTAGAAATTATAGCGAGAGATCCAAAAGTACATTTGAATGTATGTATGTTAAGTGAACAATGTATCTATGTGACTTGCTAACTTGTCAACCAGCTGTGTGAAGAAAGTGTCAGTTTTCTGATGTAAATCTGAGTGGAGGCAATAAAAATATTAGATGGGAGATTACCCTTAAAGTCCCTGATAAAAACAAATGACACTTAACTCCCAGCCCGTAGGCTCCCACATTGATTGCCAGAAGGAGGCTAATCACATGACCACTCACAACTGGCGAGCTGCAGCACACAGAACTATCCAACCAGTAATCAGAGAATACGTTGTAAAGGAAATGTCATTTTGATAAAAAGCAAAGATTTAATACTACAGTTACTACTACAAATAACACAGCTCAATTTGCCCGCTAGGCCTAATGGGGACATTAGAGAAGTATGTATCTTTGCCTAAACATATTGAACTAAAAGTATTGCTTCAGCAATGTCGAATAAGCCTAATAATATTATACACAGTATTCAGAAATAGTCGCACAGCATTGTATGATGAAAAAAGTATAGTATCACTTAAAGTGGACCAACACCCAGGATTTTGACTATCCTGGGTGTTGGTCCACTTAGGTGGGGCACCCCGATCGGGGGTGCCTCGCTGTGTGAAACCCCCCCGATCGCCGCAAAAACTCACCTCTCCCCGCTCCCACGTGACCTCGTCCGGCCAATGACAGCGCTGAGAGCCGCTCTGGTATGCATGTCCAAAGCCGCTTGGACGCGCATACCAGAGCGCTGTCATTGGCTGCGTCTCTCGCTTCCCTCTAACAGGGAGCGCGCCTGCGCCGGCCATTCACAAAACGGCCGGCGCGGGAGCGCGCCCTGCTAGAGGGAAGCGAGAGACGCGGCCGCGTCTCGCGCATGCGCCGTTGGATCGCCGGTAAGGTAAGGATTGTGGGCCTCCTGGGGGGTTCCTCCCCGCGGGACATCCCGATTTCGGATGCCCCGCGGGGAGGGATCTGATCGGTCCGGGAATCTTATAGATTCCCGGGCCGATCCCCCCTGGGTGTTGGTCCACTTTAATCATAGATCTGGGTAGGGGCATATAGTGGTGGCTGGTGTCTAGGCCAATTTCTATTTTCACTCTAGTGAGCCTGCTATACAATACAGGTAGATATAAAGATGATTTTCACACTGATAACATTGTATCAGACACCAAACTGCTACAGAGAAGCAACATCTCTGCTTCCCCCTCTTTGCTCATGACTAATGACATGCTTTTCAGCCTAGGGAGCATGTGTACCTGATCTAAAGTCTATTTAGACTATAGGCCAGGTGTAATCTTCTGCAACTTTGCTAACCCTTCCTCCTCTTACCTGACCTAGTCTTACTTAGTGCAGTGCATTGTTTCCTCTGGAGGACACAAGCTGCTGCACATAGTGTATAGTATTGTTGCTTATTTTTCATGGGTATCCAATATACCTTATAAACTAGAAATGGTAGAAATTTTGACTTGGCAAGCTGTGTTAGTACCACAAAAACATTTTTTGAATTTTAGGCAGAAAGCTGAAAGGGCAAGGCTTAAAGCATCATGCACATGTAATAAAGTAATGGCTGTATCATACCTCAACCACATTTTTGATCAGCTGTTGCTGAAAACCTCTAGTAAAACTGAACATTTAAATATGATTTGCCTTTATACTGCAACAACACCCAAAAAAACTGTGTACTGGTCCACTCTGAGGGGCACCCAATTGCTGGAATCCCCCCATCATCCCCTGCAACCCCCTAAATTTTACTTATTACCACACTCTGATGTAATGTGGCCATGCATCCAGTCAAGTGGCAAAGCAGGAACCCAAAACCAGGCCACATATGGCCAGGGGAGTGCGGTGACAGGTAATATTTAGGGGATGGCAGGGGTTGATCGGGGGAAAGCAGGGCAATCGAGATGCACCCCAGAGTGGATCAACACCCCATATTTTATAACACGAGAGTTTTAAGAAATGTGCTAAAATACATAATCCGATTGCACTATCCTGACTATTGATATCAAAATGTCAACAAAATACATTTTTCTTTATAACTTTGGCTTAAGTTTCATGAAAACATACCTGAGAGTTGATATTTTCTGCAAGTAAAGAATCCTTTAAACTTTCATTACTAAACCCAGAATCATCAGCATCGATGAGATGATCCACAGGAACATTTGTTTGAGGCCTAAGAAAAGCAAAGTCCCTTTCTTTTGAATCCAGAGTTACACAGAGATCATACGAGTAAGGAAGTGGCAGGGTCCCATTACCAAACTGAGGGAAAAATCTTGGGTCAATTGTAGGATATATGTTTGTAGATCCAAGTGTGGAGGTATATTTTGACTCTCTATATTTGGAAATGATGGCTAGTATCACAGTCACTAGAAACAAAAATGAAATCAGGGCCAACGCAATGACCAAATATATTTGTAAATTGTTCTGGGATTCATGTTTGGCCAGCTGATTGTTCATTTCAGGAACTACCTGCTGAAATCTATCAGCAACCATCAGGTTTAGAGTTGTAGTAGCTGAGAGTGGAGGAAAGCCATTGTCTTTTACTAAAATCACAACTTTATGCTTTAAGGAATCTTTTTCTTTAATAACGTGTGTTGTTCTGATCTCTCCTGTTTGTTGATCAATGGCAAAAAATGGCATCTCTGGAGATTGCAGATAATAAGATAGCCAGGCATTGTGTCCGGAATCGGCATCCACTGCAACCACTTTAGATATTAAAGAACCTTGTTCAGAGGACCAAGGGACCATCTCAAATACAGGACCAGCCGTGTCTGTTGGGTACAAAATTATTGGCGGATTATCATTCTGATCTACTATGTGAATCATCAGAGTTGTGCTGCTGTTAAGAGACGGAGATCCATTGTCTTTGGCTATAATTTGAATGTTAAATTCTCGGTGTTGCTCATAATCGAAAGTCTTTTGGGCGTAAATAACCCCAGTTTCTGGATTCATGGATACAAGCAAAGAAAGAGCATCCTTCTCCTTAATGTTAACTACAGAATACGTCACTTTAGCATTTTCTTCTGTGTCAATATCTTTTGCTTGAATTTGAAATATTGAAATTCCAGGTAAGTTGTTTTCAGGTACAAACACGGAATATGAAGGTTTCTCAAAAGTAGGTGCATTGTCATTAACGTCGGTTAAATCCAACTGAATGATTTTAACAGACGACAGTGGAGGAGAACCTTTGTCGGAGGCTTGAATGGTAATGTTGTAGGATGGCATCTGTTCTCTGTCCAGTGTACTATGTGTTACAATTTTATAAAAATTACCTGCTGATAACACTAATTTAAATGGCACATCACCAACAATTTGGCACTGGACTTCTCCATTTTCTCCAGAATCTTTATCTCGGACTGCAATTAGGGCCACCACTGTTCCAGGTTCTGTGTCCTCAGGAACCAAAGTAGAAGAGGAGGTGATGGATATCTCAGGAGCATTGTCATTCTCATCTAATATTTCTAGTAAAACTTTAGCATTTGAGGCTATGCCTCCTCCATCCTTGGCTGCCACGGAAAATTCATAATGTTTGGTGACTTCATAATCTAGTTGTGCTTTCGTTTTAATTTCTCCATTTCTGGAATATATGGTAAAGGTTTGTAGGACATTGTCTGACATAGTTTTGAATGAATATGTAACCTGTCCATTTACTCCTTCATCTGCATCACTAGCACTGACCTGTAAGACTGTTGAATTTAAGGGCACACTTTCTCTTATTTTAACTTTGTACACATTTTGGGTAAAAATGGGGGTGTTGTCATTAAAGTCGCTGACAGATATCTGAATTACAGCAGTGCCTGTTTGCATAGGATTTCCCCCATCAAATGCAGTTAAAATTAGTTCAAAACTGCTTTGTGTTTCTCTGTCTAAAGGCTTTTCTAAAACCAGCTCTGGAACTACTACACCATCAGTGTCTGTCTGTTCTCTTAGCACAAAATGCTGGTTTGCACTTAGTCTGTAGCCTTTTAGAGAATTAATACCAATATCCAGATCTTCTGCACCATTAAGAATGTACTTTGTTCCTGGAGCAGTATGTTCACTCATTTGCAACATAGTTCTATCTTCTATAAATCGGGGTGGATTGTCATTAATATCTTGAATGTGAATCTTAACATTAAAAAAATTTAAAGGGTTTTCAGCCACAGCATCAAAGCTGAGGACACATTCAGCTGCAGCTCCACACAATATCTCTCTGTCTATCCTGTCTGCAACATACAGGTTTCCATTATCCTGATTTATACTCAAATATTTTTCTGAAACATCAGACACAATAATTAGCTTTCTTGTTAAGATCTCCTTAGTATTGATTCCTAGATCCTTTGCTACATCCCCAATTAATGATCCCTTTCTCATTTCTTCCATAATGGTATATTGAATCTGACCAGATGCTGAATGACATAGCCAGGAAAATAAACATATTACTTGCCATTTGATCCTTGAATGCCTTTGAAGCATTTTCAAAGTAGGTCTTTCTTTTCTTCTTGTCGGTTGAATGGCTTGATAAATATATAATCCAGTTGAGATATAAAAATAAAATACCCCTCTTCCTAATGAGACCTGCGACATTCACATCTCATGTAGAAATGATCTGTATGGCTTCTTACAATGGAATACTGTCTGCTTATGGAGGAGATTTCAAACATTGTTGGTCAACAGCGGCGCTGTGAGGTTAAAATAGGGAACTGCAGCTAAGATCACTTGGAATTTCAAACTGATTTTTGATCAGCGGACCGATTTATCAAACTAACAAACTTCTTTAGTGCTCAAGTTAAAATGTAAAAATATAATGGGTTTATTATTCACACATTTGTGAAAATTGAGGAATTCTGGGCCCGAGAACTTTAAACTTTCTGTGTGTTTAGTTGGGGACACTCTGCAAAATACGGAATATACCAATAGGCAATAACGCGGAGATCCTCACCACAGATAATAAATTGTACCTTAGGCCCAGTTAAATATAGTAATATAGCAATTTTAAAGTTTCAATATAAAAATGTGTTTCTTAGAATGAATAACATTTTTATATTTTATATAATATTTTTATTAGCCATTATAATGAAACACATTTTAGGTACACATTTGCCATGGCAACAATATAGCAATAACTGAATCAGCCTTAATATACTGTGGGATATTGGGGGCGAACGGTAGTGACACAGGCAACAGTTCTCTCTCGGCAAAGCAGGTTTATTGCAGAAAAATGAAAGTATTCAAATGAAATAATACTTCTCCATTCATAGGTTGCAGCGTAAATGCAGAAAATCAAAACAAAGGGTTACATCACCAAATAAAGGTAAATCCAGGGCTGGGGGTTCCAGCAAGCTGTGGGTCAAAGGAAAGTCCAATCCTAATTGCAGGACAAACCAGCCCGCCGCTCCTCACCCCCAACGGTCCAAGAGTGGGGTGCAGAAGCCAAGTCCTCCGGCTTAATAGTCCAGTATTGTTATTCACATAACATGCAGTTCAGCCTGAGCTCCCTCCATCATCTGGTCAAAGATAAATGACTGGCTCAGTGGGAGTCTTTTATTCAGGCTCCTTCCTGAAATCAGTCTAACCAGGTGTGCAAGGCCTGGGATCAGAAGAAACCTAGGAGTGGGGAATGTGACCAGGGTTCTGAAATCCTGGCATGGATCGTGCTCTATACAGCACTGTAGGGGAAAAATATGCTCCATCCAGGACTTCTCCACACACTTTACCACAATACGTATAATAATCATGCTTCAGGTACACAATGGCAAACATTTCAGTTTTTTTGTATTTCCTTTTCTTATATATAGACAAACTATTTGGACTGTACTAAATTCAATGGAATAGTTATGAAAAGCTATCTAATCCTATAATATTTGACCCCAGACATCTGATCAGCAGAGCGTTTTTAGTAAAACGGCTTGCGTTTTGAATCAGTTACAGATAAGCAGACATGTTTGCTGCCTCTGAGAGGCATCACCAGGATATTTCCTAACCTGGTTATTGATCTACTTACCTGTGTCATCCCAATTTAGGATGCCTTGCTATATGAAACCCCCTAAATCGCCCACTCAACTCACCTTTTTGCTGTTTCCATGGTGCATGCACTGGCTCTGGTCCGATCAGCACTTTAATTTCGTGCATATTAATGCACAACATAAAGTTTTGGACTGAGCATCGGCATAGGGAGCAGTGGTAGCTGCATCCCCGGTTTCCCTGCAGATGCAGAGTGCGTATGCTCCTATCAGGATGGCTGGTCGCAGGAGTGCAATTCACTACAAGCATGCCGAAGATGTGGCTGCGGGCCATGACTGCCTCGGGGTTCACAAAGTGGTGTATCCCAAATTGGGATGCCTCAGTGGCACTTAGTTAGTAAGTGATTGGTACACTTGAAGGAAGGACTTAGGACCAGGAAGGTCAACTTGCTCTCAGAGCTAAAGAAGAAAAAGATGAACCCTCTTATAGTGCTGCTGCTGTCCAACACCGGTTTGTGTCATGCTGTGCCTCTTTCTTAGCAGCAGGCAGTGCCCCCTCCTCATAAGCCCAATATAAAAGGCATAAGGGGCCTGTCACCACTAACAGGGGCTTTGACCCATCTGTGAGAATGGCTAAAAAATCATCCTTTTCCCCTCTAAAAATAGCCCTTAGAGGGGATAGAAATGGTGATCCATTTTATATTAGAGTGGCAGGAGTGCTGAACTTGTGGAGGCAGCATGTGCCAGAGAAGAAGGAAGATTCCAGTAAAAAATGTTGCGTTCAAGTAGAACTTTTGCATCTGATGTAAAGGGGTAAGCTAAATATCTCAAAGTGGACCTCCAGTCAAGACAACCTTTAGTAACCTGATCCTCTAAAGTCCCCTTTGATGATCAGTGGTGTATGCTGTCTGAGAGAACTTAAACCAATGCCTTTTTACCTATTCTAAGATTTTGTAGAATAGCTGCACTCCTAGAATCACATGGGATCGCCCATTTTGGATTACTCCTGAGAGTCCTGCTTGCACATAAGCATGAATACTGGGGTTAGGGAGAACCTTTGCCGGCCCACAGACACACTGCAGATGAACTGGAAGCTTCCTTAGGATTAGCTCAACCAGCCAGAGAAAGATCTGTTTCAACACATAACTTATCTCTTAGTGGCAGGATTGAAGCAGCGTGGCTGCAGTGTCTCTGTGTGATGTTGTGTTCTACACACAATGCAGGCAGGCAACAACTTGGGATTGTTCTATAAGCAGGCCCACATCGAACTGAGAGGGATTTACCTCAGAAAGGGATCAGCATGTCTGTCATGTTACACACTGAATCACTAGCTGCTGCAGGGGAAGGTAGATATATGTGAGTCAATGGGCTTGGCTGCCGCAGAGTTGTACGAAGCTCTTAAAACAGTGTTTTACATTGGAGGATTAGATATGCTAAATATGGTTAACTTTTTATATCAGCTCAAAAATCTGATGCAGGAACACACACACACTCACACTCACATGACATCACATCTTTTATGCAGTATCTTTGCATAAATGTCCTCCATAAAAAGTCATAGCAGCCTTTTAAAACCAATAATGGCCTACATGGCACTGGATACACAAAAACCTCTGAGTGTCATCTTGATCCTTTGTGGTAACAGATTCAATAAAAGCAGTATAATGAAAAAGTAAGATTGCTTAAAGCGACACTATAGTCAAGTCATCACTTCCTCATGCACATGTTTAGCAGCAAAAACCACCAGCAAGAAATAAGGGCCAACAGCCCATTGATGATGTGACCAGCTTCTGTGACAGATACTGGGACTGCAGTTATTCCATAATGAAATCCATGTAAGCAGAAAAGGTTGTGCAGCAAAGGAATGCAGGTCCAATAAAAACGTTTCATTTATTCCATTCTCATTAAAAGCAGCAGTATACAAGACAGGTGCATCCCAAGACAGTGACAGATAATCAGGTGATGCATTTTGGGGTTTAAAACTCCTTATTCTCCTGTTTTCCCATCACATGCTGCTGCCATTTGTAGCCCGTCACCCGGAAGCAGCGCCAAGCTCCCGGAAGCTCCTCAGGTCTATGCTGAATGGAACTCCAGCAAGGCCGATGTGGAGGTGGCAGGACCAATCATCGACCAAGGATGGAACAAGAAGGATGGAAACCACATCCCCTATGCCTGCCAAAGATGGTGAATATACAACATAGGGGAAGTAATAGGAGGGAAGGGCATCCTTCTTCACTTGCTCCCCAATCCTCTGTGGAAGGGAAATAAAAATTGACTGGGGCTGGAAACTGGGCGTTGTTGTAACGGTGAGAAAACAAGTACCAGCATTAAGAGCTGAAAGATAAAGAAGAAATTATGATTCCTTGTCTATATTTAACCTGAAGAAGTGCAAAGTGCCAGGTCAAAGCGATCATATCGTGGGGCAGTCTCGTCCCCAAGGAAAAGATCTATTTGGCCTCTAATCCATGTAATTTGTTCTCCAAATCTTTACCACTTGGGCCCAATCTAACCTTATCAATGACTTGAACCTTCAAAGATGAAGTTTCCCCTGAGCTGAAAACAGTAGCGTGCCACTATCGATCTCAAACTGTCTACCCTAACATTGTAAATTTGTTCCATGTATATTGTTTTCAGCATTCTCTTAGAACAGCCTACCTACTGCAGATCACAAACTGAGCATGTGAATACATAAAAATTGCCCTTGGATCTACAATTGAAAAAGGCTTTAATGGGGTAACATTGCTTATTTTCACTAGACCTAGAACTTTGTGTCTGCAATATTATAAACAAGAACACTGTTTCCACATGGAAAGTTCCCCTAAGGGACAACCATGTGTTAGATTCCACTTTAGAATCTGAAAGCTTATATGGACATAAGTATGTCGCCAAAGTGGGGGGCTCGTTTGGCAACCACCCTTAACGCCATCTCGCCACATGTGTTCAAGATCCTAATCTATGTTAAAACAGATAAATTAGACATCATAATTTCACAGACACTTGAGAATTGGCTAGAATATGATATAACTAATGTGACTGGACTGCTTTTCCATTTCTCCCCTTTATCATTGCGGGGTTACATTGGGTCCCTGATTAGATCATCCCTAGTTCTGTTCTGCACTTTCTATTAAGCTGCTTCTAATATGGCATAACCCCTGGCTCTCAGTCACGACTTAACCAATTTGCACTCTTCCGTATAGTTTTCTAGATGGGAACAATTGCACATAGCGAGTGTGTGGCCACAGCAGCTAACTAGCAAGCCAGAAAGGACCAATCAACATCTCAAGGTTAGGGAATTAGGTGAATGGAACAGAGTAGCAGAAGTGAGTGCCCAATGGTCACTATTAAAAATGGCCATATCAAAGGCATCTGAGCAATATGTGAAGCAAACTGGCAACAGTAAATAGGCAGAGAGGCATATAAAATTAACAGAGGCAAGCAAAACTTATTATAAATGCTGCAAAGGATAAAAGGGGGAAGATGTGGCCAAATATGTGAAGAGGGGAGATATATTGACGATAGAACGAAGAAGTGCACTCTCAAAAATTAGAAATCGGGAAATAATTATATTGACAGAGATAAGGCTTTGACTGAACATCTGAATAACTACTTTTGTTCAGTATTTTCAGATCGTGGCTTTTAGAGCATGTATAGCCATGTCATAGCATCCAGCTAGGAGGGTCTAGCCCCTATGCTTTTGAAGGCTGATTTCTTAGCTGAGCTAGCATATATACAGGTAAGTAAGAGAAAAGGTTCAGAAGGAATCCACCCCAGAGTTCGAAGGTAACTGAGATTTGTGATTACAGTCCCTCTGACTGATTTACTAAACTATTTCCTTTAAAGTAGTGAGGTTCAAGATGATTGCAGTATGGCCAATGTCATACCAATTTACAAGAGGTTGAGTAGAGAAGAAGCCAGTAATTACAGGTCATCTATAGTGGTCAAACTAATGTAGACTCTCTTGAAAAAAAATAATTTCCCATCTAAAAATTAACAACCTTTGGACCAAAAACAGCACGGCTTTACTGAGGGCAGATCATGTCATACTAATCTTATTGATTTCTTTGACAATGTCACTAAAGAGTTGGATGAAGTTGGTGCTGTGGATATCTGGATCAGAGCTCATGGATAAATTATTGAAGTTAGGACTCAATTCCTGGATAGTTCAGTGGATTTCCAGCTGACTGAAGGAGAGGCATCAGATTGTTTATGGCATGCAATCTGAACAAAGGTGAGTTACAAGTGGTTTACCCCAAGGCTCTGTCCTGGGCCCCATGTTTTGTGATATATAAATGATCAAAACGGTGGAAACTGGAGCTTAATGTCTCTAAAAGTAAAATGGTATGAGGAAGAAGAAGAAGAAATACTTACGAGGAGAAACTTAAAGAACTTACTTTGTATAGTCTAGAGGAAAGTAGGGAGAGGGGGGCATGACTGAGACCCTTACATATGTTATAAGGTTCAGGAAGAAAAACTAGACAGAGGGAAGATCATTAGCAATGCTAGAAAATAATTTTACAGAAAGAGTAGTAAATGCGTGAAACAAACTTCTAGCAGAGGTAGTTGAAAAGTCAACAGTAAGTGAATTTAAACATGCCTGGGACACGCATGCATCTATTCTAAGATAAAGAGAACATGGCATAAGGGCAGACTAGATGGACCATCTCCAGATGTCAATCTATGTTTTTATGAGAAAAAAATTATTAATGTAAAGGGAATTATTCTAGATATTTCCTGACTTGATATTACATGAGTTAGAAAGTTTCAACTCTTTAATTATAGATAGACAGGTCACATACAGATGCAGCATTATTCTTTGTAAACTCAACATCTTAGCAATGCTAAATGCTAAATGAGTCAGCTTTGAGCTGTTTACATTTTAATAGCAGGGTCATGGGTCCTATACTTTATATCACAGCAGGTATAGCTGCAGTTACAATTGTAGCAATCAGCCATGGCCTAGCTGTTAGAATGTGTTGCACAGCAGGGAGCTGGCTGTTTTATTTACAATGTAAGAGCATAATGTATCTTTGCTTGATACATTGCACAGCAGGAGGGGAGTGGCTGCAGCATGAGGTAAAACATCCAAGCCCGAATTTATGCAGCCTTTGGACATATACTAACTATTATTTAAGAGACATAGCCAACATATAACAAAACAGCATACTATACTATATTCAATGGTTAGGTGTTAGATCAAAAGGTTTGACTATAGTAGTCACTTTAAAAAAGAGCTTCACCACCTGATTGGAGGGTATCTTCAATACAACATCCTCTCTATATAGTGGAAAAAAGCTCTCTACTTTAGTAAATATTCCAATGAAAGTAATCTCAGTTTACGGTTTATGATATTCAAAATTATTTAAAATCATGTACTCACTTGTGTAGAACTATTAGATGCTAACAGCTGGTTTAAGTGTTCATTTCCAAATCCAGAATCATCAGCATCAATTAGATTTTCTACAGGAACCTCTTGTTTGGAGTTGACATATGTAAAATCATTTTCACAAGAATCCAAAGCCACGCAGACATTGTATGAGTAGGGAAGTGATAAAGTTCCATCACTGTACATAGAGAGTATTCGGGGGTCCACTGTTGGATACAAATTTGTGTTGAAAGATCCAAGTGGTGGAGCAGATTTTGGTTGTCTGCACTTTGAAATAATGACCAACATGACAGTGATAATAAATAAAAAGGAAATGACAGCTAGGGCGATGACTAAGTACAGCTGCAGATTTGTAGGAGAATCTTTATTCATCTGACTATTTATCTTAGGGACCATCTGCTGGATATTATCTGCAACCAGGAGACTAATAGTGACTGTTGCTGTAAGAGAAGGGGCTCCATTGTCCTTTACTATTACTACTAATTTATGTTTCAATATGTCCTTCTCTTGAAAGACACGTGATGTCCTGATTTCTCCTGTATGCTCATTAATGAAAAAGTAAGATGGTTCTGATGACTGTATGAAATGATACGAGAGCCAGGCATTATGGCCAGAGTCAGCATCCACAGCAACCACCTTTGTTATTAAGGAACTTTGTTCCGAGT
Organism: Gastrophryne carolinensis; assembly: GCA_027917425.1. Classification (NCBI taxonomy): domain Eukaryota; kingdom Metazoa; phylum Chordata; class Amphibia; order Anura; family Microhylidae; genus Gastrophryne; species Gastrophryne carolinensis. The sequence goes on from CM051238.1 coordinate 76,574,904, forward strand.
TAAAAGGTACCATCTCATATGCAGGCGACTCCCCACTCTCTGGGGATGGGTACAAAATTTTGGGTGTATTGTCATTCTGATCTACTATATGGATAATTAAGGTTGCATTGCTGCTCAGAGGTGGGGATCCATTATCTGTAGCAGTCACTTCTAGGAAAAACTCTTTATTTTGCTCAAAATCAAATGATTTCTGGGCATATATAGTTCCAGTCTCTATATTGATAGCTAGATAACTTGTCAATGGAAAATCTTGAGCATTTGTTCCAGAAATTGCATACAAAAATTTAGCATTGTTTCCCGTATCTGCATCTGAAGCTTGTACGCTGTATATTGATGCTCCTGGTAAGTTGTTCTCTGGTACATAGACAAAATAAATAGACTTGGTAAACATTGGTGGGTTGTCATTTATGTCTGAAATGTCCACTTGGATGGTTCTTCTGCTCAAAAGTTTAGGAGATCCTTTATCAGTTGCAACAATTGTGATATTATAACTGGATACCTTCTCTCTGTCCAAAGCAGTTGTTGTAACAATTCGGTAGTAATTGCTGGACAATAACTGTAAATCAAATGGTGTAGCCATCTCAAGTTTGCAGTCAACTTCTCCATTAACTCCAGAATCTTTATCCAGAACTCTGATGAAGGCTAATTCTGTCCCAGGTGAAGAATTCTCAGGAATTGGGGAAGATATTGAGGTAATAGATATTGTGGGAGCATTGTCATTGTCATCTATTATTTCTATCAATACCTTACAATGAGCTACAAGACCACCGCCATCTTTGGCTTGTACAGATAGCTCAAAATGTTTTATGAGTTCATAATCTAATATCTTATTTGTTTTAACTTCACCAGTTATAGGGTGTATAATAAAAATGTCTGTATGGTGGACATTTGTTGACGTTTTACTGAGGGAATATGTGATCTGCCCATTTACACCTTCATCAGTATCAGTGGCATTTATAGTGGCTATTGTTGTGTTAACTGGAGAATTTTCAAACACACTGACTTTATACACTTGTTGTGAAAATTCTGGAAAATTATCATTAACATCAGTGACAATAATCGTAATTAGGGCAGTTCCAGATCTTACTGGATTTCCCCCATCTAATGCAGTTAAGGTCAAAGTATGAACATTATGTATTTCTCGGTCTAAAGGTTTCTCCAGCACAAGGTCTATATTTTTACTGCCATCTGGATTTATATTTTCATTCAATGAAAACTGCTGATTGTCACTAAGCTTGTAGGATTGTATTGAATTAGTTCCAATGTCAGGATCTAACGCAGTTTGTAAAGCAAATCTTGTTCCTAATAATGTGAATTCAGTCATTTCCAAAATAAATGTGTCAGGATAAAATACAGGGGCATTATCATTGACATCCTGGATTTCTATTTGTATAATAAAGACGTTAAAAGGATTTTCAGCCACAATATCAAAGGTTAGAAAACAAGTAGCTTCATGCCCACACAGTGTCTCTCTGTCTATCCTGTCCTTCACATATAGATTTCCATTATGTAGATTTACATTGAAATATGTATCAGAAATGCGAGATTCAACCCTTAGTTTTCTAGATGAGAGCTGTTTAATGTCTATATCAAGATCTTTGGCAATATTTGCAATGACAGTATCTTTCCTCAATTCTTCTACAATAGAATAATGAATCTGACCTGAGACTGAATGACACAGCCATGATAGTAAGAAGGAAAATATTACTTGCCATTGGATTCCTTTGTATGTTGCTGTATCATTCTTCATTCGATCTTTTCCCATTGCCTGCACTCTTCCAAAACAGAATGATAAGTATTTGCAATCCAACCAAGAAATTTGGGAATTGATAAATAGTTTTGTATAATGATGTGACTGTATAGAGGGAATCCAGAAAAATGGCTGTTCCTTCTCCTGCAGATCTACAATGTGTGTGAATGATGAAAATACCAGTGACTCTCCAGTTCTGCGCTCCTCTATATTTTGGTCAAACAGCGGCGCTCTGAGGCGTAAGTGTGGAACTGCAGCAAGGAAGTACATAAGCTCTGTATTGAAGTGTGCAGCGTTTGTATTTATAATTTAAATAATTAAATGTGTACAATATTTCTAAATGAAATTTGTTTTTATTCCAAAATGTTAAAATATATTCTCTATAGTCATTTACAACATATTTGGATACTTGTATTATTGCTGAACTTATCAAGTACATTAGATGTTTCCATGTACAGTATATGTGAATACATGTTTAAACTATGAAAATTACATGAAATACCAGTTATGTTTGATAATAAAGTATAAGCCTATGTAATAAGTTGATCAAAAAATTAAGAGGCTAGACAGTTTCTCAAACATATTCATTTTACAGCAGTTGAAAACATTAAATACAAACTCATCAGTAGGTTATTAATGGCAAATCAGTTTAGAGTAACTCATGAAAATGTGGTGGGGTTTCCATCTAATTTTACGCTCTCCTTCCCAAAACTCAGAAAAATTATGAACTTTTTTTTCTTTAAATGTAATTAAATGTAATTCATTAGTTCATCTTGGTGCAAACATTTCCCACTGCTTTAAAACTTTTTTCCACAAATGTAGTGGTAGCAAGTCCCTATATGGGGCATTAAACAGTTGAGATTCATGTGAAATGAATTAAGATAGCTAACCGCTAGGGTTAGCAGGGTTGGTACTGTATTAAAGTTCTTTTGCTTTTTATTCATCAGGATGTGAGACAAATTTACTCTACTGGACAAAGATATTGACAGTCCTCAAATAATTCACAAAAGGTTAAATCACTGGTACAAATAGGTAAAAGAAAGAGCATCAGCTGAAATTATATAACCAATCATATTACATTACCTATATCAAACATATGCCAGAAATGCGTCTCAGGTTCCCCACATTAACAAGGTCTGGGCACGTACATTACTAGGTTTGATGTTCTGATTTTGCAGAAGGACATTTGCACTATATGTGGATTATAGCATTTTAAACGTTTGGATTAAAAGTTATGTTTTTAATTGAATGAGAAGGCTGGACACTTCACTGTCCATTGCATTATGTAACTGTGCCAGAGGATTTCCTCTCCGTGCCTCTTAAAGTGTCAGGTTGGTTGAAGTTCCTTTTTTTTTATCAAACATATAGTTGTGTCATGTTACATATAGTTGTGTCTACTGAGTCAACTAGCTTAGATCAGCAGAGCGTGCCTAGCCAGGGCTAAGGACCCATATAGAAAGCGCCACAAACAAAAACTACAACAGGTTATATGCAACACAACACTGATTCTGGCTACCCCCCACAAAATATGTTTGTATGTAATAAGTGTGCCAGTATGCATTGCTAGACACTCTGCAACATATAAATCTCTTTCCGGCCTCAGCAGACTAGAATAGCAATATTGAACACTATGGCACCACTATGAAAAAATCATAATCCTATCCAATTCCACACTTATTTTAAAAAGACATACTTACTTCCTTATCTAAAACAAGAGAACTTTTGCTCAATTCATCCATAGGAACGATCCTTGATGTTTTAGTAATTCTCTGCTTCTTTATATAGATCGGGTACAAAAAACAACTGCGGCCCACTACATGGGTTCACATCTTTTTCTAGGTATTCATCCTTGCACCATAGTGGATTATTCAGCAGGTAACTCTAGATAATTTTTCCATTTAAATTTTATTACGCAGGGTAACTCCTAGGCCACTAATAGAAGCCACCCCGAGGTGAAGATTATTATTATCCTTGAAAGATGTACCTGATCCCTCATCTAGCTGTGGCTAATTGAGCCATTCCCTCCATTAATATTTATCTCCATAGTCGATAGGTACATGTCCTCAGTCCACTAAGGACCTTGAGTTTATTTGAATATTGGATTGAAATATAATATATTGCCATATCCCATGACCATAAATATTCCAAGTCAGAAGCTGTTTTCTTACATTTATAGGCACTGGTGATCATAAAACTTTGTTTTTTAATTATGTTTTTTAATATATTACAGGGACAATTTCTACGGTCTCCACCCTGAATAAACATCTCCCCAGCTGCATGACACAGCGTTATTTCCTGGTTTCCAACAGACAACTGTAGCGGAATGCGCGTCTGTCTATCTGCATACACTAAATTAAGCTTATTCTTATTGTCAGCAGCAGTCCGGGGGACGCAGGCCCCGCACGCTGACGTCACCAAGTGGTGGCCATCCACCGGCGGAAGTGACGCCAGCCGGGACCGCGTCACCGGACGTGACGCACCGGAACGCGCTCCACGAGCGCGCCCGGAAGCGCCACACTTGCCGGCCAGGGGGGACGCCGCACACACACATAAAAGGTACCATTACTTACCTCTCACCATCGCAGCCTTAAGAAAGGGACCTCGGCCTCGAAACGGCAACGCATGCGATCACGGTGCTTTCACATTTGGTAATTAGACTATATGCTTGTTTGTCTCTATACACTGTTATGATGAGCGTCATGATTTTATTGTGATTGTGATTGTATTATCTGGGCTACGTCTGGGATGATGCTTGGCTATTGGAACATATTCTGACCAGATACTTTGCATAGCATTCTTTAATGATTCTGTATCCACAATCTTTCCTTAACCGCAGTGGTCAGATATGTTACCATACAGGCAGCACAGCTGTAACATTCTTCAGGACCAGTCTAGCAACCCCTCATAGGTACTATGCTCATTAAGGTCTCTTGCCTATAAATTTATTCTGTCATATCGTGCTTTCATTATATATCTCTATTGTTTGAGGTGGGCTATGATCCTGGAGACTGCGCGCATATTGTACTGTATCCTTTTGCTGAATATACAATCTGGAAGAAATTTCTGTATATATGTATGTTTGAACCTTTTTTGAATATAATCTTTATTTGCAAACAAATTTATTGAGTGGTGTGCATTAATCCATTTCCCTTGTAAAAAGACATACAAAAACACATAAAAAAACTATTACATGAGAGCATCCTAAATAGGGATGAGCGAATCGGTTATAACGAACCTGAATTTGCTCCGAATTTCAGGGAAAATTCGATTCAGCACGAACCCGAATTTTTAGTGGTTCTTGCTACCGAATTTTCCCCGAAATAAAAAAAAAAAAAATGCCGGCATGGTGGGAGCGGGGAGACCGGCTGCGCTGTCAGCGGGCGGTGGAAGCCGGCTTCCGCCGCCCGCTGACAGCGCAGCAGGCCTCCCCGCTCCCACCATGCCGGCATTTTTTTTTTCCATTTCAGGGCTTGGTGGGAGCGGGGAGGCCGGCTGCGCTGTCAGCGGGCGGCGGAAGCCGGCTTCCGCCGCCCGCTGACAGCGCAGCCGGCCTCCCCTCTCCCACCAGAGATGAGCGATTCGTTAAAGTTCGATTCGGACTAAAGTGCATCAAAGTGTTATCAAATTCATTACCAGTGATATAAACAACAAAAATAAAGAGATTTCATGACCAGTGAAAAAGTGTAACAAAGTAACATCACTACAAGAGAGCCAGCTGTTTGGATGCCTCACAGACTGATATCCCGAGGCAACTTCCCAATAGGTCATATGGATGTCCATGTTGAGGATCAGTACATCAAGCACACCTTATTGCTTTTTTTCCCAATGGTTAAAAATGGATATTAAACACAATCTAAACTAATGCCATTAGTTTTTTGAATACAGCCTCATAACATGCAAGTTTTTTTTTTAAAAAAAAAGGAAAATATTTAACCAGCATATGTTCCACCTTCACCTTGTCTCCCCTGCAGCTGCTCTATCTAGGCCAGTAGCTTAGAGGCTTCTTTGTTTCTGAGATTTAGCCCCAAGTCATGCACACACACAATCACTTGTTGGGCCCTGTCTCCTGGAAATGTAGGGGACATGGACCTGCAAGACGTTCCAATCACTGCAATGAAGGGCGCTTGCCGAGTAAGTGACTGTGTAGGAAGCTCTAGGGGTCAGGTGCAAAAGGGGTGTGTGCTTCTTTTTAGCCTGCACATAATCTTTTACATTAAAAAGAACTAAAATGAACAACACATGTGTCCAAACTTTGTTCTACTATAAAAAATTCCTTTAAAAGGTGGGTATTTCTTGCTGTCGAAGGAAGCTATATGTTCTATTTCATGGATCCAATTTTCTCTTTGTACATAGAATAGACCAGGGGTACTCAACCACTTCTTGTAAAGGTCCATTTACAGGCATCTGGTGAGAGGCGAAGGTCCGGACGGGGCGCTGTCAGGGGGGTGGATAGTTAGAAATCAGTGCACTGGGGGCGGGTTGGGGGTTGATAATACCTTGCAATGCCACTTTCCGTCCGTGCAGTACTTCAGTACTTCTCCCTGCCAGTGTCATTACTCCCTGGCACCTAGCATTGCAAATGCTAGGTGCCAGGGAGTAATGACACTGGCAGGGAGACAAACAACTACATCACCAATCTGTAACGAGGCAGCACTGAGCATAGCAACACAGAAGCAACTAACTGCAGGGCTGTCAGGGCAGGGGTCCAGAAATCTGGCACCAAGGTCTGCATTCGGACCCCGGTCCGCCAGTTGAGTACCGCTGGAATAGACTGTCCTTTACCTCCAGTCTAAAAGTAGACTCCCAGTCTTAGAAATATGAAAGCACTTATAATCTGGTTAAGAATAATACACCTTGTGGATTTCACATAGAAATAAAATAATATTCTGATGACTATACCAATTATTCTGGAATTTTCTGGAGGCTGAGTGGGAAAATAGATTATTTTTAAAGACGAAGATATTTTATTTTAGAAACCTGAAGCCTATGTTCAAATAAAAATCTTGCTTGAATTCTCCATATGCCATCGGATCACATCACTCAAGCAGATCACCTTTACCTTACTGTACATTACTGAATTTGGTTAAAGACTTCATTCATTAAAAAACGTTTGAAAGGCATCAATGACATACGATCACCAGGTGGCCCACAACAGAATCTTTTGATACACATCCCACAATATAACTATCCATGAGAAAAATCTAGAAGAACCTGTATCATAAATGGTGGTACATAAAGTAGATGCTTATAGGACTGTGATTTGTGAGTAGGCCACCCATTTATTTTAAACTACAGTGTATAAAACAAGAAGTATGGGTGATTACCTAATAAAGAGGTCAACCAGGAATCCTATTGCACAAGAGAGAGCTTTCAGAACATTAAGTTGCCTAAAGTCCAGTTACAGCTGTTTCAGGTAGTAAAAAGTAAAAATTATAATGCAAACTATGACATGTTACTTTATTTGGAGGATCTATAATATAATGTGAATAAATTCACACCACTCCTTTAAGGATGCATTTAACCCTTTAATTGCCAGCCCACCTAGAGATTTAGTCACCTTCTATTGCCAGGCCATTTCACCATTTTGCTCTATATATATTTTTAACTGTAATTTTTGCAGAACGTTCCAGGGATTTCCAGGAAAATTATATACTTTTTTTTTCAACAAAGTTTGGGCTTTAACCTGAAATGCCTTGTCTTGAAATGTATTGCTTGCATTATTGTTGGGTGAATGCATGTAAAAGACCCATTGCTCCTGATTACAACAATACCACATATATATCGGTAGACATCAGCTCCTGCCCAGGAGACATCCCAAATGGGAAAAAGTGTTTAATGAGATTTTTAAATAAAATACAAATACTATGTCCATTGTTAAACCCCTATTTTTTTTAATTGGCATGGGACCACCCCTCTACAGTTGGCAGAACAGAAGGTGTTGTGCAGGGCCAAGAATGGGGGTCTGCACTGTTGAAGACTCTGGCGGGGAGGATAAGACGCTAACAGCCACAGCTGACCCACAGCGCTGCCTCTCGGATGGAGGTGAGTGTTTTCGGCTGCAAACTGGGGGAAATGCCAAGCCCATAGAATATACATACTAGGCAGTTAACGGTAGGTACGACAATGCCGTAGATTCTACTGGCTTGGCATTTAAGGGGTTACATTTAAAACATTATGAAATAAATATTATAATACAAAATAAAATATATAAAATGTATTCAGGTATGTATTCCTAAGCACACAATTTGCATTAACGATTGCTGGATATGTGGTGAAGATTATGTTGCCAAGATCAACAGATGGAAAGAAACAGTATGTACAAACATCACTACCTAAACCTCTAGCTGCTGTTACCATTTTATGCCTCAGAGGTATATGTCTTTTTTTTTAATGATCACATGCATCACAGGCACCTTTTTTTAAATCACTGTATGGTAGGAGGAAGAAGAAGAAGAAGAGGAGAGACTTAAAGAACTTACTTTGTACAGACTATGGTAGTTAAAAAGCATAGAGCTTCACATCCTGATTGGAGGGCCTCTTCAATGCAGCATCCTCTCCACATAGTGGAAAGAAGCTCTCTACTTTAGTAAATATTCCAGTGAAAGTAATCTCAGTTTACGGTTTACAATATTCAAAATTATTTAAAATCATGTACTCACTTGTGTAGAACTATTAGATGCTAATGGCTGATTTAAATGTTCATTTCCAGATCCAGAATCATCAGCATCAATTAGATTTTCTACAGGAACCTCTTGTTTGGAGTTGACATAAGTAAAATCATTTTCACAAGAATCCAAAGCCACACAGACATTGTATGAGTAGGGAAGTGATAAAGTTCCATCACTGTACATAGAGAGTATCCGGGGGTCAACTGTTGGATACAAATTTGTATTGAAAGATCCAAGTGGTGGAGCAGATTTTGGTTGTCTGCACTTTGAAATAATGACCAACATGACAGTGATAATAAATAAAAAGGAAATGACAGCTAGAGAGACGACTAAGTATAGCTGCAGATTTGTAGGATAATCTGTATTCATCTGACTATTTATCTTAGGGACCATCTGCTGGATATTATCTGCAACCAGGAGACTAATAGTGACTGTTGCTGTAAGAGAAGGGTCACCATTGTCCTTTACTATTACTACTAATTTATGTTTCAATATGTCCTTCTCTTGAAAGATACGAGATGTCCGGATTTCCCCTGTATGCTCATTAATAAAGAAGTAAGATGGTTCTGATGACTGTATGAAATGATACGAGAGCCAGGCATTATGGCCAGAGTCAGCATCCACAGCAACTACCTTTGTTATTAAGGAACTTTGTTCCGAGTTAAAAGGTACAATCTCATATGCATGTGACCCCCCACTCTCTAAAGGTGGGTACAAAATTTTGGGTGCATTGTCATTCTGATCTACTATATGGATAATTAAGGTTGCATTGCTGCTCAGAGGTGGGGATCCATTATCTGTAGCAGTCACTTCTAGGAAAAACTCTTTATTTTGCTCAAAATCAAATGATTTCTGGGCATAGATAGTTCCAGTCTCTATATTGATAGCTAGATAATTTGTCAATGGAAGATCTTGAGCATTTGTTCCAGAAATTGCATACAAAAATTTAGCATTGTTTCCAGTATCTGCATCTGAAGCCTGTACGCTGTATATTGAAGCTCCTGGTAAGTTGTTCTCTGGTACATAGACAAAATAAATAGACTTGGTAAACACTGGTGGGTTGTCATTTATGTCTGAAATGTCCACTTGGATGATTCTTCTGCTAGAAAGTTTAGGAGATCCTTTATCAGTTGCAACAATTGTGATATTATAACTGGATACCTTCTCTCTGTCCAAAGCAGTTGTTGTAACAATTCGGTAGTAATTACTGGACAATAACTGTAAATCAAATGATGTAGCCATCTCAAGTTTGCAGTCAACTTCTCCATTAACTCCAGAATCTTTATCCAGAACTCTGATGAAGGCTAATTCTGTCCCAGGTGAAGAATCCTCAGTAATTGGGGAAGATAATGAGGTGATAGATATTGTGGGAGCATTGTCATTGTCATCTATTATTTCTATCAATACCTTACAATGAGCTACAAGACCACCTCCATCTTTGGCTTGTACAGATAGCTCAAAATGTTTTATGAGTTCATAATCTAATATCTTATTTGTTTTAACTTCACCAGTTATAGGGTGTATAATAAAAATATCTGTATGGTGGACATTTGTTGATGTTTTACTGAGGGAATATGTGATCTGCCCATTAACACCTTCATCATTGTCAGTGGCATTTATAGTGGCTATTGTTGTGTTAACTGGTGTGTTTTCATACACACTGACTTTATACACTTGTCGTGAAAATTCTGGAAAATTATCATTAGCATCAGTGACAATAATCGTAATTAGGGCAGCTCCAGATCTTACTGGATTCCCCCCATCTAATGCAGTTAATGTCAATGTATGAACATTATGTGTTTCTCGATCTAAAGGTTTCTCCAGCACAAGGTCCATATATTTACTGCCATCTGGATTTATATTTTCATTCAATGAAAACTGCTGATTGTCACTAAGCTTGTAGGATTGTATTGAATTAGTTCCAATGTCAGGATCTAACGCAGTTTGTAAAGCAAATCTTGTTCCTAATGATGTGGATTCAGCCATTTCCAAAATAAATGTGTCAGGATAAAATACAGGGGCATTATCATTGACATCCTGGATTTCTATTTGTATAATAAAGACATTAAATGGATTTTCAGCCACAATATCAAAGGTTAGAAAACAAGTAGCTTCATGCCCACACAGTGTCTCTCTGTCTATCCTGTCCTTCACATATAGATTTCCATTATGTAGATTTACATAGAAATATGTATCAGAAACACGAGATTCAACCCTTAGTTTTCTAGATGTGAGCTGTTTAATGTCTATATCAAGATCCTTGGCAATATTTGCAATGAAAGAATCTTTCCTCATTTCTTCTACAATAGAATAATGAATTTGACCTGAGACTGAATGACACAGCCATGATAGTAAGAAGGAAAATATTACTTGCCATCGGATTCCTTTGTATGTTGCTGTATCATTCTTTATTCGATCTATTCCCATTGCCTGCACTCTTCCAAAACAGAATGATAAGTATTTGTAATCCAACCAAGAAATTTGGGAATTGATCAATTATTTTTGTATAATGATGTGACTGTATAGAGAGAATCCAGAAAAATGGCTGTTCCTTCTCCTGCAGATCTACAATGTGTGTAAATGATGAAAATACCAGTGACTCTTCAGTTCTGCGTTCCTCTATATTTTGGTCAAACAGCGGCGCTCTGAGGCGTAAGTGTGGAACTGCAGCAAGGAAGTACATAAGCTCTGTATCGAAGTGTGCAGCGTTTGTATTTATAATTTAAATAAGTTATATGTGTACAATATTTCTAAATGAAATGCTTTTATTCCAAAATGTTAAAATATATTCTCTATAGTCATCTACAATGTATTTGGACACTTGTATTATTGCTGAACTTATCAAGTATAAAGTACATTAGATGTTTCCATGTACAGTATATGTGAATACATGTTTAAACTATAGATTTATACAAACATGAGAATTACATGAAATGCCAGTTGTGTTTGATAATCAAATATAAGCTTATGCAATAAGTTGATCAAAAAATTAAGAGGCTAGACAGTTTCTCAAACATATTCATTTTACAGCAGTTGAAAACATTAAATACAAAATCATCAGTAGGCTATTAATGGCAAATCAGTTTAGAGTAACTCATGAAAATGTGGTGGGGTTTCCATCTCATTTTACGCTCTCCTTCCCAAAACTCAGAAAAATGATTAACTTTTTTTTCTTTAAATGTAATTAAATGTAATTCATTAGTTCATCTTGGTGCAAACATTTTCCACTGCTTCAAAACAATTTTCCACAAATGATCAGTACCAAGTCCCTATATGGGGCATTAAACAGTTGAGATTCATGTAAAATGAATTAAGATAGCTAACATTTTCTAGTTTTAATTAGAGTGCTGCAGGGTTGGTAGTGTATTTAAAGTTCTTTTGCTTTTTATTCATCAGAATGTGAGGCAAATTTACTCTACTGGACACAAATTTAGACAGTCCTCAAATTATTCACAAAAGGTTAAATCACTGGTACAAATATGGATAAGAAAGAGCGTCAGCTGAAATTATATAACCAATCATATTACGTTACCCATATCAAACATATGCCCGAAACGCGTCACACAGTCCCCAGTGTGGGGCACGCATTAACAAGGTCCTGGCACATATATTACTAGGTTTGATGTTTTGATTTTGCACAAGGACATTTGCACTTTAAATGGATTACAGCATTTTAAAGGTTTGGATTAAAACTTATGTTTTAATTGAATGAGAAGGCTGGACACATCACTGACCATTGCATTATGTAACTGTGCCAGAGGATTTCCTCTCCGTGCCTCTCAAAGTGTCAGGTGAGCTGGTTGAACTTTCTTTTTTATATATCAAACACATAGTTATGTCATGCTATAGTCCAAAAAATAAAAATAAAAGCACAGGATAAATAAGGCATACAACAAACCTCTACTGAGTCAACTAAAGAGCGTGCCAGTAGCCAGGTCTAAGGACCCATATAGAAAGAGACACAAGAATCCATATTTACAGAGAACTAGACTGAATGCCTATAATCTCCTTTGTGTTATCAAACGGGAATAAAATGCTAAAGTGCATCAAAGTGCTATCAAATTCATTACCAGTGATATGAACAACAAAAATAAAGAGATTTCATGAACAGTGAAAAAGTGTAACATATTAACATCACTTTAAGAGATCCCGCTGTTCGGATGCCCCACAGACTGATATCCCGAGGCAACTTCCCAATAGGTCATATGGATGTCCATATTGAGGGTCAGAACATCAAGCACACTTTATTGCTTTTCTTTCATATGATTAAAAGTGGATATTAAACACAATCTAATCTAATGCCATTAGTTTTTTTTAATACAGCCTCAGTTTTTTTTTTAAGAAAAATATTTAACCAACATATGTTCCACCTTCACCTTGTCTTCTTTGCAGCTTCTCTATCTAGGCCAGTAGCTTAGAGGCTTCTTTGTGTCTGAGATTTAGCCCCATGTCATGAACACACAACATCACTTGTTGGGCCCTGTCCCCTGGCAATGTAGGGAGCATGAACCTTCCATTCCTCATTAGTCAATGTGATGGGAAAAAACCCATTCCATTCACTGAAGGAAAGGGCACTTGACGAATAAGCGAGTCTGTAGAGGAAGCTCTAGGGGTCAGGTGCAAAAGGGGTGTGTGTTTTTTTTAGTCTGTACAAAATCTTTTACATTAAAATAAACAAAAATGAATACCAAATGTGTCCAAACTTTGTACTACTGTAAAAAGTTTTAAGTACATCTAAAAGGTGGGTACTTCTTGCTGTCGAAGGAAGCTATATGCCCTATTCCATGGATCCCATTTTTGCTTTGTACATATAATAGGCTGTCCTATACCTCCAGTCTAACATTGGACTTCCAGTCTTAGAAATAGGAAAGCACTTATAATCTGGTTAAGAAAAATACATCCTGTGGATTTCACATACAAATAAAATATTATTCTGGTGACTATACCAATTATTCTCAGTGGGTAAAGTGGGTGAGTAAATTAATATCATTGTGCAAGTCTGTGGGAGCTGAGAGCTTTCATCACTTCAGCACACAATAAAATAAAAAAAAGTTTGAGTCACAAATCCAATTCCCTGCATATGTGAAGGGATAATTGTAAAGGTGGGTGTAGATTATTTTTAAAGAGGAAGATATTTTATTATAGAAACCTGAAGCCTATGTTAAAATAAAAATCTTGCTTGAATTCTCCATATGCCATCGGATCACATCGCTCAAGCAGATCACCTTTACCTTACTGGACGTTACTGAATTTGGTTAAAGACTTCATTCATTAAAATACGTTTGAAAGGCATCAATGACATACAATCACCAGGTGACCCCCAACAGAATCTTTTGATACACATCCCACAATATAACTATTCATGAGAAAAAGCTAGAAGAACCTGTATCATGAATGTTGATGCAAAAAGTAGAGGCTTATAGGACTTTGATCCTATAGAGTAGGCCACCCATTTATTTTAAACTACAGTGTATAAAAGAAGAAGTATGGGTCATTACCTAATAAAGAGGTCAACCAGGAATCCTGTTGCACAAGAGGGAGCTTTCAGAACATTAAGTTGCTTAAAGTTTAGTTACAGCTGTTTCAGGTAGTAAAAACTAAAAAAACATTATAATGCAAACTATGACATGTTACTTTATTAGGAGGATCTATAATAAAATATGAATAAATTCACACCACTCCTTTAAGGATGCATTTAACCCTTTAATCACCCTCTATTGACAGGCCATTTTCACCATTTATATATGTTTAACTGTAATTATTGCAGAATGTTTCAGGGATTTCTAGGAAAATTATATATATTTTATTCAGCAAAGTTTGGGCTTTCCCCTAAAATGTATTGTCTTGAAATGTTTTGCTTTCTCGAATGTATTGCTTTCTCAGTATTTTTGGGTGAAATGAAAAAAAAATATTCTCTAAGTCTTTTGCATTTTTTAAAACAAAAAATGTATTTTTTTTCAAGAAAAACATATTGCATGTAAAAGCCCCATTGCTCCTGATTACAAAAGTACCACATATATATCACCAGTGCATGCCCAGGAGACATCCCAAACTGAAAAGAGTGTTTAATGAGATTATTAAATAAAATACATATACTATGCCCATGGTTAAATCCCTATTTTTGTTGGCATGGGACCACTCCCTCTACAGTTGTCAAAACAGAAGCTGTTCTGCGGGGCAAAGTATTGGGTTCTGCACCGCTGAAGACTCTGGTGGGGAGGTAAGCGGTGACCCACAGTGCTGACTTTTTGGATAGAGGTGAGTTTTTTTGGCTACAAATTGGGGGGCATACCAAGTCCATAGAATGTACCTACTTGTAACTTAATGGTACGTACGTCAATGCTGTAAATTCTACTGGTTTGGCATTTAAGGGGTTAAATGTAAAACATTAAGAAATAAATATTATAATACAAAATACAATATATAAAATGTATTCAGTTTTACTTCACAGATACCCATAAGCACACAATTTGCATCAACGAATGCTGTATATGTGGTAAAGATTATGTTGCCAAGATCAACAGAAGAAAATAAACAGTATGTACAAACATCACTACCTAAACCTCTAGCTGCTGTTACCATTTTATGCTTCAGAGGTATATGTCATTTTTTTTTAATGATCAACATACACACTCGGGCACCTTTGTTTTTAATCACTGAATCCCCCCCAGCTTTACTGTGTGACATCATTGGCATGTCACCTGCAGATTTGCAATCCGATAAGTCACTTAACACTTCAACTTATTAAATGATGAGGAGAATTCCAAAATATGGACAAGTTGATATAAATTATAACATTGGAAAAACACTATAACCAAGTGAGATCTCGTGTGGAGAAAGGGCTTTTCCCTAACAACTTTTAAATGTCCTGAATCCATTGAATCAGTTAAAATTCATATACATCTTTTCACACGTTACAAAAAATCTATTAAAACCAACAAATTTTCAGTTTACTTCCACTCCAGCCAGCCTGTCTTCGGTCTTAGCCAGAAAGTAGGCCCCAACTGAGACATGGCTGTGTGAAGGCACAGAGGGTGCACCTTCAATGAAACAAGGATCTATTCGGCAACAAGTAAAAAATAAAAAAGTAAAAATTAGAAAAATGAAAAATAAAATAAAAGAATGCAAAAGTCGCTTTTCCTGGAGGAATCATGACATTCCATGAATAGTGGGGTATCCTCATAGACAGTGATTTAGAAAATATTTAGCCTTTATATTCTGCTACAGGCAGGGAAATTGAAAATTGCATCTGTGATACACAATTGTTTCTGTTGAGTTGAACCAATGTGAGGCTAGATTTCTACACAATCTTCACAAAATATTACCCATAAGTTCAATCCACGGACATACGGCTCTTACCAATCTGGAAGGAGAATGTGCAAAGCAGAGAAAGGACATGGCCATGGTTAAGAGCATCTATTTAGATGCTTAAAAATGAAAGCACTGTTAGTATATGATACTACAAAATGTATTAATTACCAGACATAGGGCATGATTTATCAAGCACTTCTGCCAGACAGTGCCACATTGGGACAAATTAGAGTAGTAAAAAATATATATATTTTTTTACACTTGCGCATGTTGCTGCACTACAAGAAGCACATTTACAAAAACATCAGCAGTGCAGCAACATGTGGAAAAATGTATAAATCATATTTTGCACTACTCTAATTTGCACTGAAATGGCATTATCAAGTGCTTGATAAATCAGGCCCCAAATTTGTTCTTGATCTGCTCCTCCATGGAATTCAGCTCAACCGCAATTAAAGACAAATTCTTTACACAGTGTTATTTAATAATTATAATGAAAAGATCTGCATGTAAAATTTAAACAATTATTTCAATATTTTACTCACTTGTGCAGCACTGTTAGCTGACGGCTGGTTTAAATGTTCATTTCCAAACCCTGAATCATCAGCATCAATAAGATTTTCTACAGGAACCTCTTGTTTGGAGTTGACATAAGTAAAATCATTTTCACAAGAGTCCAAAGCGACACAAACATTGTATGAGTAGGGAAGTGATAAATTTCCATCACTGTACATAGAGAGTATCCGGGGGTCAATTGTTGGATACAAATTTGTGTTGAAAGATCCAAGTGGTGGAGCAGATTTTGGTTGTCTGCACTTTGAAATAAAGACTAACATAACAGTGATAATAAATAAAAAGGAAATGGCAGCTAGGGCGATGACTAAGTAAAGCTGCAGATTTGTAGGAGAATCTTTATTCATTTGACTATTTATTTTTGGTACCATTTGCTGGATATTATCTGCAACCAGGAGACTAATAGTGACTGTTGCTGTAAGAGAAGGGGCGCCATTGTCCTTTACCAACACCACTAATTTATGTTTCAGTATGTCCTTCTCGTGAAAGATACGAGATGTCCTGATTTCTCCTGTATGCTCATTAATGAAGAAGTAAGATGGTTCTGATGACTGTATGAAATGATACGAGAGCCAGGCGTTATGGCCAGAGTCAGCATCCACAGCAACTACCTTTGTTATTAAGGAACTTTGCTCCGAGTTAAAAGGCACTATCTCAAATAGAGCAGATCCTCCACTCTCAGGTGATGGGTACAAAATTTTGGGCACATTGTCATTTTGATCAACTATATGGATAATTAAGGTTGCATTACTGCTCAGAGGTGGAGATCCATTATCTGTAGCAGTTACTTCTAAGACAAACTCTTTTTTTTGTTCGTAATCAAATGATTTCTGTGCATAGACAGTGCCCGTCTCTATGTTGATTGACAGATAACTTGTCAATGGAAGAACTTGAACATTTGTTCCAGAAATTGCATACAAAAATTTAGCATTGTTTCCAGTATCTGCATCTGAAGCTTGTACCCTGTATATTGAAGCTCCTGGTAAGTTGTTCTCTGGTACATAGGCAAGATAAATAGATTTAGTGAACATTGGTGGGTTGTCATTGATGTCTGAAATGTCCACTTGGATGGTTCTTCTGCTGGATAGTTGAGGAGATCCTCTGTCAGTAGCAATGATTGTGATATTATAACTAGATACTTTTTCTCTGTCTAGAACAATTTTTGAAACAATTCTGTAGTAATTACTGGATGAAAGTACCAAATTAAATGATGTATCCTTTTCAAGTTTGCAGTCAACTTCTCCATTTGCTCCAGAATCTTTATCATGAACTCTGATGAAGGCTAATTCTGTCCCAGGTGAAGAATCCTCAGGAATTGGGGAAGATAATGAGGTGATGGATATTGTAGGAGCATTGTCATTGTCATCTATTATTTCTATCAATACCTTACAATGAGCTACAAGACCACCTCCATCTTTGGCCTCAACAGACAGTTCATAATTTCGTGTGACTTCATAATCTAATACCTTAATGTTTTTAATTTCACCAGTTGCAGTATGTATAATAAAAGTATATAAGACATTTGCTGATGTTTTGCTTATGGAGTAGCTAATCTGCCCATTAACACCTTCATCATTGTCAGTTGCATTTACAGCTGTTATTGTTGTATTAACTGGCATATTTTCATACACACTGACTTTATACACTTGTTGTGAAAATACTGGAAAATTATCATTCACATCAGTGACAATAATCCTAATTAGGGCAGTTCCAGATCTTACTGGATTACCCCCATCTAATGCTGTTAACATCAACTCATGAACATTCTGTATTTCTCGGTCGAGAGTTTTTTCCAGCACAAGCTCTACAAATCTACTCCCTTCTGGATTCACATTTTCATTCAATGAAAAATGCTGATTGTCACTGAGCTTGTATGTTTGTATTGAATTAGTTCCAATGTCTGGATCTACTGCACTTTGTAAAGCAAATCTTGTTCCTGGTAAAGTGGATTCAGTCATTTCCAAAATGAACGTGTCAGAATAAAAGGCAGGGGCATTATCATTAATATCCTGGATTTCTGTTTTAATAATAAATACATTGAAAGGATTTTCAACCACAACATCAAATGTTAGGAAGCAGGTAGTTTCAGACCCACACAGTGTCTCTCTGTCTATCCTGTCCTTCATATACAGATTGCCATTATCTAGGTTTACATAAAAATATGTATCAGAAGCATGACTTACAATCCTCAGTTTTCTAGATGAGAGCTGTTTAATGTCTGTATCAAGATCTTTGGCAATATTTGCTATGACAGAGTCTTTCCTCATTTCTTCTACAATAGAATAATGAATCTGACCTGAAATTGAATGACACAGCCATGATAGTAAGAAGGAAAATATTACTTGCCATCGGATTCCTTTGTATGTTGCTGTATCATCCTTCAGTCGATCTTTTCCCATTGTCTGCACTCTTCAAAAACAGAATGCTAAGTATTTGTAATCCAAACAAGAAATTTGGGAATTGATCAATTATTTTTGTATAATGATGTGACTGTATAGAGAGAATCCAGAAAAATGGCTGTTCCTTCTCCTGCAGATCTACAATGTGTGTGAATGATGAAAATACCAGTGACTCTCCAGTTCTGTGTTCCTCTATATTTTGGTCAAACAGCGGCGCTCTGAGGCGTAAGTGTGGAATTGCAGCACAGAATTACAGAATGTGTTTATCTTTTGTATTTATAGATTAAATAAGTTATGTATATACACTATTACTAAAGGAAATGTGTTTTATTTCAAAATGTAATTTGAAGAATAATCTCCATAGTCATTTACAAAATATCTAGATACTTGTACTATGGCTAAGTATATTAGATGTTTACATGTTCAGTATATGTCAATACATGTTTATAGGTTTATCTAAACATGAGATTTACATGAACTAACCAGGGAAGTTTGATAATAAAATATAAGCACTTAACTATAGTTGTTTTTTTTTGGCTCTCCGTCTCATTTTTTCATTAAATGTCATTCACTAGTAATCTTGTTTGATGGAGACATTCTAGGGTTAAGCTGCAAACATATTCCACTGAGGACCATTTACTAAACATTTGAGGTCCATGTGAAATGAATTAAGGTAGCTAACATTTTCTAGTTTTGATTGAGTGCCATAGTTTATGATTATTTGGGTTCTAGTCATTAGGACTAAAATTTAGTAACTAGCATAAGATGTTAGGCAATTTTACCCGTCTGGACAAAAATATTGTCAGCCATTAAATAATTCAAAAAATTCATAAGATTTGGGGAAGAGCAGCAGCTACATTAAATAAACTAGTACGTAACTTTGCCTATATAAAACATATAACTATGTCAAGTCAAAAATAAAAGAGCAGGAAAATGAATACTTCCAACAGATATCTATTGAGTCATCTAACTGAGTCAGCAGTGCATGCCAGTAGCCAGGGCTAAGGACATATATATAAATAGTCCCAAGCAAAAACTCTAATAGGTCACATGGACAACCATGTTCAGAGTCAGAATGTCAGGCACACTTTTTGCTTTTATTTCCAATGATCAAGAGTGGATGTTAAACATAATCTCAACTATGTAACTCAATGCCACCACTTTTTTAATGTAACCCCATAACATGCAAATTTTTAAAAGAAAATATTTATCCAACACATATTACTCACTGTGGCTGTTCTATCTAGGCCAGGGCCCCAGAAGCTTCCTTGTTTCAAAAACCATGTCCCATGTGATGCACCCACCCCATAATGTGTTGGGCCCTGTCCCTGGCGATGTAGGAGACATGACCCTGTCCCCCACTTTAGTCACCATGATGGGAGCATGCTCACTCCTTCACTGCAATAAAGGGGGCTTGCCATGACAGGGACTCTGTAGGCAGGTCTAGGGGACAAGAAAAAAAAAAAAAGTATGTTATTTTTTTTTTAGCCTGGGCAGACTCGTTATAATGAAAAGAAACTAAAATGAATAACAGAATTGTCCAAACTTTGTACTTATGGTCAAAATAAAACAGTAGGTATTTCTTGCTGTATGCCCTATCCCATGGAGCCCATTTTAGTCACTAACACAACAGGTCTTTTGGTAGATAGAGTTTCAGATTTGGTTGTCCTATGTTACCAGAGTAGATTTTGGAAATCTGAAAGCATTTACATTGTGGGTAATAATAATACACCACGTGGATTTCACATAAAAAGAAAATAAGATTCAAGTGGCCATACCAATTATTCTGGAATATTCTGGAGGCTGTGGGGTAAGTGAACAATTATTGTTTTGCAGTTCTGTGGAAACTGAGAACTTTTCCCACTTAGCACATGAATAAAATAAAATAAAATTGTATATCCCTTGCTCATGTGATTGAGAAATTCTACAGGTGGGGGCAGATTATTTTTAATGATGAAGGTATTTTAATTTAGAAGCCTGGAGCCTATGGGAATGTAAGCAAAAATGTTGATTGAATTTCACATAGGTCTTTAGATCTTTACATCACTAAAACAGATGAGTTCAGCTTCACTTTACTGTACTTTGAATGTGGTTAAATACTTCATTCATTGAAAAAAATCTGAAAGGCATAATTTACAGTGCATGCAAACAACAGCTTGTCTCCCAAAAGAATCTTGTGACACACATCTCACAACATAACTGCACAGTGGTACAAATAGTACATAGCATATAGGATTGTGACCCTATAGTGTAGGTCACCCTTTAATTTTGAAGAAAAGGAGGTGTATGGGGTTGTGACCTAATAGAAGAGTAATCAAGAACTCCTAATTAGAGATGAGTGAACTTTTTTCGGTTTGGACAATTCGCCAAAATTTTCCCAAGAAATTAGGGTTTGGCTGAACTGAAGTTTTACCAAACTCGCTCAAAAAATACAAAAAATAAGCCTACCTTCATCCCCGTTGCCATGCCTGTCTCTGATGAAGTCCACGGCCCCAAATGGGCTTTTGGCATCTTGTTCCCCAATGAAGGGAGGACTATTTATATTAGGAGTGACCTGTGACATCACTGGTCATGCTCAGTAAAAGTAGGCCCTCCCTGCAGTGAGGAGCAAGCTGTAGCTGAGAGCTGGGAAGACTGACAGATGCCATCTGCATGCCTGGTGTCCACCAATCTCTCCGCCTGTCAGTGTCAGTAAGCGGAGGATGGCCTGGGACCAGCCTTTGTATTTTTTGGAGACAGCAGTGGTTTAAAGGTAAGTATGGGTGAAAAATGTGTCTGTTATTTGTTACAGTCTGTGAACTGATAAGGGGTCCATTAGACCCAGAAAGATTGGCAGCCAGAGATATCCCTACACCTAATGCACAAGAGACAGCTTTAACCATACAGTAATGTGTAAGATACTTAAAATCCAGCTACAGCTGTTGTGTTTTAGGTAGTAAAAAGTAAAAAAACAAACTAAACTACAGCCTGTTACTTAATTAAGAAGATGTATAATATATTGTAAATAAATTAACGCCACACCTTTGCATTTAAATGTAAAATAGTATGAAATAGATATTATAATACAAGACAAAAAAAAATATCTAAAATGTATTCACTGTTTCTTCAAAGTATCCCACAAGCACACAATTTGCTATATACATTCTTTTTTTTATAAAATAAGAATTATTTTAAAAGTTTGATATATATATTCAATCTTGGATTGCTGGACATACAGTATGGTAAATATAATGCCACCAATATCAACAGAAAGAAAGACACAGCATGATACAAGCAATACTACATAAACCTATAGACAGTATTACCTACATTTCAGAGATCAGCAATAATTAACATGCACATGCACCTTGGGAACCTCTGTTTTAAATCACTGAATTCTCCCCAGTCTGAACATGTGACATCATCGACATGTGACCTGCAAGTTCACAATCCAATAGGTCACTCCCAGTTAATGAGCACACTGTGCAGGTGCAGTGGATGTGACTCCCATGAAGCAAGGATCTATTCAGCAACAAGTAAAAATAATAGGATGCAAAAGCCTCTCTTGCTAGAGTAATCATGACATTTCTTGAATCACGGGGGACCTTATAGACAATGATCTATAGAAAATCTAGCCTTATTTTCTGTGACAGGTAGGACAAATGAATTATAAGAACCTTTTTTGTGAGTTAACCTTCCTGATGGATGCTGCCAGCTGTAAATGATCTTAAATCTCAATGCAATCTAACTCTTTTGGTTCATGGGAGCAGCCATGATGAGTCTACTGTGGTATGCTGCCCGACTGACTTCTATTAAGAGAAGAAGAGTGGGGGAAGTGCTTTGTCTCATACATCTCAATAAAAGACAATGGGGAGTGATGCTGCAGTAATCTCATTTTCAATCTGCTTTGCACACACACACACACACACACACACACACACACACACACACACACACAGCTCTTACCTAGAAGAAAGTATGTGAAAAGCAGAAATAGAACATGGTTTACCCCTTTAAGTGCCAGCCTACCTGGTGATTTTGTCACCCTCTGTTGCCAGACCACTTTTCATTATTCAACTGTGATTTTTGAAATCCAGGAATTTCCTAGGAAAATTATCTGGGCTTTAAAGTGGACCGTCACCCATGGGTGATCGGCCCGGGAATCTATAAGATTCCCGGGCCGATCATCCCCCTCACCGCGGGACATCCGAGATCGGGATGTCCCGCGGTGAGGGACCCCCCCAAAACCCCAAAAGAACTCACCTGACCGGCGGCGGCAGCGGCCGCCGCCGCCTCCCGCGCGCTCCTCTAGCCGAGGGGGCTGTCAGAGGGGCGCGCGGGAGGCGGCGGCGGACGCGCTGCCTTGTCCGCCGCTTGTCCGTGGGAGCGTGGTGAGGTGAGTTTGGGGGTTTCTGGGGGGTTTTACACAGCGGGGCACCCCTAATCGGGGTGCCCCCCTGAAGTGGACCAAAACCCAGGATAGTCAAAATCCTGGGTGTTGGTCCACTTTAAGAAAAAATTACTTGTTTGACCTTGTTTTAGTGTTTTCTTTGTAATAAAAAAAGTTTTTCACTAAAATCATATTGCATGTAAAAGCCCAATTTCTTCCAGTTACAATTGTTAGACACCGTTCCCTGCCCAGGAGACTCCCCTAAACTAAAATAGTGCATTCGGAGATTTTCAGATAAAATACAACTGCTATGCGCATTTTGCAGTTTTTCAAGAGAAACAACCCTTTACATTTGAAATACCACCACAAACTATTTTTTCTCTGTAGGTACACACATCAAGC
Source organism: Gastrophryne carolinensis (assembly GCA_027917425.1). Classification (NCBI taxonomy): domain Eukaryota; kingdom Metazoa; phylum Chordata; class Amphibia; order Anura; family Microhylidae; genus Gastrophryne; species Gastrophryne carolinensis. Next base: position 76,598,376 of record CM051238.1, read on the forward strand.
TTTCTAGCCATACCAGGCTTGTTGACATGGGCACAGTATTCTAGAAGTAATTCCTCAATGAATTATTTTGTTGCACAGGGTTTAAAAGAGCAGAATCAAAGCCATGTTTTCCTAAAAAAAAAAACTATATGGAGGCTACATGCCAGCATAGCCAATGTGTCCGGGACTATTCTGCCCCCTAGACTTTGGAGAGGCAGGTAATGGGGGGCTGGGGGTTTTATGGCAAGTCACCCACTAGCTGCAGGTGACTTACCATACCCCGTGCCATATGAACGGTTCACTGAGTTAACTGCAAAAACACACACACCATTAGAAAAAATTGACATCTATAAAAACAAAAAACAGATGTGGTAATCACTGGAGAGGAGTGTGAGGAGGCAGGTAATCAGAGGATCCCATGCCGCTCCACCCCTCTCTCCAGTGGTCACCGAATCTGAAGATCTCAGGCCCGGAATGGCATGATGTCATCTGCCCCACCCCCAAGCAGGTGGGGCTAGAGGTGGCAGTTCAGCAAAGGTCCGTACATTTTTATTAATTTCTTTTACAGCTCTTATGGAATCGAGGGGTCTATTCCTGGCCCTCTCCTTAAGCTAGGGGAACATGGGGGGGTTGGAGGCCCCCCTGGGAGAAGAAGAGACCTGGCCAGATTGATTGAGGGGTCAGGTGAGTTGCCTTTTCTTCTGGCCGCTTGCAGGGGGGAGAGACAGGCACATAAAATTTACCTGGCTGTTGTTTAATGGAGGAGAGGCAGCCACGTAAATTTTACGTGGCTGGTGCTAGAAGGGTTAAGGCCAACTATAGTTGGTTATGACCAGCTAAGCATCAAATCACTGTTATTATTTGATATTATAAAAAAACATTATATTATATAGTAATATAATTACCAGGTTTGAACAATTCTTTATCTGTTCCTCTGTGGAATCCAAATCAACTAAGTGTTACAAATTTAAAATATCAAAACTTTTTAAATAATTTACTCACATTTGTGGTACTGTGAACTGCTAATGGGGGGTTTACATGTTCATTTCCAAACCCTGAATCATCAGCATCAATTAGATTTTCTACAGGAACCTCTTGTTTGGAGTTGACATAAGTAAAGTCATTTTCACATGAATCCAAAGCCACACAAACATTGTATGAGTAAGGAAGGGATAAAGTTGCATCACTGTACATAGAGAGAATCCGGGGGTCAATTGTTGGATACAGATTTGTGGTGAAAGATCCAAGTGGTGGAGCAGATTTTGGTTGCCTGCACTTTGAAACAAAGACTAGCATGACAGTGATAATAAATAAAAAGGAAATGACAGCTAGGGCGATGACTAAGTACAGCTTCAGATTTGTAGGAGAATCTTTATTCATCTGACTATTTATCTTAGGCACCATCTGCTGGATATTATCTGCAACCAGGAGACTAATTGTGACAGTAGCTGAAAGAGAAGGGACTCCATTGTCCTTTACTATTACTACTAATTTATGTTTCAGTACATCCTTCTCTTGAAAGATACGAGATGTTCTGATTTCTCCTGTATGCTCATTAATGAAGAAGTAAGATGGTTCTGATGACTGTATGAAATGATACGAGAGCCAGGCATTATGGCCAGAGTCAGCATCCACAGCAACAACCTTTGTTATTAAGGAACTTTGTTCCGAGTTGAAGGGCACCATTTCATACATAGGGGACCCCCCACTCTCTGAGGATGGGTACAAAACTTTGGGTGTATTGTCATTTTGATCTACTATATGGATAATTAAGGTTGCATTGCTGCTCAGAGGTGGGGATCCATTATCTGTAGCAGTCACTTCTAAGACAAACTCCTTATTTTGCTCATAGTCAAATGATTTCTGGGCATATATAGTTCCAGTCTCTATATTGATAGCTAGATAACTTGTCAATGGAAGAACTTGAGCATTTGTTCCAGAAATTGCATACAAGAATTTAGCATTGTTTCCAGTATCTGCATCTGAAGCTTGCACACTGTATATTGAAGCTCCTGGTAAGTTGTTTTCTGGTACATAGGCAAGATAAATGGATTTGGTGAACATTGGTGGATTATCATTGATGTCTGAAATGTCCACTTGGATGATTCTTCTGCTAGAAAGTCGAGGAGATCCATTATCAGTGGCAACAATTGTAATATTATAACTGGATACCTTCTCTCTGTCCAAAGCAGTTGTAACAATTCGGTAGTAATTACTGGATAATGCCTGTAAATTAAATGATGTAGCCCTCTCAAGTTTGCATTCAACTTCTCCATTAGCTCCAGAATCTTTATCATGAACTCTTATGACAGCCAGTTCTGTTCCAGGCGAAGAATCCTCAGGAATTGGGGATGATAATGAGGTGATGGATATTGTAGGGGCATTGTCGTTGTCATCTATTATTTCTATCAATACCTTACAATGAGCAACAAGACCTCCACCATCCTTGACTTGCACTGACAGCTCATAATTTTTTGTGACTTCATAATCTAATATCTTGTTTGTTTTAACTTCACCAGTTACAGGATGAATATTAAAAGTGTCTGTGTGGTGGACATTTGCCGATGTTTTGCTAAGGGAATAGGCAACCTGTCCATTAACACCTTCATCCTTGTCAGTGGCATTTATAGTTGTTATTGTAGTGTTAACTGGAGTATTTTCATACACACTAACTTTGTACACCTCTTCTGAAAATACTGGATAATTATCATTAGCATCAGTGACAATGATCCTAATTAAGGCAGTTCCAGATCTTACTGGAATTCCCCCATCTGATGCTGTTAACATCAATTCATGTACATTTTGTGTTTCTCGATCTAGAGGTTTCTCCAGCACAAGCTCCACAAATTTACTGCCATCTAGGTTCACATTTTCATTTAATGAAAAATACCGACTGTCACTAAGCTTGTATGATTCTATCGAATTTGATTCAATATCTGGATCTACTGCACTTTGTAAAGTAAATCTTGTTCCTGGTGAGGTGGATTCAGTCATTTCCAAAATGAATGTGTCAGGATAAAAGACAGGAGCATTATCATTTATATCCTGAATTTCTGTTTTAATAATAAAGACACTGAAAGGATTTTCAACCACAACATCAAATGTTAGGAAACAGGTAGCTTCAGCCCCACACAGTGTCTCTCTGTCTATCCTGTCCTTCATATACAGATTGCCATTATTTGGGTTTACATAGAAATATGTATCAGAAGCATGACTTACAATCCTCAGTTTTCTAGATGAGAGCTGTTTAATATCTATATCAAGATCTTTGGCAATATTTGCTATGACAGAGTCTTTCCTCATTTCTTCTACAATTGAATAATGAATCTGACCTGAGACTGAATGACACAGCCATGATAGTAAGAAGGAAAATATTACTTGCCATCTGATTCCTTTGTATGTTTCTGTATGCTCCTTCATCTGATCCCTTCCCGTTGTATGTAGTCTTCCAAAATAGAATCTAATCATTGATGAGTATTTGTAATCCAACTCTGAAAATTTGGCATTGGTCAATTACTTTTGTATAAAGAACGTGATTGTGTAGAGAATCCAAAAAATGGCTGTTCCTCTTCCTGCAAATCTGCAATGTGTGTGAATGGAGAAAACACCAGTGGCATTCCAGTCCTGTGTCTTGCTATATGTTGGTCAAACAGTGGCGCTCTGAGGCATAAGTAGGGAACTGCAGCATGAAAATAAATAGTCTTTGTATAAAAGAATTTTCATAAAATTAAACTAACCTAAATTAATGTAACTCTCTGTTTTAAATATAATTTAGATAAAGTGTATGTGTACAATGTTGTAAATTACATTTTTTATTGCAAATGTGAAATAATTTCTATGGTCTTTTATGAAAATAAAAAAAAATCTATGATTTTTATCCATGTAGTGAACCTTTGGATGTTTGTACTATACCCAAACAAGAAAACACAGGGTTTCTCATTCATATATAAAGTTAAGTCATGTTTATCCAACATATGAGCATGGCATTACATCTTACTAAAGGGGGTTCACATGCTTGGGTATTCCAAATGTGGATGTCTCTTAGAGAAAGGATAGCACAGAGTCTTTCAGACATTAATGTCACAGCAGTGAGGAATATAAACTGAAAAATGACCAGTAAGTTATTAATGTTATATCATTTTTAGTTCTTCATTACAATGCCATTAACTCTTCATCTCATGTGGAAGCTCTTCACTTTAGCATGACAGGCAGTTTGGTGAGCTTTCCATCTTCCAAAGCACAAACCTTTTTTTTCTAATGTTATTCTTCTCTTGGAGTTTTGTACTAGGGTTGTTTTCTATGTAAGAATCAGACGTTTTGCATTTCACATTTTCTGTACATCCAGCCAATATATATCACGCAGAGCAGAGAACAGCAGGGATATCAAAGTCTGAGATGGTACCCCTGCTCCATTCACACTAGTCTGATGAGCAGGGATCCTGTTGCATTGTAACATGCTCTGCAAATCTCTTCATTTTAGGAAAACTGGAACCCGTGAATAGCTGAGTAACTAGACCGATCCTATGGTTTCAGGAAGAGGTGACTTCTGGGAATTCCAAATTTAGATGCCTGCCTAGGGCCTTTTAAAATGGACAAAAATGATTTTCAGTCTTTTGGTCTATCAGCAGCTATACATAGTTACATAGTTACAAAGATATACGTCCATCAAGTTCAACCAAGGGTGGTGTTGGTTTTTGGGTTTTTTTTTGCAACTGATAACAGCTAATAGTAACTGTTAATTTTACTGTCTAAATAAGCATCTAATTTTTGGAGCTGTTAGCAGTCAATGTAGCCAACTTCTGTGGGAGGCTATTCGACAGCTTTATAGTTCTTATGGTAAAAAAAAAGATTGTCGCCTCCAGAGATTGAACTTCTTTTTTTCCAGTCTAAGGGAGTGCCCCCTTTTCTTTAGAGAGGATTTTATCTGAAATAGTGTTTGCCCATATTTTTATATTGCCCATTTATATATTTATACAGTATATAGTATATTAATCATGCCCCCCTTAGTTGTATTTTCTCAAGACTAAACAGATTTAATTCTTTCCTCATAACTAAGATCCTTCATACCTCTTATTAGTTTGGTAGCTCTTCTCTGCATCCTTTCTATAGTCAGAGAGTCAGTTCTATGAACTGGTGCCCAGAACTGGATGGAATATTCCCAGTGCCTTGTAAGGAGGCAAAATGAGATCCCTATCCCGTGATTTCATGCCTCTTTTAATGCATGATAGTATCTTGGTGGCCTTGGAAGCAGCTGCTTGGCATTGCATGCTCCTATTTAGCCTGTGGTCTACCAGTACCCCCAGATCCTCCTCAACTAGTGACTCTCACAGTTTTACTCCCCCAAAGACATATGTGGCCTTCAGGTTATTAGACCCCAGGTTCATGACTTTACATTTCTCCACATTGAACTTAATTTGCCAAGTGGATGTCAAAGTCAGCTTGAAGCTTGTGAACATTGTCAATAAACTGCACTGTGCTACATATCTTTGTGTCATCTGTAAAAATAAAGACAGTGCATTTAATTCCAACTTTTAAGTTGCTTATAAACAAGTGAAATAAAAGTGGGCCCAGCACTGAACCCTGGGGTACACAGCTTACAACCGGTAACCATTCTGAGTAGGTATTATTGACCACAACTCTCTGCAAATGATCCTTCAGTCAGTTTTCAATCCAGTTACAAACTGTATTTTTTATTCCTGAAGATATCTATTCCCCCAATAAGTGTCTAATTTAAAATGCTTTTTCAAAATCCAGAAAAACTATATCCACAGCTGCTCCTCTGTCCAGGGCCTCATAGAAGCCAATCAGGTTAGTCTGGCAGCTTCTGTCCTTAGTAAAACCATGCTGGTTGTCATTTATAATATTATGCATAGTTACATATTTGTGTATGTAGTCCCTTAATAGCCCTTCAAGCTATTTTGAATGTTAAAATTACAGGTCTGTTATTGCACGGAGAAGATCTAGAGCCCTTTTTTAAAGGGCACCACATTTGTCTTGCGTCATTTCCTTGGCACTATACCAGTTGCTAGAGATAGAGCACAATGCTCTATCTATGAAAGCACAATCAATGTTTTATTTTTCTGAATTCAGATTTTCATTGGGAGACACATTCTACTTAAATGATGTATTTCTTAAAGGGACTGTCCATGCAGCCAATAAAACATCAAACATTTACCTTTTGTCCTTTGTCACCGAAGAGATGCTGAGATAGTGAGTTTTGCACCATTCACGTCCAGTCTCCAATCTCCAGACCTTGACATGCATGACCTTTCCATTGCAGTAAATGAAGTGGGTTTGCTGTGGTGACTGATGGAGCAGGAAGGTCACTCATCATAGAAGCCACCCATTGTCTTAATATTTGGCCTGGACAGTGCAAGACTCAATCTCATGATCCACTAAATGTATGAGCACTGTACTAGCACAGTCATGGAAGACAAAATGTAAGTTGTTTTTGGTTGCCTGAACAGTCCCTCTAAAGAAGAAAAGCTTGATGGGAGTTCTTTACATGGCACATGCACTACATTACAAATGAAATGTATCAAGCTTTAAAATATACTTATATATACTCATATTTTAGTATCTGAAGCAAAATGACACCAGTGGTAGTGTTCTTCTATACCTCAAAAAGCAAGTTTAATAGCAACTGAATTGCAAATTCTAGATTAGATATCTTCACCCATAGATAAAGGTAAGTATGCATTATAAACAAGCCTTTCCATCAATGGATATTCGTTAACTTAGTACAAGTTTAGAACCATCTTGACTTTTGAATGGTTTCTCTTTTTTTTTAAATTACCTTCATTTAAAAAAGTATTAAAAGTCAGGTTCAATCAATGCAACATACTTGATTTATGACTGTAAACCAAGTCATATGGTGCAGGCTCTTGCTAAGTCAGCATGAAAAGGAGGCAGGCCAAAGGTGGCTATCACTCATGCCCATTGGCTTACCATGTCTCTACCTCAGTCCTTTCTTAATGTGTTTATATCACCATATACAGTCATTTGTGAAGTGAGTACACACAAGTGAACCACAGCCATGAGTGCACACACATGCCCGGAGCGATTGGCTGCCTGATCTACGGCACCTTGGAAATAAGCATATGTCGCAACCTTCTGACCTTCAAAACCATAAATAAAAATGTACTTTAATCATACTGTAGACTGCTACTGTTGCCTAAAAATTGTGTTTAACCATATGGAGTTTTTCAAACTTCTTTAAAAACTTCTTTGGATCTCTAATAACTTAGTAACCCTTTCATTAGTATCAAATAAAGTTCAAACAACACTCTGGTGTATCTGCAGTTCAAGCATTGTGCTGTATGTTTGACCCGGTCAGTTATTATACCTTGCACAGCACTTTAGGAGAAGATGGCGCTATATAAATAAATAATAACAATTCTAAGGTCCTTGATAGGAATCTCCCTTTTTACAGTTCAAATTTAGCTTGTTACAAAAAGGATAGTTAAAGGGAAAGTCTACTTTTGATTACATTTTTGAATGTGTATATTTTTGTGTACCAAAAGGATGTCTTCAAGGTTTTTTCTCATGTTGGAATTGGAAACTGTGTGAAATATGTTACTATTAGCCAACTCCAAGTCTTTACACCAAGTGAGAAACCTTCACACATCTGTTATCTTCTTGTAGATCTTGGTGTACATTCCATATCATCCTTTTAATTTTAATTTAAAGGACCTTTAATCCTTCTTTGGAGGCAATGTTAATGTTATATTTTCAAACTTAACACATGGTTTATATTGTGAAATCCACCTGTGACTGTTACTATTTAAATTAAAGGGTTTTTACACTTTGTGATTTTATGACCACTGCGCCACAGGGCCAACTGACTCTAATTGGCCATTCCCCTCTACAATCAATGAGTGACACCCTCATTTCCCTGGACCTTCATAATAGTGATAATGTAATTACCTCACATGACTATAGGGGTATCGTTAAACCCCCAAAGCGTGTCAGGAAGACAGATACTTCATTATAGTATGCTTTTAATTTGATTCAGTAAGGTTAAGTTTTAGATTTGTGATATCCAACGGTAGCTGGCACCCTGTTTTCTTGGTGTATATTGCCTGTAGAAACATATAGGAGGTAATAAAAGCTGCCTCCATAAAACACAAATGTTCTAACATAGACAAAAATTTTAAAAAACACTATGGGGATTATTTAAGAACGGCTAGGACCAGGTAATGCTACCTAACGGCAAAGAGCATCTTGTGAACGCTGGGCTCTGTACTTGAAACCACATTTAAGAAAGCGAATCTGGTGAGTGTCTCTAACAGAGCCAAGTAGCGTCACATGTATTACTAAAGGGCAGCTCAGTGTGTATTGCCGGCGCTATAGGTTCACATATTACCTTTCGCTCAGTGTCGCTCTGCCATACATTTCAGTTGTTTTTTCGTTTGTTGGTGTTTAAATAGCATTTTGAGCAATAAATCTTTATTTTTATTTTTTGCTGAAAGCATTGTGTTACCTCTCCTGGCCTGCAAACATTTTTATACATTTTTTCTTATTTTTTATTTATGTTATTTTAATATTATTTGCAGAATTGTATGTGCAGGTACGAAAGTGCCATTGTCACAGTGTTAAAACAATGTCATTCCATGTGTTTTTGCTTTTGCTTTGTTACTGGTGTATATGTGGTCGAAAAACAGACTTTGATCACACAGCATTTGGTGCTCTATGCAAGAGCACCCAGCTTAAAGTGGACCAACACCAGGATTTTGACTGTCCTGGTTTTGGTCCACTTCGGTGCGGCATCCAACCACAGTGGCTCTGAGCGCTGGAGGCCACGTCTCGCGCTTCCTTCTAACAGGGAGCGCGCCCGCGCCGGCCATTCACAAGCGGGTGTGCGCCCTGCTAGAGGGAAGCACGAGACGCGGACGCGGCCCGCACATGCGCCGTTGGAACGGGGTTAAGGTAAGGTTTGTGGGCGTCCTGGGAGGTTTCACCCCGCAGGACATCCCGATTTTGGATGCCCTGCGGGGAAGGATCTGATCCCCCCTGGGTGTTGGTCCACTTTTAGAGCACCGATGCCAAGATCGGTCGCTGCAGCGTTGTTCTCTTGTTCGATGTGGTGTAGTCTTGGGCACTCTGACCTTAGGACACAACCTAGCATTCTCCATTGGCTCTGCAGTGAATCAGGGACAGTGCTTCTACAGTACCCACCACACATCAAATTCATCAATGCCGGTCTGGATACTACAGCAACCACTACACTAGGTTAAAACGCTCGACACCTGCTTACAGCGCCGACTCGCTCTAAGCTCCGCTATACAGACGCTCATCTGCCAATACGTGGCGCTAGTAGTGAATCATCCTCCACATCAGTTTAGCATGTTGAGGACATCCTTTTGGTACGAAAAATATACACTTTCAAAAATTCTAATGAATGTGGATTTACCATTTAAGTTATTAAAAGCAAGACATATTGCAATCATAATATTGTCAAACTAAAATGTGAAAATATTTAGTATGTAACTTACAAAGGCAAAGTTAATACTTAATATATATTTACCTGTACAGAATTATTAGAAGATAATGGGCCATTAACATTTTCATTTCCCAAGCCTGAATCATCAGCATCAATAAGATTTTCTACAGGAACCTCTTGTTTGGAGTTGACATAAGTAAAGTCATTTTCACAAGAATCCAAAGCCACACAAACATTGTATGAGTAGGGAAGTGATAAAGTTCCATCAGTGTACATAGAGAGTATCCGGGGGTCAACTGTTGGATACAAATTTGTGTTGAAAGGTCCAAGCGGAGGAGCTGATTTTGGCTGTTTGCACTTTGAAATAAAGACTAACATTACTGTAATAATGAATAAAAAGGAAATGATGGCTAAGGCAATGACCAAGTACAGCTGTAAACTGGTTGTTGAATCTTCATTCATTTGGTTACTTATTTTAGGCACCATCTGCTGGACATTATCTGCAACCAGAAGACTTAAGGTGACTGTCGATGAAAGAGATGGATCACCATTGTCCTTTACCATTACTACTACTTTATGTTTCAGTATGTCTTTATCTTGAAGGGCACGTAGTGTCCTGATTTCACCTGTTTGATCATTGATAATAAAGTATGATGGGTCTGCTGATTGTATAATATGATAAGAAAGCCAGGCATTGTGCCCTGAGTCATTATCCACAGCAACCACCTTGGTTATTAAAGAACCTTTTTCAGAATTTACGGGCACCATCTCAAACAAATATGATCCGCCAAGCTCTGAAGGTGGGTACAAAATTTTAGGGGCATTATCATTCTGATCCACTATACGTATTGTTAATGTTGCATTGCTGCTTAAAGGTGGGGATCCATTGTCTCTTGCAGCTATTTTCAGGACAAATTCTTTATTTTGCTCATAATCAAATGATCTCTGAGCATAGAGAACTCCGGTCTCTTTATTGATGGATACATAGGTAGACAATGAGAGATCTTCAGAATTTGCCACAGAAACTGAGTAAAAGAATATAGCATTGTCTCCAGTATCTGCATCTGAGGCTTGTAAACTGTATATTGAGGCTCCTGGTAAGTTGTTCTCTGGCACATAAGCAACATACGAAGATTTCATAAACTTTGGCGGATTGTCATTCACATCTGAAATGTCCAGTTTGATGGTTTTTCTGCTTGAAAGTGAAGGAGATCCTCTATCAGTAGCTAAAATTGTGATATTATAACATGAAACAGTCTCTCTGTCCAAAACATTTGTTGTAACAATTCTGTAGTAATTAGTGGATGATAAAAGTAAATTAAAATATGCGTCTTCTACAAGTTTGCAGTCAACTTCTCCATTAGCGCCAGCATCTTGATCATGAACTCGTATGAAAGCTATTGCTGTGCCAGGTGTGGCATCCTCAGATATTGGGGAGGTTAATGAGGTGATGGATACCCCAGGAGCATTGTCATTCACATCTATAATTTCTATTAATACTTTACAATGAGCAACAAGACCACCTCCATCCTTGGCTTGTACAGACAGCTCATAATGTTCAGTTAGTTCATAATCTAATTCCAGTTTTGTTTTAATTTCGCCATTTAGGGGATTAATTTGAAATGTGCCTGTGTGATTCCCTGATGTTTTGCTAAAGGAATATGTGATCTGCCCATTAACCCCTTCATCCTTGTCAGTGGCATTTATATTGGTTACAGTTGTGTTAATTGGAATATTTTCATACACACTGACTTTATACATTTGTTGTGTAAATACAGGGAAATTATCATTGACATCAGTAACAATAATGTTTATTAAAGCTGTTCCGGTTTTTACTGGATTCCCCCCATCCAATGCTGTTAATATCAATGTGTGAACATTATGTATCTCTCGATCCAGAGGTTTCTCCAGCACAAGCTCAATAAATTTACTCCCATCTGGATTTACCTGTTCATTCAGTGAAAAATGCAAATTGTCACTAAGCTTATATGTCTGAACAGAATTAATTCCAATATCCAAATCTTCTGCACTTTGTAAAGCAAATCTTGTTCCTGGTGATGTCAATTCAATAGTTTCCAAACTGAATGTATCAGGATAAAATACAGGAGCATTATCATTAATATCCTGAATTTCTATTTTTATTGCAAAAACATTAAATGGATTCTCAGCCACAGCATCAAAAGTAAGGAAGCAAGCTGTTGATGTTCTACATAATGACTCTCTGTCTATCCTGTCCTTCACATACAGATTGCCATTATCCAGACTGATGTAAAAATATTTCTCAGAAACATGAGATTCAACCCTCAGTTTTCTAGATGAGAGCTGTTTAATGTCTATTCCAAGATCTTTGGCAATATTCGATATAACAGAGTCTTTCCTTATTTCTTCTACAATGGAATAATGAATCTGACCTGAGACTGAATGACACAAACATGATAGTAAGAAGCAAAATATTACTTGCCATCTCCTTCCTCTGTATGTGTTTGTATAATGCATCCAATCCATAAAGATTATAGAATGAAGTGATGAATATTTGTACTCCAACAGAAAAAAAATAATCCTTTCTGTCTTCAACTCAGAATTGGAATATTCTGTATTTTGTGCTGAGAGAATCCAGAAAATGGCTGTTCCTCTTCTTGAAGATCTGCAGTGTGTGTGAGTGATGAAAATACCAGTGGATCTTTAGTTTTTTTATCAGTCTTCATAGTGGTCAAACAGCGGCGCCCTGAGGTGCAAGCAGGGAATTACAGCATAGAAGTTTCTCTACAGTTAAGTTAAAGTATTTGTGTAAATGTACTCATAATTTAAGATTAAAACTGTAAAATAATAAGATAAAGGTAAATCTGAGTTTACACTACTTTTCTATATTATTTGGATCAGACAACAGTTTTTTTTCTACTTTATGTGTTAAGTGAGAAGAAAAAGAGAAAAATTGCAAAGGCTCTTAAAAAATAAAATAAATAACCACCATAGCATTGAGAAAAGATTGCTCTTTATAAAAATGAAGCTCAATTTAATACATTTAAAGTATTCAGACAGCACATTAAGACGACTAGGGTACAATAAAAGTTACAATAAATAGCTAATGTAAGACTCACTGTGCATTGCTAACACAAAAATATTTAAGGCTCATTCTTTGTTAAAACAACTCAAGCACCAACAAGTAATTAACAAAATTGTTATTTAATTAGTTGTTTAATTAAAAAAATCATTAACTTTTAATAAGAGTATCCAAAGTTATCATAAGAAAATTTCTATCAGGGCTGAGGCAATGTGCCATATTTATGATGTGGGCCATGTAGCACCTTTTTTTGGATATAGTGAAATTTTTTAATTTCTTAAATCAGACGCTGAGGCCAAAAAAGTGGTGCTGTGTGGCGCTGATCCTAGCGCTCAATATTAACAAAGTGAAAAGTTTAGGGGCTGTGATACTGGTACTCATTGCAAAGAAACACATATAATAATGGAGGGTTCTAATCGGTGGCAGACTTTGTAAGGAGCGGAACCCTAAGGAATTACAATTATTTTTGGATCCCTCTATATGTGGTTAGAGCCATTGAGACCTGAACTGATCTTTTCTCCATGGCAAGTCCCTTGTTTTCTCCCAAGCCACATGGGGACCTTATTTGATATGCTGCCATGCCATCTTTTAATTTTTAATGTATACCCACAGACACTTATATCTAAGGTCCAAAACATCTTTGGATCTTTCATAACCAGTGACGGTCCTTTATTGGGTCTTGAACAATCCCCAGGTTTTCATAATCAATTAGTCCCTTTGGTGAAGCCTAACCAGTGAAATGCCCAAGGATAACATCCCAACCTGAAAAATAACCTGAAAGGACTTAAAACATTGGTTGTCCCCACTCCTCAGACTCGTTACGTTACCCAGTAGTCTCTCCCCATTCAAACACACATGCCCCAAAGAGCAATATGAAACACCCCTACATAAAGAGATGGGAGGGCAACCTGGGAACCTCTAGATCATTGGAAGAAGGGACTAAAATTTGGCACACTATAGCCGAATGTTCAATTAACATACAAATGGAGCAGAGCTAACAGTCTCTTTTACTGAGTTAAGTAAACAATGCTATCTTGTAATCTTCAGTGCTTTTCAATGACATTTGTTTGCTTAGCTAGGGATATCTCAGGACCCTTCAACTTTGTCCCATCTGTAACTACCCTTGTGATGACCTACAAGGTTCTCATGAAGTGCTATCTTGTCCCATCCAGGATAGCCAGAGCCCTCCCCTCATACTCAGATCAGTGCTTCAGAGGCTGTGATGCAGAGGCAACAATGATCCACAAATGGTGGTCCTGTCTGCATGTGGTATACTTTTGATCTCGAGTGACTGGTCTCTTCTTCACCCTATTTGTCCAAAATATTGATGGAGACCCTTGAACCTTGGTCCTTTTGTTCCAAAGAATAGACATACTTACTAAATTGAACAAAAACTGTCCACTCTCATTGTATTAGCTGCCCAACAATCAATAGCAGCAGCTTGGAAGAAATACTCCATCAGCTGCTTCGAATTACGGGCCCGGATGGATGGCCTTACAGTGAATGAAAAACTTACTGCAATACTTCAGGACTCACATCACAAATTCTTAAAAATGTTAGACCTCTGACTGCATCATGCCCATCTGACCATTCACCCAAGTAGCGCAACGTCTCTGTAATTACCCACAGCAAAACAGGAGTCCACCCTCCTCCTCCTCCTCCTTTTTTTGGTTTCCTCTCTCTCTTTTGCCTCCCCTCTCTTTCATCCTTACTCTATTCCTTTTTTTAATCCTCATTCCTCAGGACTAACACATAGTTTTGGAGCTCTACCTGGTTGGGAGACACTGTTGTTTTGCTACCCACCTGTGCCCAATACCTTAATCGTTCAAGATACTGCATGCTGTGGCTCTGGTATAAGTAACATTTAGTTTGGTTGTTTTTCACAATTCCATGTATATACTGATCTAGTAAAACAATGTACCAAAACCATATTGGACTGATATTGATGTTTATTGAAGTTGTTAAGACAATTTGGCAAAATGTTTGACTGAATGATTATACTATGTTATACTTGAAAAGTCAATGTTACTTTTTTAAAATAGAAAACATGATAGGCACTTTAAAATTATATCAGATTGGAACATGGCATGTTTAGCAAATATGTTATACTACTTCTTCATAAAGGATTTTCTCTAAAGTGCATCTGCAATTTATATAAAAAAATAGCAAGTGTTTTTGCCAACCTCCTTCCTTAAAGCAGTGATCCAAACAACAATGTTGCTATAGACATAGAATAACTAGTTTATATTATTATGATTATTATTATTATTATTATTAAATGATGACCTAAGAATGGCTTAAATTGTCCCTTTACTCTCTGACAACCCCACCCCCAGCTAGCCCTGAAGAAAAGATTTTATTTTGAGAATAGAGTTGCTTTAAAATGCAAAAGTGTATATCCTGTATTACAATTATGTAGTTGACTAAACATTAGCTACTAAATCAGTGGATGGACTATAATATTGTTGTTATGTGTAGAGATAGACTAAACAAGTCTATTGGTAGCTGTGCATATTCTGTAGTTCCATGCAGTCTTTTGTCTGTAGGAATGTACTGCAGTCATAACCACTTTAGGAGGCCCCAGCAGTCCAAGTCATCTTTACTGCAAAACACATGTGAAAAAAATAAAAAGGTAATATATAGTTAATAACTTCTCACTTTACTTTTCTACTTTTTCAGTGGAGCAGAATCACTTGGTGCCTGACACAGTGGGTACAGCCCTCTCAAGCCACTGTGGGAGGACAAAATAATGTACTCAACCAGCTTCGAAGACTCCCTATACTATATCAGCCAGACATTTACCCTAGACCTGCTTCCATTATTGGCTACAACTTTTTGTGACAGTACATAGAAATACAGCCCTGATTGATAGAGCTAATAATCATGTATCAATTTTAAGAGTGTATCATACTTTGACTTGTCATAAATTAAAAGTTTTGAAGCATATAGTCTGCAGTACTGTACCACCATCATTGATGTTCACTGTCTAAAAAAGTGTTTCCTAATTTTAACCCAGTGTTCTCTAAAATTGGGTTTTAAAGCTATAAATAAGTAAAATGTAAAGTGAAATCCATGAGTACTAGACTAAATATCAAATATATAATAACCATTGAAAGTTGAGCATTGTAACAATAATTAAGCCATGAAGTTATTTTAACAAATTCTAATTTATGATACAGCAATAATATTTAAAATTCAATAATGTACATGGCTACAGAATGCCCCCCCACCTCAGGTTGAAACTAAAAATGAATCCTGCTTTACCCCCCAAAAAAGAAATCTGAACTGAGCAGATGACACACCTTATCCCCTTACTCCCAACTGGACCAAGCAGCACGAAAAGAATGGAAAAGAGACAAAGGTTGGTGCCGATCAATGTCTTGAGGATGATGGTACCCTGTGCTGTTCTGAACACCCCATAGGCTGGCTATGGTGAGAGCATTCAAAACATTAGAAACACCTGCTAATTCAAAACAGATGAGTAGAGTCCTTCATATTGCATATTACACAGATACAAATAAGTACAAATAGTACAGTCACTATTTTCTAATTATCTCAATGATATTTACATGCTTTGTCAATCACCTAAAACTGTAATACAGACACATAAAACATCCATTTAAAATGCAAGAAACATACAAAAAATATACACAAATTGTTTGTGTCCCCTTCTAGAACAGTTTTGTGTTTCTGGAGCCTGAGTAATTTTTAGATAGCAGCAGATTATTTTGGGGCTACAGGTCAGATGAAGCCTCACTACAGACTGCCATGTACCGCTGTTTAGGATACACTGCTATACAACATCTAATTCATTTTGCAATCTTGTGAAAAGAAGCTGTTTGAAGTGGGCGAGCTGCTCAACTGAAAACTCCAGAGCAATCAATATATGTGACATATAAACACAAAAAATGTACAAATAAAAATACAAATAAAAAATAAAAATGTGTACATTTGTACAATATTAGGCATCTCATTTATAAGTAAATACAGTAATTGTTCTGTAGAATAATGTTTTCAACATTTAAACCAACGCAGTATCTTCCAAATGTAGATATTTTTAGTATTGATGGGTTTTGGGCCAATGTATTTTTTATACAAGGCTATAATAACTAACATATTATTTGAAATCCTCACTCATTGTTTAATTAATGTATCCACAGATATTTAATTCCCTAAATACTTTATATTGAGTGATTGATGTTGCATGCTCACAACAAATTTGTAAGATGCCTTCACAAATATAAAAACATAGGACCATCCAAGAGCAACCATTCAAATTATTTTTGTTTCAAAATTAAACCTAAACTTTTTTAACAATTTAAACAATTAAAGCATAAACTCACCTGACCAGAATTATTTGAAGATGCTGGATCATTTAGATAAACATTTCCTAGGCCTGAGTCATCAGCATCAATCAGATTTTCCACAGGAACCTCTTGCTTGGAGTTGACATAAGTAAAGTCATTTTCACAGGAATCCAAAGCCACACAAACATTGTATGAATAGGGAAGGGATAAAGTTCCATCAGTGTACATAGAGAGTATTCTGGGGTCAACTGTTGGGTACAAATTGGTGCTGAAAGATCCAAGTGGTGGAACAGATTTTGGTTGTTTGCACTTTGAAATAATGACTAATATGACAGTGATAATAAATAAAAGACAAATGATGGCTAGGGCAATAACTAAGTACAGTTGTAAACTATTGGTAGAATCTTCATTTGTCTGGCTGTTTATTTTAGGTACCATCTGCTGTACATTATCTGCCACAAGAAGACTTAAGGTGACTGTCGCTGAAAGGGAAGGGACACCATTATCCTTCACCATCACCACAAGCTTGTGCTTCAGTATGTCCTTATCGTGAAAGACATGTGATGTTCTGATTTCACCTGTTTGATCATTCATTCTAAAGTAAGATGGTTCCAATGACTGTATGAAGTGGTAAGAAAGCCAAGCATTATGTCCAGAATCAGCATCCACAGCTACCACCTTTGTTATCAGAGAGCCTTCCTCAGAGTTAAAAGGTACTATCTCAAACAAAGATGATCCTCCACTCTCTGGAGATGGATACAAAAATTTGGGTGCATTATCATTCTGGTCCACAATACGGATAAATAATGTTGCATTGCTACTCAGAGGTGGGGATCCATGATCTCTTGCAGTTACTAGCAATTTGAATTCCGTAACTTGTTCATAATCAAATGATCTCTGAGCATAGATAACTCCGGTTTCTTTATTGATGGATAGATAAGATGACAATGACAGATTTTTCACATTTGTCTCAGAAACCGAATAATAAAACTTAGCGTTGTCTCCAGCATCCATGTCTAAAGCTTGTACACTGTATATTGAAGCTCCCGGTAAATTGTTTTCTAGCACAAAAGCAGTGTAAGTAGATTTCATAAACACTGGTGGATTGTCATTAATATCAGTGATGTCCAGCTGAATCATTCTTTTACTGGAAAGTGGGGGAGATCCTCTGTCAGTGGCTAAAATTGTGATGTTATACCTAGAAACCTTCTCTCTGTCCATAATAGTTGTGGTAACAATTGTATAGTAGTTACTGGAAGACAACAGTAAATTAAAGAATGTGTCTTCTAAAAGTTTGCAGTCCACTTCACCATTGGCTCCAGAATCTTGATCATGAACTTTTATGAAAGCTATTGCTGTCCCAGGCATAGAGTCCTCAGGTATTGGAGAAGATAATGAGGTGATAGATATGTCCGGAATATTATCATTTGTATCTAATATTTCTATTAACACTTTACAATGAGCAACAAGGCCACCACCATCCTTGGCTTGTACAGACAGCTCATAATTTCTCAGGACTTCATAATCTAATTTGTGGCTGATTTTTATCTCTCCAGTTACAGGGTTTATAGTGAAAATACTTGTGTTTTGGGTGTTAGTTAAAGCTTTGCTAAGGGAATATGTTATATGTGCATTAACATCTTTATCATTATCAGTTGCATTAATAATGATTATTGTTGTGTTTACTGGAGTGTTTTCATAAACACTGACTTTGTACACTTCTTGTGCAAAAACAGGAAAATTATCATTTGCATCAGTAACTATGATCTTTATTAGCGCAGTTCCAGATTTGACTGGCTTTCCACCATCAAATGCTGTTAACATCAATTTATGAACATCTTCAGTTTCTCGATCTAGAGGTTTCTCCAGCACAAGCTCAACGACTTTACTCCCATCTGGCTTAACCTTTTCATGCAGTGAAAAATGCTGACTGGCACTCAGCTTATAGGATTGTACAGAATTGGTCCCAATATCTGGATCTAAAGCACTTTGCAAAGCAAATCTTGTTCCAGGGGATGTTAACTCAATAGTTTCCAAATGAATGATGTCAGGATAAAAAACAGGGGCATTATCATTAACATCATGAATGTCTATTTGTACTATAAAAGCATTAAATGGATTTTCAACTACAGAATCAAAGGTTAAAACACAGGTAGCTTCAGCTCCACACAGTGCCTCTCGGTCTATCCTGTCCTTTATATACAGATTACCATTATCCAGATTGACATAAAAATATTTCTCTGAAACACGAGATTCAATCCTCAGTTTTCTAGATGAGAGCTGCTTAATATCTATTCCAAGATCTTTCGCAATATTTGCTATAACAGAGTCTTTCCTCATTTCTTCTACAATGGAGTAATTTATCTGACCAGATACTGAATGACATAGCCAGGAAAATAAGAAGAAAAATACTACTTGCCATTTGATTCCTTTGTATTCCTTGTATGTCTCTGTATGAATCTTCATCCAAGCCATTCCAGTAGTCTATTTACCTCCCAAAAGGATCAGGTTAATGATAAGTATTTGTAATCCAAGGGAGAAATGTAATAAGTGATACAATGCTTGTCAAAACAAAAACTTCTAGTCCAAAAATACAAATACTCTGTATTTTATATATACAGGGAAAAAGGCTGTCCCTCCTCTTGGAAATCTGCAGTGTTTGTGAGCGATGAAAATGCCAGTGGAGCTCTATTTCTGTATTTGTCTCCATAATGGTCAAACAGCGGCGCTCTGAGGCACAAGTAGGGAATTACAGCCTAGGACTATTTTTCTATATGTAAGTTAAAGCATTTCTGTAAATGTACTTAGATTTTAAGATTAAAAATGGAAAAATAGATGATAAAGGTAAATCTGACTTGACACTACATTTAATATTATTATTATGCTCAGGGCAAAGCAACAACAACTGAAGAAAAAAGGTTTTTTTCCCCAATTTATGTATTGAGTGAGGAAGAAAAATTGTAGAGGCTCATGGCAACATGGAAATATTATGTCATATTAAGTTAAATAAATTGTTAAGAACCAAAAAAGCGTCCGCCCTTGGGACACCAAAGAGCCACAAAAGGCCCCACATTCACAATTGGCTGCACAAAGGGTATTACAATTTTTGTTAAATAACACTAAATTACGGACAAACACTAACCCCCCACACAAAATTGCCACACATCTATAATATAGAAAGAATATATAAAAAAGGATATAAAAAAACATTTACAAATAATAATTTCAACATTCATGCCAAAACCTTAAAGTGACTCAGTAAAGTGCTTATCATAATGTAACTACAATTCATGAACAAGAAACATTCATAAAAGTGTCTGAGTGTGCCAGATTATCAAAAAAGAAAACCATTATAGGTGGCAAGATAGCAGCAATACTTAGGCCAGAAAATATGCAGGGGGGCCTCCCAGATCTTCACTCTACGTGCTCCATGGGGTGACCACTTTGCAACTTTAAACAAATTGCAAGATTTTATTTTGGATTAATACATTTTATAGACAATGTATGTCCTCTGTGATACATCTCTGAAAGTATTTCACACTAAATATAATTTAATCTAAATTGGAAATAGTATGATCATATTTTGGAAGTAAGGCAATAGAAAAAGATCAAATGAAAAGCATTTAAGAATGAAACAAAAAATCATTCAGAAATGCATATAATGAAGATAAAGACCTGGCCTACTGCGATGTGGTTAACAACTTGACCCAGTTGTGCTGCAATAACAATCCTAAACCCAGGATAAACAGATGAGATGATGATCTACTTCAGGAAATCTCTTCCTAGGCTGACACCAATTCACATGGGTAAATATTGAGTTATTGAGAGTGACAGAGAGAAAATTTCAGTTCACATCACACCTGATCTGAAGCGGAGCACACTTGTGGACATGGTTCCGAAGAATGCCCAACAATGGATATATTTACTGAGGCAGCTTGGGGAATTTGGCCTGCCACAGAAAAGAATGAACAAATAGTACACAGCCTTCATCTAATCTATCTTAACTGCATCCAGTCTTGCCTGGTATGGAGGTACCACCAGAAATGACAAACAGCGAATCCAGTGAATAATTGAAACTGCATTTACCTGTAGAGTTAGAGCCAGGGCCTTAAAAATCCTCCAAGACCCAACTCACCCACTCCTCTTTGAGGCCCTACCTTTGAGAGGCAGATTTAGGGTACTTCAAACAAGGACTGATAAACTTAGAAGTTGCTTTTACATATATATAGTTATCTGCCACTACCTTAGTGATATGGCAATGCTCATCTACCATGTGAACATTGTTAGTCTCGATACCCACATATTGTGTGATTATTTTAGCTTGCATTTACCAGTTACAGTAACAGTTGATACTAAACATAAGTGTTCTATGTCCCTATACTGCTCTAGTTGCAGCAAATTTTTAGTATGTATCTATATCTATAACTGGTGAAAAAAAACATGATTCTGATCCTGATAATCATTTTCCCCTCTCTTTCTATAATGAAATCTGTGCACTAAACTACGGTATATCAAATGACTGCATTGTGCCTAAAACCACCAGTATTCCACATTAGTAATCACAGGGTTTATTTTAGGTTGTAGACTGACCTGTAACCCAAACTGATCTGCAGCATCTATACTTTACCCAAGACTGACTTGCTCAGTGAATATAAAACTGTGTGTGCACGTGCATTTTAAATGGCTGTTTTTAGCATTTTTAACACATTTTTAGGTGACAGACTACTTACCTCTACTCCCCAGATGCTGCTTGACATAAATAAAAAAAGATTGGTACTCGAAAAAAAAAAAAACAATTGGGAACACCTGTTTTAGAACACTAATTTTTTATGCGGTATTTATTTTCACAGGATTAATTTATATTAGGGCTAATATAATTTTTTGGATAGCCTGTATATTGGCACCCTGCCTGGATTCTCAGCATTTTTTGTGCCTGTTGCATAGCATTTAATGATTAGCCCACCTGTTTCAGGGAGGTACACAAGCCCTGCATATACTTTTTTAAATTTGTTTTTTCTTCATATTTTACTCTATTTTGCACTCTGTAAGATACATTTTTTTCTTCCCAGAGGTTGTGGGGATTTGTTAGGGCAATTTATAGTGAAAATGCTTACATTTTTATTTTTTTACCCGTTCTCTTATATGGGGACTATATGTCCACTTAATTCTTTTCCTAAGTGTAGCCAAAAGCAGATTGATCCTGAATAATACAAAAAATTGTAATAATGAATGTACTATCATCAACATACAAGCAGGGGTACCTCAAAATGATGCATCAGTGGTAATCAGAATACACAAGGTTTTTTTGAATTCTGAAATCTTTACATTATAATTCTCTTATTAGTAAAGAAAGTAACTATCACAATATAGTAACATACTAACATAGTATGTAAGGCTGAATAAAGACTTTAGTCCATCCAGTTCAGCCTGTTTAACTCCTTCCAGTGGTCTAGTAGCCATAGCTGGAAATGTTATTACATGCCAGGAAGGCATCAAGGCCACTTTTGAACATTTTTACTATATCCATCATTACTACCTCCTCTGGCAGCGAGATCCATAGTCTCACTGCTCTTACAGAGAAGAATCCCCTCCTATGTCGGTGGAGAAAGCACCTTTCATCTAACCTTAGTGGATGCCCCCGGGTTATGGTTACACTCCGGGGTATAAATAGATTGTGGGACAGATCTTTGTATTGACCCCGAATATATTTATACATAGTTATTAGATCACCCCTCAATCATCTTTTTTCTAGACTAAATAAACTTGGACAATCTTTCCGGGTACTCTAGCCCCCGCACTCCTTTTATTAACTTTGTTGCCCTTCTTTGAACGTGCTCCAGTTCTGATATGTCCTTCTTAAGCACAGGTGCCCAGAACTGTACACAGTATTCCATATGGGGTCTGACCACTGACTTGTACAGGGGTAAAATGATGCTCTGGTCATGAGCACCTATGCCCCTCCTGATGCACCCCATTATCCTATTTGCCTTGGCAGCAGCTGCCTGGCATTGATTACTACAGTTGAGCTTATTGTCAACTAAAACCCCTAGGTCCTTTTCCATTGTTGTTTTACCAAGTGTTTCTTTATTTAGTGTGTAATCATGACACAGATTTCTCCTTCCCATGTGCATAACCTTACATTTATCTGTGTTAAACTTAATTTGCCATTTAACTGCCCATGCTTCCAATTTATCTAAATCTGTTTGTAGCTGCCTGCTGTCCTCTTTTGTTTTAATTACTTTACTCAGCTTAGTATCATCTGCAAAGATTGAGTCTTTACTGTTTAATCCATACCCAATGTCATTATTGTGTATGTATTATTAAGGTCTCGAATTGTTTTACCAAGTGAGGACCAAATGCCTCAAATTTATAAATTAATTGTGGCAACCAAGCTGCTTTTGCAAGATACACTAAATGGAAATGTTGTATGTTGCAATAGTCCAGAACATCTGCCCAGATCATGATTTGGTTTAAGCAAACATAACCCTAAAGTTTTTCTTTTGAAAATTAATAAAAACAAAAACTCACCTGACCAGAATTTTCTGAAGATACTGGGTCATTTATATGATCAATTCCAAGGCCTGAATTATCAGCATCAATAAGATTTTCTACAGGAACCTCTTGTTTGGAGTTGACATAAGTAAAGTCATTTTCACAGGAATCCAAAGCCACACAGACATTGTATGAGTAGGGAAGTGATAAAGTTCCATCACTGTACAAAGATAATAACTTGGGGTCAACGGTTGGATACAAATTTGTATTGAAAGACCCAAGTGGTGGAGCAGATTTTGGTTGTCTGCACTTTGAAATAAAGACTAACATTACGGTGATAATAAATAAAAAGGAAATGATGGCTAGGGCTATGACTAAGTACAGCTGTAAACTCATTGGATGATCTTCACTGATCTGATTCCTTATTTTAGGCACCATCTGCTGCAGATTATCAGCAACCAGAAGACTTAAAGTGACTGATGCTGAAAGAGGGGGGTCACCATTGTCCTTCACAATCACTACAACTTTATGTTTCAGTACGTCCTTCTCTTGAAATGCGTGTGATGTCCTGATTTCACCTGTTTGCTCATTTATCGTAAAGTAAGATGGTTCTGATGACTGTATAAAATGGTAGGAAAGCCAAGCATTATGTCCAGAATCAGCATCCACAGCCACTACCTTCGTTATTATGGAGCTTTTTTCAGCATTAAAAGGCACCATCTCAAAAAAAGCTGTTCTTCCATTCTCCATACCATTCTCTACTCTTGGATACAAAATTTTAGGTGCATTATCATTTTGATCAATTATTCGGATAATTAATGTTGTATTGGTGCTCAGAGGTTGAGATCCGTTGTCTTTTGCACTGATTTTTAAGACAATTTCCTTATTTTGCTCATAATCAAATGATCTTTGAGCATAGAGAACTCCAGTTTCTCTATTGATGGACACAAAGGTGGACAACAAAAGCTCTTCAGTGTTGATATTTGATACTGAATAGAAGAATTTAGCGTTGTCCCCACTATCTGCATCAGAAGCTTCTATGCTGTATATTGAGGCTCCAGGTAAATTGTTTTCTGGAACATAAGCAATGTAAGTAGATTTCATGAATACAGGTGGATTATCATTAACATCTGAGATGTTCAGCTGAATATTTCTTCTGATAGAAAGTGGTGGAAATCCTCTGTCAGTGGCTAAAATTGTGATGTTATAACTAGATACCTTTTCTCTGTCTAAAACTGTGGTTGTAACAATTTTATAATAGTTACTGGATGATAATATTAATTTAAAAGATGCTTCTTCCTCAAGCTTGCAATCCACTTCTCCATTTGCTTTGGAATCTTGGTCCTGAATTTTAATAAAAGCTACTGCTGTCCCTGGTGTAGTGTCTTCAGGGATAGGGGAGGATAATGATGTGATGGAAATCTCAGGTATGTTGTCATTTACATCTATTATTTCGATCAATACCTTACAATGAGCTACAAGACCACCCCCATCCTTGGCTTGTACAGACAGCTCATAATGTTCAGTTAATTCATAATCTAAATGGTGTCGTATTTTAATATCGCCTGTTATTGTATTAACGTGAAATATGCCCGTGTGGTGAACATTTTCTGATGTTTTACTAAAGGAATATGTGATCTCCCCATTACGTGCTTCATCCTTGTCAGTTGCATTTACAGTAGTTATTGTGGTGTTAATTGGAGTATTTTCAAGCACAGCAACTTTGTACACCTGTTGTGAAAATACAGGAAAATTATCATTTGCATCAGTGACAATAATATTTATTAAAGCTGTTCCAGATCTTACTGGCCTTCCTCCATCAAATGCTGTTAAAACTATTTTATGTACATTTTGCATTTCTCGATCTAGAGGTTTCTCCAGCACAAGCTCTATAAATTTACTTCCATCTTGGTTGATGTTTTCCTGCAGTGAAAAATGTTGATTGTCACTGAGCTTATAGATCTGTACAGAGTTATTTCCAATGTCAGGATCTTCTGCACTTTGCAAAGAAAATTTTGTTCCTATTGATGTGTATTCATTAATATCCAAATTGAATGGGTCACGAAAAAAGACTGGGGCATTATCATTGACATCCTGAATTTCTGTTTTCACTGTGAAAGCATTAAAAGGATTTTCAACAACAACATCAAAGGCTAGGAAGCAGGTAGCCGATGCCCTACACAATATCTCTCTGTCTATCCTGTCCTTCACATACAGGTTTCCATTATCTAGATTCACATAAAAATATTTCTCAGATTCACGAGATTCAAACTTTAGTTTTCTAGATGCGAGCTGTTTAATGTCTATTCCAAGGTCTTTGGCAATATTTGCTATAACAGAGTCTTTCCTCATTTCTTCTACAATATAATAATGAAGCTGACCTGAGACTGAATGACACAGCCATAAAAATAAGAATGAAGATATTACTTGCCATCTGACTCCTTTGTATGCCTCTGTAAGATTCTTCATCTGAGCCATTCCAATTGCCCAAAACCTTCCAAATCAAATCTATAAATTGGTAAGCATTTGTAATCCAGGAAAGACAATCATATGTTGATAATGTTCCTTATATATATCAGTAAATTCAAATATTTTAAATTCCATGAGCAGAGAATCCAGAAAATTGCTGTGCCTCCTCTTGCAGATCTGCAGTGTGTGTAAGTGCTGAAAATAACATAAAATCTCCAGCTCTGCGTTTCTATAGTTATTGGTCAAACAGCGGCGCTCTGAGGTGAAAGTGGGGAATTGCAACACAGAAAAGTACCTACATTAAGTATTTACATTTTAGTATTTTAACAAAAAAGCTAAATAAATATTACAAGTGATATAATAATACATTAATACATAAACAATGTGTCCAATCTGTATTTTGTTTTTATAGATTCACTGTATTTATCATCAGAATAAGGGAACAATTTTCCACTGAAAATAAACTTAAAAAAAGTATTGCTTTGTATGAAGATAAAAAAAGTAGTTCTAAAACTAATGTAGTAAATTGTGTTAATATATATTATGTTAAGTAATAAATTTTAAGTAACAAATCAGTAAACCAGACCTATTATGGTACAACTTGTAGCGTTGATCACTTTGTTAAAATGGTGAACACATACAGGAAGTACTACTGTACCTGTAAAGCACAAATGAATATGTTAAAATGATATTAAAATCACCATTAAGATATCAAAATATATTACCCAAAGGGAACAGGTACTAGAGGGCACCAGCTATCTGCTAATCATAAAAGACACTAATAGTTACTCAAAAATAGATTTATTAATCCATAGCTGTAAAAAACATCCACATGCAACATACAAGACAATCACCTACATTTAAAATCTACAAACATGTAATTATCATCCAGCAGGAGTGCCCATAAAAATCCTACCTACCTAAACAAAAAATATATAAGATACCAGAAAAAAATCTCTAAACAATTTCATCATATCCTAAAGCCAAAGTGCTATAGTGCAAAATGAAAGATAAAGTGCTAAGTGCTGGATAAATGTGTGCACTGTGTGTGCAAAATACAATGCCAGGCCGACAAGACCGACCTGCACCTCAGTGTAATAGACTTCCTCACCCCTGCTGGACGGATCCTCACCAGGTGAAGCGGGTGTATCCCTGTGTTTATTAAGCTATCCTTTTTTCTGGTTTTCAAAACTAAACAATAGAACATTATGAAACCTCAATGAAGCCCTAAATCTAACCCACCATTTTCCAAAATATGAATGTTAGCCACAATAAAAGAAGATAATGATAATTAGAAAGATAACTCCCAAAAGTTATTATGGATAAAGATCACAACTGTGAATTAGTTTAACAAATGCTTGTTCTCCACTTCAAACACACTAAGTATATTATTCAACTGCAACTTATTTAAAGGTTCATCTTCTGCGCATGTCCAGCACATCAAAAATTGTATTAATTTTGTACCCACCCTCCTATATTCTAAAAACCACAGAAACAAGAACACTTCATCCATTACACCTGAATGAGAATAAAAGCATTTTGAATATGTTGAAGGATTGACCAGTCAAAATTTGAAATCAATTGCCTGTCAGCTAAGCTGAGACAATGTTAGCCCCACACTGTCTCTTTGCTCTGATCACAGAAAGGAAGAGGAATTTCTTTTTTCTCTTCCTCTGCCTCCAGCACTTGTCAGGTTGACACACACTCTTTTAGTGATAGTCTATAGTCAATCCTAGATCACTACAATGCAATGCACAAAGTGTACTTACATCACTCAGCCTTGCCACTCCCATCACAGAGGACAGCACAACTTGAGGTGAAACTCTAATTTAAAAATACTCTGGCAATATAGTTTTGTTAAAACATCACCATGTATAGCCTTGCACACATCCAAAATACTTTTGAGTGTGTCGGGACAATAACTTTAAAGAAACCTTAGTTTTCTAGATGACAATTGTTTAATACCTGTTCCAAGATCTTTTGCATTGTATGTCCCAAAGGAGGATTAAAGTTAGGACTGCACCTCACAGAGGCACCTTGTTGCTTGGTGGTGCAGATGTGTGTGACCGAGCCCTGGTTTTTAACCAGATTTAGCAACAAACTATAGGTCTGTCTGCAAGCTAACAGGGTTGAGTGCTGTGGCTGAGTCTGAGTCTGAGTGGCTGTTTCTGAATGGCTTTGAGTTTTTGCAAGCACATAGGGTGTGGGGATCTAAGGCTGTACTGCGAGGCCTTCCACCCCATGGGCTGCACTTGAGGTTATAGGGGAACCTCAGTTAAGCCTGCTCCCAATGTATCTGTTGCATTGTATGTCCAAGAGGGGGCTCTCTGAAATTTGAGTTAGGACTGCACTTCACAAGCACCTTGGCGCTTGGTGGTGCAGCTTCAGCATATATCTGCAGATGTGTGTGGACTGAGACCTCTGTTTTTAACCAGATTTATAGACAGATTATAGGCTTGTCTACAAGCTAACAGGGTTGAATGCTGTGGCTCCTTTAAAACTTGTGTTCCAAGATGTTTATCATTATTTGCTTTAACAGAGTCTTTGCTAATTTCTTCTACTAGAATAATTCTAATAGAATGCTGAATATGACCTGAGCCTAAATGACACAACCAGGAAAACAAGAAGGAAAATATTACTTGCCATCTGACTCTAAAAAAAAGCAAAGAAGTATTTGTAACCCTGCAGATAAATAAGCAGAGTGATGGATCCCTTTGCCTTTGATCCTGTGTTATGTATAGTGAGAATCCAGAAAAGTGCTTGCTCTTGCAGATCTGCAGTGTGTGTAAGTGGTGAAAATATCAGAGGACATCTAACTCTGTATCTCTCCATACTGTTCAAACAGCGGCGCTTTAAAGCGTAAGAATGGAATTGCAACTTAGAAACTATTTCTGTGTAATAGTAATAATAACTTGTAAATATGAACAAATACTTGTGCTTTTAGTAATATACAATTGATAATATAACTTGGAAATACTGTTTATAATAATACTATGTTTATGAATGTTATCCTTATTTTTATAGTTTGATAAGCACAAATATTTAAATATATGAACTGTGCCACAAACACTGAGACCACAAGATTATTATATTGCACTGTATTGCAGAAGAGTGTGATGTCAAGGAAATACCTTTTGCTAAACAAATAATGGCAATCAGGATAACAAAACTGTACCTGGGTTACTGTAGCGCAAGCATGTATTTGCATGCCTGGAGAAATTAAAAAAAAAAATTAGTGGCCACTTTTTGTCCTTAGCAGCTGATCGTTCCTACTCTGGTAATCCTCACCCAATTGCTGGATTGCATTCTGCCTTGGCCATATTAGAACTCGATTCACCAACACTTCTGTGTAGCCAAATCCTTATTAGATGGGGGATCAATCCCTTTAATAGAGAAGCTTATTAAGCAAGGTAGAGAACATCCCAACTATCTCACCAAGACAAGGAGCTTGGGAGCCCTGGAGAAGAAATTAGGAGATGTTATATCCACTCAGGAATCTCATTCTGCCAAAATTAATCAGGTGCGGAAAGTTAATAGTGCTCTGCATGCTAAGCTTGAGGATATGGAAAACAGGGATAGAAGGTCAAATCTGCTTTTCAGGGGGTTACCTGAACACATCTAGGATGTGAAATCTGTGGCCACTGCTCTATGCCAAGAACTGCTCCCGGGAATAGCTATTGAATGGCTCAAGCTGGACCGTGTCCAGAGAGCACTGGGGACCTGAAAGCAACCCGAGGAACCTCTACGGGACATTATAGCGAAGTTTCACTTTTACAATACTAAAGAACAAGTGATGCGGGCTGCTCGAGACACTGTTAACCTATCATTTCAAGGCCACAAATTTCAGGTGTTCTCTGATCAATGCCAAGACGGAGGGAGATGAATCCATTTCTAAAAATTCTACAGGACAGCAAAGTCGCCTGTAAATGGGGTTTCCCATTCTGTATATCTTTTTCCTATAGGGGCGATTCCTTTACGGTGGTATCTGTCAAGGAGTTACAAAGGCATCTGGCTTTGGCGGGTCTCCTACTGGACGCAAGGCAGAACAGCTCCATGAAATCTCCCAGAACCAGAGATGACTCTCAAGATACAACGGGCAGGGAAAAGACTGAGACGCAGAGCAGAATCGGTAGAGTGGTGCTCAACTCATAGCTCCAGAGTAACTAGTAAATTGTGAGGTGATCCCACGTTGAGGTTCTTGGTTTATCTCGTCACTGTTGCCTGCTGCTGAATTTAAATATATGATTGCTATTTTGTCAGTGGTTCACCTGGAAGAACCGGACTAGCTGTTGGAGAGGGAAGGAGAAATTGTATTTTTTCTTTCTTTCTCTGACCTATTTGATCGGTTGTTGTAGGATTTTTTTTTGTAAATTGTTGTGAAAAATCGGAGGGGTCCTGAGAGGGGGAGCGGCGACGCAATGTTGTGGCTCTCTTTTTCAGGCCTCATCTGTGTTTAAGTTAGTTAGCTCACAGTTATAGCGTTTAGGTGTCAAGACCCTCTGCTCGGCGGCATTCACATGCTGCACTAATATCTATCTGGAAGACTTAGTCTGACAGATAGACATATATAGTTCTATTTTACTATTTCCTTTTTTATTAGCTCTCAGTTAATCAAACTTGCTCTGGAGACATTATTCTATCCCCGGGAACAGCAGAGAAGAATCCCACCAGTACTTAGAGTCTGAGGGAATTTTTCTCTCAATCTAAAAGTTATTTAATTGCATTACTAAATTCTTGGTTTCTTTTTTTCTTCTCCTCTCCTTTCGCTCCATCTCCTTTTCATTCCTTCCTTCCCCTCCCCTCCTTATTTATTTATTTTGTCTCTCTATTCTTTATTCTTCTCCCCACTCCTTTTTCCCTTTTCTTTTAATATCAAGTTACAAGTTAAAAAATGGATACTGTATTCTCACTCAATGTACAAGAGTTTAATTCACCACAGAAAAGAAGTTTAGCATTCCATAAAATTAGATCATTGCATCCTGATATGCTGTGTCTCCAGGAGATGCATTTTTTGAACAGCTCCAAGCCAAAATTCTTTGACTCCTCATATTCCCATATTTTCTGATTTTAGTTGGTTCCCTGCAGGATGTGGACGTAACAGTAGCTCCAAATGTCAACCAGGTTAATTTTCTTTCTAAGTTTTTTGATGAAGTGGTGGCAGTAGCACAAGGCACGACCATAATCTGTGGGGATTCGAATATGGTTTTAAACCCCCATATAGACAGGTAGTCCCGGTCTGGTTCTCTAGTAACACCCCATATGACGACGAGTGCTAGATCTTTTAGAAAGTTGTTGGATAGATGGCTGGCAGACTGCTGGAGAGAGGCACACCTGGGAACGCAAAATTTCACACATTACTCCCATCCACATGAAGTTTATACGAGAATTGATCATATCATCTTACCGCAGAGATCTTTAGCGCTTATGAGATCAGCTAAAATTATTCCCATCTCGTGGTCTGATCATGATGGTTTGCTGCCAAAACTGGGCTCCCTACTCAGCAGACCATCAAAATATTCCTGGTCTCTTAATGAGTCCCTGTTATCAGATGAAATTGTTAGCTTGATTACTTTGCAGTGAATGAAACCCCTAAGGTATCGGCAAATAATGTTGGGAGGCCCATAAAGCTACAATTAGAGGAAAGCTGATTCAGGTGGCAGCTAAGAAGAAAAGAGATAGGAACAAGTATATTGACAGGCTAGAAAAAGAAAATCTTCAGGTTTTGGAGGCAGCTAAGCGGGATATGACGCCAGAATTGTGGGCCAAACTTCATAGAACATCACAGGAGTTGAATATGGTGCTAGCAGGAAGAGCAGAGAAAGCTTTGTGTTGCAAAAGCATAAATATTATTGTAAAGTGAATAAACCAAGCTCACTATTAGCTAAGAAATTAAAAGCTCCACCACAAAGTTACTGCCCTATTAAATTCAAGGATGAGAGAGGCGTTGTCACAAGTAATCCAACTAAGGTAATAAAATTGTTCAAAACAACAGTTGCAGAAGTTGTACTTTAATCCTTCACCACTGAGCTTGGAGACATTGGAAAGATTTTTTAGGAAAATCGACCTACCCAGCCTAACCAAAAATCTGAAAGAAATTTTAGATGACGAAATTCAGCAATAGGAAGTTCAACAGATAGTGACAGAATGAACTTAATAAGAGACCGGGCCCAGATGGCTTCTCAGCCTCTTATTATAAAAAGTTTTGTGAAGTGTTAACTCCTAAGCTGACTGCAATGTTTAATAATATCAGAAATGGGGGTACTTTTACAGGAGAGTCATTAAGGGCTTCTATCAGTATGATCCCAAAACCAGATACAGACAACTCTCTTTGGGCGAACTTTAGTCCCGTTTCCCTAATTAATTTAGATGTCAAAATCCTAGCTAAGGTGCTAGCGGACAGGCTTTTGGGATTCTTACCAAAACTGATAAATAATGACCAGGTGGGCAACAGGCAGGGGACAATATTAGAAGGATTGTACAGTTGTCCCATATAGCAAGAGAGCAACAGATCCCAGCTAAGCTATTGTTCCATTGACATTAAGAAAGCATTTGATACGGATTCGGTCTACTGGGAGTATCTGTTTTTCCTTTTGGACAGATGGGGGTTCAGACCAGTATTTATCAATGTCTTAAAGACTTAAAGACTCTTTACTCGTCCCCTTTAGCGTATGTAAGGTATAGCGAGTGTAAGTCTGAACCCTTTAAACGTTCTAGAGGGACAAGACAGGGATGCCTGC
This sequence comes from Gastrophryne carolinensis, assembly GCA_027917425.1. Lineage (NCBI taxonomy): Eukaryota > Metazoa > Chordata > Amphibia > Anura > Microhylidae > Gastrophryne > Gastrophryne carolinensis. The sequence goes on from CM051238.1 coordinate 76,630,863, forward strand.
TTTCCCCCCTCTTGTTTGCCCTGGTTGTGGAACCTCTGACCCAATTTATTAGAAAATCGGAGAACATATCGGGTCTGCACCACAAATTGTGTCTGTTTGCAGATGATGTCCATTTATTCATTACAAACCCAATACTCTCTCTTCCTAATCTACTCCAAATTATGGGTATTAAGTTCGCCACTGAATCTGGGCTTCAGGTGAACATGACAAAATCCAAAGCGATGAATATCACCATACCTAGGGAGTCCTGGACTCTAATTAAGACATCATTTGATTTTTGTTGGGAGGAAGAAAACATCAAATATCCTGGGATATATTTAACTGGCTCATATGAGTCCCTGGCTTCAGCAAATTACACACCCCTCTTTCAGAAACTCTATAAGTTGTTATAGAAATGGAAAGACTACAGTGTGTCATGGCTGGGGAGGATTGCGGCAGTTAAAATGATGTTGTTGCCTAAGTTTTTGTATGTCGCCAGAGTCCTCCCAACTAGAGTTCCCCCACAACAGCTAAAAACATTACAAAGCCAGGTTATGTCCTTTTTGTGGGGTGGTAGGAGGCCTAGGGTCCCCAAGTGGGCCATGCTTAGATCTAGGAGGGAGGGTGGGCTGGGGATGCCAAATTTTGCAAAGTATTACCAAGCAGCTCAGATTGCACAACTACTTGCCCTTCATTCCACTTCAGATGTGCCAAGCTGGTTGCAGATTGAACCAGATGTATACGCGCCTATTTCAATGAATAACCTTTTGTGGATTATGCCTTAAATGATGTTAAATACTCGGGCGGACTGGTGTCTCCATACCTCCCTCTCCTTTCTTTTTGGAACAATCCAATGTTTCCCCCAGGGGCAGAGAACCCTGGTAGATTTAATTCATGGAAGGAGGCAGGCATACGGCAAGTATCAGATTGCAATTTTTGGAGGTCAGTATATTCCAATAGATGAGGGATACATTTCCCCTGCCATTTAATGAGCTTTTTCATTTTCTGCAAGTTCGCCATTTTGTGAGATTCACGGTGGGGAATTGGCAAGAGTTTGAAAAACTAACTTTTTTTGAGACGCGTTGCTCTAGGGATCCCAGAGGCGGAGGAGCAATCTCAGAGATATATCATAACTTGGCCTCAAGGGGTACCGATACATGCCCATCCTATACCAAAAATTGGCACCATGAACTGGGTAGGGAGATGGATCAAGAAAAATGGCTGAGGATGTGGAACGCTTCCTTTTGCTCGGCATCTATGACTTTAATCAAGGCTAACGTAAAACTAATGGCAAGATGGTATATGGTCCCATAGAGAATGAAACACTTTTCCACTGAGTTTCAGGGGAACTGCTTCTGGGGGTCCCTCTCTGGGGTCGTACTGGCATGTGTGGTGGGATTGCCCAGTAGTTAGGGGATTTTGGTCAAGAATCTTTAGAGTTCTCAGCAAGGTATGTGGTAGATCTGTGGTCAGAGACCCTTGGGTATATCTCCTCAATGCCCCAATCCCCCACAGTTCTAGACTGAAAAAGCTGTTGATGTGTTATATCCTATCGGGGCAAAGCTGGTGATAGCTGGGGCTTGGAGGTCCCCCACCTTGAGCTTCAACACCTTTAAAAACAATTTTAACTGCATTATGGCCATGGAAAAAAATGTCCGCCATTTACAATGGGACTTGGAGCTGTTCATGGAAGTGTGGAAACCTTGGGTTCGGAATTATCTGCCAACAGATTTTGATGTAAATCTAATGAGCATCTGATCCTTCCTCGACCCCTTCCTTTACTCCCCCCACAACCCCCCCTCATCCCCTCATAGGGGTTGTTATTTTTTTATTATCTTTTAATTTATTTGAATTCAACTTTTTTAGTAACTCTTGAATCGATTTTCTCGTAAGCTTCTGATTGTGATAGTTGTCTGTAATCTTTAAATTCTGTGTATGAACAGTATTATGCTTCTAGAATAATGTTCAGAATATACACAATAAAAAGAATGATAAAGAAGAAAAATATGTTTACTCAAATTTCCCACCCACCCAAAAAAATCACCTGTATAAGTGATGAGGCATTTTTAAGGGGAGGTGCATCAATTTTCCAACTAGATAAGGACATTTTTTGAAAGTTTGTAAACAACAGCACCCTATAGCCTATGCTAAAGTATCCTTTCCTCAATAGAAAAATGATGTCACCCCCCCTCTAAAAATACCCATGGCATATGCAGGTGATTTTTTTGGGAAACATTAGAACAAACACATTGTACTTTTTTGTACAGTATATTACAGTTAAAAAGCTCATGAAGCTAAGTTTCAGTTCACACCCAAATGTTCACCCAGAGTTAAACTAATAGCATGACCCCGATGCTAGCTTCAGTGTATACAGTTAAATAAGCTAAAAAAGAATACAATTCAGTGTTAATTTACAGAAGATATTTCTCAAATAAATTAGAAAGAAAACATATCTAAAAAGATATCTCTGATTAATTGTGCTAAAAAGTCTGATACAGGCAATAAATTCATACATATACACTATACTCTCTCTCTCTCTCTCTCTCTATATATATATATATATATATATATATCCTGGCTGAAAGCTTTATGTGTTTAAATAAACTTCTTAGTATATCTATGGCATATATATCTAGACAGTAATTGAAACCCACAATGGTCCCGCACTAGAGAATACGACGATTTTTCATTTAGATAGACAATGTGATCAGAAAATAAGGCTAAGCTTTTAAATGTTCAATTTTTGAAGCTGCCTAACAAATGATAACCACATAACAGGAAATACCATATGTCTCAACTTCTCATTTTGGTAGTCACTAGCACTTCTGCCAGATAATGCCATTTCAGTGCAAAGTAGTGAAAATATGATTTATACGTTTTTCAGCATGTTGCTGCATTGCTAATGTTTTAGTAAATGTGTAACATATTTAACATATCAACCCCATTAAGCTGTTGTAATAAAAAAGCCAATACAGAAGGGGGAAGAGTCAGGTAAACATGGCATACGTACCTGCCCGGCACTGTTCGATGATAAACAGTCCTTTAACTGTTCGTTTCCAAGACCTGAATCATCAGCATCAATGAGATTTTCTACAGGAACCTCTGGTTTGGAGTTGACAAAGGTAAAGTCATTTTCACATGAATCCAAAGCCACACAAACATTGTATGAGTAAGGAAGTGATAAAGTTCCATCAGTGTACATAGAGAGTATCCGGGGGTCAACTGTTGGATACAAATTTGTGTTGAAAGATCCAATTGGGGGAGATAATTTTGACTGTTTGCACTTTGAAAGAAAGGCTGACATTACTGTAATAATAAAAAAGAATGAAATGATGGCCAGGGCAATGACTAGGTACAGCTGCAAATTGGTAGGGGGGTCTTCATTCACCTTGCTGCTTATATTGGGCACAATCTGCTGAACATTATCTGCAACTAGCAGACTTAAGGTGACTGTTGCAGAAAGAGAGGGGTCACCATTATCTTTCACAATCACCACAAGCTTATGCTTTAGGATGTCCTTCTCCTCAAAGACACGAGATGACCTGATTTCCCCTGTATGCTCATTAATAAAAAAGTAAGATGGTTCTGATGACTGTATAAAATGATAAGAGAGCCAAGCATTATGTCCAGAATCAGCATCTACAGCAACCACTTTTGTTATCAAAGAACCTTGTTCTGAGTTAAAAGGCACCATCTCAAACACAGTTGACCTTGCATCTGAAGCTGGGTACAAAATCTTGGGTGCATTATCATTCTGATCCACTATACGGATTATTAATGTTGCATTGCTACTCAGAGGTGGGGATCCATTGTCTGTTGCGGTTACAATTAACAAATAATCCCTTGTTTGCTCATAATCAAAAGTTGTCTGAGCATATAGAACTCCGGTTTCTCTGTTGATGGATAAGTATGATAACAATGGGAGATTTTGAGTATTTGCTTCAAAAATTGAAAAGGAGAATTTAGCATTGTCTCCATTGTCTGCATCAAAAGCTTCTATACTGTATATTGAGGCTCCTGGTAAATTGTTCTCTGCCACATAAACAACATATGTGGATTTCAAAAAAACTGGTGGATTGTCATTCACATCTGAAATGTCCAGTTGGATCATTCTTCTGCTAGAAAGTGGAGGAGATCCTCTATCTGTGGCTAAAATTGTGATGTTATAACTAGAGATCTTCTCTCTGTCCATAACTGTTGTTGTAACAATTCTATAGTACTTAGTGGATGATAAGAGTAAATTAAATGAAGCATCTTCCAAAATGTCCTCAAGTTTGCAGTCAACTTCTCCATTTCCTCCAGAATCTCGATCATGAACTTTTATGAAAGCTATCACAGTCCCAGGAGCAGAATCTTCAGGAATTGGGGAAGACAAGGAGGTGATAGATATCTCAGGAGCATTGTCATTCACATCTATTATTTCTATCAATACTTTACATCGAGCGATAAGGCCACCTCCATCCTTGGCTTGTACTGAGAGCTCAAACATTTCCATAAATTCAAAATTTAGTTTGTGCCTTGTTTTAATTTCACCTGTCATGGGGTTTATAATAAAGGTGTCTGTGTCTTGGTCAATAGTTGAAGTCTTGCTAAGAGAATATGTAATTTGCTTGTTAACACCTTCATCCTTGTCAGTGGCATTTATAGTGATTACTGTTGTGTTAACTGGAGTATTTTCATACACACTGACTTTGTACACTTGTTGTGAAAAAACAGGGAAATTATCATTAAAATCAGTGACAATAATGTTAATAGAGGCAATCCCAGATCTTGCAGGGTTACCCCCATCTAATGCTGTTAATGTCAGTTTATGAACATCCTGTATTTCTCGGTCTATATGCTTCTCCAGCACAAGCTCTACTAATTTACTCCCATCTGGATTAATATTTTCATCCAGAGAAAAGTGTTGGTTGTCACTGAGCTTGTAGGATTGTATTGAATTACTTCCAATATCTGGATCTAATGCATTTTTTAAAGCAAATGCTGATCCTAGTGAGGTGTATTCAGAAATCTCCAAACTGACTGTGTCAGGATAAAAGGCAGGGGCATTATCATTAATATCCTGAATTTCTATTTTTACTATAAAGACATTAAAGGGATTTTCAACAATGGCATCAAAGGTTAGGAAGCAAGCTACTGATGCCCTACACAATGTCTCTCTGTCTATCCTGTCCTTCACATACAGGTTTCCATTATCTAGATTCACATAAACATATTTCTCAGAAATATAAGATTCAATCCTCAGTTTTCTAGATGAGAGATGTTTAATGTCTATTCCAAGATCTTTGGCAATATTAGCTATAATAGAGTCTTTCCTCATTTCTTCTACAATAGAATATTGAATCTGACCTGAGACTGAGGGACACAGCCATGAAAATAAGAAGGAAAATATTACTTGCCACTTCACTCCTTTGTAGGGTGTTGTATGAGCCTTCACTCGATCCTTCCCCATACCTTGTACTCTTCCAAAATAAAATCAGGTAAAAATAATTATTTGTAATCCAGTCGATGAACGAATATAGTGATCTTCTTTTCCAGCTCCCTTTCCTGCTTTATTCAGAGAGAATCCAGAAAATGGTTGTGTCTCTTTTAGCAGATCTGCAGTATGTGTCTGTGATGAAAATATCAGTGGAGCTCCAGTTTTGCATTTCTCTCCAAATTGGTCAAACAGCGGCGCTCTGAGGCAGAAATGAGGTATTGCAGCAAGAAAACTTTGTTTCTGCAGATCAAACTTCTTTGGACCGAAACTCATACTTCTTGTAACAGTATAACATTTCATATGCAATATGCACTATGTGTAATAGTTTTAAACATGTGATATATATATATATATATATATATCTTGTAAAAATTGTCTGAAGTAAAATAGAAAAAAAAAATATATATATATATATTCTTAGTACAGTAATATATACTGTATACAATAGTATATACAGCCGTATTTACAAAATGATTTTTCCAGGAAGGATGAGTGTTAAACTGCACAAGCCCCTGTACAAGTTAATCATGTCCTCCCTCAGTCATCTTTTCTCAAGACTAAACAGATTTAATTTTCATAATCTTTCCTTATAACTAAGATCCTTCATTCCTCTTATTATTTAGGTGGCTCTCCTCTGCACCCTTTCCATAGTCAGAGCGCCCTTTCTATAAATGGGCGCCCAGAACTGGACGGCATATTCCAGGTGAGGGCGCACCAGTGCCTTGAAAATAGGCAAAATTACATCCCTGTCCCGTGATTCCATTCCTCTTTTAATGCATGATAATATCTTGGTGGCTCTGGAAGCAGCTGCTTGACATTGCATGCTGTTATATAGCTTGTGATCGACCAGAACCCCCAGATCCTTCTCAACAAGTGACTCCCAGTTTTACTCCCCCGAGAACATATGTGGCCTTCTGGTTGTTAGACCCCAAGTGCATGACTTGTGCATTTCTCCACATTGAACTTCATTTGCCAAGTGAATGCCCAGACACTCAAAGTATCCAAGTCAGCCTGAAGCTTGTGAACATCTTTAATAGACTGCACTGTGCTACATATCTTTGTGTCATCTGCAAAAATAGAGACAGTACTTCTAACCCCATCTTCTATGTCGTTTATAAACAAGTTGAATAAAAGTGGGCTCACTTTTATTATTTCTTTGCTTATTTCTTTGCTTTAATTCCTGAGCCATGGGGAAGCTGGGGAAGGATTGTCATGGTGCAGCTTAACAAGTCTTGAGCATACCCTGCTGTGATCATAGACAACTGTGGGACCACTGGAGCTTGTCATGCTTGCTCATATTCAGAGTACCAGTGGACAGAGACCATTTTTTTGGCGCTGCAGGAAATGGAGCAAAGGCACATGGGACAGGCATCAGGTGAGCTGATTTCTGCCCTATTATCGCCGCTGTGTTTACAGTTTCGTTAATGTATTAATTTGTCAACATTTAAGCAATACTTAAATATAAAAATACTTCATTCTCTTTAATATGAAAATGTGACAAGCTACATTATTTCAGGCAACTGACTAACTAAAGGATAGTTTAGTTAGAAAGAGCCCAACATGTAAGAAAATGTCTTCTTGACAATCCAAGGTCCCAGTTCCCTAAAGTAGAAAACCTGAAGAAAATCTCTATTTACATGAATATAAATACTTTTACACCAACCTGACCTAATTTGAGGAACTTCTCCATCTCACCAACCAATCAAATATAAAAAAAAAAAATTGACCTAGAAGTTGTAGGAAGGATGGTTGAAATAAGTATTTTTTCTGTTTAGGCCATAAACCAAAAGAGGGGGCACTTTAGGTAAGAAATCGGAAGAATAAGTAATTATACAAAATCATTTTTTTATTTATGTATATATCTTATATACATCAAATACAGTAGCAAGATAAAGTTAAAATCACTATGGACATCATTTTAATAAAATGCCTACTAATCTGATGCACTGCACAAAAATACCATTATAGAATACTACTTACTACTTACTTAATTTTACATTTTTATTTTTAGATTACTCATATTCATAATTCAAAGTAATATAATAATATTCATTAACTTCATGTTTCATATTAAATAGGGATATGGGCATGTCTGCTTTTTATATTTAAAAATAAAACCATGATCTGATGCTGACAATATAACTCATTTACATGAGTTTTCTGATTACTCACAATATATACATATAAAATAATGTATATGTAGAACGCATATTAACTTTCTTTATACATTGAAGAAGTTAAGCAAAACAAGATAACATTATAAGGAAAAGCTTTACAAAAGATACTTTCCTCAATGAAAATATTTGCTTACTTACATATGAGTTGGACAGATATTTGACTTTGAAGATGTACTACTGAGCATAATATCATAGACCCACAGATGATCAAAAAACAATAATTTGAAGTTGCTTGTACAAAGGTGCCCATTAAAGTAAATGGGAGTGCTCTGTACTTGAGGTCACACCCACCTGCCGGATCGGATATTATGTATACTTGTCAACAATAAACCTTAGTCTTTATCATTGCTAAAGCTTTCAAAGAGGCAAATTACATGTTGGAATTATGCAAATGATCAAATATTATTTGATCCATTTCATGTAAATAAAATGTCACATATTGTTTATTACTAAGCAGGTAGTTCCTAATTTTAGAAGGCAGTAACATGGTACTCTGAGATGCTATCTGTAAATGTATGGAAATTTCATTTTTCACCCATATTAACTATCATGTCCCATCATGGCCCATCACCACATCTTCACTTTAACAGGTCTGAGCATACTAATCATAGTCTGAGAATGACCAACATTCTCCCAAAAAGACCTGATGGAGTAACACCATAAGATGTCAGCATACTCATGAATTAGTGATGAATATAAACTCACCTGTGCAGAAGTTCTAGATGATAAGGGGGCCTTTAAGTGTTCATTTCCAAATCCTGAATCATCAGCATCAATAAGATTTTCTACAGGAACCTCTTGTTTGGAGTTGACATAAGTAAAGTCATTTTCACATGGATCCAAGGCCACACAAACATTGTATGAGTAGGGAAGTGATAAAGCTCCATCACTGTACATAGAGAGTATCCTGGGGTCAACTGTTGGGTACAAATTTGTGTTGAAGGATCCAAGAGGTTTAGCATATTTTGGCTCTCTGCACTTTGAAAGAATTACTAACATTACTGTAATAATAAATAAAAAGGAAATGATGGCCAGGGCAATTATTAAGTACAGTTTCAAATTGTTGGGAGACTCTTCATTTACCTTGCTGCTTATATTTGGCACAATCTGTTGGACATTATCTGCTACCAGAAGACTTAATGTGACTGTTGCTGAAAGAGGAGGCTCACCATTATCTTTCACAGCCACCACAAGCTTACGTTTCAGTATGTCCTTGTCTTCAAAGACACGAGATGTTCTGATTTCTCCTGTATGCTCATTAATAAAGAAGTATGATGGTTCTGATGCCTGTATGAAATTATAAGAGAGCCAAGCATTATGTCCAGAGTCAGCATCCACAGCGACCACCTTAGTTATTAAGGAACCTTGCTCTGAATTAAAGGGTACCATCTCAAACACAGTAGACCCTCCACTCTCTAGAGATGGATACAATATCTTGGGTGCATTATCATTCTTGTCCACTATATGAATAATTAATGTTGTGTTGCTGCTCTGGGGTGGGGATCCATTATCTACTGCTGTTACATTTAACACAAATTCCTTTAGTTGCTCATAATCAAAAGTTGTCTGAGCATAGAGAACCCCGGTTTCTCTATTGATGGATAAGTATGATAGCAAGGGGGTATTTTTAGTATTTATTTCAAAAATGGAATACAAGAACTTAGCATTGTCTCCAATGTCTGCATCAGAAGCTTCTAAGCTGTATATTGAGGCTCCTGGTAAATTGTTCTCTGCCACATAAGCAGTATAAATTGATTTCATAAACACTGGTGGATTGTCATTCACATCTGAAATGTCCAGTTGGATATTTTTTCTGCTGGAAAGTGGAGGAGATCCTCTATCTGTGGCTAAAATTGTGATGTTATAACTAGAGATCTTTTCTCTGTCCATAACCGTTGCTGTAACAATTCTATAGTAATTACTGGATGATAACATTAAATTAAATAAATCTTTCAAATCCTCCTCAAGTTTGCAGTCAACTTCTCCATTAGCTCCAGAATCTTGATCATGTACTTTTATGAAAGCTATCACAGTCCCAGGAGCAGAATCTTCAGGAATTGGAGAAGACATTGACGTGATAGATATCTCAGGAGCATTGTCATTCACATCTATTATTTCTATCAATACTTTACAATGGGCAACAAGACCACCTCCATCCTTGGCTTGCACAGACAGCTCAAACATTTCCATCAGTTCATAATCTAATGTGTGTCTGGTTTTAATTTCACCAGATATTGGATGTATATTAAAGGTGTCTGTATCATGGACACTAGTTGATGTTTTGAAAAGGGAATATGTTATTTGCTTGTAAAGATCTTCATCTCTGTCAGTTGCATTTACAGTGATAATTGTTGTGTTAACTGGAGTATTTTCAAACAATCTAATTTTGTATATGTCTTGTAAAAATACTGGAAAATTGTCATTAGCATCAAGGACAATTATTTTGATTGAAGCAGTTCCTGATCTTGCTGGATTCCCCCCATCCAATGCTGTTAATGTCAATTTATGAACATGCTGTGCTTCTCTATCTAGAGGTTTCTCAATCACAAGTTCTAAAAATCTACCCCCAGATAGATTAATTTTTTCATGTAGAGAAAAATGTTGGTTGTCGATGAGTTGATATGACTGAATTGAATTGCTTCCAATATCTGGATCTAAAGCACTTTGTAAAGCAAATCCTGATCCTGGGGAGGTGGTTTCAGTAATTTCCAAATTCACTGTGTCAGGATAAAAGGCAGGATCATTATCATTAATATCCTGGATTTCAATTTTTATTATGAAGACATTAAAGGGATTTTCAACAATAACATCAAAAGTAAGGAAGCAAGCTGCTGATGCCCTACACAATCTCTCTCTGTCTATCCTGTCCTTCACATAAAGATTTCCATTATCTAGATTTACATAAAAATATTTCTCAGAAATACGAGATTCAATCCTCAGTTTTCTGGATGAGAGCTGTTTAATGTCTATTCCAAGATCTTTAGCAATATTAGCTATAATAGAGTCTTTTCTCATCTCTTCTACAATAGAATATTGAATCTGACCTGAGACTGAATGACACATCCATGAAAATAAGAAGGAAAATATTACTTGCCACCTGACTCCTTTGTATGGTGCTCCCTTTACTAGATCCTTCCCCATAGCTTGTATTTGTAATCCAGTCGACAAATATAGTGATCTTCTTTTCCAACACTTTTCTCCTGCTTTATGGAGAGAGTATCCAGAAAATGGCTGTGTCTCTTGTTGCAGATCTGCAGTGTGTGTCAGTGATGGAAATGTTAGTGGAGCTCCAGTTTTGTAATTATCTCCAAACTTGGTCAAACAGTCGCGCTCTGAGGCAAAAATAAGGTATTGCAACATGGAATTTTTTTTTTCTAGATTTCAAAATTCTTTGGCACAGAAGGCATACCTCTCTAAGTTAACATTGCATTTGAAGTCTACATTGATAAATCTCACTCCATAAAAAGTATTTTTATTTGCTATATCACTAACATTCATAGATATTTTATGCCATATACTAAAAAAACTTGTCGGTAGACACTAGTAATATAAGCATGAACAGTATGACTGTTGGTATAGTTTTTCTGGAAAGATAAGTGGTAATCATATTACATACTACACAAGATTAATTTATTGTTTTTCCATATTTAAGTAATAAGAAAAAAACATAAACACAGAAACAACTCTATGCCACAGAGGAAAAAGTTATCTTTCTAATATTCTAAATATACTCAAAAAACATACAGCACAACTGGTTAAATGTAGGTCTGGCAAAATGCTAAACAACAGTGATTTGCTGAGCAAACAACGATTTTTATTGCACCTATCTCAGCACACACATGGGACAGTACTGACAAATAAAAAATGTAAACATACAGTGCTCTAAAATCACGGGGGCCCACCGTGCACACAACACACACTGCCACGCACACATCCAGCACACCCCACTAGCAGCGCTGCTAAAAACTGCCTATACAACAGAATGACACACTGCCCGTTGTTTGTGTAAACATGCAGGCTGGATTAGCTACCAGAGTCAGTGGCATATCTCCTCACTAAAATTGCTACCTCCATTGAATATGCGGCTGAAGTCATAATGGCCATGTGGAAATCCCACCATTTGTTCAGATGTCTTGGACTGCCCACTGTCCCGGGGCCCAATAGCAGCCTGCGCTCAATTCAACGATATACTGTATATTTTACTTCAGCGCCATATCACTGGCCAAATGGCACTGCATATATATCTCATTGGGGGCTCGGGTGAGCAATACCGTCACTCGACAGGAACGCCTCACATAGGCAAGTACTTAGCTGTGGCACCCCGGTGGTCTTCACTGGTCGCTGCCGCCATGATGTCGGTGTTGCGCAACACTTAGCTTGGAGGAGCTGTAGGCACGAGCAGAGCTGGAAGCAGGGTGGCTTGCACGTGGAAGGGCCGGCCGGCCGCCGACGCGCGTTTCGCTCCGCCCACCGGAGCTTCGTCAGGGTGGTGGGCGGCCCTCCATACCCCCATTTTGTGTATGAAGTCCCTCCTTCAAAATCAGGGTGGCCAATCGTGTGCGTGCTGCTAATAATGACGTATTCTGCGTCATTCACATACTCCAGGTAAACTCAATAGACGATCATTCATGTGCTTCCCGCTGAGACGCATTCCGCGTCATTCTCATAGTTCCAGCCTGCACGAAGTGTGACAAACACACAGCTGTCAGGAGCATATGCTGTGAAATACACGCAGCTGACAGCAGCACATATTCATCCGGCCACCTTGGGGACACACAGCGGGACTCTCTATCCCATCTGCCACATAAGTCTAAATATAACTCTCAAAGTTTTTTCCACCACATGACTATGAGGTCTCCTTCACCACTAAAGGCTTACCAGACAGCCAATGCAATTAGGTGTTTCCAATTTATCCTTATGCTAATATTCACCACATGGAAACAATAACGTGCAGCTTAGTTGTTAGCTGCATTCCTCTCGCTTAAAATTTCCTTCCATTGTGTTACTATGCAATCCACTACAAATAAAATATAAAACAATAGCTGTTTTCAATAATGCATGAAACTTCATTTTGTTAACAGGCAAAATGTCAGCACTGTTTTAACATGGACCACGCACTTTCATTATAGTTAACGCGCTGCAGCGTAATCTTACTTTGGAACTAGGGCTCCATCTCCTTGTGCTCCTACAGCCAGTTGAAGCCGATACATGCACCGGACGCTTACATAAGCTTCCTACTACCTACTACTACCTAGAATTGTGACACGTCCAGAGGCTCCACCCAACACGTTTCGTCATGGTTAACATCAACTGGGCTTACAGAGGAATCTCTTCGAGAGTTATATTTGGAATATTAGAAAGAGAAATTTTTGCTCTGTGGCATGGAGTTATTTCTGTGTTTATGGGTTTTTATTTTTCTTATGTATTTTGAAGTATTTTGGATGCAAGATTTTTAACTTTGAAGTAGTAGGACAAATGTGTGTGGCCAAAAACCAAAAAGAGAAATAGGTGAAATTAATAGGTATGGGAAGAATAGGTAAAGGAAAGGGAATTCTAAATAATAAATAATTAGACAAAAGATAATGCTTTTCTATTTATGTGTATATCTGGAATCAGATAGCTAGACAGAGTAAAAATCATGAGGTATATCACTTTTCACTTTTTCAGCCTGATGTATGTGACCACAATCATAGACTACTACTTCTTACTACTTAATTATTAAAGAGGGACATGACATGTGATTTATATATCTACAAATAAAACCAATATTTTATAGCAAACAGATGAAAGCTGAAATGTTGGCCGAAATAAGTTTGCATAATTTTGCAATCATCTGAGCCTTCTGATAACTCACAATATATACATATAAAATAATGTATATCTAGAAAGTATATTAGCTACAAGAAAAGAAAAAATTGCAAAAGATTTCTCATTGAATGTATTGGCTTACTTACATTTGGGTTGGAAAAATGTATGTATAAGCCCCTAATGAAATCGGTGAGAGTACTCTGTACTGAAGCCCTACCCACCCACATAATTCATTTCTCATACTGGCACTGTGGTTGAGAGATGTGCAGCATGTGCTCTGGTACATCTGGTCTGGGGTTTGAAGGCAAAGTCTGCGAAAGCTGACCTATCCTTTAAGTCTAAAAATTATTTGCAAAAGTCATTTTGATGAAAAAGGGGTAGCCCCCAGGATAAATAGCAACCAACTTTTATTCAGTTGGTTGAATAAGAGATGCCCCAAAATTGTCTAAATTATGACACATGCAAGAAAATTAAAGTACCCTGTTATAGATAATTACACTCACGTCTCAGTTTTCCTTAAACCGGACCTTCAGTGTGATTTAATGAAAAGCCCAAATTCTTAAAAAACGGTTCCCCAGCATCTAAAATTAATATATTTTACGTTTTTAGTCACTAACTTATTATTCTTTCCCCACTGGGCTGCAACTCTGTTCAGGAATTTAGGATTCTTGACTCAGAAGCATCACACTTACTGAGGAGAGGAGAGTGGGATAAGGTACAGGGCTGCGGGTTATAGCTGTGCTTTGCTCAGACAGAGCAGAGCTGGGGTCAGGTAAAGGTCAGCAGTCCCAGAATGCAGAGCAGCACAGTCAGGAGGCACTTCCTGTTTGCAGGCTGCCTGATAAGATGGCGCCTTCCATAAGCCGCCATCTTGGATGTTTAAAGGCTCATAACATGCAGTAGATGCAGGTAGGATGATTTTTAATGTGGCCAATCTGTATGTACAGGGTGTGGGAAACATATAAGATAGACTCTTATTCAGAGTGAAGGTCCACTTTAACACTTCTAATGACAGCTATGTAAAATTTACGTAGCTGGCGTTTACTTTGGGGTGTTTGGCAACCCTACCCGTGACAACACCCATGTATGTAGGGTATTGTTCTGTTTGGGGATCTTGCTTTTTAGGATTTAACTTGTTTCTTGTTTGCATATTGTTTTTTTAGGAAAATGTGGTTTTGATTCTACTTTGTTATTCTTTTTTAGGGAAACCCTGTGCAACCAAATAATTATTTGAGGGATTACTTTTAGAAAACTGCACCGATGTCGACAAGCCTGTACATCTAGAAAGCGTTAGTTATGCTATAGGCAAGCCCGATTGTTGTCCCATTGTCTCGGGCTACACGTTGCACTATCCCAAACTTCAATCCTTTTTCAAAAAGACCCCATAGTTCCTAAGTTATTTGTAAAAGTATTAGAGCATAGGAGATGCAGAGAAACACTGAGGAGAAACAGTGGGTGTGGTGACAATGATGTCATGTAAGCACACTGTGTGCTTTACATATTCTATATCTAACATGCCTGCCTGAGACTGCTATATATCATGTATGCCCCTAGTTATTATTGCCAGCACATAGTGGGATCAGGGAGGTAAGAGATCAGAAAGGAGGGCAGGATTTTATTGCTGTAGAGAGAGGCAGCCACTGAGGATGTCTGAGCACTGTGGGGGGGGTTGTTTCCATTCTTAGTCCCGCAAAGGCTGATTGGTGGACTACATCAACTGGATGGGGAAGGAAACTAGAATAAGGACTTGATTTTCCTCATGGAGACAGACATGAGAGGAAGGATAGCATTGGAGCCAGTCAATAAAAGCTAAACTAGTGATTTTTTTTTTAACTTTTGACTTGCCAATCCTCAGTAGCTGTCTTTTCAGAGTGACGTTTTGGGGTCTGTCAGAAAATGAACTGCTTTCACAATGTCAATACATCTTTCCGGTAGTTAGTAAAGTGGAGGATTTCTTTAACACCCAGTTAGTCATAATACAAAATCATATAATATAATCCTTTGCTCCTGATGCATAGGTGGATAATATCTCTGCTTTTTATAAATGACCCCAAGTGAACTATAAATGTTCTGCAAGTACGTGAAGGCCATTGTATGTTAGTAAAAACTGCTTGTGTAACCGTTATTATTTCGATTGGATCTTGTTTTATACTTAAGCCAAAAATAGCATAACATTTCATGTGGTCTGATACACTCATTTGGGTAAGAGGATTTCAAGTTTTTTCTTCATTCGCCGTGATATAAGATACATTGTATTTTGATCAACATATTACACTCAATTTTAAATGTTTCAAATTTTTTTTTTTAAATGGAAACTTCTAGATCAATATGACTTCTAATTTACTGTTTAAAGAAAATGTCAAGGTCTATGCAAGCTCCTCATCCACTGTAGGTACCTTTCTGCTTTCTTTCTCCCACATTATCCCCTATAGGAACAATATAAAATAAGCAATTTCAACCGGAAATCTCTGATTGTATGTAAATACCTTATGCATTCTGGGTAAATTAATTTATTTGCTTAAATTTCTGGGCTGTAGCTGAGCTGGAGTAGGCATGTCATTGAGCAGCTTTAAGAGTCTTGAGCCTGCTCTGCTGTGGCTTGCTGAGATTTCTCATGCTGAGTGCTCCAATAAACAGTAGCTGTAGCTGCTGACCACTTTTATGCATGGTCGTGGAGAAATATATTTGAAAAAAAAGGCAAATAATGGAGCCCTACTACGGCTTCTACCATGCACGGCAGGAAATGGGACAGACCTTAGGAAAGCTGCTTGCTAGCTAATTATCGCAGTTGGAATTAGAGTTCACGTAAGCCTCAAAGGCAGATTCATTGTAAGGAATTATGTAAATGAATGAAAAAATAAAAAAATGTATCATCCATTTCATTTAACATGTGTCACAATATATAAATACAATGTACATAAAATAACTTGCTGATTTTTCTTTTTATACATTCACAAAATTAAATAAACTAAAAAAGAAACAAGAAAATTATTTTACAGAATGTTTTTTTCCTCATAGAGAGCATTTGCTTACTTACATCAGATATACAGAAATATACACAAAAGAGATCTATAACTTTCTATGAAATATTACTACTGAGTATAAGATCCTTGCAGACTCCCTCACCCCCCTCCGGGTTCCTGGCCCCTTCGTATATCTCATCCGTTACCAACATTTGGTCCTACCAATTGCTCAATTCTTGGATTCCTAGGAATGCAGTTCCTCAGTCAGGTGAATCCCTTCCACCATTAGGTATTCATTTCTTGTAGGTCCTTTTAAAGCACTGTATTCTTATTCTCTCGTTTTAATTTCCTGTGCTTTACCCAATGCACTCCTTGCCTCAGGTGATTGTCCGCGAGCACTAAGCTCCTTGCCACAAATAATTCCTTAAGAGTTAGTATATACTTATCTACAGTAAACCTGAATCTTTAACTTCAGGAAAGTTAAATGTTAAAATTATGTAAATGATCAAATAAAAAAATAGAGAGCTAGCATCCATTTAATGTAAAAAACATCATATATTAGGTTCAATTCAGCACTGTGTGAGAATGAGACTTCCTTTTTTTCTTTCTTTATTTTTTTTTCTGCAGATTTTATCTATAAATACTTTCACAGATGTAGATAAGGTTCCCGGGCCGATCAGCTGCCTCCCCGCAGGGCATCCAAAATCGGGATGCCCCGCTGTGTGAAACCCCCCTGTATGCCCACAAACCTTACCTTCTCCTCGTTCCAACGGTGCATGCGCGGGCCGCCGCCGCCTCTCGCGCATCCCTCTAGCAGGGCGCACACCCGCACCGGCCGTTTGTGAATGGCCGGCGTGGGCACAATCCCTGTAAGAGGGACGCACAAGAGGCGGCGGCGGCCTCAGCTTGTCCGTCGCTTATCCGTCGGCGGTGAGGTAAGTTTTTTTGAGGCTTTCTGGGGGGTTTCACACAGCGGGGTGCCCCGCGGAAGTGGACCAACACCCAGGATAGTGAAAATCCTGGGTGTTGGTCCACTTTAAGCTTTATGCTTTTTCCTGAAAACAGCCATGCCTCAAATGCCTTTTTTTCACAAAAAATTACATACGTTATTAATATATTTTTGTTTAAAAATAAAAAATACAAAAAATTGCACCCCTCCTTGATCCAACCAGCCTGAGTACAGGACAGAAGGCCTGGTAACACAGGTGTCAAGGGCCAAATGGTTGGCTACTGGCCCTGATGATTTACCAGTCCCTATGGCTTTTGGAAAAGGCAGTTGCCAGGGTGCCAGGAAGAACACCAAGCTCAAAACAATGGTCAATGGTCACAATGGTCAGCAGCGAAGGTGCAGGTAATTAGGTGGTGATAGTTTCAATATTTTACATTTCAATACTTTCCTGTCCATGTTTTCACCTGTCAATAGGACATCCTTCTCCTTGTCTGATGGGGTGTCTTTGGTCCTTTGCTGTGCCTATCTCATTGTTGTTAGGGTACTTAATACCATCTGCATCCTCCTTTCTTGACTTTCAACCAAGGTTAGGAACACGTGCCAGGGGGTGGAGCTTTTACAGTAGAGAGGTGGAGCCTCTGGGGAATCTACACTTTGACATCAGTGGTAAGGAGGGAAATGGAGGGGGATACCCCAATAAACTCCCCTTCATACTCCTTCCCTAAAGTGACTTTAGTAATATGCGGGAATCCTCAGAAGCTCCACCATAACTCCTTACTGGGAGGCAGGAAGGAGGCAGGGGAACCAAGATCACATTTCTATGCATTTGGTTAGGTGATTCCCAAATTCCTCAGGATTACGGAGATTCATCCAACTGACAAAGTTGCAGATTACCCAATGGAACATGTGGGATGATCCAGGTTATAAGATTTTTACTATTTTCTATTTTTACCTAGTTATCTCTTTCCATCATCTACTGTTTGGTTACTGTATTTATTGGTATGCTCCACTTATTATTCAGTCATGGAATATTGAATAGCCTGAGAACCTTTTAGAACCTATTTGTTTTCAGCAGCTATTGGCTGTATGTGTGTTTATTCTGTATCTAGTAAACTTTTGTTTTGCTCTTGAAAGGTTTAGAGAGCAGTTTGTAGTTTACTGTATTTGTTACAGCATTATCTTATTATTTTTTGATTGTGCCCCATAACATTCTTTGGTTTATTTTGCAAAATATGTATCTCTAGCATGCTAACTTTCATAAAATCTACATATTAATCCATTATGCAATACTAATTATTATATGTTCAGCTCCTTACATGCAAGAACACCACTATTGTATATTAACCCATATGCATCCATATGCATGTTCTATTGCCATCAATATAGATGTAACAAAAACAGTTATAAACATATATTGTACTCACCTGTTCAGAACTGTCATATGATAAGAGGGCTGTTAAATGTTTGTTTCCAAGTTCTGAATCATCAGCATCAATAAGATTTTCTACAGGAACCTCTTGATTGGAGTTGACATAATTAAAGTCATTTTCACATGAATCCAAGGCCACACAAACATTGTATGAGTAGGGAAGTGATAAAGCTCCATCACTGTACATAGAGAGTATCCTGGGGTCAATTGTTGGGTACAAATTTGTGTTGAGAGGTCCAAGAGGTTTAGCATATTTTGGCTCTCTGCACTTTGAAAGAATGACTAACATTACTGTAATAATAAATAAAAAGGAAATTATGACTAGAGAGATGATTAAGTACAATTTCAAATTGTTGGGAGACTCTTCATTTACCTTGCTGCTTATATTTGGCACAATCTGTTGGACATTATCTGCCACCAGGAGACTTAAGGTGACTGTTGCTGAAAGAGGGGGGTTACCGTTATCTTTCACAACCACCACAAGCTTATGCTTTAGTGTGTCCTTGTCTTCAAAGACACGAGATGTTCTGATTTCTCCTGTATGCTCATTAATAAAGAAGTAAGATGGTTCTGATGACTGTATGAAATTATAGGAGAGCCAAGCATTATGTCCAGAGTCAGCATCCACAGCAACAACCTTAGTAATTAAGGAACCTTGCTCTGAATTAAAGGGTACCATCTCAAACACAGTAGACCCTCCACTCTCTAGAGATGGATACAATATCTTGGGTGCATTATCATTCTTGTCCACAATACGGATTATTAATGTTGTGTTGCTGCTCTGAGGTGGGGATCCATTATCTATTGCTGTTACATTTAACACAAATTCCTTTAGTTGCTCATAATCAAAAGTTGTCTGAGCATAGAGAACCCCGGTTTCTCTGTTGATGGATAAGTATGATAGCAAGGGGAGATTTTTAGCATTGGTTTCAAAAATGGAATAGAAGAATTTAGCATTGTCTCCAGTGTCTGCATCAGAAGCTTCCAAGCTGTATATTGAGGCTCCTGGTAAATTGTTCTCTGCCACATAAGCAGTATAAATTGATTTCAAAAACACTGGCGGATTATCATTCACATCTGAAATGTCTAGTTGGATAATTTTTCTGCTAGAAAGTGGAGGAGATCCTCTATCTGTGGCCAAAATTGTAATGTTATAACTAGAGATCTTTTCTCTATCCATAACTGTTGTTGTACCAATTCTATAGTAATTGCTAGATGATAAGTGTAAATTAAATGAAGCATCTTCCAAGACGTCCTCAAGTTTGCAGTCAACTTCCCCATTTTTCCCAGAATCTTGATCATGAACTTGAATGAAAGCTATCACAGTCCCAGGAGCAGAATCTTCAGGAATTGGAGAAGACAAGGAGGTGATAGATATATCAGGAGCATTGTCATTCACATCTATTATTTCTATCAAGACTTTACAATGAGCAACAAGACCACCTCCATCCTTGGCTTGCACAGACAGCTCAAACAGTTTAATCAGTTCATAATCTAATTTGTTTCTGGTTTTAATTTCACCAGTTATGATGTTTATGTTGAAGGTGTCTGTGTCATGGACACTGGTTGAGGTTTTGCTAAGGGAATATGTTATTTGCTTGTTAGCACCTTCATCCTTGTCAGTTGCATTTATAGTGGTTACTGTTGTGTTAACTGGAGTATTTTCATACACACTGACTTTGTACACTTGTTGTGAAAAAACAGGGAAATTATCATTAGCATCAGTGACAATAATGTTAATAGAGGCAATCCCAGATCTTGCAGGGCTACCCTCATCTAATGCTGTTAGTGTCAGTTTATGAACATTCTGTATTTCTCGATCTAGATGTTTCTCCAGAAAAAGTTCTATTAATTTACTCCCATCTGGATTAATATTTTCATGCAGTGAAAAATGTTGGTTGTCACTAAGCTTATAGGATTGTATTGAATTACTTCCAATATCTGGATCTAATGCCCTTTGTAAAGCAAACCTTGTTCCTGATAATGTGGATTCAGTAATCTCTAAATTAATTGTGTCAGGATAAAAGGTAGGAGCATTATCATTAATGTCTTGGATTTCAAGTTTTACCAAAAAAACATTAAATGGATTTTCAACAACAGCATCAAAGGTTAGGAAGCAAGCTGCAGATGTCCTGCACAATGTCTCTCTGTCGATCCTGTCCTTCACATACAGGTTTCCATTATCTAGACTCACATAAAAATATTTCTCAGAAACACGAGATACAACCCTCAGTTTTCTAGATGAGAGCTGTTTAATATCTATTCCAAGATCTTTGGCAATATTTGCTATTATAGAGTCTTTCCTCATTTCTTCTACAATAGAATATTGAATCTGACCTGATACTGAATGACACAGGCAGAAAAATAAGAAGGAAAATATTACTTGCCATCTGAATCCTTGGTATGTCTTTGTATGAGTCATTTTATGCTTCCGCAGCTTGTACTCTTCCAAACGAAAACCAGTTAATGATTAGTATTTTTAATCCAACCAATGAAATATTATAATGAAAGATATCCTTTTCCAATTTTTTTCCTGCTTTATGTAGAGAGAATCCAAAAATATGGCTCCTATTGCAGATCCTCAGTGAGCGTGAATGATGAAAATACCAGTGGATCTCCAGTTTTACATTTCTCTCCAAAGTGGTCAAACAGCGGCGCTCTGAGGCAGAAATTAGGTATTGCACCATATAAACTTTTTTCTGAATTTTAAAATTATTTAGAGCAAAACAAGTACCTCTTTCAACAGTTTACAAATTTACACATATATTTTTGATATGAAATGTATGTGCAATACGGTTTTAGCAGATTAAATGTATTCATAATCGTATTTGTCTATATGCAAATAAAATCTATATAAATAAATCTCACTCCATAAAAAGTAAATGTATTTTTTATATTACTAGTCTTCTTAGAACATTAGTAATATAAGCAAGTACAGTAAGTTTTGAAATAATTTTCCAGAAAGGTTAAATGGTAACCATACTGCATACTGCACAAGCTTTATTTATTTTCTGTTGATATTTAAGTAATATTTTTTACAATTTTCCTCTTATTTAATAAACAAATGCAACAGGAGGACCGTGAAGCAAGCTACCTTACTTCAGTTAAATAATTTATTGGTGGTCTGCTGTGGTATTTCACATCCCAGTTTACTAATGCTCAAAATCTAAAGAGAATCTCTGAACCATTAAGTTTAATATATCTTTACTGACTTCATTTCATTTGGAGAAATGTTTTATCTCAATATACAGTCATATTTAATGGATTTGATAAAAAGCTTGCCCTGAAATTTTAGGACAGTTGTCTTAAATAAGTATTTTTTGTACATGAACAAAAAAACAAATATAGAAAAAAGATAGAAAATCTGAAGAATAAATAAAGGCATCAGATTATCAAAATCACATCATTTAAAATACGTGGCCACAGTCATAGACTACTAGTTCTTATTACTTTTTATTAAATGGGGACATGGGCATGTTTGTTTTTTATATCTAATACAACCAATACTTTATAGTAAGCAGATGCTGACAATATTACCGAAAATATTGCATTCACCTAAGCCTTCTGATAACTTACAATATATACATATAAAATAATCTAATAGTATATATAAAGTATATGTAGAAAGAATGTTAGGTACCTTTATACATTACAAAAAGTTAAGCAAAATAAAAAATAAAAACAGTAAAGCACAGCGCTAAACCAAATATGTCTTATAACACAATAATCTTAATTTTGCTCTCAGGTGTAGACAAGCTGTCCAAATCCACCAGCAAAGTAATGCAACAAATATAGAAATAACACAGAGCAATATACAGTTTAAAGCAAGTCTTTTTGACTATATCAAAATGAAGATCTCACGGTGCATGCACTCGACATTGATTGTGCTCTAATTTCCTCCACCATCCAAAAGGGATGCCAGACACAGCAAGTTAAAAAAGCCTCAAAGGAATCTCCAATCCTCTATCCATTCCAGACTCTTCCTTGCTCAAAATTCCTTTTCTTGGAGTAAAGGCTCTTTAAATAATGAGCAGCATAAATCACTTGTCCCTCAGGGAATAAACCGACATAAGAAGAGGGAAGGAAGCATAAACACAGACCTAGTGCAACTTTGTATGAAAAGCTTAAACGTTTTAATAATTAAAAAATATTGCACTTACAAACCAACTTCAAGCAACAGCATTTTTTAAAATCCAGAATGTGAAACTGCACGGAGGAATTGCTTCCCTCAGAACCAGTTGTCAATAAAAGCCAACGATGATCCACAATGATAAAAACTAATGGACGTCTTCCTTACAGTGATGCCATATCCCGCCTGACGTGTTTCGTTGCAATCGCAACTTTAACGAAGGCTGGCGATATGGTTAAATAAACCTAAATATATACTTACACGTGCGGACTTCACTTCCGTCCTCTACGTGCATCCACATGCGACTCCGCCTTTCCACCAATCAGAAGCTGTGAGAGGGGGAGCGTCACTCATCATGCTCATTCCCTCTAAGATGCAGAGGGAGGCGGAAGTCTGGAGCCGTGTCAGTTAAAGGGGTGGAGTTACGCGCCATTGCTCGGGCCTTTCTGTTGAAGGGGCGGGATTACACGCCATCTCTCAAGTCTTTCAATTAGAGGGGCGGGATTCAACACCTTCTCCCGTCCTCCCTCAATGCAAGTCTCGTCAGGGGGGCAGGGCTATGTGCCCTCTCTTAAGCCTCCTGACCAGAGGGGCAGGGCTACCACACCGTCTCTAAGGTCCCACTGTTTGATCTTGACAGGGGACATATAGGAAAGAGAAACACACCAGCCTATTTGCTGATGACAAAAATACAGTTCTTTTATTGCGGCCAAATATGGAAAGGCTAAATAAAACAAAGAAAGACGTTTTCCGTCGATAATAAAAACAGAGACTTCCAAACATATGAATCCTCAAATGTTAAAATGCAAAATGCAGCTTAAAAAGCAGAGCAGCTTATTAGATATATATAAACTCTGCATAATAGCCTCTTAAAGAGCCAGTAGCCACAATTAGAGAGACTATGAAAAGTGGCTAAAAAACAAATATTGTAATGGTTGAGACCATTAGGTGACAAAGTATCTAGTTCATAAATCCATTTCCCCTCTCTTTTAGAGATTTCTCTTGTTAAGTGGGAACCCCGCCAATGCTTGTCCACTTTGTCCAAGCCAATTAATGTCATCAATGATGGATCGCTTTAATGCTTGGATTTAAAATGAGCAGACAGGCTGTGGGATTCAAGGCCACATCTAATATTATAGATGTGTTACCTTATCCTCACCTTTAGCCCCCGTGTGGTCCTTCCCACATAAAACAGATGACAAGGGCACCAGATCAAATATACAACGTAAGAAGAATTGCAAGATAGAAAGGTAGGTATCTCTATATCAATGCCAGTTTTAAAGTTCAAGAAGGTCTTTGTCTGCTTGGTCAATTGCATACATGTCCTACAGCCCATGCACGTACCACAGAGGTAAAAACCCTTCAAGTTTTTTTCCAAAAGAGACACTTTCCGAGGTGGATCGGTAAAACTATTCATTAACATTTGTCTTAAATTGGGGGCATTTTTAAAAATAATCCTAGGGTGGTTTGGTAACAGCGGACCTAAAATGGAGTCCTCTTTTAAAATGTGCCAATGTTTAGACACCAATTTCTTAACATCTCTATGTTGGGTATTGAAATCAGTAATAAAAGAAAAATCAAAGCCAGAGGATGATGGTCTAACTAAAGAGTTTCTAAAAAAAGAAGTACAATCCGATTTTTCATTTGCTCCCTTTGAGTTTGGATCTGATTCGGGTCGTACCCCTTTTCTATGAACCGCTTGATCAGTATTTGTGATTGTAATTCATAACTGCTAATAGAGGAACAATTACGTCTAACCGTGTAAACTGGCCTTTAGGGATTGCCTCTAGCCAGTTAGGATGGTGACAACTAGTCATTGGCACGTATCCATTACGGTCTGTCGACTTAAAGTATGTGGACGTGACCAGGCAAGTATGCTCTTTTGTAATGGTCAGATCTAGGAAGTTTATAGAATTGGAACTACATTCCATAGTGAACTCCAGGTTAAATGAATTTTCATTTACCTTTTTCAAAAATAGTTCTAAATCTGACTGGGCCCCATTCCATATACAAATGACATCGTCAATATATCTCAGCCAAATTATTAAACTGGGCCATTGTGCGCTGTCTATAAATTGTGCCTCCCAAAGGCAGACGTATAGGTTCGCCATGCTTGGCACAAATTTTGCGCCCATGGCGACTCCCCTCTTTTGGAGATAGAAATCGAGAACCAAAAGTAATTGTGGTCCAACGCGAAATTAAGACAGCCTATGATGAAATCAACTTGGGAGGGAGGAAGGTCAGATTTGATCTGTAAAAAATGGCGAACTGCTTATTTTCATTTCAATATTTTCATTTCAGGTTTCTTCTGCATTGGCCAAAATGCAAGATACTTTGTTTTTAGATCAGCGATGTTAGGTATTTTTTAAAAAGTAAACTTCTGCTAGACCAATATGACTTTAAATTTACTGTTTAAAGAAAATGTCAAGGGCTCTGCAAACTCAGATTCCTTGCTGCCCCCATCTACCTCTCATTTAAAACTTTAAAATTAAAAGCGAAAGTCCATTATTCAAATTATTTAATTTAAAAAAGATAGCATCCATTTCATGAAACTCGTGTTATAATATATATAATGTACACATAAAAATATGTTGACTTTTCTTTTATATACATTTGCTAACTTAAAGTGGACCAAAACCCCTAATACCAATTAAACCTGGTTTTCTCCCTCACCTTAGGTACATTAATAGTTGGATGTTTTTTGCCCTCAATGCTGCTTGTTATTTCTGTGATTTTAATTTTCTTAATTTTCCCCTGGGTAAGTCATTTGTATGCCAGGTTAATTTAGCTTTCATAGGACAAGATTTGGTGAATCCCCAAGCTTCCGGCAAGTTGAGGCTCACCTAATGAAATGGCATATTGGTCCTTTAGTAGACACATTATATTGGTGAGTTTGTTTCTATACTTTTTTTCCTGTGGCTTCATCTTTGCTTTTGAAGACTGTAAGCACATTCTGTTTATTATGTCATTTGGAGTCAATGTCATTTTAAACCTTTTGTAGGAAGGCTGCCGATTTGGGGAGAGGGCAGGGGAGAGCTACAGTGGCACTGTGTTTAGACATTGTGGTGATAATGTAACCTCTATTGGTGGCTAAAACTGTGAAGTTATAAGTAGAAATTGTCTCACTGTCCATAACTGCTGTAACAATTCTATGGTAATTACTGGAAATTAAGAGTAATTTAAGGCATATTCTTCCTCAAGTTTGCAGTCAACCCTTTCAGTGCAGAAACTTCATAAACTTGTATAAAAGCTATCACATTCCCAGGAGCAGAATCTTCAGGAATTGGAGAAGATAATAAGGTCACAGATATCTCAGGAGCATTGTCATTCAAATCTATTGTTTCTATCAATACTTTGCAATGAGCAACAAGACCACTCCTATCCTTGGCTTGTACAGACATCTAAACATTTGCATCAGTTCATAATCTAAGGTGTATCTTGTTTTGATTTCACCGGTTACAGGATGGATATTGAAGGTGTCTGTGTCTCCATCAGTTGTTGAAATTTTGCTAAATAAGTATGTTATCTGTCCATTAACACCCTGACCTTTGTCAGTGGCATTTATGGTGCTTATTGTTGTGTTTACTGGAACATTTTCATACACCATATTTTGTCCCTGCTGCATTAACCTTTTCATGCAGTGAAAATCGTTGATTGTCTCTGAGCTGATAGGATTGTATAGAATTACTTTCAATATCAGAATCTAATGTACTTTTTTAAAGCAAATCCTGTTCCTGGTGAAGTGGTTTCAGTAATCTCCAAGCTGACTGTATCAGGATAAAATGCAGGAGCATTGTCATTAATATTGTGACATTCTATTTTTACTGTAGAGATATTAAATGGATTTTCAACAACAGCATCAACGTTAAGGAAACAATCTCTCAATATCCTACACAATGTCTCTCTGTCTATGCTGTCATTAACATACAGATTTCCATTATCTAAGCTCACATAAAATATTTTTCAGAAACACGAGATACAACCCTTAGTTTTTAAGATGAAAGCTTTTTAAAGTCTATTCTGGGATCTTTGGCAATGTTTGACAGAGTCTTTTCTCATTTCTTCTACAATGGAATATTGAATCTGCCTGAGACTGAATGTCCCAGCCATGACTCCTTTGTATGTTGTTTTAGTATTCTTCATTTGATTATTTTCCTTTTCCATTCTTTTCCATAGTATGTACAAAATAGACCCAGGTAATGAGGAGTATTTGTAAACCAGCAATGAAATACATTTATTGATATATATTTTTTTCGAAAATGTATGCCTTATTTTATGTACAGAGAATCCAGAAAATGGCTCTGCTTGCAGATCTGAAGTGTGTGGAGAAAATATCAGTGGCTCTCCGCTGTATTTCTTAAGTTTAACTATGCTTAAAATGATACCTTTTGTAACGGTTAAGATTTCATAATGACAATGATATACAACTTCAGGTTAGATTTCTTAATATTCTAATTAATATATATACCAGTGTAGTTATAAATTTCTCCTTAAAAAATATATACCCGTTTCAATAACATTCTTAGAATTATGCAGTAACAATGTTGCATTGATAAAAATATAGAAATATTGAAATACATTTTAGGTGATTTATTTCCTGAATCCATCCATTTTTAAAATATTTAATATTTGTAGAATAATTTATGTGGCATAGAATATACATTGGGGGTTATCCAAATGATTTAGCAAGCCTGATAATTTTTCTGGTTGGATCTTCTGTAGTGCTGTACAATATATATACTCTAATTACAGGCAAGTCAAAACATACAGTGCAGGGATCATTACAAACTAGATGCTACAAAGTTCAAAACAAATGTGAAAGTGGGAGACAATAGGAAAATGAGCCAAGCTCTTGCAAGCTTACAATCTAATAGAACATTTTTTTTTCTATTGTTTGCTGAGTTAGACAGTTCTCAAAGGCAATTCGGATCCGGAGGCTTGCAAAATGATATGGTTATCCCATTGTTTGGCTATACAATAATTTAGCAAGTAATACAGTGTTAAAGAAAAACTTCTGCTGATTATAACATTCATAGTAATACTTTAAGCAGACATGGAATAGTGCACTAACCATAAGATCTATAAATCAACTTTTAATCAAAAGCATGTATTTCTTTCCATTTGAAAATTACTTATAAAGTGACTCAGGTAGCTATTTACAAAGACATGTAGAGAAAATGTAGCCAGCCAGCGGTTGGTGAATAAAATCTTCAATTTATTTTTCTTCATTTTAAAAGCAATAATCCAACAGATGTGAAGCACATAATAATCAATCCATGAAGGGCCCCAACGCCAACGCGTTTCGGACTATGAGTCCTTATTCATGACAAACCAAGCTATTTACAAAGACGTACATTTTTGTCAGCAACTTTTGTCAACCTATATATAATATGGCTGTAAGTACTGTATAACATTTCCAAAAAGGATGATTACTAACACTGCCAACAGTAACAGATTGCAAGTACAAACTGCTGCCATAAAACACATATTTGCCAACATAAGAAAAAAAAAAAAACTACCAGACACTGATGCTGCTGTGGGATAGTTGGGAGAGGGTGAGTTTTTGTCCAAAGTGATTTTAAACATTTGAATTCAGACTAACACCAATTTCTTGGAAGTTCTATAATCTCTAGTCATATTGTATACATATATTTGGCCTATGAAATAAAAATTGCGACAGAGAGGCCTACAGTGAAATTAGCTTTTCTTTGATCAGAAAACTGATCAATTGTAGATTGTACCATGACAAAAATTTTTTACTAAACACAACAACTGAAGTTAATAAATGTTATTCAACTGGTTAAATTCCAAATATTTAAATGCCCAATTCATATCTCAACACCCAATTAGATGTGCAGTTTCTTTACAAAATTACCTAAACAGGTGTTCTAGATTAAAGTTGTGCAAGTGAGGTAAAACTCCCCAAGTGACTGCAATGAAGTATAATTGGCCCTTTAACCATTTACTTTATGTTATTATTTTATAAAGATGAATAAAAAGCATCTATATCAGAATAAAACAAATATGGCAACAATGTGAAAATATTGGCAATGGTCAGTGGAGAAGAAGCCAAACAACAGTGTATTCCTTTTTAATTTGCAGATGGACCTTTCGTAGTCCACAAACTATAAATTACTATACCTACCCCCTCATGTCAATGCGAGGCAAAGCATGCTAACCTATTGCAGTTATTAAGGAAAGAACAAACTATTATGTTCTGTTATATTGACCATTTGACTCCCAAAAACCAATTATTTGATTAATCTCCTACCTATTACATTGTAATAAAAATGACATTAAAAGTGGTATATGAGCAGCTTCAAGCTGCAGTATAAAGCTTCTTATGAAATAAACTATAAATGAAAGTGTAATTGTCAATCAGTGCTTGAAGAAAGGTAAAGTGGAATATCTTCTTGTTTATGGCCTTCTTGTCATCTTTTCTATGAATGCATTTACTTGTATAAGTATTGGGCTGATCTGCTGCACACTTAATCAGGATGTGCTCCCTTAAATATAGAAACATAGGAGGAATGTATGATTCTATGGTGGCAGAAAAAGGCCTCCTAGTCTGCCCCTGTGTGAGTATGGGAGTATGTTCTCTTTACCTGTACTGATGATTTTCCAACTAGCTCTACTGGAAGTCACTTCTCCAGGACAACGCGTCACTTCTCCAGGACAAATGGACAAATGGACATTTGTCCTGGAGAAGTGACGCGTTGTCGTCACGCAACGCATAGACAGCGTACGTGCGGTTGTGTGGGGGGGGATGAGTTGATTGCCACTTTGGATATGTGAGTGATTTTTCTTTGTTATTGATATCTGTTTTTTGGCTCCTGGCTGTCCTCTTATATTTATATCAGCACATTATGCACTTAGCATTTTAAGATAAGAGAAATATTGGCACAAGTATTAGGTATTGAGAGTATTGATAGATATTATTAAATAGTTAGCACCATTAATTATTGTTCCAGCTGGACCACAATTCACAGATTTTTCTTATTTATTATAAATGAATTAATCAGTGTAGTATAATAGCCATCATCTTTTGGGGGGCTTTTGTTGTGTCCTTTCCCCCCCTCCCTCCTGCCCTTTTCCTCCTCCTAGGTCTTGTGTTTATGTTTTTTAATGAGGTTTTTAAAGTGTCTGTCTCTATATGTACATAAAAAAAACTTTTTGGATGAATAAAATAATTTACTAATTAATCATGCATTATTTTAGTGGTGCCATTTTTTGAGGATAAATTGTTTGGGAATAGTGGGATTCCCTTTTCTTGTTTGTATTAGAAGGGTGCATTGTAGCACACCTATCCTCTATTGAGCACACTTGGTTTATAGATTAGCTGGTGCAGGTTTTTCCTTTCTTTTTGTACATTGTAACTCTTTCATTAAAATAATTTTTTCTGACATTTCTCCCGATCTTCCCAGATCCTCCAGATAAAGGTAGTAACCCCAGCAATATGGGTGGGTCTACTTGTATTCCAGTGGCCCAATGACTTTTACCATCCCCTAGTATGTAAAATAATAATAATACATCATGTATTTGAATGACAAATTGGAAATAAATCCTGACTAAACAAATTCTGGCTTTATTTAATGTGTTCCTCAATTTTCATGGTGTTGTATCAGCTTTATCTCCATCACTATAGCCGTGTTTCTCCATTTGTGGCTGTTTCCCTCATACATTGACAGTATATATAGCTTAGCTATAATATATAGATAGAAAATTGTAGGTCAAAAGGTTATCTATTATTACTTGGTGATGTTACAGTTTGAGGCACCCTCAAGCAATGGGAATTGATTGCTCAAGAGCTGGTAAAATCTAATAAAAAATATAGATATGATAGACACCAAATAAGGGTTAAATTGTATCCGTATCCATGCTCAATTTCTAGTTGTGGACTGGCGCAGGTATGCACACAGCTAGAGGAGAGTAGGTAGGCGGAAGCGACGCCAATCTGTAGGTGTCACACAGTGGGGCATCCCAATTCAGGATATCCCGAGGAGTGGGACTCGGACAGCCCTGGAGTCTATAAGTGATCAATACTTATTGGACCATTGTAACAAGTTACTGAATGTAGTGCATTTGTACTGATACTTGGCTATACATACAGTGAATAATGAGAATTCCCAAAGACTTGTTTCATGCCTTAATAGCTGGGGAGAAAAATATTTTTTGGAGTGAATCATAAACCTGTGTCCAGAAGGCAGAAGCCTGAAGAAAGAATGTCCTGGGTGAGATGAGTCCCCCTTTATTTTATTGCCCTTGGAAAAGATTCTACTGTTAGACTGCTCTTTCAACTGTTGAACCTATTATCCTTTCTAGTTATCTCCACAAACTTTGCTTGTCTTTGATGGTGGCATTTCCATATCAAACTTAGAAAGATTCACTCATTATGAACCCATTAGCACAAAGAAATCACTAGAAAAACAGTGTCCACATTAGTTATTGGGCCCTTTTACAATGATGAGAATGATTGCACTGTGGTTAGATACTTTTTTGTTGTTTGCAGAATTACTTTAATTATGAAAAGTTACAATAACAATTACACACACGTTTAACAAGAATTCAAATCATTCAAAACTTGTATAGCATGCCCTTGTTTGCTCTATGATAAACAGGGATATTTACCATGGCAATCCCTTCTTGATATTTCCCATGATTTTCACTGATTTTGGCTATTCAGGTGATTCACTTGATCGTGCCTGATTACCAAAAGAAGATCTTGATTGTTTTTGAAACATATTTCTTTAATGTATTAATTTTTTTTCATCAAGACAGCACCCGTGTGTTAAAAGCCAATGCAGGAGTCATTGCACTGGTGTAATGAAAGGTATCCCAGCAATGGTTGTCCTTGGTGGGGGTAATGTATGTGCTGCTGTCTTTTGTTATTGACAAAACTGAAAAAAAAAAAGTAACAAAGAGAGGGGAGATGTTGTAGGAGTGAGGTGTAATCTCCAATATTGAGGGACTAATGGTAACCCACACCCTGTTGAAATCATCAAAAGAGTGAGTCATTAATAAAAACATATACAACCTTTAATATATATATATCTATATATATATATATATATATATATATATATATTTCATAACCCAACCATAAAATCAAGAATTAGATAAGCCACAACACATCCATTCCAAAGGATCTCCACATGGATTTAACTAATATAATACGGTGTATGTTGTTTTAGTAAAATGCTATTTCAGATAGTATTAGATTTATACAGACATATTGTATCACTTTTTTCTTTACTACAGTTTGATTTTTTTATGGTGTGAATAGTCCCTGTATCTACTGTGATTAATTGAGAAAACTGATTCCACTTTCCATGAACTGTTTTGTAATCTTTTTATAATTTTTGGAACTCTAGCTACATTTTAGAGATAATATATATGGGACAAAAACTTGCTTAAGCTGTGTGTTTGTGCACCAAGAGAGGAGAGCAGGATGACTTACTGCCTCTGTAAATTGTAAAGGCTGAAAATGTACACGCAGCAGATGTTTTAAAAATATGTTTTTAAGGGTGATTTCTAGGGGAAGGAGAGCTGGGAGTTCACTCTGGGCACCAAGGTAATTGGGGAGTCTTTATTCCAGCCATTCTATTTCCTGCAGATGAGCCAAGGCCACCGGCCATAAGACAGGCCCCTCATCCCTCTATATTTGGCCCAGTCATGAAGATGGGGCACTGCCTGCTTTTCAGGTAGAGGCACGGCACATACCTGTATGGGACAGCAGCAGCACCACAGGACAGGTGAGAAAGGGGCTGATTTTTTTCCCTCCCGCTCTGAGCACTGTTTTGCCTAGAAACTGCCCTGAAATGAAGACTTCAGCAGTTTTGTGGAATGCACTTAAAAATAGAACCACCCCGCAAGAACAAAGCTCTAGTGAATATATGTGGTTGCTGTTAAAAACTGATTAAACACCATAGACTGTATACATACCTACAGCCAGAAAGTAAATATCTTGGTTCAGCACCCAAATGTGATAATATGTGGTTTAACACATATCCCATTGCGTGTTCAGTTTGTTCTTTTTTAAAGACACTTTTATTTTCCCACATTTAGTAAAATACAAAAACAGAAAGATTGCCATGTCAACAGTCTTTACAGGTAGGACCAATGGAATATATATATATATATATACATATATATATATATATATATATATATATATATATATAGTTTGATCAAAAATACAGCACAGAACAGCTAGTATTTTATTCAATGTACGGAAAGGCCTCACAGAGATCCAAAACTTCCCTTATCAACAAGCAAATGCTTTACACACTCAACAGCATCACTCCACCATCCAGGTGTGTAGGGGTGCCCAGGGGATGAATGGGGGCCTTTGGAAGCATGCAGGGGTGTGGCCCAGAACAATATATGTCCTCTATGTAACAGTTTAACACTCACATTAATAGGGTCCATTGCACAGCTCCCCCAAATTTGTTTCCAGTCTTCTCCCTCCTGTGACCAGGAACCAGTTTAAATATTTAAGTCTTACTGCCCATGCTTTCAACAGCAGTAAAAACAATTATATCAGACTCTTAAGTAGTGGCTCTTTCAAGCAATGGCTTAAATATCAAAAACCTGAAAGGAATCTTTCTCTTTGACTACAAAGATTTTATACAGCAGTACCTCCCCTGCAAGCATTTAAAAGCTTGAAATATCCATTTCCTGCAGAGACTGGAACCTCAGTGGTCCATCATATGTTAGTAAATGAGTTTTTTTAGTTTTAAAGGAGCAACTAGGATAACAGCTTGGGTTCCTCACTATTTTGGTCATCATTGTATGTAGTAAAAGAAGTCCGCCAAGAATTTTACCTAACCCCCAAACAGCGGGATTCCTATCAGTACTTAACCCTTTAAATGCCAAGCATGTAGTTTCTACGTGGTTGCTTCTCCTACCGTTAAGTGCCAAGCACGTAGAAACTACGTGCCTGGCATTTCCCCCAAACAGTTAAAAAATAGAAAAAAAAAATCACTTACCTCCGGTATCCCTGTGAAGCCTGGGGTCCCCTCTTCCTTGGGGGGGCATCCGATCGCCCCCCCGTCGTCCTCCGTCTTCAGGGGGGGGCCCGAAACCAGCCGCCCCCCCCCCGTTTCCAGCGCTGATCGCCGCTGTAAAAAAAAAAAAAAATAAAACTGTCATTTACTCACCTCCGCGCCCGAGCCTTCTGTCCGGGCCTCCTCTTCACCAGGGGGGGTCCGATCCCCCCCCTGGGCTGCGCAGTCTTCAGGTGAGGACCCTCTTCCGGGTCCTCACCTCTTGTAATGGCGGCGACGGCCGCCGCCGCTTAGCCCCGCCCATTGTGGGAGGAGCGGGATGACGTCATCCCGCTCCTCCTATACCCCCTCCGAGCTCCGGCATCTGTCAGATGCCGGTGGTGATCGGAGCAGAGCGGGTGTCAGGTGAGGAGGCTCCGATCGGAGCCCCCTCGCCTGTCACCCGCCCTGCGCCGATCACCACCGGCATCTGTCAGTGAGATGATCGGCGCGGGACAGCGGCGAGGGACGTCGGATCGGAGGTGAGTATGGTGTAAAAAAGAAAAATAAAGATTTTTTTTTCTGTGTGTGTGTGTCTTTTTTTTACTATTAACCCCTTGTGAACTGGTAAGGGGTCCATGACCCCTATACCAGTTCACAAGGCTGGGGAGATGGCAAGCCACCTGCGCTAGCGGGTGGCTTGCCATTAACCCCTGGCACCCCCATTACCTGCCTCCCCAAAGGCCAGGGGGGGCAGAAGAGCCCGGGCCCACATGGGCTATGTGGGCTCGTAGGCTGCAGGGTGGGGGGGCCACATAAGCTGGCCCCCCCACTCTGTGCCTACAAGCCCCCATAGCTGGTCCCGGGCTGGTTACTGTGGGTAAGGGGGACCCCACGTCAATTTTTTTTTTGATTTTTAAGGGTTTTTAACCCTTAAAAATCAAAAAAAAATGGGGTCCGCCCCCCCTGGGAGGGGGGACCCTATGTCATTTTTTTTTTGATTAACCCTTTGTAATCTGTCATCCAGCAGCTATAAAGGCTTCTAGCAAGTGAGCAGAAGCCAGTGATCGCCGAGGGACAGAGGGCTCCAGGATGGATGGGAGGTGAGTACAGTGTAAAAAAAAAAAAAAATTAATAAAATATTTTTTTCTTTATGTGTGTCTGTGTGATTATTTACTTTTAACCCCTTGTGAACTGGTAAGGGGTCCATGACCCCTATACCAGTTCACAAGGCTGGGGGGATGGCAAGCCACCTGCGCTAGCGGGTGGCTTGCCATTAACCCCCGGCACCCCCATTACCTGCCTCCCCAAAGGCCAGGGGGGGGCAGAAGAGCCCGGGCCCACATGGGCTATGTGGGCTCGTAGGCTGCAGGGTGGGGGGGCCACAAAAGCTGGCCCCCCCACTCTGTGCCTACAAGCCCCCATAGCTGGTCCCGGGCTGGTTACTTTGGGTAAGGGGGACCCCACGTCAATTTTTTTTTTGATTTTTAAGGGTTTTTAACCCTTAAAAATCAAAAAAAAAATGGGGTCTCCCTCCCCTGGGAGGGGGGACCCTATGTCATTTTTTTTCCCGATTTAACCCTTTGTAGTGTGGATGGTTTTTGTATTTTTTTTGTGAATGTTATAAAATACTTGTTTCAGTTAGGGGGGTCTCCTGGGCAGGAACGGGGGGCTACCGATAAATATGTGGTACCGTTCTAATCGGTAGAAATGGGGCTTTCACATGCAATATGATTTTCCTTAATAAAATACATTTTTTTTTTTAAATAAAGGAGTCAATTTTCTAAAAAAAATTTTTTATTTATTTATTTTTTTTTTCACTTAATAATATTGTAAAAAAAAAAAAAAAAATTACAAACAAGACATTTCATGTTAAAGTCTAAACTCTGCTGCAAAAAATATATATATAATTTTTCTGAAAGTTACAGCAAAAATGGCGCAAAACATGTCGCAAAACATGACGCAAAATGGGGAAAATGGCCTGTCAACAGAGGGTGACAAAATCTCAAGTAGGCTGGCAATTAAAAGGGTTAATAGTACCTATGCATGTTGGGTATTGTTCTGTTCGGGGGACCTTGCGCTTTCAGACTTAGCTTGTTTTTTCTGGTTTGCATATTTATATTTTAGGAAAAGGTGTTTTTTATTCAGCTTTTTTATAAATTTTTTAGGGAAATCCTGCGCAACCAAAGAATTCTTTGAGGAATTAATTCCAGAAAGATGAGCCCACTACAACAAGCTGGGTACCCTTAAAAAGCTTAACGTGTGTACTTTCAGGGAATATATGGTTTATGGGGGATATTCCAAATGTAAAGGGTTGTTTTGGTTGAAAAATCGCAAGGTGCGCACTTTGTCTGCAGAGCTGAAATTTTCAAGTAAAATTACCGTTATGCGCATGCTTTACTTTGGGGTGTTTGGTAACTCTTCCCTTGACAGAACCTATGCATGTTGGGTGTTGTTCTGTTCGGGGGATGTTGCGTTTTCAGATTAAACTTGTTTTTTCTTGTTTGTATATAGTTTTTTTAGGAAAATGTGGCTTTGATTCTGCTTTTTTATCCTTTTTTTAGGGAAACTCTTTGCAACCAAAGATTACGTTGAGGGATTACTTCCATAAAACTATGGCCACATCCACAAGCTTGGTACGCCTAGAAAGCCTGAGGTGTGTACTTCCAGAGAATATATAGTTTGTTGGGGGTATTTCAAATGTAAAGGGTTGTTTTTCTGGAAAAACCGCAAGGTGCGCATATTGCATAGCATAGTTGTATTTTATCTGAAAATCTCCTAAAGCGCTGTTTCAGTTTGGGGGAGTCTCCTGGGCAGGAAAGGGTGTCTACCAATACATATGTGGTACCGCTGTAACCGGGAGAAATTGGGATTTCACACGCAATAAGATTTTATTGACAAACGTACATTTTTTATTCCAAAAAAAACTACAATATGTAAAAATTTTTTTTTTTTTTTTTGCACATATTTCACCCAAAAATATTAAGAATACACCTAACAAATGACAAACAAGACATTTCATGTTAAAGCCCAGACTCTGCTGAAAAAAACAATATATCATTTTCCTGGGAAATCCCTGGAAATCCCTTCAAAAATCACATTTGAACATGGGGAGCGCAAAATAGTGCAAAATGGTCTGGCAACAGAGTGTGACAAAAACTCCAGGTAGGCTGGCACTTAAAGGGTTAATAACTTCTCCATAACTGGCAGTAACATTATACTGAGACAATTGTGCCTTTGAACTGTGACATAGTATCTAGTGAGAAGTGGATCTCCCAAACTCTCTGAAAAAATGACAGCATTTACTTGAGTGAAAAAATTCTGGATGCACGTTTTACTCATGCTGTGCCTTGTTCTGTACAATGTATTAACCAAGCTGCATCCTTGTAACATTAGCTACTCATTCTTGACATAAGCAAATTAGGGATCCTGTTTGTCATTTCCATATAAAAGTGTTCCAGGACTGCAACCTAGATTTTATATTACAACTTTTTTTTATTTACAACCTCACAGGATAAATATAATAAAGCTGGTGCACCAGGACTCGGAACATCCCTTTGATTGCAAAGAATGGAAGGAGGGGGCAAGGCAGCACCCCATGAATAATGGGGGGCTGACATGGAGGTGCCAGTGACTTGAGTTTGAAGCCCAGCCGGTGCGGGAATTTATCCTCTTCCAGTGAGAAGGGATTGCATCATCCGCCAATCCATTCTGAATAAATTAAGTGTCAGGCACCTCTGGCTGCAGTTTCCCACAAGCTGATGCACACCCATGCCAGCTATCACAGAAATCACAACATTTGGCTCAGAATAGAGTTTTTCTTATTTACTCCTTCCCAAACCCTAAGTGCGTCCTATGGTTTTATAATGAAAAAATAGTAAATATAAACGACTAAATTAACATTATTATCACAAGAAATATAGCTGACAATGCTGTAACAATGGACAGCTTTACCTACTTGCACATGTGCAATGCTCTGTGCAACATTACAAATGTATTAAACTATTGTGGCAGCCATAACACAGACTGACGACTTATATTTTCTGGTGTGATGTTGAAAGCAAATTTTATTTTAAAAAGCAAATATAAGTAGGCAGACCCCAAATTGCCCCACTGGCCACCATGTGCAGTTACAAGGAAAGTGATGGTAAGGAATATAAACACATCTTTGTCAATTAAATTCATGTGATACTGGCAAAATGAAATGTGTTCATCAATGGTGAACTAGACTTTCTGCTGCCTGAGACAAACTAGAGAAAGATGCCCCTGCACTCCTCCACAAAATGCGTAGGGCATGGAGTAGAGGCAGGCCGGGGCAGCTGGGCCACCAGTAGTTGACTTAAAAACACGACAGCAGTAAAAAAAAATATGTTAAATAGAAAATAAGTAAAAAATCATGGTAAATGTATGCCCCCTCAGTATTGCCACCTGGGGCAGATGTCTCACATGTACTTGCAGGTGCGCCGCTGGTTTTTATTGATGATTGCTGAAATTTTAAATAGTGGCCAAATGAACCAACTCTAAGATCACATGACATGTAACACTATCAATAATGGTCTCAAACTGAAATGTATACTAGTCTTTACTAATGCATCAAGAACAACCCCACAAATAAGTAATACAATTAATAATTTCCATGCAATGCAACAATCCACACAAAATTTTAAAAATCTTTGAAACAGTGATGGTTATAAATAGGGCCTTAACTGCAGCGTGACACCATCAGGAGATTAAAACATGCCCAGAACCCATTTATTCTCACCAAAATGATGCCATTTATTTAGTGTAGGGAATCGAATATAAATTCTGAAGAACTAACAACCAAGCTCAAGGCCATCTACCACTTTTCTAAACACTTATTTAAATGAAAATGGTATCTACTTCTAGTATTTAGTGCATAGTTTTGAATGAAATTGATGTTGGCATAGTGGATGTGATTTTAGTTGGTTTATTTCATTAAGGGAGCTTTCAATCACTGCTTTCAATTTAACCAAGAATATATGGAAGCCATGATGTCACTGTCCAGCCAGGCAAAAAAGGGGGGTGCCTTTAAACATTGAAGGCTATTTACTAATTGTAAGGATTTTCGAACACTGAATTAGATGTGTAGAAGTTAAAACCATTATCCTTGAATAGCTTTAACAGTAGAACTGAAGAGGTTATGAAAGAAAATTAGAGGTTTTATACACTTTACACTTTTACACACTTTAGTAAATAATCCATCTTGTGTTTCTTATGGCCTATAAAATTTGGCACTTCATATTAATGATCTTAAATCACTTCTTATTTATGCAACTTGTGCATACTATCACAAATTTCTCATACATACATACAATACAAGCAAAACATACAACCCACATTTTTAGCTTACCCAACCCACATTATAAAATAGTAATTCAAATTTTAAACATATACTCACCATTTCAGAATTATTGGAAGATGAGAAATCCTTTACATTTTCATTTCCCAGGCATGAATCTTCAGCATCAATAAGATTTTCTACAGGAACCTCTTGTTTGGAGTTGACATAAGTAAAGTCATTTTCACAGGAATCCAAAGCCACACAAACATTGTATGAGTAGGGAAGTGATAAGGTTCCATCACTGTACATAGAAAGTATCCGGGGATCAACTGTTGGGTACAAATTTGTGTTGAAAGATCCAAGAGGAGCTGCATATTTTGGCTCTCTGCACTTTGAAATAAAAATTACCATTATTATAATAATGAATAAAAAAGAAATGATGGCTAGTGCAATTACTAAGTATAACTGCATCTTAGTTGGATAATCTTGATTCACTGGACTACTTATTTTAGGAATCATCTGCTGGATATTATCTGCAACCAGGAGACTTAGGGTGACTGTCACTGAGAGAGAGGGTTCACCATTGTCTTTCACCATCACAACAATCATGTGATTCAGTATGTCCTTCTCTTGAAAGACACGTGATGTTCTAATTTCCCCTGTATGCTCATTAATAAAAAAGTAAGATGGGTCCGATGACTGTATGACATGATAAGAGAGCCAAGCATTATGTCCAGAATCAGCATCCACAGCAACCACCTTTGTAATTAAAGAACCTTTTTCAGAATTAACAGGCACCATCTCAAACAAAGATGATCCTCCGATCTCTGAAGATGGGTACAAAATTTTGGGTGTATTATCATTCTGATCCACTA
Organism: Gastrophryne carolinensis; assembly: GCA_027917425.1. Taxonomy (NCBI): domain Eukaryota; kingdom Metazoa; phylum Chordata; class Amphibia; order Anura; family Microhylidae; genus Gastrophryne; species Gastrophryne carolinensis. Next base: position 76,670,938 of record CM051238.1, read on the forward strand.
TACGTATTATTAAATTTACATTGCTGCTCAGAGGCGGGGATCCATTATCTTTTGCATTCACTTCTAAAAATATCTCCTTAGTTTGCTCATAATCAAATGGCCTTTGGGCAAAGATAACTCCAGTCTCTATATTAATAGACAGATATGTTAGTAATGGAAGATCCTTAGAATTATTTCCAAAAATTGAATAAAAGATTTTTGCGTTGTCTCCTATATCAGCATCAGAAGCTTGTATACTGTATATTGAGGTTCCTGGTAAATTGTTCTCTGGCACATAAGCAACATAAGTTGATTTTATAAACACTGGCGGATTGTCGTTGACATCTGAAATGTCTAGTTGGAGGGTTATTCTGCTAGAAAGTGGAGGTGATCCTCTGTCAGAGGCTAAAATTGTGATGTTATAACTAGATGTCTTCTCTCTGTCCAGAATAGTTGTTGTAACAATCTTATAGTAGTTATTGGATGACAGCATTAAATTAAAAGATTCTTCTTCCACAAGTTTGCAGTCAACTTCTCCATGAGCTCCAGAATCTTGATCATGAACTTGTATAAAAGCTATTGCTGTACCAGGTGCAGAGTCTTCACGAATTGGAGAAGATAATGAGGTGATGGATATCTCAGGAGCATTATCATTAATATCTATTATTTCTATTATTACTTTGCAGTGCGCAACAAGACCACCACCATCCTTGGCTTGTACAGACAGTTCATAATTTCTTGTGAGTTCATAATTCAATATCTTATTTGTTTTGATTTCACCAGTTGTAGGGTGAATATTAAAAGTGTCTGCATAATGGTCCTTTCCTGACGTTTTACTAAAGGTATATGTTATCTGTCCATTAACACCATCATCCTTGTCAGTAGCCTTGACAGCTATTAGTGTTATATTAATTGGAGTACTTTCATTTACACTGACTTTGTACACTTGTTGTGAAAATACAGGAAAATTATCATTGACATCAGTGACGATAACATTTATTATAGCTGTCCCTGATCTTTGTGGATTTCCCCCATCTAATGCAGTTAACATCAGTTTTTGGATATTCTTAATTTCCCGGTCTAGAGGTTTCTCCAGCACAAGCTCTAGAAATGCACTTCCATCTGAATTCACATTTTCATGCAGTGAAAAATGCTGACTGTCACTGAGCCTGTATGATTGTATTGCATTCGATCCAATGTCTGGATCCTCTGCGCCTTGTAAAGCAAATTTTGTCCCTGGGGATGTTAATTCAATAGTTTCCAGATTAAATGTATCAGGATAAAAGACAGGAGTGTTATCATTGATATCCTGGATTTCTATTTGTACATTAAAAACATAAAATGGATTTTCAACCACAACATCAAAGATTAGGAAGCAGACAGCTTCATGGCCACATAGTGTCTCTCTGTCTATCCTGTCCTTCACACAAAGGTTTCCATTATCCAGATTGACATAGAAATATTTTTCTGAGACACGAGATACAACCCTCGGTTTTCTAGATGACAGCTGTTTAATGTCTAATCCAAGATCTTTGACAATATTTGCTATAACAGAGTCTTTCCTCATCTCTTCTAAAATAGCATAATGGATTTGACCAGAGACTAAATGACACAGCCAAAAAAATAGGAAGAAAAATATTACTTGCCAGTGGACTGCTTTGTTTCTCTGTGCATGATTCTTCATTTGAGCCATTTCCATAACCTGGATTCTTCCAGAAATTAAGCTGGTAAACAAGTGTGTGTTATCCAGAAAAATTGTATGCAGACCCCTTTTTCTGTAAAAATCCTTAAATGCCTTGTATTTCTCTGAAGAGAAATCCGAGAAAATGGCTAATCCTCTTCTTACAGATATGCAATGTATGAGAGTGATGAAAAGACCAATGGATTTCACTGCATTTTTTTCGCATAGTGGTCAAATAGCGGCGCTGTGAGGCAAAGTTAGGAATTGCAGCATGGAAATTGAATTTCTCTGCATTGTGCACTTCTCTGAATGTTGTAATTTTTTTTTACTAAAATTACAAATGATATTTTTATACATCACAATTTCTCTAATTACTGATTGGATTTGTTAGGTATCTGAATGTAAAGCAACATGATACACATGCACAAATAAACACAAACATGATACAAATAAATGCATATTAGAAAAATACATGCTTTACGTTCCAGTAGCATAGCTTTGACTGTAATGTAAGGCTACGGTTGCAGTATTGTGCTAAATTATTTTTTCAAGCTCAGTAGATCTGAACTGATCTGAAAATGAAAGCTTGTTAATTTATAAAAAATAAATCATATAAAATCAACGCAAAGTCATTTTTTAATGAAGATAAAAGATAAATAAAGAATAAAAATGCTATTTTTTGCCCTGATTGAATTTGTTGCATATTTAAATGTAAAGCAATATTATACACATGCCATTTTATCCCTTAAAAACACCTCTACTAACAAAAACAAGACAAATAAATACACATTAGTAAAATATTGTAATAAATATATGTAATATGTTCTAGTAGCATAACTTTGGCTGTAATATAAGGCTTTATTTGCAGTGTTGTGCTAAATTCTTTTTTTCAAGTTTAGCATATTTGCTTTGTTTTCCAGACCATTTATAGTACCCCCCCCCTCCCCAAAACTAGCAGCCTGGATTCACAAAGAAGTTTTACATTTCAATAAACTTAAACTTATGCTCATTTCATGTACTCAATCCTGGATTTATTTATAACCACTTATGTTTGTCATATGGGCAGCATATACAGTAAAACCATTTTTTTGGTCCTTAAAAAGTTGATTTTTTTAAACTAATAAGTACATTTTTCACCATAAGCATGTGTGTTGTGTTCACCATGTGCAGGAATAGTGATAAATAAGGTTTGGTAATAGTGGCACACCCTGTCATAGTGTATGCAGAAACTGTTTAAATGGCAGCTTACGACCAGTAAGCCAGACTTCACCAAGGGTTCTACAGTGTGGTGTGTGAAAAAATGGCATCCCGCTGCACATTTGTGCATACCATGGTAAGCCTTGTAACTTTAAAATGGTGCACTGTGGCAAACTTGGTAAGTCCAGCCCCATATGTCATCTGTACTCCTTCCCCTTCACAGCTCACAGTTAATGGGTTTATTTGTTTTTCATACCACTGCAATGTAAAAAGGACAAATGCCATTTATAAAAATTTAGGCAGTGTTAGGGATGGGGCCACATTCTCTGTTACGACTGCCTTAGCTTCAAACCAAATAATCCACCCTTACTACCTAAAATGTTACCATATTGACGTAAAAAATAGACAGTACGTGCACAAGAGTATAAATGACTGAGTGTGCTGTATGCTTATCTTGCAGTGCACCTTTGCCTGATGAGGCACACCCAGCATTTACCAAATGCATGTATTCATGCACTAGCATGCTAGAAAATCATCAACACAACAAAAAATATGTAGATAACAATGATGACACTTGGGAACACATACCAGGTATCTCTCACAATATACTGTATATTTCTATAAGTTTGTTTAATGTAAGTCTACATATGTCTAAATTATGGAATGCATTTATATGGTTAAGAATGTTAGGTAATTCCATTATTTTGATATTTTGAAAATATCAAAAAAGTGTAATAGTCAAGAGATATTTAATCTCTATTTGTAAATGTTCATAGAATTAAATATTACAGTATACATCAAAACATTATGCACTTTTTAAAAACAGACAATTACAGGATACACAGGGTGGTGTAGTTCAAAATACATTCAGGAATTTAAATAATGAACTCGAAATAACTTTTACAACCCTATATTTCTGCACTCCTATATATACAAATATATATATATATATATATATATATATATGTATGTGTATATTGTTTAGAATTACATAATACAAATATCAAATATAAAAGATACTTCTTAGTATATTTGGGCCAAATCTGTAGTCTGTAGTATAAGGATCACTGATATCACTGATTTGTTTTTGCAGATTTGTGATTATTGCTGAACCTGGTTAAGTTCCAACTTTATTTGCCTGTGTTTAAGTTAAGGAGGAAAGACTTGTTTTAACCACCAAGCTTATTTGAGCATTACAATAACAAAACAAGTAAAATGGTTGCTGCAGGCCTCCTCTAATACCAGCAGTGGGTGGGGCTCTGCACTGCAGCTGTCATTTGCGTGCCAGGCCATTTACTCAATCCAGGGAACAGGATAGTCCCGATGCTGCATTGATTAGGTGACTGACATGTCACTCAATGTCCCAGCTTCAGCTTCCATGCTCCATGGGTTGTCTAATTGAATTCAATGGGGACCGGGTTTGGATTCGGCCTAACTCCGACATTTATTCAAAGTTTGGCCACACTTGCTGCACCTGAACTTTGGGGGGGGGGGGTCGCCTATCCCTAATTATGGTGTGATAAAATGGTGTCTTCAATGAGCTAAGCTTATCTGTTTTTTCTTTTCTATTTGTTTACAACTATGTGGTTTAAAAGAGAACAGTTTTCCCTAGAAACAATGTGTTTACCTTAGAAATGTACTGGTGTGTTTGATTTACAGATCAGAGACTTCCTCACTCTGGCTTGCTAATCATCTTATTTAGTAAGGTAGAGATTACGGGTTTAAACCCTTTTGCTTTAATTCAACTTCTTCAGCGGGGGGGGGGGGGGGGGGGATCACAATCCAGTGTTCCAGTGGCTAAAGGGTTATTGCCAGTGTTCTCACCTGGGGAGATTATAAATCCTTCTTTACTAATCCAAAGCTGCTGATTAGCTTACATGTTACAGTGGAAGGGTTCTAGGACTTGTGGTAAGTAAGTTTTACTCAAAACTAGCAAAACTCCTGCTCTAGCAAACAGAGCCACAGGAAACTTGAAACAGCATGCCAATACATAAATTACAGGTTTGTTTCCAGAATCCTAACACAGGCAGAACATCTATCCCATCTAACAGAATGGGAGTTTTTGTTTAGGGTAACAGTGTGATGGGGTGCCATTATCCTTTACTATCACCATAGCTTTGTTTTTCATCCTATCTTTCTCTTGAAAGGCCCATGATGATTATATTTCTCCAGTGTGCTAATTGATAATGGGGTAAATTGTCTCAGACACTTGCACACAAATATAGAAAAACAGGCATTATATCCAGTGTCTTCATCCATCACTACCACCTTTGTTATCAGAGTCTCATTCAGTGGCAAAGGGAACCTTCTCAAATACATATCCTCCATTTTCTAGATTTGGTTCCTTATAATTATGATCCACAACATGAACAATGCACTTCTGTTTGGAAACATAAGTGTCTTAGTGGCAATGGCAGAGGCAGTTACCAGTATTACAAACTTTTTCTGCTGCTCATAGTCAAATGTTTTTTGAACATAGAGAACACCAGTCTCATTATTTATATTAATGAAGGAAAAACCTGGCTTGACCTTCTGTTTTAGTGTACCACTTGTAAGGCCCTGTGGGACACCCGCCTTCATAGTTAGCCCACAATCTCCAATCTCCGCTGCTAGCTTCACCTTTAGACAAGCCCCCGTTTGCCGGGACGCTTAATACGCCTTGCCGGATATGAGCTTACGGGAGAGTGAAGGCAGATGAACCAGGGGCCCAACAGGGCAACGTAGACAAACTGGGTCATACACGGGAAGGCAGTCCAATAATATTGCAGAAACAAAAAAGGGTGGAGGTCAGGCCAAAGGTCAATCTGGGAGGTCACAGGTTTGCGGTACAGAGGGAAGAGACAGAGGCGTAGTCGGGGTTCAGGCAGGGTCGGTCCAGGCGGCAAGCAAGAATGGTCAAACAAAGAAAAGGTCGGCAACAATATTAAACAGGCGAAACACAATCCAAGGCACACTTAGCAAACGCTATCACGGGCACTGAATCACTACAGGGGTACTGCCTATATAGGAATTCAAACATGATTGGAGAGGGAGGGTGTGTGTGTGTGATTGGGGCCATCTATGATCCTGGTCCTGATTGGACCTGAAATAACCAGAGGGGCATATGGCCCAAAAACACTCTGGGTCATTGGCCCTTTAATTTCAACCTTCGGCGGGCGCGCTGTGTGCAGGCATAAAGAGTATGTGCTATAGTTATGCTATAGTTTAGATAATGGTATGTATTCACCCAAACCTAAATACTACATAAGTGTATTACGTGTGCATTACTGATGTCAAATATTACACTTTTAACATTTATATTACACATGTAATCTGTTAAGTAACCTGACCTTTCTGGTGCAGTTTGTAAAGATCTTTACAGGCACCTCCAAGATAATTTAATTTTATATTTTTTCCTTTTATGCGGCGTACACTATTTTTTGTTTGTAATAATATACATTAATACACAACCAATTTAACTAGAAACAATGTACATTTTTCTTACCTCACAGATGTGCACATATCATAAATAGAAAATTTTGATACAAACTGTCATTGTTATTTCTGAATCAAGAAGATACTAAACCTAAGATTTTAGCTATTTAGTATTTAGCACCATTCACCGAATTTAGAGCAACACATGTACTGTACACTTGTATGGGGAAGAAAAAGGCTTTGAGATCCTATGGTAGTTTGGGTCATTGCATTTGATATAATTACAGATAATAAAGTAACTATAAATTTAAAGAAAATAACTACCAACCACTAAGCCAATTAAACAATTGCAAAATACTTTGCAAAACTTTTCATTCTGAGTAGATTTAAAATTTGGATCTCTGACTTCTGACTAGGAATTATCTGCGTAATATGATCTGTAATAGCAAGGTTTAAAGTGAGTGTAGCCGTGTAAGAAAGTATATAATTGTCATTTACTAATACCACAATCTTTTGCATTTTTATTTGTATGTATTGACTATAGATTGGTTGTTAGTATAGCCATTATCTGAAATTCTTTTGAAAACTATTAACTAATTTTTGAGTAATTTTGCCACCAGCCAGTGGGTTTGAGTACTATTGAAATGTGATACAATTCTTACCATTGCTGGCACTGATAATAGTTCTGCAATATTAGAAGTGAAGCCAGCATCCAGGTAAAAACTTTTAATTTTTTTCAGTCCTTGTTAAAATGGGCTCACAAGATTGCCCCAATCGATAGCATTAGCAAAAAATACATCCACACGCTGCTATGCGTGTCAGAGCTCCATGCTGCTCTATGTAGCAGCATGTGGTAGACATATCAGATGGGGGTAGATACCTTTCCGAGCAACAGGAGTATTTACTGATTGAGCTGTGTTATTTTTTCTATGACTAATTAAAAAATTTTTTTATTATTATATAAGTCTATATGAGGTTGATCAAGAGTTTTTGGTAATAAAAATAAGCTGGTGGTAGTATGGACCCAGTTTCTCACTGTCACTAAGTGCTCAAAAGTAGTACTTGGCCTTACCAAGTATTGATTCTGTGTCATCAACCTGAGATATTATCCACCTTGACCAGTTTCACTGAACATTTCTGCAACATATTCAGGAAAGAACAGGTGTGTTATTTTTGGGATATTTGGAAATCTTCATTGTCAGGGAGGCCTGTAAAGCTACAATAGAAGAAAGCAGCGGAAATTGGGGGTTGCTGACTTATTGGAAGGTGGGCGTCCCACGGGACCTGACACCTTATATGTAGATTTAATCAGCAATATTTTATAATGCAATACTCTCTATTTGATCAAACATTGTACTAAAATAAAACATGTAATATTGCACAAACAGAATATAGAGTCCAAACAGAAAACTTATAAATCCTGGGTCATGTAGTGTGCTTGTGTGTAGTGTGACTTAACTTCTCCAAGTTGTTTCAATCCGTGGCCACCCATGTTGTTTTCTTCCACCCACTGTAACGCACCTTCTGCTTTTTTGTTTTCCTTCTTCCACCTGCTCCTTTCCAACATGATCACTCACCCCTGGTTTAAGGATGTTGTTTTAAGAAAGGACACCACAAGTCAATACAAATGGTAATTTCCTGCCCTGCCCTGGCTGGGACTAGTTTAGGTCCATATGCACATACCTTCACTTTTCTCCAGACCGACAGTACTGGTGGATAGTGCTCGCTGACCCAGCTATGCAACATGGCAGACCCAGCTCTCCAGGCCCACAGTACTACGAGGATAGGAGCAGCATATGACTGATGGCATGTTCACTTTGACACATGTTGGGTGGCACACAAATGTTGTATAATGCTCAGGCACAACAAGGGGGAAAGGAGCATATGTTTATAAAAAAAAATTAGCATCCCCACAAAAAATGACTCAAGGAAAAATCCACAAGGTGTTAGCGGACTGACACTTCAGATGCTCATACGCTACAGGGTAGGATAGGTCCAATACAAAACAACAAGAAAAGCAAGTTGTAGTTTGGAGTTTAAATTGACCTTTTTGGGATACTGAAAGATATTGTCAGATATACAAATAGGTCTTAACTTATCTCAAATTTGGTTAAGACCAAGCGTTTTTCATTCAACCCAGTATAACAATGCTGGAACCAAAAGCCCTACAAGTTTAATATACACACAGTCATCAGAAGGTGTCTCGGTGGACATCTCTACAGTTATTCGATTTTATATGAATGGGCAAATATATAAAACATTTAAATTACATATTTAAATATTCATCTTACTCACCTTCATAGCATCACTAGATGTCAATGATTGGTTAATACCTTCATGTCCAAGTCCTGAGTCTTCAGTGTCAATGAGATTATCAACTGGGACATTTTGGTTGGACTGTGTGTAGTCCAATTCACTTTCTGTGGAATCCATGGCTACACACACATTGTAAGAGTAAGGGAAAGGTAATGTTCCATCACTGTACATGGACAGTATTCTGGGATCAGCAGGGGGATATAAGTTCGTGCTTAAAGAAGCAAAGGTTGGTGCATGTTTTGATTCCTTACACTTTGTGGCAATGACTAGAATTACAGTTATTATAAACAAAAAAGAAATAAGCGCTAAAGCAATTACTAAATAGAACTGTAAATTGGTCTGAATATCTTCATTGGTTTGGCTGATGATCTTAGGAACCACCAGTTGGAAGTTATTCACTACAAGAAGACTTAAGGTGATAGTGGCTGAAAGAGAGGGCGATCCATTGTCCTTCACCATCACCACAAACTTTTGATTCAATATATCTTTTTCTTGAAAGACACGGGAAGTCCTGATTTCACCATTAAGCTCATTGATGACAAAGTGAGATGGTTCTGCAACTTGTATGAAATGATAGGAAAGCCAAGAATTATGCCCAGAATCTGAATCCACTGCAACTATCTTTGTTAATAAAGTACCTGGTTCAGAGGAAAAATGGACCATCTCAAATGATGCTGACCCACCACTTTCTGGTGTGGGGTACAGAATTATTGGGGCATTGTCATTCAGATCCACTATATGAATAATCAATGTAGCACTACTGTTGAGAGGAGGGGACCCATTATCTTTAGCAGTAATTTGTATTTTAAACTCCTTAAGCTGCTCATAATCATGGGATCTTTGAGCATATACAACTCCAGTCTCTACATTGATGGAAAAATAAGAAGACACTGGATCATCTATAATTGTATTGGAAATTGAGTAAGTTATTTCAGCATTGTGCCCTGCATCTAAATCTGATGTTTCCAATTTGTATATTGACGTTCCTGGCAAATTATTCTCTGGCACATATGCAACATATGTAGATTTTATAAATACTGGTGGATTGTCATTGATGTCCGAAATGTCCAGTGCGATGGTTCTTTTAGCAGAAAGTGTGGGGAGTCCTCTGTCAGTAGCCACTATTGTGATGTTGTATGAGGACTGTTTCTCTCGGTCCAGAAGTGCCTTTGTAACTATTCGGTAATGGCTGTCAGATGATAGTATTAAATCAAAAGGTATTTCTTCTTGTATATGACAGTCAACCTCTCCATTTTCTCCAGAATCCCGATCATGAATTTCAATTAGAGTTATCATAGTTCCAGTTGAAGAGTCCTCAGGTATTGAAGTGGATATTGAGCTAATTAATATCTTTGGTTCATTGTCATTAATATCGATTACCTCTATTATTACTTTACAGTGAGAGACAAATCCTCCCCCATCCTTAGCTTGTACAGACAATTCATAGTTTCTTATAGTTTCAAAATCTAAATGTTTGTTGACTTTGATTACCCCATTTGTAGGGTGAATAGTAAACATTCCAGTATGATGGACATTGCCTAATGTTTTGCTAAAGGAGAATGTAATCTGAGCATTGCTCCCTTCATCTTTATCAGTTGCATTGACAGTGACCACTGTTGTATTGATGGGAATATTTTCATGCACACTGACTTTATACAGCTGCTGAGTAAATACAGGCACATTATCATTAGCATCAGTAACAATGATTCGTATTAAAGCAGTTCCAGACCTTACAGGGTTTCCTCCATCTAATGCTATTAATCCTAATTCATAAACATTCTGTGTCTCTCGATCTAAAGGCTTTTCTAATACAAGTTCTGCAAATGTACTTCCATCCGGATTGATGTTTTCAGCCAGTGTGAAATGTTGACTATCACTAAGCTTGTATATCTGAATAGAATTAATACCAATATCTGGATCTTCTGCATTTTGCAAAGAAAACCTTGTTCCAGAAAATGCTGATTCTATTATTTCAAAAGTCAGTGTGTCATGGAAAAAACTGGGGGCATTGTCATTGATATCCTGAATCTCGATTTTGAATTTAAAAATGTTAAAGGGATATTCAACCACAATATCAAAGGTTAGAAAACATAAATCTTCTGCTCCACAAAGAGTCTCTCTATCCATCCTCTCCTTCACATATAAATTACCATTATCTAGATTCACATAGAAGTATTTTTCAGAAACATGTGACACAATCCTCAGTTTTCGAGATGAGAGCTGTTTTATGTCTAATCCAAGATCTTTACTAATATTTGCTATGAAAGAGTCCTTCTTCATTTCTTCTACAATGGAATAATGAAGCTGAACACAGACACAATGACACAACCAGCAATATAAGAAGAAAAATATTACTTGCCATCTGATTCCTGTGTATATTCGTAGGTGAGGTCCCATATAATCCATTTTTGCTTTTTAAAGCTTCCACACAATGATCAAATATTTCAGCAGATTATATTGCTTGTTTTCACTGATCTTCTTTTAACAAGATGGGAGTTAATGCCTTTGTAATTTAAACAGCAATTACAGGCAAAGGCTTGATTTTCATATTCTATGTTATAGAAATAAAGACATTTATTGGCTAGAAAGAACCCAAGAAATGGCTGTGCCTCTTCTTGCAGATCTGCAGTGTGTGTGTGTGTGTGTGTGTGTGTGTGTGTGTGTGTGTGTGTGTGTGTGATGAAAATATCAGTAGATCGCCAGCTCTGTATTTTTCTCCTTATTGGTCAAACAGCGGCGCACTGAGGTGAAACTAGGAATTGCAGTGCTAAAGATTTTTTTAAAGAATTCTTTTGGACAATTACATTTAAACTGGTAAATCAGGCCCTACAAGATAACTTGAGATACAACCTGTTTTAATTAAATGTGAAGGCAATAATATAGAACCATTCCAATATATTTACAGCAAAACTATGATATATAGATAAAGGATCCACCTTACAATAACAATTATCAAAAATGTTAAAACTAGTCACACAACTGTACATCCTAAATATCTAAAAAAATACTCACAATAAAAAAATATGCAGATGTAAAATTGAAAACCATGACAAAAATAGCAATAAAGATGTCAAGATAACATTGTGTTCCATTATTTACTGAACAGAGGACACTGGTAGGATAGTCTAGTTTTACCACAGCAGGTCATAGAAATCAATAGTGGCTTTGCCCAACTATTCATTTTTATATCTAATTTCTTCAATGGTTCTCAAGACTATATTTTTAGGACTTAAGCGTGCAGGGCAGGGCTCTCTCGTTTATAGTATCCCGTTTTACTTTAAACTTTATATGATCTTGTTGGCAATAGTCTATGTACTGTATGTTTTACAATGTCTGTAATAACTACACATCACAGATAAAGAAAACAAACATCAGTCACACATTTTCACTACTAGGGAGCCATATAAATACATTCAAATGCAGCACTTTATATGATTTCATTATCCTAGATTCTTGCTTAATAATTAGGAAACTTACCGTAACACCAAGCTACTAAAATATCATAATACTATTTAGGTACATAGTTTAAAAATGGTATTGCAGAAATTCTAAGTAATACTATAAAACCCTCAATGGTGACTGAACTGCATAGAATGGCTGTAAATAGGAAGGCAGATTAATTAAGCCTCTAATGTGCTCTGGCTATCTTCCTCAATAATGTCTGTTTTTAATTTTTCAGTACTGTATTGGAATTTAAAGAAGTATGTTCTCAACACTGCCTTTATTGTATTGCCAGGATGAAGAGGAAAGGAAATTACCATGCCAATCTACTAGTTTCAATAACTGAGTTTAAAGCATTGATGTAATTTATGGGAAACTCAACAGTTAATGTAGACCAAAACCAAAGCTAGTGTCTATAAGACATTAGATCCAGTTAAATACCCACCCCGGGGCATCCCGGCACAGCAAAAGAAACAGAATGGAACAAAGTCATTCCTGTGCCATGGAAATGCCAACGAGTTGTGTGTATAGGGTTATCGCCATAGTTTCACACAGTGGAGTGTCCAAAAAATGGGATGACGCAAGGGTTCAATTTAGGTATTTTAATCCATGAAAACAAAAATAAACCTTTATAAACTTTTATTTAGAACCCCCCAAAATAATCTTAAGTATTTTTAATACATATTAAAAACATATATATATATATATATATAATCCTCAAAAAAGGAATTATATGTATAATAATTGGAAAGTAATGGTATAAGGAGGAAGGGGAAAATATTCCCACAATATTATGATGGATCTGAATATTTATAGTAGTATAATTTATGACAATCACAAATGAGTAAAGTGCATATGGGCTGAATATAAAAAGGTAAAAATACAATAAATAAGCCACTTGCCAAATCTGTCTAAACACATTATTTCAGATGTAGTACCATCAATGTTTGTGCTACCAAGGGCCATAAGTGAGTAGACCATAAAGTTTGTTGCGGAAAAAGTAGGGTATTTAAGGTATGCTTTAGGAGTTGGTCTGCAAGCTGCTGCCTATGATGAGGGGTCACACCTCATTGTGATGTTTATGGAAGAAAAACAGAAATTCCTGATAGCAGCAAACTGAGTTTCCTGTTGTCAGGGAGATCAGTTTAGGCGCGTTTTAGTGGGCATATGTTATAGGCATTGTGTGGCCAGAGGCAATGAATTGGTTGTATCTGGCTATTGGTTAAATGCTTCAAATTAAGTTAATGATAATCTGTGCTGTGTGATTTTATTCATACGACTACCAAAAATTAACTATAACCATATAAAACGTAAGAGGTTATAATTTATAATGAATTTATGGAAAAACACTTACCACCACAGCCCGGGGGTATGTAGACCTACCCAGGGCCCTTGAGGATCTATCGCCTGTGAGGTTGTCTGCAGGGTATCTGGATCCGTTGGTAAACTGGTTGCAGCGGCTTTGAGAGGTCCGGATAGGTATGGTCCTAGTTGGGTCCCCTCGATGTTTATATAATGCTTAAATAAGTGTCAGGGACTATTCATATATCTTTCAAATGAATTTAATGACGTAGATAAAAAATACAAACATGCAGTGTGCAAAATCGCCACGTGTAGTGTGGGTCCTTGGAGTCCTGATAGCTGCAATGTGTTCTGTCCCGAAGGAATCCAATAGGGGTGACAAGCTGCGTAGCTGGCAGTTGTCAACGTAAAAAGCAAAAGTTTCAATTTCTCCAGAAAAGTTTCCAAAGGAATGTCTCTTGTAAATAGTACAGAATCCTTAGTGTCATTGGTTGCTAAGCAGCGTGCTCAGTGTCTCACCGATGTGCGTTTCGGCTTAGATTGCCGTCCTCGGTGTGTGGAGAGACAGGTGAGTTGTCTTGTTTATGATTGGCTTGTCCACAAAGTCATCAGGCCGCAAAGGTCTATGGGAGATGTAGTCTCGAGCCTGTAGTTTATGCGTCGGGATGCACAGCTGATTCTGATGTCGGCGGCTGCTGTTGTTCTTTTACTAGGCTGGCTGCTGCGGATTACGTGTGTTTAATTCCTGCGCTGTTATTTCCTCATGGACTGGAATCATGTCTCCATTTTTACTTTTATTCTTGCAAGAATGAGATTATATAGAAATATAAAAATTATATAAAAAGAGAAAATTAGTTGAAAGAAGTGAGAGGGCTAAGTGATTAAAAATGCGGACTCAAAAAGTGTCATTCTTTCTAAGGCTAAATGATCAGGGAAGTAAAATAACAGAAAACAGATATTGTTGACTAGCATTGTTTAGACTAAAATGGGTAATATATATATATATATATATATATATATATATATATATATATATATATATATATATAATTATATATAAAATGGGTAGAAAAATAGGTAAATAAATATGGCAGTGAGTAAATATATGTAATCAAATCAACAAATGAATAAATATGAAAAATTATAAAAATTATAAAACGACTATCAATGATCAATGATTAGGCTTAGAATGTATCAATTCTATACAATTTATATATGCTATATTGATAAAATAATTGATAAAATAATTAATATGATCCCAATTATAAATTAATTGGCAGTGCGGTAGGTACATTGAAAGGTTACTGAGTGAAGCCATAAGGTAAGTTGTATTACAAGATTTTTGAGCAAGGGTAGTAGCTGGAGACCAAATTGTTGGTGGGCATGTGCTGTATAAATATAGATTTTCTTTTCTAAAATTGAAAAAAAAAAATTACGGAGATCATAAATGTTCATAGAGTTTGTGAAAACTCATAAAATCCATAGAGAGGTAACAGTGCAATGTGAGACATAATAAATTAATTTAATACAGGTATGCATGCTCATTTGTTTTCCAAAAAGCAATTCAAGTCCAGGTCAATATTTAGGCCATTTGGCATGAGGCTATCCAGCTCAAAGATCCAGAACATCTTTCTTTGGGCCAAAGAGTGTTCCATATTACTTCCCCTCCAGTTTGGTTGGATCTTTTTGATCACCCAAAAGTCTAGTCCACATGGATCTTTATTATGTTTCTCTTCGAAATGAGATGATAGATTGTGCGTTTTCAAACCATTGTTGATATTACGTAAATGTTCCATTAGTCATACCTTGAATTGTCTCTTAGTTTTCCCTACATATAGGAGGTTACATGGACATTTAAGGCCATAGACAACTTCCTTAGTGTTGCAGGTGCTAAAGCCTTTTATTTTGTATTCCTTCATGGTTTTCGGGTTTATGAATGTTTCTTGGTTAACAGTGAATGAAGATAGTCATAAGGCCAACTTGCATTCTCTACAATCTCTACATTTGACGAATTTGTTTGTCTGTTGAGGTGTGTCTTTAGGAGGATTAGTGTAACTGTTGGTTAGGTGCTGGGAGAGAGAGGGTAGGTTTTCTGCATATAAATGAAGGTTTTTGGCCCAGAAGTTTCTCTAGGGTGGGGTCCGTTTGTAGTATGTTCCAATGTTTTCTTATGATAGATTCTATAAGTTTATGGTCCCGACTGTATCTGGTGATGAATAGGAAATTGCACTGATTGCTTATTCTCTTTCTGGGTGCTTTCTTTTCTTTAGAGTCTTCTTTTACTTCTAGGATGGTCTTGTTTATACTGTTTTGTTGATATCCCTTTTCCACAAAACATGCTCCCAGGATCCGGGCTTGTTCCAAATATGATTGATCCTCCGTACCGTTTCTTTTTATTCTTTTTAGCTGCCCTTTTGGGATGTTTTTTAGCCAGTTCAGATGGTGGCAACTGTTTATGGGGATAAAACTGTTTCTGTCAATGTCTTTGAAGTAGGTCTTTGTTTTAATTCTACCATTCTCTTTGCAAATGGTAATATCCAGAAAATTGATCCTGGTGTGACTTATTTCGTATGTGAAATTAATATTCCAATCGTTATGATTCAAAGTGTCTAGGAAGTGTTGTAATCCTTCATATTGACCATCCCATAGAAAAATGCAATCATCAATATAACGCTTATAGAATCTTAGCTCATTGGGCCGTGCGTCTGCCATTCTCTCTCATTCCCAGAGAGCCATAAATAAGAATTATCCTCAAAATCTGAATCCACCACAACCACCTTTCTTAATAAAGTACCTGGTTCAGAGGAAAAATGGACTATCGCAAATGATGCTGAGCCACCACTTTCTGGATTAGGGTACAAAATCTTAGGCACATTGTCATTCAGATCCACAATGTGAATAACCAATATAGCAATATAATGAGTTAATGATTGACCTTCTTATATTTGTGTTGACCAACAATTTCTTCTGCTTTGGGGGTCATTTTTTCCATCAAGTCTGTGGCACTGCAATGGGGGCAGTGTGTGCACCATACTACGCCTGCCTTTACCTGGGCTTGTGTGAGGAGCTTGATGTGTTTGGGTGAACACGTCACCCTTTGGGCCAGGAACATTGAGCCTCTGGATAGGGACAGTGCTTCAGCTCCAGGATTGTATCCTGGAGTTGAACAAGAATGCTTGGAAGATCCACCTTACATTTAGGGAGGATGTGGAGTGGATGGAGTTCTTTGACTTACTGATCACCAAGGGACCAGGCATTCTGCCCTTCCACTTTTCGGAAACCCACAGTGGGCCACACTCGCCTTCATTATGGGGGCCATCATCCTTCCTCTTTCCATAGGGGTATCCCTTATGGGCAGTTTCAACGACAATTGGAGTGGACGTGGAAAAACCACACCTCCCTACCAAGGAGGAGAACCAACCAATACACATATCAAAATTCAAAGAATTTTATTAGCTAGCCAAAGCTTTAACCCTTTAAGTGCCAGCCTACCATTGTCACACTCTGTTGCCAGACCATTTTGCACTATTTTGCGCTCCCCATGTTCAAATGTGATTTTTGAAGGGATTTCCAGGGATTTCCCAGGAAAATGATATATTGTTTTTTTCAGCAGAGTCTGAGCTTTAACATGAAATGTCTTGTTTGTCATTTTTTAGGTGTATTCTCAATGTTTTTTGGCGAAATATGTGCAAAAAAATAAAAAATATTTTTTTTTACAATTTGTAGTGTTTTTTTGTAATAAAAAATGTAAGTTTGTCAATAAAATCTTATTGCGTGTGAAACCCCAATTTCTCCCGGTTACAGCAGTACCACATATGTATAGGTAGACACCCTTTCCTGCCCAGGAGACTCTCCCAAACTGAAACAGAGCTTTAGGGGATTTTCAGAAAAAATACAACTGTGATATGCGCTGTGCGCACCTTGCAGTTTTTCCAGAAAAACAACCCTTTACATTTGAAATACCCCCCACAAACTATATATTCTCTGGAAGTACACACCTCAGGATTTCTATTTGTACCAAGCTTGTTGATGTGGCCACAGTTTTCTAGAAGTAATCCCTCAATGTATTCTTTGGTTGCAAAGAGTTTCCCTAAAAAAAGGATAAAAAAGCAGAATCAAAGCCACATTTTCCTAAAAAAAACTATATACAAACAAGAAAAAACAAGTATAATCTGAAAAAGCAACATCCCCCGAACAGAACGTCACCCAACATGTATAGGTTCTGTCAAGGAAAGAGTTGCCAAACACCCCAAAGTAAAGCATGAGCATAACGGTAATTTTTCTTGAAAATTTCAGCTCTGCAGACAAAGTGCGCACCTTGCGGTTTTTCAACCAAAACAACCCTTTACATTTGGAATATCCCCCATAAACCATATATTCCCTGAAAGTACACATGTTAAGCTTTCTAAGCGTACCCAGCTTGTTGTAGTGGGCCCATCTTTCTGGAATTAATCCCTCAAAGAACTCTTTGGTTGCGCAGGGTTTCCCTAAAAAATGTATAAAAAAGCTGAATAAAAAACACCTTTTCCTAAAATATAAATATGCAAACAAGAAAAAACAAGCTAAGTCTGAAAGCGCAAGGTCCCCCGAACAGAACAATACCCAACATGCAGAGGTACTATTAACCCTTTTAATTGCCAGCCTACTTGAGATTTTGTCACCCTCTGTTGACAGGTCATTTTTCCCCATTTTGGCCATGTTTTGCGCCATGTTTTGCGACATTTTTGCTGGAATCTTCAGGAAAATTATATATATATATTTTGCAGCAGAGTTTAGGCTTTAACATGAAATGTCTTGTTTGTAAATTTTATTTATTATTAATTTTATTTATTATTAAGTAAAAAAATAAATAAATACATTTTTTTTTTTTAGAAAATTGCCTCCTTTATTTTAAATAAAAAATGTATTTGATTAGGGAAAACCATATGTCATGTGAAAGCCCCATTTCTACCGATTAGAACGATACCACATATTTATCGGTAGCCCCCTGTTCCTGCCCAGGAGACCCCCCTAACTGAAACAAGTAATTTTTAACATTTACAAATAAAATACAACTACCATCCACACTACAAAGGGTTAAATCGAGAAAAAAAATGACATAGGGTCCCCCCTCCCAGGGGAGGGGGGGCCCATTTTTTGGGGGGATTTTTAAGGGTTAAAAACCCTTAAAAATAAAAAAAATGACATGGCCCCCCCTTACCCAAAGTAACCAGCCCGGGACCAGCTATGCAGGGCTTGGAGGAACCGGGCGCAGGGGCCAGCTTTTGTGGCCCCTGGCCCTGCAGGCTACAAGTCTGCATAGCCCGTGGGCCCGGGCTCTTATGCCCCCCCTGGGCTTTGGGGAGGCAGGTAATGGGGTGCCAGGGGTTAATGGCAAGTCACCGGCTAGCGCAGGTGACTTGCCATCCCCCCAGCCTTGAGAACTGGTATAGGGGTCTCATGGACCCCTTACCAGTTCACAAGGGGTTAAATGTAAAAAAACCAGACACACAAAGAGAAAAAAAATATATATTTTTTTTAATACTTACCTCCCATCCATAGTGGAGCACTCTGTCCCTCGGTGATCACTGGCTTCTGCTCACTTGCTAGAAGCCTTTTATAGCTGCTGGATGACAGAACACAAAAGGGTTAATTAAAAAAAAAATGACATAGATTCCCCCCTCCCAGGGGCGGGGGGGGGGGACCCCATTTTTTGGGGGAATTTTAAGGGTTAAAAACCCTTAAAAATCCCCAAAAAAATGACGTAGGGTCCCCCCTACCCAGCATTACCGACCCGGGCTAAGTGGCCCGGGCCCTTCTGCCCCCCCCCTGGCCGTTGGGGAGGCAGGTAATGGGGGGCTGGGGGTTAATGGCAAGCCACCCACTAGCTGCAGGTGACTTGCCATACCCAGAGCCTTGTGAACTGGTATAAGGGGTCTCATGGACCCCTTACCAGTTCACAAAGGGTTAACTGAAAAAAAAACACCACACTAAAAGTATTTTATTAAAAAAAAAAAAAATTTTTTTACTGTACTTACCTCCGATTGTAAGCTCCTTTGTCCCGCGCCGCTCTGATGACAGATGCCGGTGATCTGCATCCAGAGAAGGGGAGGCAGGAGATCAGAGGACAGCTCTGACAGCTGAAAGAGCTGACGCCGGTGATCGGGGCTGGGATGACGTCATAGCCCCACCCCCAAAAGGGGCTGGGCTTGGCGCGAGACGGAACAGGATGACGTCATAGCCCCGCCCCCAAGGGCCGCCATCGAGGAGGAGAGAGCCTCCCGGGCTCTCTCCTGAAGATCGGTAAGTCCTGGGGGGGGATCGGAGGCCCCCCAGGTGAAGAGGAGGGACAGCGGGAGCCAGCGCACACGCAGGTTAGCAGCTGCTGCTGCAGAAGCGGGGGGGCGGCCTATTCCGGGGGCTCTCCTGGAATAGCCCACGGGGGATCGGATGGCACCAAATTAAAGAGGAGACCCGGCCGGATCCAACGAGGGGTCAGGTGAGTATTTATTTATTTATTTTTTTTGCCCACTAGCAGGGGTAAATGCCAGGCATGTAAATTTTACGTGGCTGGCACTTAAGTGACAGAGAGGCAACCACGTAAATTTTACGTGGCTGGCATTTAAAGGGTTAAAACATTTTACAATACACATACAACATAAGACATTAAAAACCAAAGCAATTCCCCCATGTTCTCTCATAATATACAATAATAATCAACCAATGTTAATACAGGCTAATCTAGGTCTAGTGGGCTGTAGATCTACCCTAGTATCCTAATATATTTTTGTGCCGGCACAAAAACCTTGTTCTATACCAAAAACTTCTACAAATATTCTCATAATTAATGTAAACTAATAATCTAATTTAATACAATGATGATAAAAAATCAACATACAACAATGAATATATAAAGTGCCAAGTGTGAAGCCAAAAAAATCAATTAGTGCTGAACTATACAAAATACATATATAAAGTATATTGTATCACATGATCCAATAACCATAATGAGCTATATAAAATGTCTAGTGCAAACCAAATGTCTAACCGCAATTGATACCAAGGTATGAAAATTCATATATAAAAAATATATATATTGCACATAATCTGCCCCAAAGGGAAGAGAACCAATAATCCCCAATAATTACCAATAAATACTAACAGGTGAAAGCAAAGACAATACACCATGTATAAAGTGCTTGTGCCAGCAAAGACCAAAGGGTTTACCATACAGTCAGGGCCGCCTACAGACAATATGCACAAGAGGGGGAAGTGCGAGTGGTGTTTGGTGTATTAACATTGGTTGATTATTATTGTATATTATCAGAGAACATGGGGGAATTGCTTTGTTTTTAAATGTCTTGTGTTGTATGTGTATTGTACACATTTTTAAAGCTTTGGCTATCTAATAAAATTCTTTGAATTTTGATATGTGTATTGTTTGGTGCTCCTCATTGGTAGGGAGGTGTGGTTTTTCCACGTCCACTCCAATTGTCGTTGTTTAAGTGAGAGTGAGCACACATTTGTGATTTCAGATAGGTGGTGCACCCCGTAATATCCCTTTTGGGCAGTAGGAGAAACTGTAGCTCATTATCTCAATACAAGGAAGCCCGTAAATTGGCCCAGAGATTTTGAAACCGTGGATACCCTCACAGATTGATCAGGGTTTTTGGAACAAAGCAGCCCAACATAATCAATCTGATCTTCTGGGGGTTGCCCCCGGATATCAGTGACTGGTAAATTGACTGCAAGCATTTTAACCCTTTCATGGTCACTACCATATTGGGTGACCAAGGGAAATTCAGCTGAGTTACTTGCATTTTTTCTTTTTTGTGTTCCCTCTAACATCTGTTTCATATCCATATTGGCTTTATCCTCTATCTCTTTCTGAATAAAACCAGGATCATATCATTTATTAACAAATCTATCTAATCTACTTATAATATTTGCCTGTGTCCTAATATCCATATTAGGGATGAGCGAATCGATCCGGACGAACCCGGATTCGATCCGAATTTCAGGAAAAATTCGATTCGGATCGAATCCGAATTTCCCCGCGATTCGATCACTCGAAGTTTTCCTTTAACATCCATTCATTTACATTACAGGCATTCTAAGATGGCGGACGGGACATGTCTGGACATGTATCCCGCGCCAGTGCAAGCTGGGGCAGTCACATGCAGCCTATCAGCAGCCAGCAAGCCCGGTGACGTCACACAGCGGTATTTAACGGCGGCCATCTTGCTTTTCCTCATTTCTCTATTGCATTCGTGACAGACAGACAGAACGCTGTGTAGCTGAGGCAGTTAGACAGGCTGGAGACAGGGACAGACAGGGACAGGCTGGAGACAGGCAGGAGACAGGCAGGAGACAGACAGGAGACAGACAGAAAGCCAGGGAAAGGTAGGAAAAACGGAGCTGGCTGACAGGGAGATTTTTTTTTTTTCATCCAGCCTTTGTTAGCGTTTTCAGGCTGCTTATAGTAACTAACTGTGCATATATACTGAACTGATCTTAAGTCTGCTGTGAGGCATCCCATTCTGTGACTAAAGCAGCCTCTGTTTAAGACCATATAAGCATTTGCTCTTATCATATTTGAAATTAGGCCTGATAAAGACACTTTTGCTGGCCAAAGCACTACTGGACCCTGCCAGCTCGATTCCTGCCCGGGGCATCCCATTCTGTGACTACAGCAGCCTCTGTTTAAGACCATATAAGCATTTGCTCTTATCATATTTGAAATTAGCCTGATAAAGACACTTTTGCTGGCCAAAGCACTACTGGACCCTGCCAGCTCGATTCCTGCCCGGGGCATCCCATTCTGTGACTAAAGCAGCCTCTGTTTAAGACCATATAAGCATTTGCTCTTATCATATTTGAAATTAGCCTGATAAAGACACTTTTGCTGGCCAAAGCCCTACTGGACCCTGCCAGGTCGATTCCTGCCCAGGGCATCCCATTCTGTGACTAAAGCAGCCTCTGTTTAAGACCATATAAGCATTTGCTCTTATCATATTTGAAATTAGGCCTGATAAAGACACTTTTGCTGGCCAAAGCCCTACTGGACCCTGCCAGCTCGATTCCTGCCCGGGGCATCCCATTCTGTGACTACAGCAGCCTCTGTTTAAGACCATATAAGCATTTGCTCTTATCATATTTGAAATTAGCCTGATAAAGACACTTTTGCTGGCCAAAGCACTACTGGACCCTGCCAGCTCGATTCCTGCCCGGGGCATCCCATTCTGTGACTAAAGCAGCCTCTGTTTAAGACCATATAAGCATTTGCTCTTATCATATTTGAAATTAGGCCTGATAAAGACACTTTTGCTGGCCAAAGCACTACTGGACCCTGCCAGCTCGATTCCTGCCCGGGGCATCCCATTCTGTGACTACAGCAGCCTCTGTTTAAGACCATATAAGCATTTGCTCTTATCATATTTGAAATTAGCCTGATAAAGACACTTTTGCTGGCCAAAGCACTACTGGACCCTGCCAGCTCGATTCCTGCCCGGGGCATCCCATTCTGTGACTAAAGCAGCCTCTGTTTAAGACCATATAAGCATTTGCTCTTATCATATTTGAAATTAGCCTGATAAAGACACTTTTGCTGGCCAAAGCCCTACTGGACCCTGCCAGGTCGATTCCTGCCCAGGGCATCCCATTCTGTGACTAAAGCAGCCTCTGTTTAAGACCATATAAGCATTTGCTCTTATCATATTTGAAATTAGGCCTGATAAAGACACTTTTGCTGGCCAAAGCCCTACTGGACCCTGCCAGCTCGATTCCTGCCCGGGGCATCCCATTCTGTGACTACAGCAGCCTCTGTTTAAGACCATATAAGCATTTGCTCTTATCATATTTGAAATTAGCCTGATAAAGACACTTTTGCTGGCCAAAGCACTACTGGACCCTGCCAGCTCGATTCCTGCCCGGGGCATCCCATTCTGTGACTAAAGCAGCCTCTGTTTAAGACCATATAAGCATTTGCTCTTATCATATTTGAAATTAGGCCTGATAAAGACACTTTTGCTGGCCAAAGCACTACTGGACCCTGCCAGCTCGATTCCTGCCCGGGGCATCCCATTCTGTGACTACAGCAGCCTCTGTTTAAGACCATATAAGCATTTGCTCTTATCATATTTGAAATTAGCCTGATAAAGACACTTTTGCTGGCCAAAGCACTACTGGACCCTGCCAGCTCGATTCCTGCCCGGGGCATCCCATTCTGTGACTAAAGCAGCCTCTGTTTAAGACCATATAAGCATTTGCTCTTATCATATTTGAAATTAGCCTGATAAAGACACTTTTGCTGGCCAAAGCCCTACTGGACCCTGCCAGGTCGATTCCTGCCCAGGGCATCCCATTCTGTGACTAAAGCAGCCTCTGTTTAAGACCATATAAGCATTTGCTCTTATCATATTTGAAATTAGGCCTGATAAAGACACTTTTGCTGGCCAAAGCCCTACTGGACCCTGCCAGCTCGATTCCTGCCCGGGGCATCCCATTCTGTGACTACAGCAGCCTCTGTTTAAGACCATATAAGCATTTGCTCTTATCATATTTGAAATTAGCCTGATAAAGACACTTTTGCTGGCCAAAGCACTACTGGACCCTGCCAGCTCGATTCCTGCCCGGGGCATCCCATTCTGTGACTAAAGCAGCCTCTGTTTAAGACCATATAAGCATTTGCTCTTATCATATTTGAAATTAGGCCTGATAAAGACACTTTTGCTGGCCAAAGCCCTACTGGACCCTGCCAGCTCGATTCCTGCCCGGGGCATCCCATTCTGTGACTACAGCAGCCTCTGTTTAAGACCATATAAGCATTTGCTCTTATCATATTTGAAATTAGCCTGATAAAGACACTTTTGCTGGCCAAAGCACTACTGGACCCTGCCAGCTCGATTCCTGCCCGGGGCATCCCATTCTGTGACTAAAGCAGCCTCTGTTTAAGACCATATAAGCATTTGCTCTTATCATATTTGAAATTAGGCCTGATAAAGACACTTTTGCTGGCCAAAGCACTACTGGACCCTGCCAGCTCGATTCCTGCCCGGGGCATCCCATTCTGTGACTACAGCAGCCTCTGTTTAAGACCATATAAGCATTTGCTCTTATCATATTTGAAATTAGCCTGATAAAGACACTTTTGCTGGCCAAAGCACTACTGGACCCTGCCAGCTCGATTCCTGCCCGGGGCATCCCATTCTGTGACTAAAGCAGCCTCTGTTTAAGACCATATAAGCATTTGCTCTTATCATATTTGAAATTAGCCTGATAAAGACACTTTTGCTGGCCAAAGCCCTACTGGACCCTGCCAGGTCGATTCCTGCCCAGGGCATCCCATTCTGTGACTAAAGCAGCCTCTGTTTAAGACCATATAAGCATTTGCTCTTATCATATTTGAAATTAGGCCTGATAAAGACACTTTTGCTGGCCAAAGCCCTACTGGACCCTGCCAGCTCGATTCCTGCCCGGGGCATCCCATTCTGTGACTACAGCAGCCTCTGTTTAAGACCATATAAGCATTTGCTCTTATCATATTTGAAATTAGCCTGATAAAGACACTTTTGCTGGCCAAAGCACTACTGGACCCTGCCAGCTCGATTCCTGCCCGGGGCATCCCATTCTGTGACTAAAGCAGCCTCTGTTTAAGACCATATAAGCATTTGCTCTTATCATATTTGAAATTAGGCCTGATAAAGACACTTTTGCTGGCCAAAGCACTACCGGACCCTGCCAGCTCGATTCCTGCCCGGGGCATCCCATTCTGTGACTACAGCAGCCTCTGTTTAAGACCATATAAGCATTTGCTCTTATCATATTTGAAATTAGCCTGATAAAGACACTTTTGCTGGCCAAAGCCCTACTGGACCCTGCCAGGTCGATTCCTGCCCAGGGCATCCCATTCTGTGACTAAAGCAGCCTCTGTTTAAGACCATATAAGCATTTGCTCTTATCATATTTGAAATTAGGCCTGATAAAGACACTTTTGCTGGCCAAAGCCCTACTGGACCCTGCCAGCTCGATTCCTGCCCGGGGCATCCCATTCTGTGACTACAGCAGCCTCTGTTTAAGACCATATAAGCATTTGCTCTTATCATATTTGAAATTAGCCTGATAAAGACACTTTTGCTGGCCAAAGCACTACTGGACCCTGCCAGCTCGATTCCTGCCCGGGGCATCCCATTCTGTGACTAAAGCAGCCTCTGTTTAAGACCATATAAGCATTTGCTCTTATCATATTTGAAATTAGGCCTGATAAAGACACTTTTGCTGGCCAAAGCACTACTGGACCCTGCCAGCTCGATTCCTGCCCGGGGCATCCCATTCTGTGACTACAGCAGCCTCTGTTTAAGACCATATAAGCATTTGCTCTTATCATATTTGAAATTAGCCTGATAAAGACACTTTTGCTGGCCAAAGCACTACTGGACCCTGCCAGCTCGATTCCTGCCCGGGGCATCCCATTCTGTGACTAAAGCAGCCTCTGTTTAAGACCATATAAGCATTTGCTCTTATCATATTTGAAATTAGCCTGATAAAGACACTTTTGCTGGCCAAAGCCCTACTGGACCCTGCCAGGTCGATTCCTGCCCAGGGCATCCCATTCTGTGACTAAAGCAGCCTCTGTTTAAGACCATATAAGCATTTGCTCTTATCATATTTGAAATTAGGCCTGATAAAGACACTTTTGCTGGCCAAAGCCCTACTGGACCCTGCCAGCTCGATTCCTGCCCGGGGCATCCCATTCTGTGACTACAGCAGCCTCTGTTTAAGACCATATAAGCATTTGCTCTTATCATATTTGAAATTAGCCTGATAAAGACACTTTTGCTGGCCAAAGCACTACTGGACCCTGCCAGCTCGATTCCTGCCCGGGGCATCCCATTCTGTGACTAAAGCAGCCTCTGTTTAAGACCATATAAGCATTTGCTCTTATCATATTTGAAATTAGGCCTGATAAAGACACTTTTGCTGGCCAAAGCACTACTGGACCCTGCCAGCTCGATTCCTGCCCGGGGCATCCCATTCTGTGACTACAGCAGCCTCTGTTTAAGACCATATAAGCATTTGCTCTTATCATATTTGAAATTAGCCTGATAAAGACACTTTTGCTGGCCAAAGCACTACTGGACCCTGCCAGCTCGATTCCTGCCCGGGGCATCCCATTCTGTGACTAAAGCAGCCTCTGTTTAAGACCATATAAGCATTTGCTCTTATCATATTTGAAATTAGCCTGATAAAGACACTTTTGCTGGCCAAAGCCCTACTGGACCCTGCCAGGTCGATTCCTGCCCAGGGCATCCCATTCTGTGACTAAAGCAGCCTCTGTTTAAGACCATATAAGCATTTGCTCTTATCATATTTGAAATTAGGCCTGATAAAGACACTTTTGCTGGCCAAAGCCCTACTGGACCCTGCCAGCTCGATTCCTGCCCGGGGCATCCCATTCTGTGACTACAGCAGCCTCTGTTTAAGACCATATAAGCATTTGCTCTTATCATATTTGAAATTAGCCTGATAAAGACACTTTTGCTGGCCAAAGCACTACTGGACCCTGCCAGCTCGATTCCTGCCCGGGGCATCCCATTCTGTGACTAAAGCAGCCTCTGTTTAAGACCATATAAGCATTTGCTCTTATCATATTTGAAATTAGGCCTGATAAAGACACTTTTGCTGGCCAAAGCACTACTGGACCCTGCCAGCTCGATTCCTGCCCGGGGCATCCCATTCTGTGACTACAGCAGCCTCTGTTTAAGACCATATAAGCATTTGCTCTTATCATATTTGAAATTAGCCTGATAAAGACACTTTTGCTGGCCAAAGCACTACTGGACCCTGCCAGCTCGATTCCTGCCCGGGGCATCCCATTCTGTGACTAAAGCAGCCTCTGTTTAAGACCATATAAGCATTTGCTCTTATCATATTTGAAATTAGCCTGATAAAGACACTTTTGCTGGCCAAAGCCCTACTGGACCCTGCCAGGTCGATTCCTGCCCAGGGCATCCCATTCTGTGACTAAAGCAGCCTCTGTTTAAGACCATATAAGCATTTGCTCTTATCATATTTGAAATTAGGCCTGATAAAGACACTTTTGCTGGCCAAAGCCCTACTGGACCCTGCCAGCTCGATTCCTGCCCGGGGCATCCCATTCTGTGACTACAGCAGCCTCTGTTTAAGACCATATAAGCATTTGCTCTTATCATATTTGAAATTAGCCTGATAAAGACACTTTTGCTGGCCAAAGCACTACTGGACCCTGCCAGCTCGATTCCTGCCCGGGGCATCCCATTCTGTGACTAAAGCAGCCTCTGTTTAAGACCATATAAGCATTTGCTCTTATCATATTTGAAATTAGGCCTGATAAAGACACTTTTGCTGGCCAAAGCACTACTGGACCCTGCCAGCTCGATTCCTGCCCGGGGCATCCCATTCTGTGACTACAGCAGCCTCTGTTTAAGACCATATAAGCATTTGCTCTTATCATATTTGAAATTAGCCTGATAAAGACACTTTTGCTGGCCAAAGCACTACTGGACCCTGCCAGCTCGATTCCTGCCCGGGGCATCCCATTCTGTGACTAAAGCAGCCTCTGTTTAAGACCATATAAGCATTTGCTCTTATCATATTTGAAATTAGCCTGATAAAGACACTTTTGCTGGCCAAAGCCCTACTGGACCCTGCCAGGTCGATTCCTGCCCAGGGCATCCCATTCTGTGACTAAAGCAGCCTCTGTTTAAGACCATATAAGCATTTGTTCTTATCATATTTAAAATTAGGCCTGATAAAGACACTTTTGCTGGCCAAAGCCCTACTGGACCCTGCCAGCTCGATTCCTGCCCGGGGCATCCCATTCTGTGACTACAGCAGCCTCTGTTTAAGACCATATAAGCATTTGCTCTTATCATATTTGAAATTAGCCTGATAAAGACACTTTTGCTGGCCAAAGCACTACTGGACCCTGCCAGCTCGATTCCTGCCCGGGGCATCCCATTCTGTGACTAAAGCAGCCTCTGTTTAAGACCATATAAGCATTTGCTCTTATCATATTTGAAATTAGGCCTGATAAAGACACTTTTGCTGGCCAAAGCACTACTGGACCCTGCCAGCTCGATTCCTGCCCGGGGCATCCCATTCTGTGACTACAGCAGCCTCTGTTTAAGACCATATAAGCATTTGCTCTTATCATATTTGAAATTAGCCTGATAAAGACACTTTTGCTGGCCAAAGCACTACTGGACCCTGCCAGCTCGATTCCTGCCCGGGGCATCCCATTCTGTGACTAAAGCAGCCTCTGTTTAAGACCATATAAGCATTTGCTCTTATCATATTTGAAATTAGCCTGATAAAGACACTTTTGCTGGCCAAAGCCCTACTGGACCCTGCCAGGTCGATTCCTGCCCAGGGCATCCCATTCTGTGACTAAAGCAGCCTCTGTTTAAGACCATATAAGCATTTGTTCTTATCATATTTAAAATTAGGCCTGATAAAGACACTTTTGCTGGCCAAAGCCCTACTGGACCCTGCCAGCTCGATTCCTGCCCGGGGCATCCCATTCTGTGACTACAGCAGCCTCTGTTTAAGACCATATAAGCATTTGCTCTTATCATATTTGAAATTAGGCCTGATAAAGACACTTTTGCTGGCCAAAGCACTACTGGACCCTGCCAGCTCGATTCCTGCCCGGGGCATCCCATTCTGTGACTACAGCAGCCTCTGTTTAAGACCATATAAGCATTTGCTCTTATCATATTTGAAATTAGCCTGATAAAGACACTTTTGCTGGCCAAAGCACTACTGGACCCTGCCAGCTCGATTCCTGCCCGGGGCATCCCATTCTGTGACTAAAGCAGCCTCTGTTTAAGACCATATAAGCATTTGCTCTTATCATATTTGAAATTAGGCCTGATAAAGACACTTTTGCTGGCCAAAGCACTACTGGACCCTGCCAGCTCGATTCCTGCCCGGGGCACCCCATTCTGTGACTACAGCAGCCTCTGTTTAAGACCATATAAGCATTTGCTCTTATCATATTTGAAATTAGCCTGATAAAGACACTTTTGCTGGCCAAAGCACTACTGGACCCTGCCAGCTCGATTCCTGCCCGGGGCATCCCATTCTGTGACTAAAGCAGCCTCTGTTTAAGACCATATAAGCATTTGCTCTTATCATATTTGAAATTAGCCTGATAAAGACACTTTTGCTGGCCAAAGCCCTACTGGACCCTGCCAGGTCGATTCCTGCCCAGGGCATCCCATTCTGTGACTAAAGCAGCCTCTGTTTAAGACCATATAAGCATTTGCTCTTATCATATTTGAAATTAGGCCTGATAAAGACACTTTTGCTGGCCAAAGCCCTACTGGACCCTGCCAGCTCGATTCCTGCCCGGGGCATCCCATTCTGTGACTACAGCAGCCTCTGTTTAAGACCATATAAGCATTTGCTCTTATCATATTTGAAATTAGCCTGATAAAGACACTTTTGCTGGCCAAAGCACTACTGGACCCTGCCAGCTCGATTCCTGCCCGGGGCATCCCATTCTGTGACTAAAGCAGCCTCTCTTTAAGACCATATAAGCATTTGCTCTTATCATATTTGAAATTAGGCCTGATAAAGACACTTTTGCTGGCCAAAGCACTACTGGACCCTGCCAGCTCGATTCCTGCCCGGGGCATCCCATTCTGTGACTACAGCAGCCTCTGTTTAAGACCATATAAGCATTTGCTCTTATCATATTTGAAATTAGCCTGATAAAGACACTTTTGCTGGCCAAAGCCCTACTGGACCCTGCCAGGTCGATTCCTGCCCAGGGCATCCCATTCTGTGACTAAAGCAGCCTCTGTTTAAGACCATATAAGCATTTGCTCTTATCATATTTGAAATTAGGCCTGATAAAGACACTTTTGCTGGCCAAAGCCCTACTGGACCCTGCCAGCTCGATTCCTGCCCGGGGCATCCCATTCTGTGACTACAGCAGCCTCTGTTTAAGACCATATAAGCATTTGCTCTTATCATATTTGAAATTAGCCTGATAAAGACACTTTTGCTGGCCAAAGCACTACTGGACCCTGCCAGCTCGATTCCTGCCCGGGGCATCCCATTCTGTGACTAAAGCAGCCTCTGTTTAAGACCATATAAGCATTTGCTCTTATCATATTTGAAATTAGGCCTGATAAAGACACTTTTGCTGGCCAAAGCACTACTGGACCCTGCCAGCTCGATTCCTGCCCGGGGCATCCCATTCTGTGACTACAGCAGCCTCTGTTTAAGACCATATAAGCATTTGCTCTTATCATATTTGAAATTAGCCTGATAAAGACACTTTTGCTGGCCAAAGCACTACTGGACCCTGCCAGCTCGATTCCTGCCCGGGGCATCCCATTCTGTGACTAAAGCAGCCTCTGTTTAAGACCATATAAGCATTTGCTCTTATCATATTTGAAATTAGCCTGATAAAGACACTTTTGCTGGCCAAAGCCCTACTGGACCCTGCCAGGTCCATTCCTGCCCAGGGCATCCCATTCTGTGACTAAAGCAGCCTCTGTTTAAGACCATATAAGCATTTGCTCTTATCATATTTATATTATAAGACACTTTTGCTGGCATAGGCTTACTGCTGCCTGCCAGGTGCACTTCTGTTGAGGCATCCCATTCTGTAACATAGCATACCCCTCTTTATTTACACTAAGCAGCTCTCTTATTTACACTAAGCAGGCCTGTTGGAGGCTGAGTGTTACTGCTCACTTTTGGTGTGCATTATATTCTGTTTTATATAGACCCACTGCTGCCTGGGGGTTCTTAAAATATCACCTACTACCACGCCAGTTAGACTATGTCGGGCAGACAAGTGCCTGGAAGTGAAAAGAGGAGTGGCAGAGGCCAAGATTCCGCAGGCAGAGCTCGCATCAGACTGGGGGCCAGTAGCAGCAGGAGTCACGCTGAGAGACCTAATCTGCCAGTATCTGCTAGCGGTCGGGTCTCCACCAGTAACGCATCTGCCGTGGTAGATTGGCTGACGCGCTCATCAACAACATCATCACAACTTACATCTGAGACCCCCAGTCTGGGGTCGGTAGGTTCCTCTGACACAACCCTGAGTTGGCATGCCCCGAGAGCAGTCCCTGTCCTCCCATTTCCTCTGT
Source organism: Gastrophryne carolinensis (assembly GCA_027917425.1). Taxonomy (NCBI): domain Eukaryota; kingdom Metazoa; phylum Chordata; class Amphibia; order Anura; family Microhylidae; genus Gastrophryne; species Gastrophryne carolinensis. Next base: position 76,702,393 of record CM051238.1, read on the forward strand.
CCTACGCCGTTCCCTCCCCCAGCGACGTATCCTATGCTTTGGGTTCAGCTCCACTCTTTAGTGAGGAGGACGATCAGATACAGGAGGACAGTCAGCAGCTACTGCCCAGCCAAGAAATGGAGGTGGCTTCTTTAGCTAGGCAGACAAATAGTGATGTGGACAGTGTCGTGGGTGCTGCGAGCGTTCCAGCTCCTGCGCCAGACACTGTTGACGAATCCACGAACATCAGTGACGTACAGCCACAACCCGGTGATGATGATGATGATGACGATGAAGCCGATCGCACTTGGGAGCCGGGTGATGAAGGGGCTTCATCGTCATCATCAGGAGAAGAGGGGCGCAGGTTGCCCCGGAGTCAGCAGCTGAGGCAGCAAGGTGGTAGCAGTCAGCATGGGGGCACAATTCCAAAGGCTGGAGCCGGCCGGGGCCGGGGCCGGGGTAGAGCACCTGCTGTGCGGCAGTCTACCTTATCGGGAGGTAGTGGAGCAGGGGTTCCTGGAGTTGGCAACAGCAGCAGTGAATCAGTGAGGCCAGGGGGTGGGAAAAGTAGCTACTCGGCAGTGTGGCAGTTTTTCCTGAGGCATCCGCAGGAGGGTAACATGGCCACATGCAAGATATGTAGGCAAAAGGTGAAGCGTGGCCAGGGTCCAAATGTTGGCACCACGGCCCTGCGTCAACATATGATGCGTCACCATAAAACGACCTGGGAGAACCGAGGCTCCCAAGGGGTGGTCCAGTCTGCTTCCTCATCAAGTGAGCTCCCAATTTCTGCCAGCCAAGGCTCCAGCACCTCAGCCGAAGGCAGCTGTGCGTCACACCCATCCTCTGTCGCTCCTGCTCCTCCTCCTCCTCCTCCAAGTCATGCATCCCGCCAGCAATCCATCAGCGAAGCCATGTCCAAGAGACAGCAGTATGCGCCCACTCATCCTACGGCGCAGAAGCTGAATGTGCTCCTGTCCAAGTTGCTGGTGCTGCAGTCGCTCCCTTTTCAGGTGGTGGAATCTGCACCTTTCAGAGAACTGATGGCTTGTGCCGAGCCGAGGTGGAGAGTCCCAAGCCGTCATTTCTTTGCCAAGAAGGCAGTACCAGCGCTGCACACTTTTGTTGAACAGAAGGTGGGCCAGTCCTTGAGCCTGTCGGTGTGTAGCAAAATACATGGCAGCGCCGACATCTGGAGCTGTAACTACGGTCAGGGGCAGTACATGTCGTTTACGGCCCACTGGGTGAATGTGGTCCCTTTGCAGCAGCAACTTGGACAGGTCACGCCGCTTCGGCCTCCGCGCTCTCTGCCCATTGGGCCTGTGACACCGTGCGACTCGGCCTCCTCATCCTCCGCCATCTCCTCACCCTCCACTGTAGGCTCAAGTCTCAGTGCCCCTCCAGTCTACCATGTGTGCAGGGCACGGAGGTGTCACGCAGTGCTTCACATGGTTTGTCTTGGCGAACGGAGTCACACAGGGGAGGAACTGCTTAAATGTATTCATCAGGAAATCCAAACATGGCTTACTCCGAGAAAACTTAAAATGGGAATCATGGTTACCGACAATGGGAAGAACATTTTGTCTGCGCTGCGCCAAGGAAGCCTGACCCATGCCCCCTGCATGGCTCACGTCTTCAATCTGGTTGTCAAGCGGTTTCTGAAGTGTTCCCCCCATCTGCAGGACATCCTAACAACTTCACGGAAACTTTGCATGCACTTCAGCCACTCCTACACCGCCAAACACACCCTTCTTGAGCTACAGCGTCAGAATGGTATCCCCCAACATAGTCTGATTTGCGATGTTTCCACCCGTTGGAATTCCACCCTTCACATGTTGGACCGATTATATGAACAGAGAAAAGCCATCACGGATTTCCTGATGATCCAAGCAGATAGGGGGACTCCCCTGTGTAACTTCAATGTCAACCAGTGGCAGCTCATACGTGACACCTGCCGTTTGCTCAGGCCCTTTGAGGAAGCCACTTTATTTGTCAGTCGGCAGGATTACGGGATGAACGACGTGATTCCACTGCTTCATGTACTACAGCACATGTTGGAAACCATGGCTGGTCAGGGCACTGGAGACATGGCGTTTACATCTTACGGCCACATGAACCCCCTTGGAGCTGAACTGGAGGAGGAGGAGGAGGAAGAGGAGGAGGAGGAGTTGCCCAGCGAAACACAGTTTAGGCTTGGCGAAATGGCTGGTTTATCTAGTCAGCGGACAGGAGAGGAGGAGCAGGAGCAGCCAGAGGAGCTAGAGGTTTTTGAGGAAGGAGAGACAGAGGACCCGGGCACACCGTGGCAGTATGCAGTGGAGATGGAGACAGGTAGTCCATCCGAGTCACTTGCGCAAATGGCACGAAGCATGCTCACGTGCTTGCGTAGTGACCCCAGAATTGTTTCCATCTGTCGGCGGGATGACTTCTGGCTGTCCACCTTATTGGACCCTCGCTTCCGGCACAAAATGGGGGCATTTTTTAAACCCACCGAGAGGGAGGACAAACTCAACTACTACAAAGACATTCTACGTAGGCAGTTGGCCGATGCCTATCTGCGCCATGGTCCATACTCTCGCAGGTCTGACTCGAGGGGACCTCTGCGCTCACCTTCCACTGCCATGGCCGCTGGGGGGGTTGGCAGCAGCAGCAGCAGAAGCTCCATCAGCAGCAGCCTCAGTCTTCAGTCGCTAATGAGTAGCTTTCTACACCCGCATAGTGAGGCTACTCATGAGCAGCAGGAAGACCTGGAGCAGGACCTGAACCAGCAGGTCATGTCATACTTTGACATGACCATGCCAACACACCTTGAGGATCCGCTGGACTTCTGGGCAGCCAAACTTGATTTGTGGCCGCAACTAGCAGAGTTTGCCCTGGAAAAGCTGTCCTGCCCGGCAAGTAGCGTGCCATCTGAGCGGGTGTTTAGTGCGGCGGGGGCCATAGTTACGGCGAGGAGAACTCGTCTGTCAACTAAAAATGTGGAGAGACTCACCTTTGTCAAAATGAATCAGGGATGGATCAGCCAGGATTTCCACCCACCAATGCCTGATGCATGCGACTAGATTCAGCATGGTGCCACGTTTTACACTTTCCAAATGGTGCAAAACATATTTATGTCTTTAGGCCATTTTTTGGGCTCCTGCTGCTGCTACTGTCAACTCCTGCCAACTCCAGGGTGTGATTCATCCAATTTTTGGGCTCCTGAGGCCAACTCCAGTGTATATTTGGGCTCCTGCTGCTGCTGCTGCCAACTTCTGCCAACTCCAGGGTGTGATTCATCCAATTTTTGGGCTCCTGAGGCCAACTCCAGTGTATATTTGGGCTCCTGCTGCTGCTACTGTCAACTCCTGCCAACTCCAGGGTGTGATTCATCCAATTTTTGGGCTCCTGAGGCCAACTCCAGTGTATATTTGGGCTCCTGCTGCTGCTACTGTCAACTCCTGCCAACTCCAGGGTGTGATTCATCCAATTTTTGGGCTCCTGAAGCCAACTCCAGTGTATATTTGGGCTCCTGCTGCTGCTGCTGCCAACTTCTGCCAACTCCAGGGTGTGATTCATCCAATTTTTGGGCTCCTGAAGCCAACTCCAGTGTATATTTGGGCTCCTGCTGCTGCTACTGTCAACTCCTGCCAACTCCAGGGTGTGATTCATCCAATTTTTGGGCTCCTGAAGCCAACTCCAGTGTATATTTGGGCTCCTGCTGCTGCTGCTGTCAACTCCTGCCAACTCCAGGGTGTGATTCATCCAATTTTTGGGCTCCTGAAGCCAACTCCAGTGTATATTTGGGCTCCTGCTGCTGCTGCTGCTGCCAACTTCTGCCAACTCCAGGGTGTGATTCATCCAATTTTTGGGCTCCTGAGGCCAACTCCAGTGTATATTTGGGCTCCTGCTGCTGCTACTGTCAACTCCTGCCAACTCCAGGGTGTGATTCATCCAATTTTTGGGCTCCTGAAGCCAACTCCAGTGTATATTTGGGCTCCTGCTGCTGCTGCTGCCAACTTCTGCCAACTCCAGGGTGTGATTCATCCAATTTTTGGGCTCCTGAAGCCACCTCCAGTGTATATTTGGGCTCCTGCTGCTGCTGCTGCCAACTCCTGCCAACTCCAGGGTGTGATTCATCCAATTTTTGGGCTCCTGAGGCCAACTCCAGTGTATATTTGGGCTCCTGCTGCTGCCAACTTCTGCCAACTCCAGGGTGTGATTCATCCAATTTTTGGGCTCCTGAGGCCAACTCCAGTGTATATTTGGGCTCCTGCTGCTGCTACTGTCAACTTCTGCCAACTCCAGGGTGTGATTCATCCAATTTTTGGGCTCCTGAAGCCAACTCCAGTGTATATTTGGGCTCCTGCTGCTGCTACTGTCAACTCCTGCCAACTCCAGGGTGTGATTCATCCAATTTTTGGGCTCCTGAGGCCAACTCCAGTGTATATTTGGGCTCCTGCTGCTGCTACTGTCAACTCCTGCCAACTCCAGGGTGTGATTCATCCAATTTTTGGGCTCCTGAGGCCAACTCCAGTGTATATTTGGGCTCCTGCTGCTGCTACTGTCAACTCCTGCCAACTCCAGGGTGTGATTCATCCAATTTTTGGGCTCCTGAGGCCAACTCCAGTGTATATTTGGGCTCCTGCTGCTGCTACTGTCAACTCCTGCCAACTCCAGGGTGTGATTCATCCAATTTTTGGGCTCCTGAAGCCAACTCCAGTGTATATTTGGGCTCCTGCTGCTGCTGCTGCCAACTTCTGCCAACTCCAGGGTGTGATTCATCCAATTTTTGGGCTCCTGAGGCCAACTCCAGTGTATATTTGGGCTCCTGCTGCTGCTACTGTCAACTTCTGCCAACTCCAGGGTGTGATTCATCCAATTTTTGGGCTCCTGAAGCCAACTCCAGTGTATATTTGGGCTCCTGCTGCTGCTACTGTCAACTCCTGCCAACTCCAGGGTGTGATTCATCCAATTTTTGGGCTCCTGAGGCCAACTCCAGTGTATATTTGGGCTCCTGCTGCTGCTGCTGTCAACTCCTGCCAACTCCAGGGTGTGATTCATCCAATTTTTGGGCTCCTGAAGACAACTCCAGTGTATATTTGGGCTCCTGCTGCTGCTGCTGCCAACTTCTGCCAACTCCAGGGTGTGATTCATCCAATTTTTGGGCTCCTGAAGCCAACTCCAGTGTATATTTGGGCTCCTGCTGCTGCTGCTGTCAACTCCTGCCAACTCCAGGGTGTGATTCATCCAATTTTTGGGCTCCTGAAGCCAACTCCAGTGTATATTTGGGCTCCTGCTGCTGCTGCTGTCAACTCCTGCCAACTCCAGGGTGTGATTCATCCAATTTTTGGGCTCCTGAAGCCAACTCCAGTGTATATTTGGGCTCCTGCTGCTGCTGCTGCCAACTCCTGCCAACTCCAGGGTGTGATTCATCCAATTTTTGGGCTCCTGAAGCCAACTCCAGTGTATATTTGGGCTCCTGCTGCTGCTGCTGCCAACTTCTGCCAACTCCAGGGTGTGATTCATCCAATTTTTGGGCTCCTGAAGCCAACTCCAGTGTATATTTGGGCTCCTGCTGCTGCTGCTGCCAACTCCTGCCAACTCCAGGGTGTGATTCATCCAATTTTTGGGCTCCTGAGGCCAACTCCAGTGTATATTTGGGCTCCTGCTGCTGCTACTGTCAACTCCTGCCAACTCCAGGGTGTGATTCATCCAATTTTTGGGCTCCTGAGGCCAACTCCAGTGTATATTTGGGCTCCTGCTGCTGCTACTGTCAACTCCTGCCAACTCCAGGGTGTGATTCATCCAATTTTTGGGCTCCTGAAGCCAACTCCAGTGTATATTTGGGCTCCTGCTGCTGCTGCTGCCAACTTCTGCCAACTCCAGGGTGTGATTCATCCAATTTTTGGGCTCCTGAGGCCAACTCCAGTGTATATTTGGGCTCCTGCTGCTGCTACTGTCAACTCCTGCCAACTCCAGGGTGTGATTCATCCAATTTTTGGGCTCCTGAGGCCAACTCCAGTGTATATTTGGGCTCCTGCTGCTGCTACTGTCAACTCCTGCCAACTCCAGGGTGTGATTCATCCAATTTTTGGGCTCCTGAGGCCAACTCCAGTGTATATTTGGGCTCCTGCTGCTGCTACTGTCAACTCCTGCCAACTCCAGGGTGTGATTCATCCAATTTTTGGGCTCCTGAAGCCAACTCCAGTGTATATTTGGGCTCCTGCTGCTGCTACTGTCAACTCCTGCCAACTCCAGGGTGTGATTCATCCAATTTTTGGGCTCCTGAAGCCAACTCCAGTGTATATTTGGGCTCCTGCTGCTGCTGCTGCCAACTTCTGCCAACTCCAGGGTGTGATTCATCCAATTTTTGGGCTCCTGAGGCCAACTCCAGTGTATATTTGGGCTCCTGCTGCTGCTACTGTCAACTCCTGCCAACTCCAGGGTGTGATTCATCCAATTTTTGGGCTCCTGAAGCCAACTCCAGTGTATATTTGGGCTCCTGCTGCTGCTGCTGTCAACTCCTGCCAACTCCAGGGTGTGATTCATCCAATTTTTGGGCTCCTGAAGCCAACTCCAGTGTATATTTGGGCTCCTGCTGCTGCTGCTGCCAACTCCTGCCAACTCCAGGGTGTGATTCATCCAATTTTTGGGCTCCTGAAGCCAACTCCAGTGTATATTTGGGCTCCTGCTGCTGCTGCTGCCAACTCCTGCCAACTCCAGGGTGTGATTCATCCAATTTTTGGGCTCCTGAGGCCAACTCCAGTGTATATTTGGGCTCCTTCTGCCCCTCATAGTGATGCCACTTCAACTCTCTGCAATTGTGCCGCTCTGCGATTCTATTAGCGATGCCTCTGATCTGCATGTGATATTTCTTCAAAGTATTATTTAACTAACCCAGCACGCATCCTGTGCGTGTTACAGCAAGGCTGAATGGTTTACAACCCTATTGAGGCTGTAGGAGGCTCAGAAATAGCCGTTTTTAATAGCGATTCGTCGCGAATTTATTCGGGTCGAAACGATTTTTGTCGGAAAATTCGGCGAATCAGTCGAATCGAATTTTTCAAAAGTTCGCTCATCTCTAATCCATATCATTGGTACAATTTCTTCTTAAGTTCCCTTGTTATGTTATTAAGCCATTTTGGGTGGTGGCAGCTTGCTCTAGGTACTTATGAGTTTCTGTCTGTCTCACTAAAATATGTTCTTGTAACTAAGCCGCCCCATCTTTTCTATCTCTAAATCTAGAGTCTAAAGTTGATTTTTTTATCGCTTATTTCCCTTGAAATGATATCATTATCATGAGGCACATAAAAAATAGCTCAAGGTCTCCCTATCACCTTCCCATAGAACCAGGTAAATCGTCAGTATAGCACAGTAGTCCTCAAACTTCCTCCTCAAGGGCCGAGACAGGCCAGGTTTTGCAGCTCTCCACGCTACTCCACAGGTGAATTAATTTGTGCTCAGACAGAGCTATAGCCCTAATTATTACATCTGTGCATCAGCATAGAGAGCTGCAAAACCTGGCCTGTCTCTGCCCTTGAGGAGGAAGTTTGAGGACTACTGTGCTATACTGACGATTTACCTGGTTCTATGGGAAGGTGATAGGGAGACCTTGAGCTATTTTTTATGTGCCTCATGATAATGATATCAATTTCAAGGGAAATAAGCGATAAAAAAATCAACTTTAGACTCTAGATTTAGAGATAGAAAAGATGGGGGCGACTACTGGTATAGCACATCCACACTTTTAACCATATACATGAATTTCCAAAGGTAAAAGATTCTTCCCACAAATCCATAAAAAGGTTTGCCAAACTGGGAGCGAATTAATTGTGCGTTAGAACGAATTGAAAGCAATCCATTGAAAAAGTCAATTTGGACCAGCAGAAGTTCAGTTGAATGTGTCAAATAGTGTCTCACTGCCAACAATCCCCTTTCATGGGGTATATTAGAATACAACAATACTACCTCAAAGTTGGCTAACAATGTAGTTATTTCTACAGTTTCCAAGATGTTTAAAACATGCTGACTATCCTTATTATAGGATGGTAGTTTAACCACCAAGGGTTGCAGAAACTAATCTAAATACTCACCCAAATTATATGTATTTGACCTAATGCCCTAATGCCGCTATGCCCCAATGCCGCTAATAATAGAGCGATAGGGTGGATTGACTTGGTCTTTATGAATTTTGGGCAATCCATAAATTGCAAGTATTGTTGCAAATTACAATTTCTTTTTTGGTTAGAACACCCTACCATTTCCATTAGATCATCCATTGCCTTTAAAAGATTTTGTGGGGTCATTCTCCAAAAGTTTCTTCATCCTCCAAAAGACTCTTTATTTGTACTAAATAAACCTCCACATTTTGTACTACTATCCCCCTCCTTTATCTGCTTGTTTTACTAGTCTTGTTCTAACTTCCTTTAACGATTTTATACTAGCATGTGTCTGAAGGTCCGCATTAGGGAACACATATACAATATTAGGGGAGGCTATGAGCTACACAGTGTTTCAGCCCATGTTAAAGCAATGCACAATAGTGACTCTAAGGGGTTAAAGTGTTATGCTATTAACCAATTAGAAAAATAGTTTTAAAGGGGGTTAATATTATCAGTGGCCTCTCGCAATTAGAATCAAAATAGATTTTTAAAATACAGACTCTTAGGCCGTTAGGGTTAAATATCGAATTAGATCTGAATTCTTTTATAGGGGATGGCTGAATGTTATTTTTGATGGGAGACTTTGTGAGGGATAATAATAATATTACTTTTAATTAGTGTTTTAATCCCTTCAAAGGTTTAGTAAAACTATATATTTATAATAATTGTTTTTTATTAATTTAATGAAAATTGAATATTGAAATAAAACTATAAATTTAACTTGTAAGCTGTACTTACTGTCTTAGCAGTCCAATTTAGATCTTTCCAGGTTAATTTCCTGGTATATCTCCAACAAGTTTTACCTTAATTAGGCATCGAACTTATTAGGCATCCAAAATGTACAGGGCTAAGAATTTGGGATCTTATCTTCAAGAGGCATATGATCTAACACGACTATCACTGTATTTCAGCTTTGCCTGGAGTGTAAATGTAAAAGTGTAAATGTATTCAGTAAGTTACATTTACTATTTAATTGATAAGCATTGCACTTTATATTATGCAGCAATATATTTATGCTTTACTAAATAATTAAGTAGCCCTGCATTATTTCTCTAAAACTGAACGATGAGTTCCAAGAAAATTTTATTTTTGTGGGCATGTGGGGACTACAGCCTAAAACTGTGCACATGCATATCTTACTCAACCATGACCAACATGTAAAACAGCGGAACATGGCACTTGTTATATTGTATCAGCCACACACATCACGGTTACAATGTAATGCAGCAGGGTGCCAGTCAGCTCTTTACTATTTAACAGTGGGTCTTTGTCCTACTTGTTACATTGTAAAGCACAGAAGCATCAGTGCAAGTTTAGTTACAGTGAGTCATGTTGCCTTTGTAAAGAGAACTTTGAAAACTGAGAACTCAGGAAGTTTTAAGATGTTCCATGTAAACAAATGCAATGCAAACAAGGATAGGTGAAGAAAAATGTTGGATTAAGACCCTATATTGGCTATATGGTTTGCCTACACATAACTTGCCTAGTCCACTTTACTGAAACAACTTTAAATTACCATTACTTTATACTTTTGCTTAGATCAATTTTAAAACAAAAGTATGAAAAGTATGGAACTTTTTAATCCTTTTTACTCTGTAGTAAAAAGTACAATTGACCTTCATTGTCTTCATTTCTGGTGATTCACTAAAAGTGAGAACTCTTAGTGAATCAAGGCCACTGTTTGAATATTTAAGTAATCAATAAACTCAGTTCCACAAATTAATGATATTTTTAAGACAAAATCAAATAATCCAGCAAGCATGTCACTTATGCTTACTAGTATTTATATTAACTTGCAGATGGGAGCAGACAGTTTTCATCTCTGAATAATCACTGTCATTGAATAAAGAACAGTAGACCTAGTAAGGTCCTGCATGCCAATTATAGGAAGCATCTCAAAGACCTAGAAATTATTAAAGAGGCACAAAATCCATATTCTGCAAAACTGTGAATGACCATTGCAGTCAAAATATCATACATCCTTATGAAGAGACTGCTGTAAAGTTTGCTTTCTTAATTAAAAGGCAATGTTGTGACTAGAAATATGTTGCATGCAATGATTTTTAGAGCCTCTGCATTTTCGGAAAAAAAGCTTAGGTTTGAGATACATTCACACTAACACATGGAAAAATCAAATAAAAAAAAAACATTTACTATATTGTCAAAACGTTAACATACTGTATGCAGTTGAGCTACAGTATAAAGGAACAAATATATTACGATGATCATGCTAAACATAACCCCAGTCTGCTCTCAATGATCTTTTTCTGGATATTTATGGTATTAAGCATTTAGTTGCTCTTTAGAAAAACCCAAAAAATAAATCTTTTCTACCTTGACTTGATCCCGTGGGGTCCCTTGGGCTTGAGCAGCCTTTGGTTAGGGCCAACTGCTCCTCACCCAGCGATGTTGCACGTTCTTTATGCCAGTCATGTGAGAGGAGGCATCATGTTGAATAGAGCACATTTCTGTGGTGGATGCACCTGCTGCCAATCATGTGACCGTCAGTGGGAAAGCTGACTGAGGTAGTGCAAGGAGATCGCTGTTGGCACTGGAGCTCAATTCTTGTCAGTCTAGCTGGGATAGAGCAACCAAACTGGGTCAGTCTGTTGAGCTATGGAGAGTAATGAGCTTGTGGGCTAGCATGTAAGTGAGGTTTATTTTATTTTGGTTTTCCTGGACTGTTCTTTTAATACCTCTATTAGTAAATACTACTTAATGAAATGCAACAATAGATGAGGACACATTTTCTCACTTTTTTTTACCAGGCTATTACTTCCCAATTTCAGTTGCCCCAAGAAAAGGCAGAACAACCTTGTCAGATTTTCCATCACAATTTAGATAACATTTTGGAATTACATCTTACTTACCTCAATAACACTATTCTATATATAAAAAAATAATTTCTAAGTCTTGGGTCATTAGTGTCAATAAGATTATCCACTGGAACATTTTGGTTAGCCTGGATGTAACTGAAGTCATTTTCAGCTGAAATCAGAGCCACACAAACATTATAAGAGTATGCAAATAATCACAGTAATGAATAAATGTAGGCTGGAAGTTATACCACTTTCATTAACTGATAAAGCCGCGCTTATGGTAAAACAGATATTAAACCAGCATATCATACACTCATTAGTATTCAAAAACCGCAGAAGTTCATAGGCCGTGTCAGATCAGTCCATTAAATAATTCAGAATAGAATGCTATATAACAATATACAGCGTGACTCCGCGTGGTGGAAGTAGTAATTGGATTTTTAGATCCTTAAATTCCACAATCAAACCAGGGTAAACTTCACCACCTGTGCTCACAATTCACTGTGTATCCCAGCACCAGATTTTTAAATGCACTTACCAGAACCACTCTTGCAATACAGCATAATCATTCCAAGCTTAAATACTTCCTCAGTTGTTGGTATAGATATCAATTTCCTCCTTCAAATCTCCATTAATTTATTTAGGGGTCATTGATTATGAATAGGGAAAAATCAGAAAAGACACATAGCGTAATACTGCTTTAAAATTTTAAGAACCGCAGCTTTATTGCGCTTACCGGAGGGAGATTAAAATGCGCACGTATACACATCAAACACTATCTTTAAAATATGGGAGGAGAGCGTTGCCTTCCAAAATCTCCTCTAAAGAGCTTGCACAAACAAATTGAAATGCCGCGCTACCCCGGCCGTGGGTAACGCAGCTGAGATCCAGCGCGCACAGCTGACTATATAGGACGTCTGACTATGTGGTGAGGCCACGCCCAACACGTTTCGTCTCCAGGACTTTCTCATGTCTTACCAGATAAGCCAAAAGTCATTTTTAGGAGACCCCCCACATTAGCGACAAAATTAGTAAAGAGCTATGTCAGGCCCAGACAGAATAAGATGATGGGTACCATTAATGATATGGTGGGTTATTATAGATGCAAAAAATGCATGGCGTGTAAAATGTCTGCAGGAGACACACCTAGAGTGTATAAGGAGTTTAGGTCAAATATAACGGGGGAAAAATATAAATTGAATCAATTTATAACATGTAACAGTGTAAACGTTGTTTACCTATTAGAATGCCCATGCGGGTTGCAGTATATAGGGAGAACGGGTAGAACCCTTAAAACAAGGATAAGGGAACACCTGTACAATATAAGAAAAGGTGTAGAGACACACAGTGCGTCAGCCCATTTTACATGGTTGTGATCCAACTGGATTAAAATTCCTTGGAATAGAAAATGTTAAACTTGGTTTAAAAGGGGGAAATATTATGAGGTCCTTATCGCAGAAAGAATCAAAATGGATCTTTAAAATGAAAACATTGACCCCACATGGTTTAAATATAGAATTTGATATCAATTGCTTCATAGGTAAACATTAATGTTTTTTCCCCTAAAAATACAGAGATATTTTATAGATATTTTTATAGATTTTTATAACTGACATTTGTGATAATAGTATATAAATGTGTGTATATGTTTTTTATAATTATGGTCAGAAATATAGTATATTGATGAGTTGGGTAATGTAATAATAATTATTATTAACTTCAGATAACTGAGTTATAACTGTAATGATGGGATATAAAAAGTTTTTTATTATATTGTGTTTAGAGAATTTTAGGGTAATTGTGTTGAAATATATAATGTTATTAATAGGTATTTGAATTATGATTGCTGGAAAGCGTTGCCTCTCATTTATCTCTTTTTTAAATTTTAAATATTGATAAGTTTATGATAGTGATCTTTCATAACACCCAGATGATTTGGTTACTAGTAACTATATGGACTGTTTGCCATTCAAATTGTATTTGACCAAAAGCCGCCGTTCGCTCTGTGAACGGATAAGGAAAGCAGATAGTTAACAATGGACCTGACGTCACCGAGCGAGGTGAATAAATTACTGACGAGGTGGTGGGCCCGCAGCCTATGAGAAAGTCCTGGAGACGAAACGCGTTGGGCGTGGCCTCACCACATATGTCAGACGTCCTATCTAGTCAGCTGTGTGCGCTGGATCTCAGCTGCGTTACCCACGGCTGGGGTAGCGCGGCATTTCAACTTGTTCGTGCAAGCTCTTTAGAGGAGATTTTGGAAGGCAATGCTCTCCTCCCATATTTTAAAGATAGTGTTTGATGTGGATACGTGCGCATTTTAATCTCCCTCCGGTAAGTGTAATAAAGTTGCGGTTCTTAAAATTTTAAAGCAGTATTACGCTATGTGTCTTTTCTGATTTTTCCCTATTCATAATCAATGACCCCTAAATAAATTAATGAAGATTTGAAGGAGGAAATTGATATCTATACCAACAACTAAGGAAGTATTTAAGCTTGGAATGATTATGCTGTATTGCAAGAGTGGTTCTGGTACGTGCATTTAAAAATCTGGTGCTGGGATACACAGTGAATTGTGAGCACAGGTGGTGAAGTTTACCCTGGTTTGATTGTGGAATTTAAGGATCTAAAAATCCAATTACTACTTCCACCACGCGGAGTCACGCTGTATATTGTTATATAGCATTCTATTCTGAATTATAAGAGTATGGAAAAGGTAATGGTTCATCACTGTATATTGACTATATTCTGGGATCAGCTGGAGGAAACAAACTTGTGCTCAGTGAAGCAAAGTTTGGTGAGTACTTTGATTATCTGCATTTTGATATAATGATCAAAGTTACAGTAATGATGAACAACAGGGAAATATTTGCTAGAGCAATTACTAACTGCATTTTGTTTGGTCTGGTTGCTGATCTGTGGTACTACCTGTTGGAAATTGTCAGCTAGTAGAAGGCTTAGGGTGATTGTGGGTGAGAGAGGTGGAAATACATTGTCCTTGACCATCACTACAACCTTATGATGCACATTGTCCTTCTCTTGAATAATGCAAGATGCCCATAATTCTCATTTATAGCAAATAGAGATGGTTCTGACACTTGTACAAAATGATAGGAAGGTCATGAATTATGTCCAGAATCCGCATGCACTGCAACCACCTTTGTGAGTAGGATCTTTGATCCTGTAGGATCTTTGAGCATATAAGACTCCAGTCTCTATATTGATAGGAAAATAATAGGACATTGAAACATTAGCCATATTTTTGTTAGAAATTGAATAACTGATTTTTGCATTGTCTCTAGCATCATGATCTGAGGCTTCCATTTTGAATACTGAAACGTGAAATATGAATTAAAGGTAGATTTCTTGAATGTTGGTGGCTTGTCATTTGTATCGGCTCTTCTTTCAGAAAGTGGTGGGGTTCCCAGGCAGTAGCAACAACTGTAATATTGTATGAGGACTGTTGCTCTCTGTCTGAATAAGTTCTTGTAACTATTCAGTAATGGCTGTCAGAGGATAACATTGAATCAAAAGGGACAATTTCTATTATATGGCAGTCAGCTTTTCCATTTTCTCCAGAATCTTTTATCGTACATTTGAATCAGGGCTACCATGCTGTCAGTTGCAGAATCCTCAGGCATTGGAGTAGATAATGAGTGAGTTAATATCTTTGGCTCATTGTCAATAATATCAATGACTTCAATCATTTCTTTACAGTGAGAGATCTTTAACAGACAATTTATAGTTCCTTGTCGTTTCAAAATGTCTTGACATGATTGTTAACTTTGACGCCTGCATTTGTAGGGTGAATAGTAGATTTTCCAGCATGATGGGCATTGCCTAAAATTTTGCTAAATGAGTAAGTGATCTGGGCATGGCTCCCATCATCCGCGTCAGTTGCATTGACAGTGATAACCTCTGTATTTACGTATTTTCAAGCACACTGACTCTGTCTCTGTCTCTCCATCTAAAAGCTTTTCCAACACAAGTTCTGCAAATTGACTTCCATCTGGATTGATGTTGTTGAACATTCTAGCGTCAGCTGAGGGGTATAGGTTTGTACTTAGGTACCCAAGGCCTTGGGAGTGCTTACAATAATGATAAACAAAAAGGAAATCAGGACAAAGCCAATGACTAAATACAAGTGCAAACTGGTTTGTGGAAGAACCAAGGGTGTTGGGGTAGGGGAAGTTATTTTTTATTTTATTTTTTTAGGGGAAGCTATTTATTTTATTTTATTTTTTTTACTGATAATCACTAATAGTAACTGTTAATGTTATTTTCTTCTAAATAAGCACCTAATCCTTTTTTTAAAGCTGTCAGCGGTTGATGCTGTAACAAGCTTCTGTGGGAGGCTATTCCATAGATTTATAGTTCTTATGGTAAAAAACGATTGTCGCCTCCGGAGACTAAATCTCTATTTTTCCTATCGAAGGCAGTGCCCCCTTGTCTTTAGAGAGGATTTTACCTGAAACAGTGTTCTCCCATTTATATATTTATACAGGTTAATCATGTCCCCCTTCATCCGTCTCCTCTCAAGGCTAAACCGATTTAATTCTTGTAATCTTTCCTTATAACTAAGATTTTTCTTTTTAGTTTGGTGGCTCTCCTCTGTACCCTTTCCATAGTCAGAGCATCCTTTTTATGATTGGGTGCCTATGGACGGCATATTCCAGGTGCCTTGTAAAGAGGCAAACTAACATCTCTATCCCGTGATTCCATGCCTCTTTTAATGCATGATACTATCTTGGTGGCCTTGGAAGCAGTTGCTGTGAATTACCAGTACCCCCAGATCCTTATCAACAAGAGACTCTCCCAGTTTTACTCCCCTGAGGACATATGTGGCCTTCAGGTTATTAGAGCCCAAGTGCATGACTTTACATTTTTCCATATTGAACTCCATTTGCCAAGTGGATGCCCAGACACTCAAAGTGTCCAAGTCAGCCTGAAGCTTGTGAACATCTTCAACAGACTGCACTGTGCTACATATCTTTGTGTCATCTGCAAAGTTCATAGTCAAAACTGCTGCTCTTTATCCATAAAAGTCTTTGTAGCTATTCTGAAATAACTATCCGATAAGACTATCAGGTCAAAAGGTACCGTTTGAGACATCAACATCTCCATTGTCTCCAGAGTCTTGATCATGAACTTCAGTCAGAGCTATCATTGTGCCAATTGCTGTATCCTCAGAAATAGGGGTAGACAATGAACTTAACTTAAAATCTCAGCATTGTCATTGATCAAGCACTTCAACCAATACTTTACAATGGGTAATTAAATCTCCTCCATCCTTAGCATGTTCAGAGAGTTCATGTTTTTTTGTCTCTTCAAAATCCAAGTGTATAATTATTTTAATTTCACCAGTTATAAGATGAATAGTAAAAAACCCAAAATGATGAACATAACCTTAAATTTTGCTAAAGGAATATGTGATCTGTGAATTGCTACCTTGAACTTTATCAGAGGCTTTTGCTGTATCCCTAGTAGTATTGATTAAACTATTCTCATTCACACCTATTTTATATATTTCATGTTTTTTAGTTAATCAAAAAGGGGAAAATTATCATTAGCATCTGTTACAATTATTTTTATTTCAGAAGTGGCAGATCTTAAAGTATTTCCCCCACTGCTGCTTTCTGAATATTTGGATCCATCTGGCCTCCTTTTCTCAGTTAATTTAAAATAGTGGCCCTCATTGAGTGCATATGTCTTTGCAGAATTATTGACAATATCTGGATCTTCTGCATTTTATAAAGCAAAGCTAGTTCCAACTGAAGACGATTCTGGAATTTGTAAAATGAAAACATAATGGAAAAAGCTGGCAAAGGTTTCATTTATATTTTGGATGTCTATTTTGATCTTTACAATGTTACACAGCATCAAAGGTTAGAAAATTGGTATCTGCTGACCCACACAGTGTCTCTCTGTCTATCTTATCCTTCCCATACAAATTGCCATTATCTTGATTCACATAAAAATATTTCTATGAAACCCGTGAAACAATCCTGAGTTTTCTAGACGAGAGCTCAGTTATTTCTAATCCAAGATCTTTGGCAATATTTGCTATAACAGCATCTTTCCTCATTTCTTCTACAATGGATTAATGAAGCTGACCACAGACTAAAAGTCAGAAAAATGAGAATAAAAATAATACTTGCCATGTCATTCCTTTGTGTGTCCGTGTTTGAGATTCCATTTTACTCAGTTTTCAGGGTCTTGGTGATATGTTATATTCCAACAGAGGTTAATTATAATGCTAAACCCACTTGGTTTTTGGAAAGCAGAGAAAATATTAGCAATCTACAAAATGGCTGTATAATGTTCCTTTCTTTTGCAGATCCACAGTGTGTGGCTGAAGGTAACATCAATGGATTTAAAGCTCAGAATAATTCTACCTACTGGTCTAATAGCGCCGCTCTGAGGAAAAACTCAGGAACTGCAGCTTTAAAATCATTTGCAAAATGTTTTACTTTTGTATACAATTATTGACAAAAATGTAATGACACTAAGCCTTTGTAAGTGTAACAAAGTATGCCCATGTATTCCTATAGTAAGATTATAATTATGCAATTATACCCCCGATATATAGAACTTAAATTAAAGGTGAAATTATTTAAAGTGATACTATTCCGCCTCACCACACTAAAATAAAAATGATACATGGAATAAAAAAATGTGGTTTTGATTCTATTTTTTACTTTAAAAAGTAAACATAATCATACACAATGATCTGTTTAAAAATATTTCATCATATATAATGCAGATGATTATGCCATATATTAGTTTACAAAATCAGGCATTGGTTTATTTAACTGCTAATAGCTATGTGTAAGCATGAGAAAAGAATCTCTCAATTTTTAAAGAAATTTTTAAACTATTAACAATTAAGTTAATTTACAGCTGGATATACAGTATATACAATTTTTACTTTGTTTCCCTGATTAAGACTGCAAGAAAACACAAAATAACAACAAAATGAGTATTCGAGCAAGGGGGGCATCCTGACTGCTGATGCCCCCTGAGTGTACACCTCCACCAGCCCAATTTTCTTTACCTGCACTGTGTTTCCCTGACATAATCCAGTACCACAATCAGCCACCACTGGTTTTGGTAAAAATGGGTATTGGCACACCACAATAAATCTACCATTTATATAAAAAACTATCTTTGCTGATATTACCTTGTTCATATGTCGCAACAAATAAAGCTCAGTTCGCCGCAGCATTCAAAACTCATGGCACACCCAACCACGAGTATAGTAATTCAGGCCCTATATATATTGCTGTGGACACTAGGCTCTTTCAGTTTTGAGGCCTTTGTTAACGTAAATCATAAATGTAATTATATCTCAGCTGTTTGAGGCATATGATGTTCTGCAAGTTACCTTGACATGCCATTTTTGTCTCTACTTACACCTATGACCCTGACTAATTTTACCAAGGCATTTTTACACATGACCTTCCAATATTTTTAGGAAGTCCCAGAATCTTTGGAACAACTGCTGTATTTATATTAGCTAGCCAATCTCTCTTTCCTGTTATTTAACAATTATAAGAATTACTATGTGTGTTGGAAAGTCTCACAAAATGTATCACTCAGGTTAAATACATAAAAAGCTTAAACTGAAACAAAAACTAACTGGCTAACTCCCATAGCCTTGTGATGTCCTAAACAAATTGCCTATTATTGTTTCTCCTGGACTGATAGAACAGAGCATGTGTGATCTACATTTCTAAGGTATACAGTAGAAAGGGGATCATTCAAAAAATGTATATAAGCCTGGCTCACTTTGAGAGTGTCTCCCAACGTGTCTCTCCAGTTGGAAATCTTTGTTTGGACAGTGGTGAGAAAAGTTGGTCTGGAAAAGGTTAGGTTTATCTGAGACGGGCCTCTTTGTATTATGTCTACAGAGGGTGTATATACATATTTTATATTTGCAATGCAGTTAACAAAACAAGGCATAATCCATTAAAAATTCCTGAAAGAATTTAGCCCCAAACTATCAACCCAATAGTATAGTGTACCTGTACTCAACGCCCTAATGCCAATTAGGCCAGTTTTTTAGCAAGAGGGCCTAGATCAAACTGGCCCAGAGACATTTGTAGCAAGTAGGACCCTGGTAGTTAGTATGACCATTTAGTCCTCTGTTTTGTAGCATATGTAGGTGGTGTGAGGTGGGTGCACTTTCCATAGCTGTCGTGGGTGAGGGGACTACCGTGAGAGATACAGTATCTTTGCTTAAGTATATAGCAGAGTGATACTTGCACTTGACAACTACAGGTTGTCGTGTTAGAATATATCATCCAGCAGACCTCCACATGTTAAATCAGGATCCAAATAGGTAAATATCGATCTGGCTGGGTATTCTCTTCAGAATCAATCCCCCCCCCCCCCCCCCGGGGCTCTTCTGGATTCAGGACCCAAACAGCCCCCCCAGCTTCCACCACCACAGAGATGTTAAAAAAATGACATTTACTCACCTTAGCATATGATCCTCCCCACTGGATCTTCTCTTCACCAGGGGGGCTTTGATATCCCCTGGGGCTCTTCAATTTTCAGGTGAGGGACAGGAACAGGGACCCCCACACTTCCACCTTGCCTGTGGGCCACCACCAAGCTCCGCCTCTTTCTGGGTGGGGTGGAGGATATCATCTCATGACCTCATTCTGCTCCAAGAGTCCTTATATGTCGGGGATCAGTAGAGAAGGGTGGAGTAGTTTTTATTTTATTTGTAAATGTTCTTTTCAGTTTGGGGGCATCCTGGGCAGGCTACCAATACATATGTGGTTCCATTGTAATCAGGAGAAATGAGCTTTCAGGTGCAATATGGTTTTCTTGAATAAAATAAATGTTTTTTTCAAAATAAAGGAGGCAAATTTAAAAAAAACATGCTTTTTTTTACATTTTTCAATCGAAAATATTTAAAAGATCACTGGAAAAATTACATACAAGATATTTCATGCTAAAGCCCAAGCTGTAAAAAAAAACAATATATAGTTTGCCTGGAAATTCCTGGAGAAATCACAGTTAAACAGTGCAAAATGTTGAAAAATGACCGGTCAACATCTCAAGTAGGCTGCCAGTTAAAAGTACCAATATTTGTTGAGTATGGATCTGTTCAGGGGACCTTGCACTTTCAGATTTAGCTTGTTTTTTCTTGTTTGCATATTGATATTTTAGGAAAATGTGTTTTTAATTCGGCTTTTTTATAAATTTTTTAGAGAAGCCCTGTGCAACCAAAGAATTCTTCGAGGGATTACTTCCAGAAAGATGAGCCCACTGCAAGCTGCATACACCTAGAAAGCTTAATTAGTGTACTTTCAGGGAATATATGGTGGATATATGGTGGGGGGTACTTCACATGTAAAGGGTTGTTTTTCTTGAAAAACTGCAATATGCACATAGTACAGTTGTATTTTTTCAGAAAATCTTCTAAAACGCTGTTTCAGTTTGGGGGAGTCTCCTGGGAATGAGAGGGTGTCTAATACATATGTGGCACCGCTGTAACCGGGAGAAATGAGGATTTCACATGCAATAAAATGTTATCGACAAACTTACATTTTTTATTACAAAAAACACTACAAATTTTTTAAAATATATTTTTTATTTTATTTTCACCCAAAAATATTAAAAATATTAAAAATTCACCTAAAAATGACAAACAAGACATTTCCAGTTAAAGCCCAGACTTTGCTGAAAGAAATCTAGTTGACAGAAAATAGATAGAATAATGTGTCTGACCAGAGACGGAATGACACTGCCAGAAAAAATAAATAAGACAAATGTTACTTGCCATCGGATTCCTTTGTATATCGAATTATTCAGAATCAGAATCATGTTTATTTCGACAGGTATATATGTAAATACGTACTAGGAACTTGCTTTGAATAGAGTGGTACAGGGACATAGAACAAGTATAAAAAAGTATGAACTCCTTTTACATTAAGAAAATATTTATATATCTAAGTGCTTACTCTTAGTATCAACTGTAATTGGAAAATGCAGGCTAAGATAATCAGACAATATGATATCAAGAAGAAGAATGATGAGCATTTCCATATAACCAAAGTAGTGGCAGAGGCCTATATGCCAAAAAAATGGTATTGTTTAAAGTTTTAATAACTAGTAGGTAAAAGCTATTTCTATGTCTATCGCTCCTTGTTTGAGGTACCCTAAATCTGCGTCCCCATGGTAGGGCCTTGTAGGAGGAGTGGCCAGGGGCATGATTTCTAACTAGGGATTATCCTTCCAATGCTGGCTTTTTAGTTGTGTCTTATGAAATGTGTGGTTGCACTGCTTCTAAATAAAGTTATATAGATAACTTTAGATTTGGTTAAATAAAAGCATTGTAAATTGTATAACTGCACTCAGGAACATAGAATCTTTATTAAAACACTTGGCGACCACCAATGGTAATATTAAGGACCAAAGAATATTTTTCATTAAGGTCATGCATAGGTTTTAAAACACTCAAAGTGAAAGTTAATCCAATTAATTTTTATTTAGGGATGATTTAAAACAATTTGTTTTCTAGCTAGTTTCCTCTTGTTTCAGTGGGCCATATGTGCTGCAGCTTAGGAACCTGGCAGAGAACTGAGCATAGAGCAATAATTAAACAGCAGGACAATTGACTTTTTTGCTGGCATTACATATAGTTTTGGTGTACTTCACCTGGCTAAATGAATTGTATTTACTTTAAAAAACAGTTTAGTGCAAGCTGGTGAATTAAAGAAACCCGGCTGAAAACACTGAAAACACACTTTTAAAGTTTATGTCATCATGGGATGGGTTGCAGAATGAATGTGCAGTGTCTCAGTAGTGTTCTGGTAATTTGTAAAGCTTTATATGATGACTTTTATGAGTAGTTTTTCAAATGCTATTCACTATGGGGGTTATTTAAGAACGGCTAGAGCCAGGTTATGCTTTCTTGCGGTAAGTAGAATTCGGTGAACACTGGGCACTGTATGTGAAACCACATTTAAGAAAGTGAATCTGGTGAGTGCCTCTAACAGCGACTTGTAGCATCACATGTATTACTAGAGGTGGCTCAGTGTATAATTGTGTGTAATTTTCTTTTGCTCAAAAATTTGATTCCTATGGGTCTCACTGCTAGAACTTAATATGTGTCCACTAGAATTCAGCCAACTAGGCTGAACTTGAAGTAAATACCGAAAACACAGGTCAGGTGAATATTTTGTTTGATAATGTGGCATACTCAGTGAGTGAGCTGTAAAGTGGTTAGTAAATCACCCCTATAATCTTTGCAGTCAGGGCTTTCATTTAATAGATTATTTTTCCAAAGTATATATATTTTACATTTTATAGTTTTGTATAAAACTCTAAAAACTGTAAACTATTTGTTAAATAAAGAGTGAAACAAAATTATATAAATGTGGCCTATTAAAAATTGTAAGATATGTTTGCCTTTACTAAAAATTACACCATGATTTTTATTCGAGAGAAAGTTACCAGGCATGAAACTTCTTTTTAGCATGTGTAAGAAACTACCAGTTACTAATAACATTGGATATAGAACCAAACCAAAACTATGTACACCCAATATTTCATATGAAAATGCAAAATACTGTATGTAAAAAAGTTAACAATTCCAAAGTCTGGGTTTTCATTTGTGTGGAAAGTGAAATGCAAGTTTGATAGTTTTGGGTGACAACCACATCATATGCTTTTAACACAGTATCAAGCGTCATGTATAATTACCAGCTGGCCTCCAATAGAAAAAGAATAGCATAGGCAATAATCACCTTGTGACAGAGCATCACAAAATGAAAGATTGGTCTTCAGTATCTCAGAGTACAACTAGCCAAAAATGATAGCAAGTGTATTTCACAGATTCCTAAGCTCAAGGTTTATGGAAAAAGGACCAAGTGACATCTTAAGGGATATCCTTTTTACAATGTGAATGCTAACAGGAGTTTTATTGGTCGGATATTAAATTGTTTCCACTGGAATATTTTGTTAACAAAGATAGACAATTTTAGTTCCACCCTATTCAAAAAGGGAGTTCTGGCAAATAAATATCTGGATTAATAATAAAGTGTATTTTAATAATGTGTTTTAATAAATCTAAATGATATATAAGAAAATATTTATAAATGTTTATATTTTTCAATTCCACAATTTTACCATATTAAATATTTAATAACATAATTAAATCAATTCTGCACTCTCAATTCTGCACTTATCATTATGGCATTATACAATATCATCTGGCACCTCTAACTATAGCAAAAAAAAAAAATCCTATTACAGCTTTCTTACTGGACTAACAGCCATAAATAATGTTAACACTGGTGGCCAATTACTTATAGTTCTTAGCAAATTAAGAACATATTTCAGTGACCTGGTGTCTCCTATTGGAGGCATCAATAACATTGCACTTGAATGCATAGGCCATGGATGCTAACATTGAATCAAAGATTAATATGTAAATGATTTTTCAAACGCAAACATTCACATGCCCCCCTCCCATAGTATAACTTGAAGCAGCTTCGGGAGTATAATCAAGAATGATGCAACCTGAAGAGCCACTAAAGGCTAAAAGAAAAGCCAAAACTTACTTTACATATTGCAATATCTTCAACCCAGGCCCACTAGCCAAATTTAACACATTCTTCTGCTCTGAATTACAGTGCTGACAAAGAGCCCTCTGGATGTCTTTGATGTTCACCCTCCTTTCAGTCATGATGGAGCAGGTTCCCTCATTGATTGACAGGTGTGGGTGTTCCATGTGATGGTCTACCACTGATGCTGGGAGGATTCTGCCGGCAGGGCAGTGGTAGATACTGAAATAGGTCAGTAATATATTCCAAAGGAACATTTTGATTTGGGACGCATATGTAAAGTCACCATCTGCCGAATTCACAGAGCCACACAGACATTGTATGAGAAAGGGAGTGAAAGTGTTTATCACTGTACATGGATAGTACCTTGTGATCAATAAGGGGATATAAACTTGTACTGAAAGATTCTGAGTTTGGGAGAGGTTTGGAGTCCTTGCATTTTGATTTGATAAAAACAATTATAGTTACAACAAATAACAGGGAAATAAATGCTAAGACAAAAATGAGCTATCAGCGCATTGTGGATTTTCATCAGCAAGTTCATCACCAATTTCTTTAACAACCTTTTTAAAACTATCTGCAACAACAATACTTATGTTGACAGACAGTGGCAAAAAGAGCGAGGATTCTATTGCCCTTCACCATCACCCCCATCTTGTGCTTTAATATATCCTCCTAAAAGACACTTGATGTCCTGATTTCACCATTGTGTTCAATAATGAAAACATTAGATGGATTCGACCTTACGTGATAAGAAAGCCATGAGTTATAAACATGAGTTCTGCATCCACTACAACAACTTCTTTTATTGGGGAACCAAGCTCTGAATAAAGAGGAAATATTTCAAATCCAGATTGTCTTCCACTTTCTGGTGATGACTTCGGGATTTTTGGAGTTTTATCATTCCGATCCAAAATATGGATAATCATGGTTGTATTACTGCTTAGTGATGGTGATCCTTTGTCTTTAGCAGTTATTTTTATTATAAACTTATTGTCCTGCTCATAATCAAATGCTCTCTAAGCAAAGATAACCCCACTGTCTACAATGATGAAAACAAAAGAAGATGTAGTAGCTTCCTGGTAAATGGTAGGTCCTGGTAAATGGTTCTCTGCTACATAAGAAACATAATTTGATTTTAAAAATGCAGGTGGATTGTTATTCACATATAGTATTTCAATTCTGATATGTTTTCAGTTTGAAAGTGAAGAAACACCTTTGTTAGTAGCTACCACAGTTGTGTATAGCTAGAAACGTTACCTCTGTCCACAAAACTCTTGATAATAATACTGTTGAATTTTTTACATGACACTTTTCAGAATCAGTTTCCAGAGTCACAGTCATCTCCAGAGTCACAGTCATTGAACAGAATCAAGAATAATACAACCTGTCCAGGTTCAGAATCCTCATGAATTAATAGTGATAATGAAGTATACGATATATTAGGAGCAGTGTAATTTTCATCCAGGACATCTATTTATACTTTGGAATGAGAAACAAGGCCACCTCTAACTTTAGCTTGTACACATAGGTTATAATGTTTTACTTTCCGAAAATCTAAATTTCCTTTAGTATGTATGTTGCCATTGGATATGTTAGTATTAAATAAGCCTGGATGGTGGGTATTCTGTGAGGTTTACTGAAAGAATATGCAATCTCTGCATTAGATCATTCATCATTATCAGTTGCTTTCACTTTAAAAGCATTCATGTTGACTGAACATTGTCATTTGTAATTATTAGTTTAATGGTAGCTGTACCCGATCTTACAAGATTTCCTCAATTCACTGCTATCAGAATTAATTAATGCACAATTTGTTTCTCCTGAGCTACCAACCAAAAATGCTACTGACTTGGTACAGTAAAAATGATACATAGAGGCATTGGCATCCAAACAGTTGTAATCACAGCCAATCCCCCCATCCAAGCAGACTAACCAAGCTGTGATCCAGTAGCACAGGATGTTCATGCAGCAGCATCCCCTCCTCCCTTTCCTGTACCACAATACAAGGTAGATTGTGGCTTGCTTAGTACAAAGGTTCAACACGGGGGTTTAGGTGTGATTCTGACCATGTTATACCCACTAGGAATCCTGGAGACAGAACCAAAAGTCAATTATGATTTTTTACTCACTTGAAGTTAAATACTTCCAGGCAAAATAACTGCATATAGCATTATAGAAGTGCCATAAAGGGGAATGGATGAAACTGGGTAAAGGAGAAGGAGCGGGCATGTTTAAAGAAGACAAGGGAGATGAAAAAGAATAAAAAAGGAGGAGAGGGGCTGCTAAAATATCTTTCAGATGGGAGCTACAGAAGCTAGCCAAGAGTAGAGTTTATCATACTCTTACTATTCAGTAGGGGAATCAACCCTCTTAAATAAATATGTTTCATTGACTCATTTAATCATAACCAAGTGATAACCAAGTGATCCTGTATTTTGTTACTAGCCACCAGAAAATATGTGTGCTAAATGATTATTCACAGAAACCATTGGCCATTGGTCCAGGATACATAATCTGGTAGTGTTAATTATTTGTAAAGAAAATAGTGGATAAGGATGTTCGAAGAAGCCAAGGGGTGTACATCAGTCAGTTTATACATGCATTTTCTTGCCCCTTGTCAGAACCATTCAAGCCTGCTACATTTTCAATGCCCAAATCGTAGGTAGCATAAGGGTGGTTTCAGTTTTCTTTCTTTTCCAGGCTGCACTTTTGCTTTCAGCAAAAATCCTACTAATCTTAATTTATTGCACAACAACATCTGCATTTTCTTATAAACTGGAAGAAAAATTTGAAAACTTAAACCATATACATACATCGTATTAGAACATTTAAAGGTTTAACCTTTAACCAATAAAGTCTGTTTCCCTTGTTTGCGCTCATGTGATTAAGGAGAGAATGTTTGGTGAATCTTAAATGAAAAAAACAATTTCAAACAACAGACTGTCCACAATATTTCTATCCATAAAATAAAGATGTAATGTACTGAACTATTTAGTTAGTTTCACTAAAACAGGAGTAGTACCCTATTACCATTTTTTAAAAAAGTTGGTTGTTTAAAAAGATAACTGTTTAGTTTAAATAATACAATGGCAACTACTATGTAACCTCTACCTATTCCATCTTTTACCCCTTTGTTTTAATAAACAATTTTAAATACAAGAAAAATACCTTTACACAAGATCTTGATCACAAATATGTTGTTTTGAGATGGTGAAATCACATAGAAGTGTGTTTGTGTCTTTTTTTGGCTCCATTTCTGTTTCTACTTGTTAGAACTACTTTTGAAGAAGAGCGAAGTAATCAACTCCCCCTAATACCTCTCTTTCTGCTCCTCATTTTTTGTCAAACACATGTGCAAAACTTCAGTTAGAAGTTTTGGTTTGTTGTATTGCTGGCTACTACATTATTAAAGCATGCTTGTATGTGAATACACGCACATTTCTGATTGGTTGGCCATTATTACATTTTTAAAATTAGCAAACTAATAAAAGCAAGAGAAAACCAATACATGTAATAACTGTTTAAAATATTCAGCCCAGTAACTAATATTCAAATGAGGCAAGCTGTACTGTCCAATCATGTCTTGCCTCTAAGTCAGAAGAGAATATCCAAAAACTCCAGGCCAGAAAATAGGAAAAAACGATCTGTTAATCCATTGATTCAAAATCCTTAATACCCTAAAACAATAAACAAAATTACTGAAGGGTAGGGTATATATATTTTTTTCTTTGGGAGGGATGATACTCACCTCCCTTCTTCATAAAATCAATATTTTCCATCATAAAACTAGTAAAATCAACAATTTTATTTCAGACGGGAGGCTCCTATCATTGCAAGTTTAAAGCTACTAAAATGTAAAAAATATCAGATACTATACATTATGACATTATTGAAGAAGATATGTGAGGTTGAGGCCTGTAATAAAAAGTTTTAAAAGTAGTATCAGAAGATCAGTCCGCTGTCCTAAGGATTTCTCCTCCTGATTGAGCTGCTTTAGTTGTTGCTGTGCTCCTGATAAAATGGGCGCCAAATATAGAGGTATCAATACCAGCAAAGGTGTTTAATCCATCTGGCCAGAGTGGATGATAAAACTGGTAAATGAGGATGACAAAATGAGATTAGGAGTTGTAAAAAAAAAAAGGTGAGGAAGAACGAAAAGGTTCGGTCCTAAGCTCCTAAGTTTTTAAACATCTGACTACACACAACTTTGGTTGGAGAGGAAAGGCTGGATAAAAAATAGAATGAAGACCGGTTTTGGTACGTCAAGATATGGAGAAAAGAACTCCTTCAGGTGAGTATTGTCTTTGTGATATATCCAAAGCTCGAATATCCGATACTCTCTTAAAGGATACCAGACATAGAAGGACTGTTAACTTAAAAGAAAGGAATTTGAGCGACAGATTGTAGTTATCCTCCCAGGATGAAATGAAGTTAAGTAGAACTGATATGTCCCATGTAGTGTGACTTTTGGGCAAAGGAGTTTTTTTAAAGTGAATACCTTTCATGAGACGACAAACTATCAGGTGTCTACCCACCGGGATAGAATCAATAGGTGAATGTGAAGCAGAGATGGCTGAACGCTAAACATTTATGGTTCGATAAGCCTTGCCTAAATCAAAAGATTAAGAAGAGGATAAAGGTGCTGAAACGGGATCCAAGTGCCTTTGTGAGCACCAATGAACCCAAATTTTCCAGGCTGGCAGATCTGGTGCCTGGTGCCCAAGCTGCTGAAAGTAGATCTCTAGTTGATTGTGAAAGTTCTGAACTAATTCCAGTTCTCCGGATATCAACCAAGCTACTAATAAAAGATGACCTGACAGAAGGAGAGGATGGTAATTGCCCAATGGATCCGTGAGACTGGAATGATAAGATGGGAGGATCCTCGGGATGTGGATCGTCATTCCCAGCACTTGTGGAAACCATGACTGAGTGGCCCACCATGGGGTAATGAGAACTACAGTAGCTCTCTGGTTTGTGATCTGGGGAAGAACTGTCAGAATGAGAGAAAAAGTAGGGAAAGTATAAAAAGTTGTCTGAGGGTTGAGTGGCGGGGGGGCGGGAAGCGACAGAGAAACGTTAATCAGGTCTACTTGAAGTTACCATTTCCCAGCGTGGGAGGCGATACAATTGATGGCGCAACACAGACTGATCTTTATACCAAGTGTTTATTCAAGTGTCAAGTGTGTGATATTTGCATTGCCATTTGCTTCTTGGTCTATCCGCCTTGCTATGTCTTGTTCTTGGTTGTTGAACTATGGTAAATTGTTTTAGTCACTGTAATGTCTGCCTCCCCTGCGTGGGATGGTTTTCTGCATGGTTGATCAACACACCAGTACCGTCTTCTTTTCATCTCAAATGAATAAAAACATTGAAATATAAAAAGTTGTCTGAGGCCATGATTGATGGAAAGCATCCTTTCCTAAAGCGTCCTGGTCTTGACGCCAACTGAAGAAGAGAGGGGTCTGTCGATTGAGATGAAACCCAAAAAGATCTAACTGGAGTGGACCCCAAAGTGTATCTATCTCCTTGAAGATCAACGGGTATAATCTCCAATTGCTGGAGTCGATAGAAAACGGGAATACCAATCTGCTACCAAATTGGAGATTCACGGAATGTATTCCACTCTCAAGACAATATTTTTGTCTAGACAAAAATGCCAGAAATCCCTGGCAATATCTGCCAGCATTTTGGATCTGGGACCACCCATATGATTGATGTATTGAACCGCCGAAATGTTGTCTAATCTGAGAAGAACGCAACTATTGTATTTGTGTTTTGAAAAAACTCTTCAAGGCGAAAAAGCTGGCATCAAGCTCCCCATCCCAGAAGGATTGCATCCGATTCTATTATTAAATCTGGGTTGGATGCAAAAATTGCCTTCCCATTCCGATCCTGTACATGACGGAGCCACCAGATCTATTCTTCTTTGGCATCTGCAGGTAGTGGAATTTGATTCGAGTAATTCAGACCCTGTTTGAAATGTTGAGACTTCAATCTCTGGATGGCTCTGTAGTGAAGGGGAGCTGGGAAAATCGCCTGAATGGAGATGGAAAGTAACCCTACGATGCAAGTAAGTTTCCTTAGGTTTATAGGTGGAGGCATCATGGAAATCAATGAGGCACATATAAGAAACGGGCCTTGCAAAATTCTAATCGAGATAGGAACGATAGATCATCCCCCCAGAGAGATAATACATTCTCTAGCCAGGCATCTGATTACTCATCAGATGAGCGTTTTTTAGATTCCGGAAGCGAGCTGGAAGGACACGGAGGGGGAAAAACAACAAAAGGAAGGGGCAGAGGAGAAGGGGATCGAGGAATTGCATCGTGGGAACACAATCGTCTGAGGCCCAGGGAAGTGAAACGCAGGAGGGTCTCCCCGAATCAGAGACACCAAGCCAGACGGGAGAATTACAAATAATGAACCTCTCTGGCACCCCAATAACAGACGCACAGAGAAGGGTCCCGGCCAAAGGCCTAAATTTTGCACCAATACATCAGATACATAAATTTTATGCAATTAAGGATCTTTCTTAACCCAGATCAAAGAGCAAATGACCCCAGTTGGGGAGAAGCAGAGGGATTGGTGTTGGATGATTTGATGAGTTTACTGGAAGAACAAGACCCCACAAAACAGGATGCACAAAAGCTGAGAAAACCTTCTACCTTTACACCACCCTGGACGAACAGCCCAGCGATACAGACGTTTTTTAACATGGTGAGTCATGATATCCAAAAAATCACCCCCAACCTCCACAATAGAAACTTGACCAGAGAGGAGAATGATGCTGTCATCTCTCTACAACAGAGGGATGACATCATCATCAAAGAGGCGGACAAGGGGGGCAACATTGTTATCCTATCAAGGGAATACTGAATACTATCACAAGGAAGTTCTACGTCAGTTAAAAGATCAAACCACATATCACAGACTACAAGGGAACCCTATCAAAGTGTATAAACAAGAATTGGATCAGCTTCTGAATGAAGCCTACCATGAGGGTAGTATCAGCCGTACACTTTTGGAGTTTTTGGAAGTACAGTTTCCGTGTATACCAACATTCTATGTACTTCCTAAAGTACATAAAAACCCCACGAGACCACCGGGTAGACCCATAGTATCGGGTATAGGAAGCCTCACTGAGCACGCATGTGTGTTCATAGATTCAGTATTACAACCACATGTATTGGCACTGGATTCGTATGTCAGAGATTCCACTGATATCCTAAATCGGCTCAATATGGTCCAGTTACCACCAGGAATGCTATTGATCACATGTGACGTTGAATCTCTGTACACGAATATTACTCACAAGATGGCCATACATGCAGTTAAATACTTCCTTGAGACCGAAGCCTTGGATAAGAGAAAACATAATGAATTTGTCCTGGAATTGTTAGACTTTGTACTAACACATAATATGTTCGTGTTCGATATGATTTACTACCGTCAAATTTGTGGAGTAGCCATGGGTGCACGTTGTGCTCCATCAGTGGCGAATCTATTTCTGGGCTGGTGGGAGAGGGAAACAGTTTGGAGTGATGATCTAAGCCCTTATCACCAGTACATAATCGGTTGGCACCGATTTATTGATGACATCCTCATTGTATGGCAGGGACCGGAGGGATTGGGCATTCAATTCATGGAACATCTTAACAGGAATGAACTTAATATTTACCTGACATACACCATATCCCCACACCAGGCCACATATCTGGACTTGGACATATGCCTAGAAGACGATGGAATGATTCGAACTGTGTTACACCATAACAAAAACATCGACAAATAACTTACTTTGTTTTGACAGCTTCCACCAAGAGAATTTGAAAAAGGGCATACCGGTGGGCCAATTTCTGAGAGCTAGAAGAAATTGCTCAGCTGATGCAGACTTCTTGAAAGAAGCCAAAGACATGGAGGAACGTTTCAAAAAACGGGGTTACCCAAGGAAAGTCATTCAAAGAGCATTTCGACGAGCGAGAGATACCCCCAGAGATAGGGAAGCGGGCAAAACCTTGACTCCTGTCGCAGCACATTTCTTGGAGAAGCATGAGGGAAAGTCGGAAGACTTACAAGTGACATTCATTGAAAAGGTAAGTCTGGGGGAGAGGGGTGGTAATCTAAAAAGAAGACTTGAACAAAAGGAGCTAGAGTGGATTTTTAAGATAAGCACAAGGGCGCCGAATGGTCTGAACGAGGACTTGTCGTTCATTTCATTTTTGGGCAGGGATTAAATTATCAATTGCATGACGCTGGTATTGGTGGAGTATAGGGTAGTTTTCTTTCATATATAATTTTGTTTGTTGTTAAATTTGGTTTACACTATTATGGATAGTAAGCTCACCAAGGGTTGTATGTATTTATTTATATTCTTAGATGGACACATAGCTGCTGTGACATAAGCCTCCTGCTCCGCTGGTAGGATGAACATTGTCGCCCCCCAGCCCCGGAAGACAAGAAGTGAGAGAGAAAAATTCCATCCGGCCAATAAGCTTGGAAGAACAAGATATGCCTTTAAGGATTACTGCTTGGTCCCCAGTTCTGGAAGTCATGAGAAGAAGAACTACATCCGGGCAATAGTCGTGGAAGAAGATGTTATACCCCTGGAAGTCTAAAGAGATTGGAATAACTGACTCTCCCTCGATTTAGCAGAGAGACAGAGAGGAAAACCGTTCTAAATTTTGAAATGATGGACACATAGCTGTTGTGACATAAGCCTCCTGCTCCATTGGTAGGATGAACATTTTGGCCCCCCAGCCCCGGAAGACAAGAAGTGAGAGAGAAAAATCCCATCTGGCCAATAAGCTTGGAAGAACAAGATATGCCTTTAAGGATTACTGCCTGGTCCCCAGTTCTGGAAGTCATGAGAATAAGAACTACATCCGGGCAATAGTCATGGAAGAAGATGTTATACCCCTGGAAGTCTAAAGAGATTGGAATAACTGACTCTCCCTCGATTTAGCAGAGAGACAGAGAGGAAAACCGGTCTAAATTTTGAAATGGTAAACTTCATGATATTGTTATATTATTTGCTGATTCTTTACATATATACAAAGTAATCAATAAGGGCAAAGAATGTGATCAGAGCAATTTGGGTTTGAACATGCCATCATATGGCTGTGGAGATTTCCAGTCGGTTTAATTCAATTGGCTTGTGTGTGTGTGTGTAAGCACGCACACAGACAAGCAATAGTATAAATAACATAAGATATATAAATAAATAGGACACCCTAACATAATATTTAATTGAAGGAATAGCTCAGGGAGCAATCAATATTGACTAACAATCCTAGATGTATAGACACAAACAAATTAATTAAATAATCAATAATAATTAACCCTTCCCTTTCCCTTATAGAGTTTCTATGTTAATAAATATAAATGAGTAATAGATTTGGGTATGGATAATGTTGACGTTACAGTTGAATAAAATTAAACATGCTAATAGTATATAGACCAGATAGCAAGTTCCACATAAGATGTATCATTGTGCATTATCGTTGCCATGCCACCTGGGCCCCCGCAGCTCGAACGCTGACAGCCTGTGAGGCTGACAGGTTCTCTTGAGCTGCCGGAGGTGCCGCTGGGCGGGTGGGGCGTGTATGACATCACGGCATGTGTGCGCCTCCTACTGCAGGGGAGAGCACGCACATGCCGGGCGCCTGCACGCGGGCCGGCCCTGCGTCACCTCCGGGTCATGCGTTCCAACCCGGAGGAAGCAGGAAGTAGGTGCGGCGTAGCCCCTGCGAGCGTTTGGTAACTCGGACGGGCGTGCGGTCACGTGCGGCCGCTCCTCTGCCAGGAATGGACGTCATTTGAGACCGGGGGTTTATAAGGTGGGTGTGAGGGACACACAATCATCCTGATGAAGTGGTGAGGGGATCACCACGCAACGCGTCGTGGGTGTGCTCTGCAGGACGGCTCTCATTATCCGGTGATGTACTAAAATTATATTGTTATTAGTTCCCGGTTTACCTTAAAGATTCAATAATAGACAATTAGGCACTGCATTATTTGTAGAACTTTATGGTATGGAATAGCCAATTAGCACTTGACACTTTATTGCACTAGTCACTTTTTATGGGGATTTAGCACATATATGAAGAGGTAGTTGTTTTAATAGTTGTATTTGGAGTGTGTATTGTGTAAATATTAATTGACATTATTGTTCACATTTTCACTGTTTGTATTCTTTTTATATTATTTAATTGCATGAATTGTATTGTGTAAGGGAACATTATATTACTCCTGGAACAATATTAACTATTAGATATCTGTCCCACCCCAATTCTTTGGGGCTTTTTACTTATGTTTTTTAAATGTATGTTTTATATGTTTGTCTGGTAGAACTTGGGTCTATTTAATTAATTGATTAATAAATAAAGGATTACAAATTCATTTAGTATCTTATGGTGTGCGACACATTCTATTGGGGTAGAATTGGTTTCTGTGGTTATCTGGTAACCCACAGATAATATTGCTCAGATGGTAGAAAGCCAGCCCCTTGCCAGCACCCATCTTTTCACTTAGAGCGGTGCAGGATCATTTCTCCTTAAGTTTCCTTAGTAATACTAGTTCTTTGTTTATAAAATATAGAATAGAATAGTCCGTATTTTTTTCGAATCATATGTAGTTTTCGAGCAGCAAGGCTCAATTGATCTGCCTAAGTATTTATCATGAATCCTAAAAATTCCAGTTCTCTGGAGGGATTTACCATCGATTTCTTGTGATTTATAAGGAAACCCAAATCTGTATGTCAGGACTGTACCGGACACCTGTCTGACTTGAGCTGATAATCCCCAATCTCCACCGCCTCTTCTGCCTATAGACAAGTCCCCGCTTGTAGGAGACACGGGTAATGCCTCTCCTACTCGGTTACCACCAGGACTTATAGGGCGCAAAGATTACCAGCTTAAGTGGAGACTGATGAACGGCAGGGAGTCCCAAACGAGGATGCCGGATGGCGGAAGTCCAAATACAGGCCGAGGTCAAAACCGGGAGGTCACGGGGCGAGGTATCAGAGGGGTCAGGCGGAATCGTGGTCAGGCAGGCAAAAGGTCAGGGCAGGCAGCAAGCGAGAGAGGTCAAGGTCCAAAGCCGAATAATAACGAAAGACAATGTGAACACACTTCCAGAACCCAGAGGCTATAACGGGCACTGGGATACTGAAGCAGTGCAGCTTTATAGGGAATACTGGCCATTGGGGAAAGGGGACAATGGAGGGAATCACACTGATTGGTGCATACATAGAAAACGGGAGCGGTCCCATGAGCTGGACGGCCCAGGCCAGACAGGCCGACCAGTCCCTGGGTCCGCTCCCAGGATCCAGCCACAGATAGGTTTATTTCAAACTTGCCCCCGGCGGGCGCGCTGGGGAAAGCGCCGCCGGGAGGCATAAAGAAGACGTGCTCGCGCGCGAGCACGTTAAGGATCGGGCGCGCCCCCGCCAGGAGGGGGAAGCGCCGCATCACGAGGGAGCCCAGCAGGGCCGCGCAGCCACGCGGAGCGGGCTGCAGCGCGGCATTCGACAGCGTCCTGCACCGCCGGCCCCTGGTCCCCACGACGGCGCCGAGGAGTCGGCAGACCCGGGGACCGTCGGGCAGCAGCCCGCCGGGGGCCACCCGACAGCGCGCCGCGGGACCAGGAACGGCAACGAGGTAAGTGCCTAACATTACCCCTGAGGAGGGGCCACTGGACCCTCCAAGCTGGGCTTCAGAGGATTCTCCCTGTGAAATCTCTTTACCAAATTCTGCGCATGAACCTCTCTGGCCGGAACCCAAGACCTTTCTTCCGGGCCGTACCCCTTCCAGTCAATTAAATATTGAAGAGAGTTTCTAAAAAAGCGGGAATCAAGAACCCGGGCAATCTCAAACTCCTGATGCCCATCGACTAACACAGGACTAGGAGGACTATCGGATTCATGGTTTCTTGCAGACTTAAGAAGTGAAACATGAAAGGATTTACAGATTTTCATGGAAGAAGGGAGGGCTAACTGATACGTAACCTGATTGATTTTTCGTGTTATGGGGAAGGGGCCGATAAATTTAGGGCATAACTTAGCGGAGGGCTGGCGTACGGCCAAATTCTTGGTTGAAAGCCAAACCCAGTTCCCCACCTCATAACCAGAATTAGAAGAACGTTTACGATCTGAAAATTTTTTCTGTTGAAGAACGGCCTTAGTTAGATGTTGCTGGATTTTATTCCATAACCCTGGCCATTTGGAAACCCATTCATCTAAGGAGGGAACTCTAGAGGGTTGGTCCGAAAGGGCTGAGAACTTCAGATCTTTGCCATAGACACAATGGAAGGGAGAAACCCCCGTGGAAGAATGTGAAGCGTTGTTTAATGCAAATTCAGCAAACGGTAGGAAGAAGGCCCAATCCGTCTGAGTATCAGCCGCGAAACAACGCAAATACTGTTCTAAAGATTGGTTTGTTCTTTCGGTTTGCCCATTCGACTGAGGGTGGAAAGCCGAGGAAAGAGAGACGGTGAAGCCCAGCTTAGTACAGAAATCCCTCCAAAACCGGGAGACAAATTGGACCCCCCTATCCGAAACAATGTCTACTGGAATACCGTGGATTCTAAAAATGTGAGTGATAAAGAGTTGAGCTAATATTTGAGCTGTGGGAAGCTTTTTTAAAGGAATGAAATGAGCCATTTTGCTAAAGCGGTCCACTACTACCCAAATAACGGTATATCCCTGGGAAGGGGGAAGATCTGTAACAAAATCCATGGCCAAATGGGTCCACAGAGAGGCAGGAATGGGCAATGGTAGTAGAGGGCCTTCAGGAGAGTGTCTTAAAGACTTACTCCGAGCACAGACCTTACAGGCTAGGACAAATTTCTGTGCATCCCTTCTAATGGATGGCCACCAAACTTGGCGAGTCAATAAAGCAATAGTTTTCTTTACCCCCGGATGACCCGCTGTTTTAGTATCGTGAAAATGAGACAAAAGGGCAGTGCGGTAGAGAGAAGGCACAAACTGGACCGACTCAGGTTTTTCAGGTGGAGCCTCGGCCTGGAATTGAGCCAGATCAGGAAGTTGAGGTTGGATGGTGGCTACCACCAGGGAGTGGGGCAAGATGGGAATATCCATCCTTTCGGGTAAATCAGAGAAAGATAAACTCAGAGACAGGGCATCCGCTTTAACGTTTTTGGACCCAGGTTTATAGGTTATAGAGAAGTTAAACCGGGAAAAGAACAAGGACCAGCGAGCCTGTCTTGGAGTTAGTCTTTTTGCGGATTGGATGTACTCTAGATTTTTATGATCCGTAAAGACTGTAACTGGGTACTGAGCCCCCTCCAGCCAGTGTCTCCATTCCTGAAAGGCCAACTTGATAGCCAACAATTCTCGGTTACCGATATCATAATTTCTTTCAGCCCCCGAGAATTTCTTAGAAAAAAAAGCACAAGGGTGAAGGCGTTCAGGTGACCCGCGATATTGTGACAAAACCGCCCCCACAGCAATTTCAGAAGCATCCACCTCCACAAAAAAGGGCAATTGGCCGTCTGGATGAACTAAGACCGGAGCGGAACTAAAGACTCCTTTCAATTTCTCAAAGGCCTGGACAGCTTGAACCGGCCAAACTGACGGATACCCCCCTTTCTTGGTAAGATTTGTCAATGGGGTCACTAGAGAAGAAAAATTTTTAATGAACCTCCTATAAAAATTAGCGAAGCCCAAAAACCTTTGCAGGCCTTTCAGATCCCTGGGCTGCTCCCATTCTAATACTGCCTTCACTTTAGACTGATCCATGGATAGACCAGATTTAGAAATAATATAACCGAGAAAAGGAACCTCTGATACTTCAAATTGGCACTTTTTTAACTTAGCATATAAATAGTTTTCCCTAAGTTTTTGCAAGACCATGCGCACATGTTTGCGATGTTCGTCAAGAGATGAAGAAAAAATCAAAATGTCATCTAAATAGACGACTACAAAACGGCCAAGATAGTCCCTAAAAATTTCGTTTACAAAACTTTGAAAGACCGCGGGGGCATTACATAACCCAAATGGCATTACCAAATACTCATAATGCCCTTCGAGGGTATTGAAGGTCGTTTTCCACTCATCTCCCTGCCTAATTCTGATGAGGTTATAGGCCCCCCGGAGATCCAGCTTAGAAAAGACTTGAGCCCCAGCCACCTGCGTAAACAGCCCCTCAATAAGGGGTAGGGGATACTTATTTTTGATGGTAATATTGTTTAAACCCAGATAATCAATACATGGGCGGAGTCCCCCATCCTTCTTCTCCACAAAAAAAAACCCTGCTCCTGCTGGGGAAGAAGATGCCCGGATAAACCCCTTTTCCAGATTTTCTGCAATATATTCCCGCATGGCCTGATTCTCAGCTCGGGTTAAATTAAATATTCTTCCCCTAGGAGGCATGGTACCAGGAAGGAGTTCAATAGGGCAGTCCCACGGTCTATGGGGAGGAAGTTTGTCTGCCGCCTTTTCAGAAAAGACGTCAGCAAATTCTAGGTACGGAGGGGGAACTCTAGTTGGAGCTAGTTGCGTGACCCGAACCGGGAGTTCCAAACAACTCTGAAAACATTGGTGCCCCCACTTTATGATTTGTCCCGAGACCCAGTCAATTTGGGGATTGTGCTCCTGTAACCATGGCAATCCCAGAATTAGAGGGGTGCTAGGCATGCTCAAGACCAGAAAACTGATCACTTCAGAATGATTAGCTCCCACCTTAAACTGTATAGGAAGGGTTCTAAACTGAACTAATCCCCCTGCCACAGGTGTGCCGTCAATGGCAGAGACTCGGATGGGTGTTGGCAAGGACTGCAGCGTAATTCCTAAACTCTGAGCTAACTCAGAGTCAAGGAAGTTCCCTGCTGCTCCGGAGTCTAAGAGAGCCTTCAAATTTAGATATTTAAAATCAACTTCAAGCTGAACCGGAATAAGAACTGGTGACGATACATGAGGTGATACCTTACAGCCTAGGAGGGCCCCCTCGAAACCCCCTAGGCTCTGAAGTTTCCCAACGGCTTCCTTGGGCATACTCTGACCATGTGGCCAGTTCCGCCACAGTACAGACACAGCCCCTCGGATAAGCGACGACGTCTTTCAACTTCGGTAAGTTTTGTGGCGCCCAGTTGCATGGGTTCTTCCGCAGGTTGCGCTACTGGGGCCTCAGATCTTAAAACTGACTCGGAATGTGACCCTTTTTCCTGGCGCCTTTCCCGAAGACGACGGTCTATGCGAATGGCGAGGTGCATTAACTCGTCTAGGGTTTGGGGTTCCGGATAATTCACCAAAGTATCCTTGATGGAATCGGCCAATCCAAGCCGGAATTGGCCGCAGAGAGCAGGATTGTTCCAGCGAGAGTCCACTGCCCAGCGTCGGAATTCTGAGCAGTAATCTTCGGCTGGACGGCGTCCCTGGCGAAGAGTACGCAGTTTAGCGTCAGCCGTGGCCCCTTTGTCGGGATCACCATACAGTACTTCCATCGCGGAAAAGAAACTGTCCACAGAGAGACGAGCAGGATCCTGGGATGATAAGCTAAAGGCCCAGGATTGTGGATCTCCTTGAGGAAACGAGATAATCAGCCCGACCCTCTGCTCTTGTGACCCCGAAGAGACAGGACGAAGTTGGAAATACAATTTGCAAGAGTCCTGGAAGTTGGCAAACCTTGCCCTGTCGCCATGAAATTTTTCTGGGAGTGGAATTTTAGGTTCCACAGAAATTGCGGCCGGAGTCCCCTGAGGACTGGGGACGATAGGAGCAGGACGGTTCTCCTGGGCCGCAACCCGGTGGGCCAGGTGCTCTACCGCCGCTGTTAAGGCTTGCACCTGTTCCAGGATTTGGTCCATTCTTCTGGCCCGTTATACTGTCAGGACTGTACCGGACACCTGTCTGACTTGAGCTGATAATCCCCAATCTCCACCGCCTCTTCTGCCTATAGACAAGTCCCCGCTTGTAGGAGACACGGGTAATGCCTCTCCTACTCGGTTACCCCCAGGACTTATAGGGCGCAAAGATTACCAGCTTAAGTGGAGACTGATGAATGGCAGGGAGTCATTGCCGGATGGCGGAAGTCCAAATACAGGCCGAGGTCAAAACCGGGAGGTCACGGGGCGAGGTATCCGAAGGAGGTAATGAAGAATAGTCGAACAAGCCGAGGTCAAATCCAGGAGGTCACGGTGCGAGGTATCAGAGGGGTCAGGTGGAATCGTGGTCAGGCAGGCAAAAGGTCAGGGCAGGCAGCAAGCGAGAGAGGTCAAGGTCCAAAGCCGAATAATAACGAAAGACAATGTGAACACACTTCCAGAACCCAGAGGCTATAACGGGCACTGGGATACTGAAGCAGTACAGCTTTATAGGGAATACTGGCCATTGGGGAAAGGGGACAATGGAGGGAATCACACTGATTGGTGCATACATAGAAAACGGGAGCGGTCCCAGGAGCTGGACGGCCCAGGCCAGACAGGCCGACCAGTCCCTGGGTCCGCTCCCAGGATCCAGCCACAGATAGGTTTATTTCAAACTTGCCCCCGGCGGGCGCGCTGGGGAAAGCGCCGCCGGGAGGCATAAAGAAGACGTGCTCGCGCGCGCGCGAGCACGTTGAGGATCGTGCGCGCCCCCGCCAGGAGGGGGAAGCGCCGCATCACGAGGGAGCCCAGCAGGGCCGCGCAGCCGCGCGGAGCGGGCTGCAGCGCGGCATTCGACAGCGTCCTGCACCGCCGGCCCCTGGTCCCCACGACGGCGCCGAGGAGTCGGCAGACCCGGGGACCGTCGGGCAGCAGCCCGCCGGGGGCCACCAGACAGCGCGCCGCGGGACCAGGAACGGCGACGAGGTAAGTGTCTAACACTGTAAGGATAGTAATTGTCCAAAGTGAATGTAGATGAATGAGTTCCAGGGAAGAAGCCACGATTAGAATATCGTCCAGATATATAATCAGATGAACCCCTCGAGTTCTGAGAAGTGCAACCACTGGCTTCATCAGTTTGTTGAAACACCATGGAGCTGAAGAAAGGCCGAATAGAGGGCAAGTAAATTGCCATTTCTGGTCCTTCCAGATAAACCGAAGAAACTGATGGAAAGAAGGGTGAATGGGAACCATAAGATAAGCATCCTTCAAGTCTATTTTCACTAACCAATCATGAAATGATGAAAAATAAGAAAATTGTTGAGATTTTGTAAATGTATTACCGGCCTGTGACCTCCATCCTTCTTCTTGACCAGGAAGATATTGCTTACAAAACCTGGTGACAAGTCTGGGGCAGGACATATTGCCTGCTTTTGAAATAACTCTTCTATCTCTATCTGAACAAGATGTTCGTCTATGTCTGAAAGTTTTTTTCTCAGAAAGTATGTTATTATTATGTATATGTATTATTGCTATTGGAGCATTAAAGGAAGTTTAATGCAATGATAGGAGCCTCCCATCTGAAATAAAATCAAAATTATTTTACAATCAAACCACTCGAGGTACTTCAGGTTTCTGCAGGAATATCAATCCTCTCTTTAATTATTATTATATCATGTGTAATTAATAACATAATAATTATGTTTAATAATATAATATGTATTAAGTATAACATTTTACAGCACTCACTCACACAATAAAATTACACAATTTACTAAAACTATGCAATAAATACAAGGATAATCAATAAAGTTTGATCAATTGAAAATTTAAGGAATTTTGAGCCAGTTCTGCTGTGGGGGAATATGAACTGAGGTAGGTTTTACAAAAGCTTTCAGGAGATTATTTGAGGGGGCAGAAATCAGGATGCCCCCTCCCTGGAGTGGACCAACTCCCGATTTTATGTAAAAGTTGTTGGTCTGGTTTAAAGAAGCAATCCAATCCTGTCAGCCAGCAACAAGTCCTGGCTCTCATACAATAGATAAGATAGCACTCACAATATAGGGAAACTTTGATTCACTGTGTGGTTTCCACATGAATTTGTAAATGTGTAGAATTAACCTCCATTTTTACCAGAGACAGGTTAAAGGACCTGCTATTGGCTGACAGGGGTTGAGTTCTGGGAATCCTTTAAGTTGCATTGCACAACCCTAAACACTAATCAAAATGATTATTCAAAAACAAACATTCACATGTACACATAGACTACAAAAAGCAAGAAATGGCCACAAATACTACCAGTATCATAAAAAAACTATTTTATTAAACACATATGCAAATTGCAATACGCAAGTACACAATGCAATACAAAGAGAAAATACAATGTCTAAAAATAACTTGTCCACACACATAATCAAATTCTAACTAAAAATTCAATGATCAAGTATGAATCATTAGAAATGAAAATGATTAGGTCAACATCATGTAAAATATGTAGGTGACTTACCAGTTTAGGTAAGTAGGTTGTCTGTCAGTAGTTCATTTCCAAATCCTAAATCATCTGTATCAATTCAATTTTCCACAGGAACATTTTGTTTTTGGGGCACATATGTAAAGTAACCCTCACCTGAATTCAGAGCCCCACAAATATTGTATGAGTAGGGGAGTGAAAGGGTTACATCACTGCACTTGTACAGCGCTCTGGAATCAATAGGGGGATATAGACTTGTACTGAAAGATCCGAAGGTTGGTGGATGTTTGGACTATTTGCATATTGATATGATAAAAACTATTATAGTTACACAGAATAACATGTAAATTAAGGCTAATGCAACATTTAGGTAGAACTGTAGGTTTAATTATGGATTAAGTTAGTAAGTTAGTAAATACTTGATTTCAAGAACCACCTTTTGAAAACTGTCTGAAAAAACACTTGTGACCTTGACAGAACGTGTCACCATCTTGTGATTTAGGGACTTATTTAGGAATTGCCAGTGCCCCATAGTGCAACACAGCGACAGGTCTTTTTTTTGCAGTGCCACGTGAAAACTCTATTAAAGACCCTAAAAATGTTTAGCGCCTGAGATAACACCAAGTAGCATTATATTTATCACTTGCACTGGATGTATTTTGAGTGCCCGCGCCACATCACATAAGGCGCTCAGTTTTGTTATTCCATAGACTTCTATACTACTTTCTTGTTTGATCGTTTTAGTTGACCCATTCCCCTCGATTCAAAGAGCAAAAGTTAATTGATTTCGGATCGAGAATCGTAAGTTTGGGTGGGTGTTAGTCATTTTTTCCTGTTTTTTTGGCCATTTCCGACTCGCACGAGCCTACGTACGAATTCGTATATGCTCTTACGATCATCGCAAGTTCGTTCCTAAATTTTAGGATCAAAACGTAAAACTTAGGATCAAATCCTAAAACTTAGGATCAAAACGTAAAACTTAGGATAACTGGATGTGTTTAGGTGTGATTCAGAGAACAGTTTTCCAACCTCTAAATACGTTTTAAAAGAAAGCCACTGCCGACACGTTTTAGCAGTCGGATTGCTGTTCTTGAACAGGTTTTTTGGCTATGTGGAGGAGTCTGCGCGTCTTGAGCTCCAATGAACTGCATGTATCAGCATGGTCGAGGCCATAAATTGTATAGCAATGCATACCTGATTCATGTATGCCTTATAAAAGCATTTTAATGTGGACCTTAATTAGTCCTTTGCATGTAAACCTTTATTTTGCAATACATCCATATATTTGCGTTAATTAAAGAAACTTATGTCCTTTGTTATTTATTTTTAAATTGATGTACTAGAATAATATTTTAAGATTGAATTTATTGGTGTAGTTGTTTACCTTTGCTTTGTTTAATTATTTTAGCTCATCTTTGGTCAGATGCATCACACTTACTGAGGAGAGGAGAGCGGGATAAAGTGCAGGATGTGGGTTACTGCTGTATTTTGCACAGACACAGCAGAGCTGGGGGCACGGAAAGGTCAGAAATCAAAGAATGCAGAGCAACACAGTCACAAGGCCCTTTCTGTTTGCAGGCTGCCCGAGAATACCTGACCCGCCATCTTGGCTGTTTCTAGACTCATAACATGCAGAAGTTGCTGGGTGTTTTTTTATATTTGAGAGCAATCTGTATGGAGAGGGTGTGGGTAACCACACACAAAATTTTAAGTTGTACCATTTGAAGCCAAAATATTAAAATTAAATCCACAAGTAAAAAATGCAAGTTAACTAAAAATTAAACAAAGTAAGATTTACTTATGCAAATGCATTCATTAATGGTTGGTTACTACAAAATGAATGAAATAAAGAAAAATAAAAGACCAAATATTTAGAATGCACTTTAATGAGGTAAGTTTGTAGTGCGCAGCCGCAAGATCAGAAGGATTTACGTCCAGAAAAAAAAGGAAAAAGGGCAAAACCAATGCTGCAACCTGAGAAATGAGACGGAAAATTCAGGATGGAAACTGACATAGGTCTGATTCCCGAACTGCCATACGAACGGACGTACATTTTAGGATAGAAACGTATTTGCTTATAGAATCACTCGCAAGTTCATACGAACGCACGAGCGTACGGGAAAAATAGGATGATCAGCACCAAAATCCAAGCTGTTACATGTTTCTTTGAATCGACCCAATTGTTTGCGTTTTTTAAATTATTGGCCTCATTTAGATTCCACGTGCTCCCCTGCATGTCCTGAATGTTTATTATTAAATTTATAGTAGTTTAAGTAATTTATAGTAGTTTGCTTGTCTTTGGTGTGAGGATCAGCTCTGGTAGACAGCAGGATGTTAGCAGCATAGAGGCTCAGAGGCGAAAAGTTCAACTTAAAGTCTGTGTTTATTCACACAAAAAGTCCATAAAACAAAATTTTTGGGTTACATCACCTTTTCAGGAAAAATGCCACAGAATTGCATCAGACAGGCAATGGCCCTTTTTAGTTTTTTGTCCAAGCTTGCACACTTGTAGCAGAATCCACCTCGGGTCCACATCAAATAGCCTGTATAAGAGCTTCCAGTCAGGCACACTCCACAAGTGAGCTCTAGACAGCCAGTGCACAGCTGATTCCCCAGGCCATGTATGCGGCCCGCAAAACCCG
The DNA here is from genome assembly GCA_027917425.1 of Gastrophryne carolinensis. NCBI lineage: Eukaryota > Metazoa > Chordata > Amphibia > Anura > Microhylidae > Gastrophryne > Gastrophryne carolinensis. The sequence goes on from CM051238.1 coordinate 76,746,850, forward strand.
GACCTGGGTAGGGGATGGAGTCTCACCCTGCTCTACTCCATCCCAGTAAAGCCGTCCCGGGTTAGCCTTATACTAAAATTTCAGCAGCAGACTGCCATTAGCAGCTGATGCTGGAGAAAACTACACAGCTTTACTGCACCAAGGCCAGGTACCTTGGTGCCACATACCTACCGTCAATGACGGCAATGCACCTTACCACATACCCCCCTCTTTGTTCAACCCTGAGGGGGTGGACACATGACAAACAATGTGCCCGGGACAGGGCATCCGCATTACCCAACATCCATCCCACTCTGTGCTCTACTGTGAACTTAAAATTTTGTAAGGACAGGAACCACCGGGTGACCCTGGCATTCCTGTCCTTAGCCTGGCACATCCACTTGAGGGTAGAATGGTCCAAAATCAAACGGAACCTTCTTACCAGCAAGTATTAGCGAAGAGACTCAAGGGCCCACTTAATGGCCAAACTCTCTCTCTCCACTACACTATACTGGGTCTCTGCGGGTGTCAGCTTGCGACTCACATAGACAACGGGGTGTTCCTCCCCGTTGACTTCCTGAGACAGTATAGCACCGAGACCTACCTCGGAGGCATCGGTCTGCACTATAAACTCCCTCTTAAAGTCGGGTGTCACCAACACCGGAGACCCACACAGGGCAGACTTCAAAGTGGAGAACGCTTTTTCGGCCTGTTCATTCCACTTCACCATGACAGACTTGCGTCCCTTTAACAGGTCTGTCAATGGTGCCGCTACGGTGGCAAAATTGGGAATGAACCTCATGTAATACCCTACCAGCCCCAGAAATGACTTCACTTGGCGGGTAGTGTTAGGACGTGGCCAGCTACGGATAGCTTCTATTTTATTAACCTGGGGCTTGACCACTCCTCGCCCAATCACATATCCCAGGTATTTCGTCTCTTCTAAGCCTAAGGAACATTTTTTCGTGTTTGCTGTCAAACCAGCCTTCCTGAGGGAATCCACTACGGCCTGGACTTTGGGTAGGTGACGATGTGGCCAGAGGACAATATCCATTAACCATTGGAACGTAGCGGGAGCGCCATGTAAACCAAAGGGTAATACCTTGTACTGGAACAGTCCCTCAGGTGTGATAAAGGCTGTTTTCTCCTTGGCAGCCTCAGTCAAGGGTACCTGCCAGTACCCTTTTGTGAGGTCCAAAACAGAAAAATACCTGGCTTGGCCTAGCTTCTCAATAAGCTTGTCTACTCTGGGCATAGGGTAGGCATCAAACTTAGAAATTTTGTTAAGTTTGCAGAAATCATTACAGAACCACAACGTACCAACGGGTTTGGGAATCAAGACAATTGGGCTGGCCCACTCGCTCTTTGATTCTTCAATCACGTCTAACCGGAGCATTTGCTGCACTTCTTCCGCGATAGCTTGTCGCCGGGACTCAGGTACCCGGTAAGGCTTCAACCGGATCTTGACCTGAGGTTCCGTGACAACGTCATGTTGGATGACAGAAGTGCACCCAGGTAGATCTGAAAACACATCCGTGTTTCTGCTGACAAATTCCCTGGCTTCCTGGGCCTGTTTAGAGGAGAGGTTGTTGCCGGCTTTCACCTCATCTACCGCTTCTCTAACGGCAGACTGAGGGACGGGAAGCTCCACCCCTAACAAACCTGGTCGGGGACTGTCACCCACAGGGGTCTCCCTGTCTTTCCACAGCTTCAGCAGGTTTACATGGTACACCTGCTCTGGCTTTCTCCGCCCGGGCTGATGTACCTTGTAAGTCACTTCCCCAACTTTCCCAATCACCTCGTAGGGACCCTGCCACCTAGCCAGAAATGTACTATCCACTGTGGGTACCAGAACCACAACCCTGTCACCTGGGTTAAAGTTCCGTACCCTGGCTTGCCGGTTATAAATCCTGCTTTGGGCCCGCTGTGCTGCTTCCATATGTTCCCTCACGAGCGGCAACACGGTCTCTATTCGTTCCTGTAATTGAGTAACATACTCTACCACACTTTTGTGGGAGGTGGGTTGCTGTTCCCAAGCCTCCTTGGCTATATCCAACAGGCCCCGTGGATGCCGACCGTATAAGAGCAAGAACCCCGTAGAGGCCTGGGGCACCTCTCGCACTGCGAACATCAGATGGGGCAGAAGCAAGTCCCAATTCTTCTTAACATGGTTTTTAAAGTTTGGTTAAACCTTTCTACCAGGCCGTCTGTTTGCGGGTGGTAAACGGATGTCCACAATTGTTTCACCTGTAACAACTTACAGAGCTCTTTCATCACCTTAGACATAAACGGGGTACCTTGATCGGTCAGGACCTCTTTAGGCAGGCCTACTCTGGAAAACATTTCCATAAGTTCCTTAGCAATGAGCTTGGCTGAGGTGTGTCGCAGGGGTATGGCCTTGGGGTACCGCGTGGCATAGTCCAAGATTACCAGAATATGTTGATGCCCTCTAGCGGATTTTGGCACTGGACCCACCAGATCCATGGCAATCCGCTCAAAGAGTACCTCAATAACTGGGAGAGGAACTAGGGGACCACGGTAATGAGGCTGGGGGGTGGTCATCTGACATGTTGAGAGGACTCACAATATCTCTCCACCTCCTTGTACACACTGGGCCAGTAGAACCATTGTAAAATTCGGTCCAGAGTTTTCTGCTGGCCTAGGTGTCCCCCCAGAACATGTTGGTGGACCAAATCCAACACCAGCTTGCGAAAAGGATTGGGTACCACCAATTGTTCTACAACCTCTTCACGTACTTTGTTTACTCGGTACAGCATATCCCGATGAGCCACAAAGCGAGGAAACTGTAACTCCGCCCTTGGCTGTTGTGGCTCACCTTCCACCTCAAGTACATTCTCCCAGGCCCGAGATAGAGTCGGGTCCTGGTGTTGTGCTGTACCAAAACTACCCATGGAGACATGGAGATCGGCCAACTCTGGACCTGTTTACAGATCTTCCACATCTCCAACCATAAAACTCAGTGGGGTTGACTCCCCTCTTCCACCGTAGTGGCGGTCACCCCTACCGTTGTGCCTTCTGACTCCGGCTCCCAAGGTTCTGTTGTCAACCCTGAGTAGGGCCAGTCTATTGGGGACACACCCGCCTTGCGGGTTTCCGGAACTCCCAGCTTGGTCCATAGTAACATGAACCCCGAAAATAATAAGTTTGCACGGGAGTTTAGCAGTGACGGCGATTTCGTGGTTCCAGCTGCCAGAGACAGTGGTTAGAGTCACTTGTGCTGTGGCATAGTCTCTCAAGTCCCCGTGTATGCACAAGACCCCGGTTTTCCGCCCCGTGTACTCATCGGGCAGTACCATGGCGGGTCTTACCAGGGTAACCATACTCCCCGAGTCCAAAAGGGCCACAGCCAGGGTATCCCCCACTTTCACTTGACAGAGGTGACTTTGCCCCACAAGCTCAGGGACACCAGCAGCACACAGCCTCCTGGCATACATGGAAGGGCGGTAACCAAAGTTCACGTCCATGGGCTCCCCCTGGTTGGGACAGTTGGCTCTGATATGTCCCGGCTCCTTACACCCCCAACACAACACCGGGTATCTCACCCTTCAGAGTCGGGTAGTCAGCGGCTTGGTCATCTGGAAGAACAAAAAACACCTGCTGGGGTCCAGATGCCAGAAAAGGAGCGATGACGTCAGCCCACTGGTCACGAGGCAACTTCTCCCTTGCAGCCACCTTTTCAAACACCGCCAGGTAGATCTCGACGTCATCCGAAGGGGTCATCTTTGTAAGCGCCAAGCGGACAGCTTTCCAGGCATCAGGAACACTTTCGGGCGCTCCTGCAGCTTGCAGCGCCATCACATGTTGCAATAGCATCTGGTTGGTCTCCTGCAGCTGCTTGTTGGCCTCGCGCTGCTGCAGATTCGCCTCCATGAGCGCTTTCACGACAGCCTCCAGTTTGTCTGAGGCCACAGGTAGCAGCCAGGCAGGCTTAATGTAGGACATGCACAAAAAAAAACTTTTCCGTCGGTTGCTTCTAACAACGGCCTCACTGCTTTGCCCGCATCCGACACCAAATGTGAGGGTCAGCTCTGGTAGACAGCAGGATGTTAGCAGCATAGAGGCTCAGAGGCGAAAAGTTCAACTTAAAGTCTGTGTTTATTCACACAAAAAGTCCATAACACAAAATATCCTTTTTGGGTTACATCACCTTTTCAGGAAAAATGCCACAGAATTGCATCAGACAGGCAACAGCCCTTTTTAGTTTTTTTGTCCAAGCTTGCACACTTGTAGCCGAATCCATCTCGGGTCCACATGAAATAGCCTGTATAAGAGCTTCCAGTCAGGCACACAGAGTCTCATTCCACAAGTGAGCTCTAAACACAGCCAGTGCACAGGTGACGCCCCAGGCTATTTATGCAGCCCGCAAAACCCGGACCTGGGTAGGGGATGGAGTCCCACCCTGCTCTACTCCATCCCAGTAAAGCCGTCCCAGGTTAGCCTTTCGGCTATACTAAAATTTCAGCAGCAGACTGCCATTAGCAGCTGATGCTGGAGAAAACTACACAGCTTTACGGCACCAAGGCCAGGTACCTTGGTGCCACATACCTTCCGTCAATGACGGCAACTTGCAACTTACCACATTGGCTAACTTGCATTTTACAGTTGTCACTGTGCTTGCAGTGTGTTTCTCAACCTTTTTTAGTATAGCACCTGGCGCTGAATGTCTTAGCATCATGTTTTGTTAGCGCCAACATGGACGCTGTTGATTTCTATCTTAAAAGTGGCATGGAGTGCCAGTTTTCTGTCTGTTCTCCGCGGCCCTACCTACCATTGCCACTATCCTACCTACCTCTTGGCCACTATTTTTTTGTTAAATATTAGGGTATAACATTTGCTAATTGTCTTCTGTTCTCTGTATTTTTACAGGCTTCCACAGGATTATGCTGTCATTTTGTTGTCACTGATGTAATTCAATGTGTTTTTATTTTGTCACTGTGCTGACAGTGAGTCTTAGCAGGTTTCTTTTTTATATTTAGTATGTGTTTTTATATTGTGGCCTGGAATTGTATTTTTTATTAGTGGCTTTCTAAAAACTTTTAGTTAGCATTTTTCTTTTTTGTGCGTTTTAACTCTGTTCACCATTCGGAATTCTCAACGGAGCTGCAGCAAGGTAACTGTTGCACCGCAAACAGACCTCCCAAACTACCTACTGTGTGGACTGTTGTTTAATCCTACTAAGGAACCTTTTGTTTCCTTGGCATGAACACAGATCCCAAACCTCTTGCTGGGTTATCTTCAGAGCTACAGCTTCTGCCTTGCTCCCACCAGCATGCATGAGTCCAGCAGCATGGGCATTTGACAGACTTGTGATGGTGAGTAACTTTTTGCCAGTTTAACATTCACTGCTGATTTGGATATGTAGTGGTACGGACTCCCCTACCACATGGCCTCCAATGTAGTATTGTCCCACCACCTTGTGCTCGGGGGGTCACTCATCCTTATGAAAACACTTTTTGTATTTGGAGTTTTGTGCACAATGTTTGGTACAACTTCACCATTTCTATGTCTCCCGTTTGTGTGTTAACACACCCGCCTACATTGCCCAGTGCCCACCTGCATGCAGTCACTCTGAGAGTGGGTGTGTATTTTGGTACCCACATTAGTGTGTTCTTCCAGGTCTGTGTTGACCCATATGAACTTCCCCTTGGGGTCACCCAGCTGATGGTATCATGTTGTTGCCACCATTTCTGTTTATCCAATTTAAGTGCACAAGCTTGGTGGTTGTTCTGAGCAATGAGACACTTTCTTGGTCTCAGACCCCACACAGAGGTTTGTGACAGAATTTGCAGGTGTTTTTGTGTAAATAATATGTGCAGACACCCCAAGTAAAGTTGTACTCAATCTGCAAATTATTGATGTGTTGTGTGAATAATGCTTGTGTTATTTACTGCTTTGTATGTGTTTCCTTTACAGCCTACATCACTGAGCATCACAGGATATGGCAGTATGTGTTAGAGTCCCGGGTAATGCTGCTGGACATTCGGGAAAAGATGCTGGGTGGGGGTGAGAAATAGTTGGTGTGCTGGGAGCACATGTTTTTTGGTAGTCAACGAATCTCCTGGATGGCTGAAAGAATGTCCACATGTTGTTCCTGTGCAGTCTGCTGTTGCTGCTCTGCTCATTGTTCCTGTGCCCATGCTGCCTACTGTTTCTGCTCCACCCATTGTTGATGTGCCTGTGCTGCTTGCTCAGCCCTTATTTTTCTTTTCAGCTTGAAGCTTGTGAAGTTGCCTCTCCATGACCACCACTCTTTTGGCCTATTGTCTGCTTACTGCATTTGCAAACCGAGATCATACAGCTGGGCTCTACTGGGTCTTTTTTCATAGTCAGCAGCAACCACCAATGGAGGCTAAAAATTAGAGAAGAAAGAAACATCATTCAAAAGTCTGAGTTTTTCTGCCAGTTATGGTTTCTCCCTGAGCTCACACACAGGACTGGTAAACATGTGCTTGTAGTTATTGTGCATCTGCTGGTCAATCCTGAGCTACACAAATGTGTGTTGCTTGCAAAGCAGACACAACATGGCCCCCACCAACGTACATTGCATAGTGCGGGGTACATAACTTGAATAGAGCTTGATTTGTGTGGAGCAATGATGTCCCAAAAGGGGTTTGTTTCACACATGGTTTGGACACATTTGACTTACCAATGTGGATACAGATACCTATGTTGGAGGTACACCAGAATTTCTAGATGTTTCCCTTAGAGATGGGCTTGGCGGAAGAGCAGTCCCCAATGGCTCTGCCTGGTAAGAAACTTTTAAATTGAAATATGTGTGGCCAAATATCGAACCAACATACATCAAACCAAAGTGAGCACACATAATTGGAGGGCAACACCCAGACAGTGTGGGAGTGTGAAGGTAACCATACAAGAAACTGGATTTTGGACTTGGATTTGGATGGGTAATTCGGGGCAAAATACCTGTGTGGACTCATCACCTAATGCTTAGGACATTTGCGGCTGTGGGGAGTGCTGGAATTCCTCACAAAGGTGGACAATTATACAACACTGGAGTATAGCAAACAAAGGAGAATTAAAATGTGTTGGAAAAAATCACAGGCCAGAGTAGATCAACACATGTAAAGCCTTTAAGATACAGCTCCAATAACAACCCCAAGCACTGCATAATTGTTTGCATTGTGTGACCAATGACCCAAAGAGGCAAATTCATAGATAATGTGAAGCTAAGCAAAAAAGGCATATGCGCACTACAGGTTACATCACTCACTTACCAGTGTGGTGTGGTCCACTGGTGCCTAAGTACACATGGGCAACAAAAATGTAGCAATGAATGGGTCTTCCGCTGGCTGTGGGTGGGTAGCATTGCTGGCTGGTGTTGGCTTCAACATTGACTTCCAGCTGTTACCAGGAGGCAGGTTGAGAGTCCAGGGCCTCATCCCCCCTTCCCCCAGAACTCGCATCTGCAGCTATTGATTACATAAAGAAAACACTTTGAACACACAGATGCAAACAAACATGTAAATTTAGGCCAACCAACCACAAGAAATCACTTACCTTCAGCCAAGGTTGTTATGTCATCCTGCACATTCACACAGCCGATATACAGGGATCCTGCAGCCGATATACAGGGATCTTTGGCTTCAGAATGTCCGGTACTGATTCAGAGTGCCACCCTTAATGAACAGATCTGCCTCCATTTTATTTACTGAGGGCTCACCTCAGTGTGTTAAATAGCTTTTTGGTTGCTACAGTGCTCTGTTGAGGTACAGCGGTGCAATTAAGGGTTTCAGCAACAGTCCCAGGTTCAGTTTTGCTGAACCTGGGACTGTTTACTAAAAATAGTGAACATTTTTCAAGGGTGAGATGCACCAGTGTGATATTATCTGCCAAACTGAATTCTGGCTCCCGCTTGGCAGCCAGTTTCCATAAACCTTCAATACCTCCTGCAGCAACCACAGTGGGGCCTGGCATATTGTCCTCCTGCTCATCAAGCATTGGGGGCTGGCCATGACTGCCCACCACACTCGGTTGCAGAGTAACGGGTGCAAATAAGTCAACCACAGCAGCAGAAGCAGGAAATAAAGCCTTGTGGGACCTCCACTGACCTGCCTGGCCACACCCTTACCCCACTTCATGAGCATGATTTGTGCTGCTGGCATGGCCAAAGGTGAACCTATGAGGCTGTGTCCCACAAGGGAACACCTCAGTGCACACTTGGCTCACCTAGCAGGTAGCATTCTTGCTTTATCCCTCCTCCAGAACAAGCAGATGAGACCTCAAAAAAATTAAAAGATGCAAGCTCAGCCATAAATGGCTCTAAATTTATGTTGGGGCACTACCAATCAGGTGTAGGGTGGTGCCACCAACGCTACCAAAAAATCACTAGGGGGTCTTGGGCAGATGTGGCCACAGAACACACCCAATAGCGCACAGAAGCATGCATTTGAAGCATGTTTTTCAAATACAAAATAGCGTTTCTTATTAGCACAGAGCAGGGAGGAGGAAGAAGTGTGAAACCAGCTGTAAACACTGTGCTTTGTGTGTGTGTGTGTTTGTGATTGTGTTTGCACATTTGTAAGTGGCAATGCAGTGCAGTGTGGTGCTGAACCCGTGTGATGTTAGAGTGTGGTTGAGTTGCGTTGCTGCCACAGAGATGGAAAAGAAGGCTGAGGAAGCCACAGTGGTGCGACTCAAGGCTGCCCGAGTGTTCACCAACCTGAACTAATACGCAGCCGTTTCTGCCTCAATCTAGCCACACTTATGTCACAGTACTAACATATTCACCACAAAATTGACATGACCACTGACCCCAGCAAGGCTGTTCAAGCATAGTGCACATAAGCGTAATGGTCTGATTTCACCAATAAATTGGTGATAAAATTAGACGGTTCTGACATTTTATCATGTGATAAGATAGCCATGATTTATGTCTAGAGACTGCATCTAATGCAACAACCTTTGTTATTAGAGAACTTAGCTCTGAATAAAGAGGAATAATTTCAAATCCAGATAATCTTGCGCTTTTTGGCAATGGGTGCAGGATTTTTGGAGTATTATCTTTCAGGTCCATGATATGGATAATCAGGGTTGTAGAACTGCTTAGCAATGATGATCCTTTGTCTCTAGCAGTTACTTTTATTATAAAGATACTGTTTTGCTCATAAACTCATCAGATGCTTCATATTTGTTAGTTGCTTCTACTGTAACTATTGTTGTTGAGTTCACTGGAATATTTTCATTGACTCTGACTTTGTATAATACTTGTGTAAATGCAGGGTAATTTTCATTGGCATCAGTAATATTACTTTAATATTAGCTATACCATATTTCACAGGATTTCCTCCATTGCTGTCAGAATTCATGAACATTTAGTGTCTCTCAGTCGGAATATTTATCACGTACAAGCTCTAGTCTGCCATACTATACTGAACTTGTATGAATGTACTGAGTTATCACCATTATCTGGATATTTAGCATTTTGTAAAGCAAATCTGTCTACTGTTAATGTGAATATATTAATTTCTACATTCATACTGCTATGGAAAAAACATGGGAGCATTATCATTTAATTCCTACATTTCGACATGACTGCTAAAAACCTTTAATGGGTTTCCAAGCATCAGAGCTCAGGAAACAGCTTGATTCTGCCTCACACCGTGTTTCCCTGTCTACCCAGTCCTTTACATGCAGATTGCCGTTGTTAGGATTCACATAAAAATATAACTCTGAAACGTGAGACAATTCTCAGTTTCCAGATGAGAGCTGATTATTATCTACAGGAATATACTTTGCAAGATTTGCTATAACAGAGTTTTCTCTAATAGAACAATAAGTCTGACCAGAGACTGACTGACACAACTAGGAAAATTAGAAAAATATTACTTGCCATCTTATCATTGTGTATGTCAAATTGTTTCTTTGCATTCCAGTCATCCTTAACTTTCCCAAAATCCCTGTGATCCAGTGAAGTAACAATTATGCTCTGAACTGCTAAATGTATTAAACCAGAAATCCAGGATATCATTTTAGATATCGTAATCCAGAAAAGGAAATGGCATCTTGCAGATTTGCATTGTGTGTGAGTGATGAAAATACTAGTAGATGTACCAGTTATCCTTTTTTCTCCTTATTGGTCTAACAGCGACGCTCTGAGGCCAATCTAGGGAACTACAATTCCAAACAATTTAATTTTAAAAGACATCTAAACATTATTCAGCCTTCTGCTTTGCACTTACTGTAGCACATGTCTTATTAAGCACAGTGTGACACAGTGGTAAACCATCGGTGCTACATGGGGCTGAGATGTCATAAATCAAGCCCAATACTTCACACATTTTGACTTTGAGGTGGAGAAATTCTCCAAATGAGGTGCATATATTTTTCTAAAGTCTTCTACACTTTATAAAATAATACATTTCAAATATTAGCATTTGATTTAGGGGCAAACTGAAACCATGTACATTCATTATATTTGAAATTGTAAATATTCAAAGGTTTAACACTTACAAATTAAATCTAATATCATGTTTGTTCTTGTGTTATTAATAGGAAAAAAGTGGGAAGGCAACGCTCCCCCAAGAAAAAAATAAGGTTAATAATTTATTGAGTAAATGAATACATTACAAACGGAGCCCTTACCCAATCCCTTAGACCCACCAATCCATACTTTATTTCACCATTAAAAAGCGAGTGACTGAAAAGGAGTACTTCTGCACACACCAGTCACTGCCACAACCACTCATTGGAGAAAAAGATGTTTTAATGACTTTAAAATAAACTTAAGGATCTCTGTAAAAGGAACAGCTAAATGAACAGGCTGTCCTCAGCATGATGGGTAAAAGCTTTAGGGTGCATTTTTTATATAAATACATAGAAATGCTTGCAAAAGATACCTATACTACAATGTTTTATAACAAATATGCAGTTTTAAAATGCATCCTCTAAATTGCTTTATCATTATTCAAAATTAGGTTCAGAAGAATGGTTCAAATGATCCAGTGTGGTATTTTACAAGTAACAATGGTTAGCAATGCACCTCATTCAGCTTTTAATATAAAATGAAAAAAACAGTATTTAGTCAAAACCATACTAATAAACATATCATATTCTCATATTTCTTTTCCTGGATACTAGCAGTCCAAAAGAAATCAACCCCACAAGCGTATGTGTCAATTACAAAATGTGTTTTTCCTCAATAAAACCACTAATCAAATCTTTTTATGTTACTCTAGCTGATTTTAAGGAACAGGAATGCATAAAACAGAACCTAAAGCAATAGTCTTCTTTTTTGTGTGAAAGAAGAATGCTTGTATATGCGCCAAAACAATGAGCTCAGCTTCCATTACTGATAGATCTGTCAACAGGGATGGGATTTTAGAAAATCAGGACACTATCAAAAATTATATAGACAATAAATATAGGAACAATATTAGAAAATATACATTATGTTTCATTACTTATCAGTTTCTTTAAGATACAAATATATTAAAATGAACCAGTTATTTAAATGACAACTTATCTTCTTATCTTCTTGTTAATGTAGCTGTGAAACAGCAAAGATGTCTAGTTTAAATAAAAAAACATTTGTAAGTCATGTGACTGTACCATGTAAATTTTGTCCAACTCCACAAAAATGTCTTGTGAAATACAAAGATGCAGTTCAGTGTTGAACTATTTGTCAAATACATCATGTAAAATTATTACAATAATTATATGTTATAATATGATCAGTATAACAATGCATAGTAATCACTGACATCATTAATTAAGGCTCATAAATAAAAACTTTCCTAAATCTGATCCACTAGACAAATGACCATTATAATGTTAACAAAGATGGTCCTTTAGAAATTTGGAATTTTCAAGCTGTATGCTTAAGGTAGTTTAGCTGTTGAGGGCAGCAGAAACATAAAAGTTATGTAACAAGGAAACAGTAACCTATTCACATCAAAGTTTAATGTTACAAATACCCTTGGAGATGGAGTCAAGTATGACCCATTAGAAAACATTTCAGTGTCATTAAACTTTAATTGTTATGTCAGCATCATGTAAAATATGTAGTTGACTTACCTGTTTAATAATGTTGTCTGTCAATGGTGCATTTCCAAGTCCCGAATCATCTGTGTCAATTAGGTTTTCCACAGGGACATTTTGATTTTGGGCCACATATGTAAAGTCACCATCTGCTGAATCCAGAGCCACACAAACATTGTACGGGTAAGGGAGTGGAAGGGTTCCATCACTGTACATGGATAGCACCATGGGATCAATAGGGGGATATAGACTTGTACTGAAAGATCCCAAGGTTGGTGAAGGCTTGGACTCCTTGCATTTTGATATGATAAAAACCATTATAGTTACAATGAACAAGAAGGAAATTAATGCTAGAGCAACAACTAAGTATAGCTGTAGGTTTGACTGTGGATTGTCATCAGCAAGTTCATTGTTAATTTCAGGAACCATCTTTTGAAAATTGTCTGCAACAACAATACTTATAGTGACAGTGGCAGAAAGTGGGGGGATTCCATTGTCCTTCACCATCACCAACATCTTGTGATTTAATATATCCTTCTCCTGAAAGACACGTAATGTCCGGATCTCACCACTGTATTCATTAATGACAAAATTAGATGGTTCTGATCTTATGTGATAAGAAAGCCATGAGTTATGTCCAGAGTCTGCATCCACCGCAACAACCTTTGTTATTAGAGAACCTGGCTCTGAAAAAAAAGGTATTATTTCAAATCCAGATGATCTTCCACTTTCTGGTGATGGGTACAGGATTTTTGGTGTATTATCATTCCTGTCCATGATATGAATAATCAGGGTTGCATTGCTACTTAGTGATGGTGATCCTTTGTCCCTAGCAGTTACTTTTATTATAAACTTCTTGTTCTGCTCATAATCAAAGGATCTCTGAGCATAGACAACTCCACTGTCTACATGGATGGACAGATATGGGGTCAGATCATTTTCTTCCATACTAGGAATTGAGTAACTTATTTTAGCATTGTCTCCTATGTCAGGATCTGAAGCTTGTAATGTATAAATTGGAGATCCTGGTAAATTGTTCTCTGGCACATAAGCATTATAATTAGATTGTAAAAATGCAGGTGGATTATCATTCACATCTAGTATTTCAATTCTGACATTTTTTCTGTTTGAAAGTGGAGGAATACCTTTGTCAGTAGCTACAACAGTAATGTTATAGCTAGAAACTTTCTCTCTGTCCATAGAACTTTTTGTAACGATGCTGTAGTATCTATTAGATGATGATAACAATTCAAATGGCACCTTCTCCAAAATAAAGCAATCCACTTTTCCATTTACTCCAGAATCATTGTCGTCAATTTGAATCAAAGCTACAACTGTTCCAGGTTCAGAATCCTCGGAAAGGGGCGAATACAATGAAGTAATAGATACTTTAGGGGTATTGTCATTTTCATCAAGGACATCTATTAACACTTTGCAATGAGAAACAAGGCCACCTCCATCTTTAGCTTGTACAGACAGTTCATGGTGTTTGAATTTCTCAAAATCTATATTTCCTTTAGTCTGTATGTCACCATTGATGGGATTAATACTAAACAAACCTGTATGATGTGTTTCCTGAGAACTTTCACTAAAGGAATAAGTGAGCTCTGCATTGGTACCTTCATCTTTGTCAGTTGCTTCTACTGTAACTATTGTTGACTTCACTGGAATATTCTCCTTGACAGTTGCTTTGTATATATCTTGTATAAATACAGGAACATTGTCATTGGCATCAATTATATGTACTTTAATTGTAGTTGTGCCAGATCTTAGAGGATTTCCTCCATCCACTGCTGTCAGAATTAATTCATGAAAATGTTGTGTCTCTCTATCTAAGGGTTTCTCAAGTACAAGCTCTGGTCTGCTTTTCCCAGTCAGTGTAAAATACTGATTATCACTGAGCTTGTATGACTGTACCGAATTACCACCAATATCTGGATCTTTAGCATTTTGTAAAGCAAACCTGGCTCCTGGTGATGTTAGCTCAAGAATTTCTACAATCATGCTGTTATGAAAAAACATGGGAGCATTATCATTTATATCCTGTATTTCTACACTAACACTAAAAACCTTTAATGGATTTTCAAGCACAGCATCAAAGCTCAGGATGCAGCTGGATTCTGCCCCACACAGTGTCTCTCTGTCTATCCTGTCCTTCACAAACAGATTGCCATTGTAAATATTCACATAAAAATATTCATTTGAAACATGTGAGACTAGTCTTAGTTTTCTAGATGAGAGCTGATTTATATCTAAGCCAATATCTTTTGCAAGATTTGCTATAAGAGAGTCTTTTTTTATTTCTTCTACAATAGAATAATGAGTCTGACCAGAGACTACATGACACCTCAAGGAAAATATAAAGAGAAATACTACTTGCCATCTGATTCCATTGCTTGTCAGATCACTTCTTTGTATCCCAGTCATCTTCAGTTTACCCAAAATGATTGTATTCCAATGAGTTAACAATGCTGCTCTAAATTGCTAAATGCATTAATATTAGAAATTAGAAATCCAGTATATTGAGTATGTAATCCAGAAAAGAAAATAGCTGTACCTCTTAGAGATCTGCAGTGTACAATGAAAAAAACACAGTAGATGTACAAGTTCTGCATTTTTCTGCTTTTTGGTCAAACAGCGGCGCTCTGAGGCCAAACTGATGAACTGCAACCCAAATCATTTATTTTTAAAAGGCAAGAAATCTAAATTTCATTCTGATTTTAAATACAATTAAAAGCAAAATGTGACTTTTATTCAGCAAAATGTACATATTGTATGCCAATAAATCATTTTAAACAGAAATTTAAATTAATAATGTTAAGCATGCACATCTATATATCCTACTAAAATGTAAAGCAGTACACGTGTTTGTAAGAACAGATACTAGTGAACTAGTTAAAAAGTATAGCATCCCTTATAGAAGAGCGTATATCTATAACTAACAAAGGGCAGTACCCTAAATATACATACATGTCTTACATTCTCATATGTCTGCAGCTGTTAACAAAGACACAAGATAATTAGTGATAAAAGGTTTGAGAAAATAATCATATTGCCTAGGATAGAAGGCCTTATACATGTAGACCATAGGTAATAGATAGATAGAAGATAGATTGGGGCCAGTTAAAAAAAACTCCATATCACAAAGTACAAATATGATTGTGATCCAATGTTAATATATAGCATTTCATAATATCAGTTTTAATTTCATGTCACACAGCATTAGGTGAATCAAAAACATAAACATGTACAGATGAACTGCTTTTGTTGAAAATGTGTCAAGATAGCCGGCAGTCAGTAGAGTACGCGGGTGAAAAAAAATAAAATAGTGCTTTACTTAAAATCACTATTGCAATGCTACCATTCAAAACTGAAATTAATGACACTGTCCCATACAAAGCGTTTGAATAGCCATACATGTTTGATACGCCAAACATTCGTTTGTGTACATTTCAATCTAATTGTATCAAGTAGAATGCAAACTAAATAGCATTCTTGCATGCTTACAACTTTTGAAACAAAACTAAATTATCTGACAAAAAATCTGATGTTTCTGTATTCTCATTCTTACTATCAGCAAATATGTACTTTCTAAAACAACTCGTTCTTATCTTTTTCTTATCAGTATTATAATCGGAAAATAGAAGTCCTGGTTATTAGTCAGTTTAAATTATAAAATACTTTTACAATGTGTAATTATTTTGGCATATGTAGATACTAGATGATTTCAATAAACATTATCTCTCTAATTTTAACTATTTTATCTGTAGAAGTTCAGTTTTATTCAGTCAGTTTATAGACATTCACTGTGTAATTTATTTATAATTATATTTATTATATTTTG
Source organism: Gastrophryne carolinensis (assembly GCA_027917425.1). NCBI lineage: Eukaryota > Metazoa > Chordata > Amphibia > Anura > Microhylidae > Gastrophryne > Gastrophryne carolinensis. Next base: position 76,762,691 of record CM051238.1, read on the forward strand.
TTTGATATTTTATATTAAAGGCTTATCATATGCTGGTCTTTACATAAAATGTAAATACAATTGCCGGTGAAATTTGAATGGTCATGTATATTTTATAAGGCTTGTAGTTATACTAATCCAAATACATTAGTGCACTCTAATTTCCACGATATTTAGGCATTACCAGTTTACTTATATAGCAAAATGTGACATAATATGATAATATTATATTATCTTAAAAATGTAAACCCTACTCACTGTCATTTGACATGTTTTTTATTACTTTAAACCATTTTGCAAAAAAAATATATAATATAAAAAATAAATTCCCACCTTTTCAACCAACACAACGATTATGTTTGCCTGTTTAAACACATATTATTGGATATTGGTGTATACCAAATGCTCACCACTGTGTGCCTTGCCAGGTTAAATTGGTACGTTGAGCAAAACTTGAAAATGCCATATTTATATGCCAAGCAGGTGCTAGCATAGTTTTGTCTTCATGAAATGATTTATGCCAAAAAATTGAACCAAGGTTTTCCCAAGGGCACACAGATAATGCTTCCAATGATCCTTAGCAGAACATATCAATGATATCTCAAAAGTAACGCACCAAATAGTCCCTAAAATGGCCAATCTATTTACACTGCTTAAAAGCAAGTCATCTAATGCTTACCCCTTCTTCATTAATTGTAAAGCTAGAAATCACAGGACCTGGTTGTGCTAAAACCCCCAACTACAATAAAATAATGATGAAATTAAACAGTTTATTAAGGACCAAAATACATGATAGACACAAAAAACAACTGGGCAGACTGCCACACCACCAATGTTTGACAGAATCATTGATATATAACATGCTTTGTGCTGTGCAAAATCTGAAATATAGTAACTTAATCTCTGAATCCATCCCTAAATGATGTGATCACGTGTATTACAGTTTACTGTGAGAGATGATGGGGTGGTGTCGACCCACTGTTGAAAATAGCTAGAATTGGCTGTGGCTAATATTAGTGTATATTCCTTTTTTAATGCTAATTGTGCCAGCTAGATGTACACAGTTGTTTAGATAATGGCCTCAATTCAGTAAACTTTCCTTCAAATATATCAGAAAAATAAGGGATGTTAATAATAACAATAATAGATGTGATTCAAATAAAGAAAACAGTATAGATATAGAGTTTATACATTCTTAAAAGGGAACATATACTGGTTATTATCACTTTCAAAACTTCCTCCCTGTGGGGAATAAGAATCCAGCAACTGTAAAACATAAAATGCACTCAAGGTTTAGTTTAAATAGCTGATAAAATAAGTTTACATTACTCTGGTGAAAGTTTTAGGTGCAAATCATACACAACGTCCTCCCTTTACTTAATCACACCTAATTTTAACTTATGTATTATTTATTTCTTTGTCTTTATTATAACAAGAGAGATTTTAAAGCAAATTTACTGAATGGAGGCCACTGTCTTACAGTAACCTGATGTTGCTGACCTGCTTGTTGCAATAAATTGTATATATAGTCAGTTTCATTATACATTTTCCTTAAAAAGTTTACACATTTAAATTGCTATTTCATTTTGTGTTAATAAGGGGCAAATATTCATTGTATTGCATCGGAATCCTTTGACTTTTTTGCAAAGTCACCATAAAATGTCGTAGGCCTTATTACTATCAAATCCAAACTCCAAAACTTGCTGACTTAACTATGTGCTAATAAGATGAGCATAAATCATTATTTTTGAATCAAAGGTACAGTATAAAGTATTAGATATTAATAGATTATTAATTAACAATAGAGATAAAATATAGCTTATAATATGTTTTTAAAAACAAAAGTAAAATGGATAGTAATGGATGGTCAGCAAAAAAGAAAACCCGGCCAACCAAATAATGTAAATAGGCATGAAGCATGCTAAAGACACAGTTGTATGTTCTGAATTATTTATATTTCATTACTTACTTGATCTGCATTTGAGGTAGCCATTGGATTTCTTGGTTCATTTCCAAATTCAAAAAATGTCAATGAGATGTCCACAGGGGCACTTTGATTTGTTGGTAAAAAAAAGTAAAGTCACCATCAACAAAATCCATAGCCACAGTAAAGTTATATGGATAGGGAAGGAATAATGTCCCATCGCTATGTATTGAGAGCAGTCTGGGATATAGAGAGATATAAGAGTATATAAACTTGTACTAAAAGATCCCAATGTTGGTGGCAGTTTTGATTCCTTGCACTTTGATATGACGAACACCACGTTTGTTATAATAAATAAAAGGGAAATTAGTGCTAAAGCAACAACTAAGTTTAGTTGCATATCTGACTACTTTCTTCATTAGCTTGACTGTGAATTTTTGTCATCATTTGTTAAAAATTGACTGCTATAACAAAACTTTAGGTAGTAGTGGATCAGAGAGAGGGGTTTCCATTGTCATTTACCAACACCACAATTTCATGGTAACGTATACCTTTTACTTGAAAAACACATGAAGTCCTAATTTCTTCAGTGCATGCATTTATAAAAAAGTAAAATGTTTCTGAGACGTGTAAATTATAGGAGAGCAAAGAATTATGCTCACGATCAGTATCCACTGCAACCATTTTTGGTATTAAAGAACCTTGCTCTGAGAAAGAGGCAACAATCTCAAGCAGAGATTATCCAGTATCTTGGGAAGGGTAAAGGATTTTTGGTAAATTATCATTTTCATCTAATTTCTGGATCATCAATGTGGGGTTGCTGCTTAATGAAGGTGATCCATTGTCTCTTGCAGTCTCTTGTATCAGAAGCTCTTTACGTTTCTCATAGGCAAATGACCTTTGAGCATAAAGGGTCTCACTTTTTGTATTGATGGAGACATATGTAGACAACAGAGAATCATCTAAATTTATACTGAAAGAAGGTTATTTTAGCATTGTCCACAGATCTGAAGCGCTCACTTTGTATATGGCTCTGTAACTGCCTGGTAAATTATCTTGTCACATAAACAACCCGATTAGATTTTATGAATACTGGTGTATTATCGTTAACATCTGAAATATCAATGTTAATGGTCTTTTGACTGGAAAGTAGGGGAGATCCTCATTAATTCAAATGGTACATTTGCTGTAATCTCAAAGTCAATCTCAGCGTTTTCTCCAGAATCCTGATCATGAACTTTTATTACTAAAGTCACTGTTCCAGGTATGGAATCCTCAGGGATAGGAAAATATAATGAATCATTATCTCTGGAGCATTGTCGTTGTCATCTATCATTTCAATTAAAACTTTGGCATGAGAAACCAGGCCTCCCCCATCTTTGGCTTGTACAGACAGTTCATAATTTGTAGTGTTCTCAAAATCCAGTAAATACTTCAAGAAAGGATGACCATCATCCACATCAATATATTGAATTGCAAGTAGAGTGTATTAAAGAGTTTTCATACACCACACAGAAAATAATAACAATGATTCACAAAAAGGATACGATAAATATTTCAATCACAGGTGCTTGTAAATCCTCAGGAGAAGGGTGCCCCTTTATGACAAAAAAATGAACAATCTGTAAATGGTATCATCTTAAGCATGCACATCTATATATCCTACTAAAATGTAAAGCAGTACACGTGTTTGTAAGAACAGATACTAGTGAACTAGTTAAAAAGTATAGCATCCCTTATAGAAGAGCATATATCTATAACTAACAAAGGGCAGTACCCTAGATATACATACATGTCTTACATTCTCATATGTCTGCAGCTGTTAACAAAGACACAAGATAATTAGTGATAAAAGGTTTGAGAAAATAATCATATTGCCTAGGATAGAAGGCCTATTTTTTAAGCCAAGGCCTTATACATGTAGACCATAGGTAATAGATAGATAGAAGATAGATTGGGGCCAGTTAAAAAAAACTCCATATCACAAAGTACAAATATGATTGTGATCCAATGTTAATATATAGCATTTCATAATATCAGTTTTAATTTCATGTCACACAGCATTAGGTGAATCAAAAACATAAACATGTACAGATGAATTGCTTTTGTTGAAAATGTGTCAAGATAGCCGGCAGTCAGTAGAGTACGCGGGTGAAAAAAAATAAAATAGTGCTTTACTTAAAATCACTATTGCAATGCTACCATTCAAAACTGAAATTAATGACACTGTCCCATACAAAGCGTTTGAATAGCCATACATGTTTGATACGCCAAACATTCGTTTGTGTACATTTCAATCTAATTGTATCAAGTAGAATGCAAACTAAATAGCATTCTTGCATGCTTACAACTTTTGAAACAAAACTAAATTATCTGACAAAAAATCTGATGTTTCTGTATTCTCATTCTTACTATCAGCAAATATGTACTTTCTAAAACAACTCGTTCTTATCTTTTTCTTATCAGTATTATAATCGGAAAATAGAAGTCCTGGTTATTAGTCAGTTTAAATTATAAAATACTTTTACAATGTGTAATTATTTTGGCATATGTAGATACTAGATGATTTCAATAAACATTATCTCTCTAATTTTAACTATTTTATCTGTAGAAGTTCAGTTTTATTCAGTCAGTTTATAGACATTCACTGTGTAATTTATTTATAATTATATTTATTATATTTTGTTTGATATTTTATATTAAAGGCTTATCATATGCTGGTCTTTACATAAAATGTAAATACAATTGCCGGTGAAATTTGAATGGTCATGTATATTTTATAAGGCTTGTAGTTATACTAATCCAAATACATTAGTGCACTCTAATTTCCACGATATTTAGGCATTACAAGTTTACTTATATAGCAAAATGTGACATAATATGATAATATTATATTATCTTAAAAATGTAAACCCTACTCACTGTCATTTGACATGTTTTTTATTACTTTAAACCATTTTGCAAAAAAAATATATAATATTAAAAATAAATTCCCACCTTCTCAACCAACACAACGATTATGTTTGCCTGTTTAAACACATATTATTGGATATTGGTGTATACCAAATGCTCACCACTGTGTGCCTTGCCAGGTTAAATTGGTACGTTGAGCAAAACTTGAAAATGCCATATTTATATGCCAAGCAGGTGCTAGCATAGTTTTGTCTTCATGAAATGATTTATGCCAAAAAATTGAACCAAGGTTTTCCCAAGGGCACACAGATAATGCTTCCAATGATCCTTAGCAGAACATATCAATGATATCTCAAAAGTAACGCACCAAATAGTCCCTAAAATGGCCAATCTATTTACACTGCTTAAAAGCAAGTCATCTAATGCTTACCCCTTCTTCATTAATTGTAAAGCTAGAAATCACAGGACCTGGTTGTGCTAAAACCCCCAATTACAATAAAATAATGATGAAATTAAACAGTTTATTAAGGACCAAAATACATGATAGACACAAAAAACAACTGGGCAGACTGCCACACCACCAATGTTTGACAGAATCATTGATATATAACATGCTTTGTGCTGTGCAAAATCTGAAATATAGTAACTTAATCTCTGAATCCATCCCTAAATGATGTGATCACGTGTATTACAGTTTACTGTGAGAGATGATGGGGTGGTGTCGACCCACTGTTGAAAATAGCTAGAATTGGCTGTGGCTAATATTAGTGTATATTCCTTTTTTAATGCTAATTGTGCCAGCTAGATGTACACAGTTGTTTAGATAATGGCCTCAATTCAGTAAACTTTCCTTCAAATATATCAGAAAAATAAGGGATGTTAATAATAACAATAATAGATGTGATTCAAATAAAGAAAACAGTATAGATATAGAGTTTATACATTCTTAAAAGGGAACATATACTGGTTATTATCACTTTCAAAACTTCCTCCCTGTGGGGAATAAGAATCCAGCAACTGTAAAACATAAAATGCACTCAAGGTTTAGTTTAAATAGCTGATAAAATAAGTTTACATTACTCTGGTGAAAGTTTTAGGTGCAAATCATACACAACGTCCTCCCTTTACTTAATCACACCTAATTTTAACTTATGTATTATTTATTTCTTTGTCTTTATTATAACAAGAGAGATTTTAAAGCAAATTTACTGAATGGAGGCCACTGTCTTACAGTAACCTGATGTTGCTGACCTGCTTGTTGCAATAAATTGTATATATAGTCAGTTTCATTATACATTTTCCTTAAAAAGTTTACACATTTAAATTGCTATTTCATTTTGTGTTAATAAGGGGCAAATATTCATTGTATTGCATCGGAATCCTTTGACTTTTTTGCAAAGTCACCATAAAATGTCGTAGGCCTTATTACTATCAAATCCAAACTCCAAAACTTGCTGACTTAACTATGTGCTAATAAGATGAGCATAAATCATTATTTTTGAATCAAAGGTACAGTATAAAGTATTAGATATTAATAGATTATTAATTAACAATAGAGATAAAATATAGCTTATAATATGTTTTTAAAAACAAAAGTAAAATGGATAGTAATGGATGGTCAGCAAAAAAGAAAACCCGGCCAACCAAATAATGTAAATAGGCATGAAGCATGCTAAAGACACAGTTGTATGTTCTGAATTATTTATATTTCATTACTTACTTGATCTGCATTTGAGGTAGCCATTGGATTTCTTGGTTCATTTCCAAATTCAAAAAATGTCAATGAGATGTCCACAGGGGCACTTTGATTTGTTGGTAAAAAAAAGTAAAGTCACCATCAACAAAATCCATAGCCACAGTAAAGTTATATGGATAGGGAAGGAATAATGTCCCATCGCTATGTATTGAGAGCAGTCTGGGATATAGAGAGATATAAGAGTATATAAACTTGTACTAAAAGATCCCAATGTTGGTGGCAGTTTTGATTCCTTGCACTTTGATATGACGAACACCACGTTTGTTATAATAAATAAAAGGGAAATTAGTGCTAAAGCAACAACTAAGTTTAGTTGCATATCTGACTACTTTCTTCATTAGCTTGACTGTGAATTTTTGTCATCATTTGTTAAAAATTGACTGCTATAACAAAACTTTAGGTAGTAGTGGATCAGAGAGAGGGGTTTCCATTGTCATTTACCAACACCACAATTTCATGGTAACGTATACCTTTTACTTGAAAAACACATGAAGTCCTAATTTCTTCAGTGCATGCATTTATAAAAAAGTAAAATGTTTCTGAGACGTGTAAATTATAGGAGAGCAAAGAATTATGCTCACGATCAGTATCCACTGCAACCATTTTTGGTATTAAAGAACCTTGCTCTGAGAAAGAGGCAACAATCTCAAGCAGAGATTATCCAGTATCTTGGGAAGGGTAAAGGATTTTTGGTAAATTATCATTTTCATCTAATTTCTGGATCATCAATGTGGGGTTGCTGCTTAATGAAGGTGATCCATTGTCTCTTGCAGTCTCTTGTATCAGAAGCTCTTTACGTTTCTCATAGGCAAATGACCTTTGAGCATAAAGGGTCTCACTTTTTGTATTGATGGAGACATATGTAGACAACAGAGAATCATCTAAATTTATACTGAAAGAAGGTTATTTTAGCATTGTCCACAGATCTGAAGCGCTCACTTTGTATATGGCTCTGTAACTGCCTGGTAAATTATCTTGTCACATAAACAACCCGATTAGATTTTATGAATACTGGTGTATTATCGTTAACATCTGAAATATCAATGTTAATGGTCTTTTGACTGGAAAGTAGGGGAGATCCTCATTAATTCAAATGGTACATTTGCTGTAATCTCAAAGTCAATCTCAGCGTTTTCTCCAGAATCCTGATCATGAACTTTTATTACTAAAGTCACTGTTCCAGGTATGGAATCCTCAGGGATAGGAAAATATAATGAATCATTATCTCTGGAGCATTGTCGTTGTCATCTATCATTTCAATTAAAACTTTGGCATGAGAAACCAGGCCTCCCCCATCTTTGGCTTGTACAGACAGTTCATAATTTGTAGTGTTCTCAAAATCCAGTAAATACTTCAAGAAAGGATGACCATCATCCACATCAATATATTGAATTGCAAGTAGAGTGTATTAAAGAGTTTTCATACACCACACAGAAAATAATAACAATGATTCACAAAAAGGATACGATAAATATTTCAATCACAGGTGCTTGTAAATCCTCAGGAGAAGGGTTCCCCTTTATGACAAAAAAATGAACAATCTGTAAATGGTATCATCTAACCATAGGAAAAATCTATAGATAGGTAAAAGGTTTACCAAATATACTATTGGGGGTATCACCAATATCCTCCTGTGGATGATGAATATCTGTTGACACAGATGGAGCAGTATAGTATACAGGTTGCTGGTATCATTAATAAAGTCAAGGAACAATTGTTTGCAATTTCTGAAGTTAAACCTTATGGTATATAAACAGATCTATGTGCCTATGTACCAGCAAACAGATGATGTAATCACAGTAATACAATAGGCAGTATAGTATAGACACAGTTCAGCACAGCATTAACATGATAAGTGAATCAATGTTATAACCGAATAGTAAGCAAGGCAGTATTGTCGATGTTTCAGGGTCTACAGCCCCTTTATCAAGGCAGCGATAATAGATTTCGGGTGTTACCTTCCTTATATTTGTGTCCCAGTTGCATGCCCAGAAAGCGTCTCCCCTGGCCGGCCAGTGTGTTGCACCGGAAATGCTCTGTCGGCTGTTCCCGGCGCGTCACTTTCGGTGACGCGGTTCCGACCATCAGCCAAAACGGGGAGCGGTTGGCAAAAGCACTGCCAGCCGCCTGCGATGACGTCTAACCTAAACACGTGTGTAACCAACTTTATTGACAAAATGACAATAGCAATGACATTAGCAATTGTGCACAATGTACTGGGAGCGCTGTAAGATTCAGAAGGGAGAGGCTCTGTGTATTCCAATCTATTAGGTCCTATAAGGAGGCATAATGATAAAACAATATATTAAAAGACATAAAAACAATGCAGATCACTTGCACAGGCTTACTAAGGGTAACTAGAGAAGATGACCAATGAATATATAAATCTTCTTTTTCTATGATCTATTGCTCCAGTTAGGAATTCACTCTATACTCCCTATTTAAGCAGGCATCAGATCTATGCTCCCTTATAACCAGGAAGAGGTAAGTAACAGTAAATGTGGGTTGTCTACTTTGGTCTCTCTGGTCATAAGAATGGGGCAAAATCTATCTCTTAGTTCAGTCCTGAAGGGGATTTAGTATTAAGGGTATATATCCATTGTAATTCCCTCCTTAATAATTGTTTATCCCGGTCGCCACCTCGTCTAGGGGGTTTCACCCGATCAAATGCCTGAAACCTTGACTGTGAAACTTGATGCCCAGCTTCAATGAAATGTCTTGCCAATGGGGAGTCCAAGTCTCCACGCCTTATGGCACTCCTATGCTTGCTTATGCTGGTTTTCAAAGCTCTTGTGGTTTTACCAATATACGCTTTGCCACATGGGCACTTAATTAGGTAAACCACGAAGGTTGAATTACAATTGAAAAAAGACTTAATCTTGAATTTCTTACCTGAATGGGGATGTGTAAATTCAGAGCCTTTGATAAAAAAAGTTACACTGCGTACAGTGCCCGCATGCATACATTCCTATGGGGGCTGGAATTGTTAGCCAATTGCCTTGGGTTTGTGTGTCCTGGATCGACTTTGATGGGGTATCAGCCCTGATGAGATTGTCCCGTAGGTTTCTTGGGCGTCTATGGATGAACATAGGTGGGGGTGAAAAAATTTCCCGTAAACGTTCATCGCTGGCCAATACATGCAAGTGTTTTCTAACGACCTTTTCTATTTTTGGGGATATCCCAGAGAATGTAAATATGGCTGGTATCCGGTTGGGGGTATGTCTGGGGGAATGTCTGAGTAGCGAAGCTCTGCTTCTGCTGAATGCCTTCTCTTTGGCTTCTAATAGTTTGATAGAGTCATAACCCCTAGCTATGAATTGTTCTGTTAGCTCATCTGCCCTCATGTGAAATGTCTCGTCATCAGATATGATCCTTCTCAATCTGACATATTGGCTGTAGGGTAGACTATCCCGCATTGGGCGGGGGTGGAAGCTTCTATAATGTAAACATTTATTTCTTCCTTTTCATATAAGTCAGTACGTATCTAATTGTTTTCTATTTGGATCTTTACATCTAGAAAATGTACCTCAGTAGCGCTGTGGTCTAGGGTGAACGGAATGGAGGGTAGAGCATGGTTCATGCGGTCCACAAATTCTAAGAAGAATATATAAAGTCCATCTCAAAGGAGTTCATGAAGAGGTTGGCATAGGCTGGGGCCATGTTTGACCCCATTGCCGTCCCTTGTAATTGTAGGTAAAAGGTGTCATCATACATAAAATAATTCTTCGTAAGGACCAAGGTAAGTAGATCTATACAGAATTCATTAAATGCCCGACTACCATCCATTTCACCCAGGGTTCTTCTAATGGCTTCTATTCCCATGTTGTGTGGTATGGACGTATATAATGAACTAACGTCCATACTACACAAGATCACATTACCAGGTAGAATGTCTATACTATACTGCCTATTGTATTACTGTGATTACATCATCTGTTTGCTGGTACATAGGCACATAGATCTGTTTATATACCATAAGGTTTAACTGCTTTAACTTCAGAAATTGCAAATTGTTCCTTGACTTTATTGATGATACCAGCAACCTGTATACTATACTGCTCTATCAGTGTCAACAAATATTCATCATCCACAGGAGGATATTGGTGATACCCCCAATAGTATATTTAGTAAACCTTTTACCTATCTATAGATTTTTTCCTATGGTTAGATGATACCATTTACAGATTGTTCATTTTTTTGTCATAAAGGGGCACCCTTCTCCTGAGGATTTACAAGCACCTGAGATTGAAATATTTATTGTATCCTTTTTGTGAATCATTGTTATTATTTTATGTGTGGTGTATGAAAACTCTTTAATACACTCTACTTTCAATTCAATGTATTGGTGTGGTGTGCATCCTTCCTTGAAGTATTTACTGGATATTTATACAGGGCCTGATGTGGTGGAGGTCCTAGTTGTGATTGCACCCATAATTAACAAAAACATAGGTGTGCTGGTACTAAGTATTTTTTAATAGATTCTCTGTTTCCTCCACAGGTATTAAGCACCCTAATAAGCATATTGACTCTTTAGATAACAGTGTACACGTCCTGCTGTTATGACGACTCAGGCTGCACAATTTCATGATGTTAACTCTTTGACAGATAAGCAAGCATATACTTTGACGTATACACAAGCTGAACATGAACAATTGATCTCCAGATACGGTAGTCAGATTAATTCCTTCACTAATGACCACATAGCACTGAAAAGGAATTTTGAATCAACCAAGAGAAAGTTGATACAATATCAACTACACTCATTAACTCTCGTAGAATATTCAAAGGTAAAACATATACCTAGGGGCCTGAGATTAGCAATTCGCCCAACCTTTTGTAAAGAGGACAAGGAATTCAGTACCAAATGGTACAGAATCCTAAATAAGTGTAGCCTTGACGTCATAGTCTTAACTATAGAAGGGATACAATCACAAATCAGCAACATAGAAAGTTCTATACAAGAAGCCCAGTCCCAACTGGAGAAACATATCCCTATCTCAGACTTAAAAACTTACATTGAGGAAGTCAAGCTATAGACAGACAAATATTATACTGAGACTCTTAATCTGAAACTTAGCATATACCGAAGAGACGCTAAGGACTATCAGGACGATACAGTATATTCCTGGTGAGAATTTAGAAGGAACAGACGGACCTTCCCCAATCAACAGCAATCGGACAGTGACTCGAGTAGTGCCTCTGACTCAGGTAGACCACATTTTTTAGGAGGTACACAGGCGTCAAACCCAAAAGGGCATGGAAGACGAGGAGGGGAAAGAGATCACACCGGGAGCCAAATGCAAACCCCGCAGTAGAACGCAGAAGAGGACCTAGTCATTAATCTTTCTCAATGGACACTAACACCCATTGAAAACCAGGTACTTAACAAGGGTTTGGGTTTCGTCACTTTCTTCACAGGTGACCGAATAAAGACAGATATTGACCTACAACGTCTTTTTAGGATCATAAGATTAAAGGCTTTTTTCACAACCACAGCACAGGAAATGGGACGCCCCTTACCCTTTCCAGCTCCCTCGGGGTAGACTTGTCCAGCTGTAAACCACAAAGTAAGTGGTCCCCTCCAGCATCGCACCCCACAGTAGAAAAATTCACTAAACTAGTCCAACAGGATATAGATAGGCTAGACTGGTCCTCTACAACGTATACCTATTCACAGGGGAATAATTTCTCTAAATGAGAACGCCAAGCCTTACGCACTTTGATGGAGGATCCCTCCATAGTGATTAAGCCGGCGGACAAAGGGGGAGCCACGGTGATCATGGATAGACAGTTCTACCATGCATCTATTTTAACCCAGCTTAATGACAATACAGTATATCAAAAACTCCCATGAGACCCCCTCCAATCCATTAAACAAGAGCTGGATTCTCTTATAGAGAGGGCATTCTCGGGTGGAATAATAGATAAAAAGTAAGGGACTTTATGACTACTAACTTTCCGATAACACCTGTTTTTTATATTTTGCCGAAAGTGCACAAGCATCCCACCAGACCACCGGGGAGACCGATTGTAGCCGGAATGGACTCTATTTTTCAGAATCCAGCCATTTTCCTTGATAAAATCCTACAGCCCAAGGTATTATCAACTAGATCCTATTTGCAAGACACGGTTGACTTCTTAAACAAAATACACAACCTACCTGGTAATGTGATCTTGTGTAGTATGGACGTTAGTTCATTATATACGTCCATACCACACAACATGGGAATAGAAGCCATTAGAAGAACCCTGGGTGAAATGGATGGTAGTAGGGCATTTAATGAATTCTGTATAGATCTACTTACCTTGGGCCTTTACGAAGAATTATTTTATGTATGATGACACCTTTTATGTATGATGACACCTACAATTACAAGCGATGGCAATGGGGTCAAACATGGCCCCAGCCTATGCCAACCACTTCATGAACTCCTTTGAGATGGACTTTGTATACTCTGATTCAGCCTTCCAATCGAACATCTTACACTGGTCAAGATATATCGATGACATTTTCTTTTTATGGTAGGGGACTGAAGACTATCTCTTAGAATTTGTGGACCGCATGAACCGCATGAACCTCCATTTCGTTCACACTAGACCACAGTGCCACTGAGGTACATTTTCTAGATGTAAAGATCCAAATAGAAAACAATCAGATACGTACTGACTTATATGAAAAGGAAGTCGATAGAAATAAATTTTTACATTATAGAAGGATTAGAAGCATTAGAATATAGAAGTGGAGGTCCTGGTTGTGATTGCACCCATAATTAACAAAAAAATAGGTGTGCTGGTACTTAGTATTTTTTAATAGTTTTCTCAAAATCGAAACTTCAATTTGATTTGATTTCTCCATTTAAGCAGTCAATGGTAAACATACCAGTATGGTGGATGTTTTCAGAAGTTCTACTACATGAATATGTGATTTCTGCATGGGTTCCCATCATCTTTGTCAGTTGCCTTTAATTTAATTACAGTGGACCTGGGGGGCATTTTCATACAATTGCTTTGTAAATACTGGAGAGTTCATCTGTAGTAATTACTTTAATAGTTGCTGTACCAGATCTCACTGGGTTTAAAACATCCACAGCTGTTATAATTAACACAAAAATATTTTGATTTTTTCGATCTAAAGTTCTATGTAGGATAAGCTCTGGAAATGTGCTGTTGCCTGGTCTTTTTTTCTCTTTCAGGGTATAATATTGATTATCACTGAGCTTGTATGACTGAACTGAATTGACACCAATGTCTGGATCTTCTGCATTTTGTACAGAAAATCTGGATCCTTATTCTGTCAATTCAATCACTGGAGCATTATCATTTATATCCTGTATTTCTACATTGTTGTTCCTACGATGTTGAAGAAGTTAAATTAATTTTCCACTATTACACCATCTCTGTCTTTCACATATAGGCTTCCATTATCTAAACTGAAATAACATTAATTTTCTGAAACATAGGCCACATCTTTAGCTTTCTTGATGAGAGCTCCTTAATATCTAATCCAAGATCATTTGCAACATTTGTTATGACATGACTATGGATAAAAAGAAAAAAAAAATACTTGCCATTTCATCCCTTTGTATATCTGCAGATGTTTCTGAAATTTGCAGCATGTGAATATTTACCAAAATCCCTTTAGAAAATTATCAACAACAAATAAGAATCTGTAACTGTATTACTTGGTGTCTAGAAAAAAATGAAATTTCCTATAATATGTGGCAAAAAGAACTGGAAAATGGCTGTGTCCTTCAGACCTCTTTATAAAAGTGATAATATACCATTGTAAATACCAGTGCATCTGCAGTGTTGTTTTTTGTTAAACAGGGACGCTCTAAGGCAAAACTCAGAATTTGCAACACTGAAAAGGATTTCATTTAATACAAGTTTTAATTCTAAATTGTATTGCATGTGCATGTGCATGCAGTGTTTCATGAAATCATATTTTTGGAAAGTTTTTTTTAATATATCATATATTGAAAATTGCATTTCATGTTATCACAAAAAAAATGTCACAAGAGGAAACAGTGAAACATACTATTTTGGAGGGCTAAGCTTTATCTAGTCAGAAAAAATTGTTTCTGCATACCACAGGGTGCTCATGTTTCTAAATTTTAAGAAAATGACTTAGTTCAGTGCAAAAATGATGTTCTGCAAAAATCCCCCCATCGCATGTGCAGGTGATTTCGTTTGGAATAATTAGAACAAATAATTTTTTTTATTACACAGTCGAAAAGCATACCAAGATGCAGGTTGCAATTCACACCCAAATTGGCACCCATAGTTAAACTCACATCATCAAATAATTAGCAAGACCTTAACCTTGTAGGACTATAAATGCCACTGTTCTATTTTTTTTTTTTCCTTTTTGAAAGCAAAACTATATTGCCAAAGGGATTCTAAATTAAAGTTTCAATTTATCCTGTTGTACTGTCTTCTGTGATTGGAGTGGCAAGGCTGAGTGATGCAAGCTGATTGGGGGTAGCAGGGACAGGGTAACAGTCGTGGCTTAGAGGTAAGAAAGCAGTCTTGCAACTGGAGGGTTGCAGGTTAGAATCATGGGTGTGGGACATGACTGAAGTGCTTTTAGCAAGGCACCTAACCCCCCAACTACCAAATGTCCCTAAATCCCTAAAATCCCTAAAATCCCTAAATCCCTAAATTAGGTCAATGTTGATGAGATAAAGTCAAATGTAAAATTTGCCAAAAAATTCTCCAAAAAATACTCAATATTAGTGTCACCATTGAATTAGACCCAAGAAAAAGTTAAATATGTCACCCTGTAAAACAGCGAGTAAGGAAGTAAAAGTGTTCATTTGCTGTACATGGATGGCACCCTGAGATCAACAGGAGGATATAGAATTGTGGCGAAGCTTTGGACTAAGGCAACAACTAGGTATGGCTGCAGGTTTTGATTGTGGATTTTCATCAGCAAGTACATTGCTAATTTTCCTCTTGAAAACTGTATGCAACAATAATATAATGCTAAAAAACCTTGTTATGGAACCTGGCTCTGATGAAAAGGATTTTTTCAAATCCAGATTTACCATTTTCTCGTGATGGGTAGAGGACTTTTGGAGTATTATCATTTGGATCTATAATATAGATAATTAGGGTTATACTACTGTTTAGTGATGGTGATCAGTTGCACTTAGTTGTGTAAAAAATGCAACTTCCCCATTCCCCTTTCCCTTCCCCATGACTCCAGAATCATGGTCATCAACCTAAATCAAGGCTACAGCAGTTCCAGTTTCAGAATCCTCAGGAACGGGAGAAGATCATTTTTGAGTATTGTCATTTTAATCCAAGACATCTATTTTCACTTTGGAATGAGAAACAGGGCATCTCTATCTTGTATCGATAGCTCCTTAGTGTCCTTTTGTATTTTGCCATTGAACAGGTTTATAATAAATAGGCCTGAATGGTGGGTGTTCTGTGAACTTTCAATAAAAGAATAGGTAATCATTACATTGCATCCATCATCTTTGTCGTTTGCTTTTACTGTAAGTATTGTTGAATTAACTGGAATATTTTCCTTGACAGGTATTTTGTATAATTCTTGTGTAAATACTGTCAGTTGCTGAACCAGACATCACAGGGTTTTCTCCATCAATTGCTGTCAGAATTATTTCATGAGCAGTCTATTTCTGTTAATCTAAGGGTTTCTCTAGTACATGCTCTGGAAATGTGCTTCCTCCTAGACTGTGTTCCTCAGTCAATGTAAAATAGTGATTATCACTGAGCTTGTATGACTATACTGAATCATTACAAATACCTTGGTCTTTTGCATCTTCTAAAGCAAACCTGGCTCCTGGTGAACTATGCTCAGCAATTTCTAAAGCCAGGGCCGGATTATGAGGGGGGCGCAGGGGGCGCGAGTGCCGGGGCCTCCACCACTTGCCCTGCAAAGGGGGCCTTCACCAACCTTTGGGTTATGGTCTGATCCAGAAGGCTTTTCAGTCTTTGGTCTGATGAGCTGTGGGGCCAGCAGCAAAGCTTTAGTCATAAGTGCCCCCCCCCGCACCTGGGCAAGCCTTCTTTGTCTTTGCAAACCTAAAGCCAAAGCCACCACAGGACGGGACAGAGAGTCTAGAGCAGCAAAGCCGCTGTCAGCAATGCTACAGTGATGGGTGCGTGCAGAGCTGTCAATCGGCGGGTGCTCACTGCACATAAGCCACCAAGCACAGCCGCTGGCAGCTCAATACAGGGTTTTTTCTGCTGGACAGCTGGGCGACTAAACTACACCCCATCCAGAATGGCAAAGCAGGAGTTCCCAAGCAGCACACACCCACACAAGGATGGCACAAGGGACTCGATCTTCCAGTAAGTAGGCAGGTGCCAGACAACCACCAATCAGTTACTTGGTTGGACTATTATTTAGTCTATTATTTAGACTATTATTAGGAAAAAAATACTGTATGTAGGACCTCCACCAGATTTTGTGCCCAGGAGCCCCCACCACACTTAATCCGGCCCTGTCTAAAGCCATAGTGTTGTGGAAAAACATGGGGGAATTTTCATTTATATCCTGAATGTCTACAGTGATGCTAAAAATGGATTTTCAAGCAGAACATCAAAGCTCAGGATACAGCTAGATTCTGCCCCTCTGTCTATCCTGTCCTTCACAAACAGATTGATATTGTAAAGACTCACATAAAAATATTCCTCTTAAACACGTGATACTATTCTCAATTTTCTAGATGAGAGCTGATTAATATCCAAGTCAAGATCATTTTCCAGATTTGCTATAAAGGAGACTGTTTTTCATTTAGATATTCAATAGAATAATTAGTCTGATCAGAAAATGAATGACACTGCCAGGAAAATATAAAGAGTTATTGTACTTGCCATCCGATTCCTGTGTATATCAAATGATTCCTTTTTATCCCAGGCATTTCCAATTTTCCTCAAATTCTTGTGAGCCAATAAGGTAATTATTCTGTACAGAATTGCTAAATGTTGTAATCAACCAGAAATCCAGTTTATTGAGTAGATAATGTAATCCAGAAGAGAAAATGGCTGAGCTTCTTCATGCAGATCTGCAATGTATTAGTGATGAAAGAAACCGAGGTTGTACTAGTTCTGCATTTTTCTCCTTATTGGTCCCATAGCTGCACCTTGAGGTCAAACTGAAGAAGCGCAACCCCAAACTTGTTATTTTAAAACTTAACTTATCTTAACTTTTTTCAGATATTTTAATTTATATAATATGAAAATAACATGGACTTATATTCCAGAAATGCAACATTTTCATTGTTTTTATGTAACAAAAACAAAAATAAATAAAATAAGGTTCTGCAAACTCATTCACTACATCTTATTTAAATTCTGAATTCAAAGTATAACATGTATGTGAGAAATTGTGCTTGTGCTTGTTAAAGAAGACTTTTGGGTTGCATAATTGCTTCCAACATCATATATTAATATAGTTTGAAATTAAAACTAACAACACAGTAAACAGTTTGAATCTTAAAGGTTTCAATGCACCCTCCCCCACTATATTTTTTAGAGGTGTGCCTTAAAGGAGCCTCCAATAAAGTATATCCAAACACAAACACACAAGATGTGTGGCCCCAGCTGCCACCTGAGAAAACCTCAGGCACCACCAAATCAATAAACTTAAATCAAAAAAGTATCATAAATAAGTCAATATTTATTAATGGTTTACAAATACACCATCAAATATATATTAAAAACAAAATCCAATAGCAGGGACAAAACACCCATGCCTCCTCCCCTTTTGAATAAATCCCTATCACACAGTATATAGTATATGAGTATAAAGTAACTAGTGCAATATTAAAGTGCTAAGTGCTGACCTAAAAAGTGCTACAGTGCTACAGTACAACAATCAAGAAATATTGTCCCATATAAAAAGAGAAAACAAACAGCCAGCCAGATTGCCCCAAGGAAGATTATTTGTGAAGAGTTAAAGTACAAGATATCACCAAATTCGAGGGTTGGAGGGGTCCCTGCTAGACCCTGGCGTCCTAATCCCCCACGCGTTCCGTGAGACAAGCTCACTTTTTCAAAGGTGCCACTAATAAATAAATAAACCGAGGATGTACCAGTTCTGCATTTTTCTCCTTATTGGTCCCATAGCTGCACCCTGAGGTCAAACTGAAGAAGCGCAACCCCAAACTTGTTATTTTAAAAGGCAAGACATCTTAACTTTTTTCAGATATTTTAGTTTATATAATATGAAAATAACATGGACTTATATTCCAGAAATGCAACATTTTCATTGTTTTTATGTAACAAAAACAAAAATAAATAAAATAAGGTTCTGCAAACTCATTCACTACATCTTATTGAAATGCTGAATTTAAAGTATAACATGTATGTGAGAAATTGTGCTTGTGTTTAGTAATTAATAATAATTATGTATGTTAAAGAAGACCTTTGGGTTGCATAATTGCTTCCAACATCATATATTAATATAGTTTGAAATTAAAACTAACAACACAGTAAACGTTTGCTATATTCTGTAGGCAGTTTTGCAGGACTGCTGCTTGACATAGCCAAAGCTGATACTGTGTTCACCTGTTACAATGAAAGGATTTTGGGATATGTTGTCAGTACTGTTTACTCTTGGCTAGAAAAAACACTCCCATCTTAGAATCACAGGAATATAGGAAACCTGGGAACAGTATGCTGATAGGTAAATCATAGGTATGGCTGCACAATCCTAACACCAATGTTTATTTTACATTCCAAAAGAGGAAAATAATAAGGCAGAACACCCAAAACCTGACAAAAGGGAGTTTGTTGTAATATATATATATATATATATATATATATATATAAATTTCTGGTCCCTTATTTCACATTGCAAAATGAAAGGTAGCTAGACAAGACCTCATTAAAGATGTATGCATGGTACTACTAGTTTTCCAGTGTTACAGAGTATATAAATAAATAGCTGAGTGTGACAAGAAGAGATATGAGTACTCTGGCCATGCTGGTGGAAGTTTGCAAGACTGGAAATGCTGAAGGTGCAGAATTAGCTCTTTCTGCAACCCTCTGTGTTTAACAATACTAGGAGAGGCAACCCTTACAGAAGAGTATGGGGAAAGATCTACAAATACAAGAAAAATACAAATACAAAGCAATGTTGCCTCACACTCTGCACACTGCCAGGCACCCTGTTTTACATTGTAGCAGCAGCCTCCTGCCAGCTCAGTTCTTTTTCTCATATGCACATTAACTATACATGCATATATTAATATGTACAGTAATTATCTACAGTTGTCTTTTAACAAAGACGACAAACATTTAAATTTCTGTTACAACATCAAAATGAAATAGAATGGAAAAATAATTATTGTGTAGAGTAGGGCCTATAATTTACAACAGTGCCATATAATTCTAAACTAATGTTAAAATTATTGATTTTTTTGGTTGTATATTTTTCAATAACAAATTACAGAGTACAAATATGATAGTGAACTAATTGTTATACATTTCTCTGTTTCATTATTCTTTTAAAATATATGTCTCTACACAACATATAGTATTGATTAACATCCAAAACATAAAATAAACAGATCTATTGCTGTTGTGCAAGCGCAGAGTC
The DNA here is from genome assembly GCA_027917425.1 of Gastrophryne carolinensis. NCBI lineage: Eukaryota > Metazoa > Chordata > Amphibia > Anura > Microhylidae > Gastrophryne > Gastrophryne carolinensis. Next base: position 76,782,839 of record CM051238.1, read on the forward strand.
AAGAACTAGCAATCATAGTTTACGTAGGCAAAAAAAACGACTAAAAAGAAAACAGTGCTGTTTTAATCATTATTACACTCTAGCCATCTGAAAACTAAAATTATGGCTAATTCATTTTAATGACTAGAGACAATTTTGGTATCCTACAAAAACATAAGTTGGCCAATTTTGTCAGTTACAGTGCAAATTTGATATACTTATTTCACCACACATTTATTCCTCAGGGACATTTTGTTTTGGTGTAAGTAAAGTACATTTAGAGCACTCTTGAATCAACCAGCGAATACAAACTTTTACTAAAAAAAACAAATTTGGTGGGGGTTTTGATTTGTTGCACTTTTATATAATAAACTGCTTGATGGTTATGATAAATAGCAGAGTGCTAAAGCAACAACTAACTATAAATTAAGATCTGAGCGCTTTCTTCATTAGCGTGACTGTAAATTATTGATATATTCGGTTGAATATGTTCTGCTATAAGAATACAAAAGGTAGTAGTGGGAAAGAGAGAGAGGGTTTTCATTGTCCTTTACCACCATCTCAATTTAATTATTACGTGTATATTTTCTCTGAACAAAAAATCTCCAGTACTCTCATTTATAAAAAAAAAAAGTTAAAAGGTTCTGAGATGTATATAAAATTATAAGAAAGGAAAAAATTATGCCCAGAGTCTGCATTCACTACAATTGTTTCTGCTATTAAAGAACCTTGCACTGAGAAAAAGGGAATGATCTCAAACACAGTCAGTTTCTTATGAAGGGTAGAGGATTTTTGATACATTATCATTTTCATCTACAGTTTAGATCATCAATGTGGTGTTGCTGATGTTGCTGCTTAAAGGAGTGATCCACTGTCTTTTGCAGTCACATGTATTAGAAACTCTATGTTGCTCATTGTCGAATGACCTTTGAGCGTAAAGGAAACAAGACTTGAAGCTCTCACACAATTTTTTTCTGTTACATAGGCAACCCATAAGGTTTTTTAAATACTGGCGCATTATCATTAACATTTGAACATTTGAAAGATGTTGATGGTCTTTTGATTGGAAAGTGGAGACCCCTTGTCTCTATCCACCATATTAGTTCAAATAATTTTTAGAACCTCAAATGGTACATTTCCTGCCAACATCAGCTGAATCCTGATCATGAACTTATCAATACAATCACTGTTCCAGGTATCAAGTCCAGTTCAGCCTTTTTATCTTCCTCCAGGGTGCTAGTAGTATTTATACATGCAAGGAAGTCAGCCATGCCACTTTTGAACACTTTTATTGTATTTTATTCATAACTACCTCCTCTTGCAGAGAGTTCCATAGTCTCACTGCTATTACAGAAAAGAAACTCCTCCTATGTTGGTGGAGAAAGCATCTTTCCTCTAACATTAGTAGAAGCCCTTGGGTTATGGTTACGCTCTGGGGTATAAATAGATTGTGAGATCCTTGTATTGACCTCAAATATATTTAGTTATATGTAATTTCAATAATTTCTACAGTTATAGTCTCACTAGAAAACTCTAGAACGTTGTGATTTATATCCAGTATTCCTACATTGATGTAGAAGAAATAAAATTATTTTTCTAACATTAAAAAACAGGTATTGCTTGGTTCTCTGTCTATACTCTTCATAACATACAGGTTTCCATTATCTAAATTGACATAAAAATATTTTTGGAAACAAGGGATTACATCTTCTAAATCTTCCCCAATACTCTTAGAAAATAATCTAATGAGAATCTTTCACCCTATTATTTAGTCCCATGGGAAAATAGAGATTTTTATGTGTGGAAAGAAACCATAAAATGGATGTGTGCTGTTACTTCAGACCTCAGTATGACAGTGACAATAAACCAGTGCAAATACCAGTGGATCTTCAGTGCTGTGAATTTCTGTCAAACAGCGGTGCTCAGAGGTAAAGCTTAGGAATAGCAACAGCAAAAAAAAAAATCCCTTAATACAAACATTTATTTCTTCAAAATCAGGTTGGTGCATACACAGTATTTCATTAATACTTATTTTAGGAAATTACTGTTATGGAGTATATTGTGTTTAATTTTGAAATGTTCTACATTATAAAGCAACAATGCATTTTGTGTTTGTTTAAGCTTGGTCTTCTAACCAGAGTATCTACTTTTTTCTTTCTTCTGCATACATGGCTTAAGGGGATGTTGTTCATTAGCATATGAACATCCAGTTTTGCAGCATCTGGCTATCATATTCAGTTTTGGATTTAGAACCAGAGAAAAAAAACTGGTAAGATTTCATCAGAGCAGAAAATAGGCAAATGTGAGTAATGTTAATTGTAACATTCAACAGAAAAAAAAGATACTCAACAGAAATTAACTGAACTATGCCTTTAAATTTTAACACAGTAGATACAGTAGTATTTTAATAAAGTCTGGCATGACTCTTCACAGGCTTGCATGAGAGCCATTGCCCTTGGAGTTGGAAAGCATTTTAAAGGGTGGACTGTGTGTTTTTTTTAAAGGGGGTGCTAATGGTTAGGGGGTAGAGGTTTTTTTTCACAGTAAGACAAGTAAAATACTGCTATGAGTATGACATCAATGCATATAATACACATGATATTATGAGTCAGATGAGCACATTAGGAGAGAGGCCTCTGCCCTTGAGAGCTTGGATGGAGAAAAGAAGTTGGGTCAAAAAAGAATAAGTACTACGCACGGTGCCCAGTGTTTCTGAGGGGTGATAAGACTGTAAGATGGATGGGTTAAGTCAGTTGGTATGCTCAACTAAATAGGTGGGTTTAAGGGATGGGTAGTGGCTAATTGTGTGAGGGAGGTAATTCCAGAGAGCAAAGCTTATCAAGTCCTGGACTTGGAGAGTGAGAGGAGGTGATCAAGGTTAAGGACAAGAGGAGACCATGGGCAGCATGGAGACTGCACTTGGGTTGGTATCTTTGGACTAGTGATGAAATGTATGAGGGGGGCTTGGCTGCAGAGAGCCTTGTAGTTTAGGGTTAGGAATTTTAACTGAATTATTTCCAATAGTGGGAGCCAGTGCAGTGACTGAAAGAGAAGAGCAGCAGAGAAAGTAAATGCATAATATATTTGCCTTTTGACATAGTTTGACATTTAAGGGGAAGTCGCCATCCATGGGGCCCAGACCCACAGTAAAATGCAATGCAACCTCTGCTTGAATTCTTGTCTGTCGCCACCACTTCAGTCACTGTTGATTTGGGGAAATATTTTTATGTATTCTAGCTATATAATTCTTGGCAAATTCATAAGCATTATCATTGTCTTTATTTTCTAAATATAAATGCTTATTTTGTTAAAGTTAATATGCCTGTACAGGGTTAACATCAGTATCAGGATCTTCTGTATTTAAAACAAATCTTAACTCCTGGTAACGTAAATTCAGTAATAGCGATTGTATTTGTATGAACAAAACTGGAGAATGTTTTAAACATTGATTTCAACACTGAAGCTTAACACATTTAAAGGGGTAAAGAAGCACAGCACAGCAACTATTGTGTCCTTTACCTACTAGATTTATATAAAGATATCACTCAATTTTGTGACTCAGTTCTCTGTTTTTAGATGAGAGCTGTTTGATATTTTGCAAAATCTGATACAAGAGAGTCCTTTCATACAATACCTCTGATCAGAGACAGAACAGAACCTAAAATATAGAAAGAAAAAAAAAAAATACTTGCCATCTGAATGCTGCATCTGACCCTGTAACTGATGTGTAGGTTGCCAAGACTTGATACATATTACATCCTGTTCTTTTGGTGTAAACAGGATCATGCTTGCAGAGAAAATCCAGAAATGGCTGCATTCCTTCCTGCAGATCTCAAGCATTACGTGATGGTTTCATAGCAAAGAATCTGCAGTTTTCTATTCATTTGGTTAGTGGTGTAACAGTGGCGCTTTGAGGCCATTGCTAGCAATTGCAGTTGCAAGAAAATACATTTTGTAATCTTTTTATGACGAATAATGGATAAGTTAAATTAGAAAGCCAAAAATCAAATTGTCAATGCAAACTCAATTAAAAAACATTTTAGGTACTTAAAATAAAAATGTATAATAAATACCTTTGATTCTCTTAAATGCACACTTTTTTGAATATATCTTCACAAGTATTTCATGTACAGTAGATGTACTGATAACTCTTTAGCTAAAGTAAAAGCCAACGCCATGCATGCATCCCCCTCCACCTGTCAACCCACTTTCTAAATCCCCATTATTTACTTTATACCACTACTAATCTTCCACTGACCAATCCCTGGTAGGTTGTCATTTGATCCACTGTTCCAAATGCTTCATTAGAGAGTGATGAACACTAATAAAGGAGCAGTTACTCACATGTGGAGGCTGATTCACTACTAGCGCCACGTATTGCCAGATGAGCGCCTGTATAGCGGCGCTTAGAGTGACTGCTAGTAGATGTTGTAAGCGGGTATTGGGTACTGTAACCTAGAATTGCGGTCGCTGTAGTAACCGGGCTGGCATTGATGAATGTGATGTGTATTGGGCGCTCTAACAACAGTATAACGCTGCAGCGAATGAGAGGTAGCACCTAGAGATGAGCGAACTTTTGAAAAGTTCGATTCGGCCGATTCGCCGAATTTCACAAAGAAATTCGGGTTCGGCCGAATCGAACTTTTACGAAGTTCCCCATCAAAAATGCCGGCATGGTGGGAGCCGGCCGGCGGGCCGGTAAAGCCGGCCGGCCCGCTCCCACCATGCCGGCATTTAAAAAAAAAAAAAAAAAAAAGCATTTTTGCCGGCATGGTGGGAGCGGAACCGGCCGGCCCGCTCCCACCATGCCGGCATTTGAGAAAAAAGGCAAACACTTACCTGCAGGTCCGGAGCGTGGAGGCCGGCGCCGCTCTCAGCTGTCATCTGAGGGCGCGGCCGGCCCACTCCCACCATGCCGGCAATTTTTTTTTTTAATTTCAGGAAAAATTCGATCGACACGAACCACAAAATATTCGGGTTCGTGCCGAATCGAATATTTCCTGAAATTCGGAGCGAATTCCGGTTCGTCCGAACCGGTTCGCTCATCTCTAGTAGCACCAGCACAGTACGTCCGGCACTTGGTGCTCCATACCATATTTAAGAAAAAACTACACACAGCTTCGGCACTTTAAAGCTGGGCGCTGTAGCATAGGGTCTGTTTATGAACACATATACACCTGTAACAAAGCGAAAACACATGGAATGACATTGTTTTAATGCTGGGACAATAAGACTTTAGTGCCAGACCTGTAATGACAATTCTGCATAAAAATATAAAAAGTCAAAAAAATGTATAAAAGTGTTTGTTTGCAGCCATGAGAGGTCACACAATGATTTGAGCAAAAAAAAATCTTAATTGCCAAACACGCTATTTAAACACAAACAAATGAAAGGCCATTAAAATGTATGGGAGAGCGACACTGAGTGAAAGGTAATATGTGGTGCTCCTGAACCTAGAGTGCCGGCACTATATGCTGAGCCACCTCTAATAATACATGAGGCGTTACATGATGCGCTCAACAGATTCGCTTTCTTAAATGTGGTTTCCCATACAGCGCCCAGCGTTCACCAGATGCTACCTGCCACTACAAGGCACTACCTGGCACTAGCCATTCTTAAACAACCGCCTAAATCTTATGTCTTGGACCCAATGCATAGGCTTAATTTCTGATTTTTTTTAAACTTTTCCATTAAGCTAGAAAGCAACAGAAGAAATACAACACCACTATGGTTGGCCTGAGGTTTTTCAGGCTTGGTTTACTTTCCTGTTTTTACCAAAGTAAATTAACACACAAATTAAACATACATTGGCAGATGCTTAAAGGAAACTGTGCTATCATTAGCTCACTGATGATGTTGATGATGAAATGTGCAGCAGAGAGTGACCGTAACATCACCCATAGGTAACATCACCCATAGGTAAAATAATGCTGACCGAGCAAGGTTTGTAAATAACCCCACCTTTCATCATCTCTGCATGTGATCTTGTGCAACCAATTGGCAGTGATGCCCCTGAAGTGGACCTTTGGATCCAATTTAAACACAAAACCCGCATAGTAGTTTCCCCAGATCCTAGCAATGGCTCCTTTGTTGGACACATGTCCCAAGTTTTATTTTAGCACCCACTCTAGTGGTAAACCCCATATTACTGAGATTGGAGATACTTACCAGCTTACAGTGCAATAAAGTGAAAGAAAATTAAAAAAAAACCCTGCACCTGATGGAGAGCTTTTTTCAGAATATTCAAAATATTTCCCAACCTACCTCTGTGGAACTGCACCTTTGTAAAACCCCATCCATTACAAGTGATGTTTTCTTTGAATTAACCCCCAACTTTCAAAAAGAGCTTTTAGGTTTGTTTGAGCCTGGTGACTCTTACTGCCACCTAAACCTGTGTGCTAGGATCCTACACCACACACAATGAGCCTGGAGCTGCTCCTGCTAATGGCGACACATTTTCAATAGGACAGTTATGTGGTTTAGCTGTAAAGTCTCTTTAACATTAGTGCACCGTTAATTTAAAATGGCAGAGGCTCTCAAAATCTAATACGATGAACATCTGCCCCTCTTATACAGGTTTTCACTGGTTTGAGTCACATAAAATTTGTGATATATGTAGCAATGATCTAACTCATAGCATGTAAATGTCTAATCTAAGATCATTGACACTATTTGCTATTAAAAATATTGTCCAGTTTCCTCTGAATCGGAATCAGGGAGCTGAAAGACAAAGTGATTAAAAAGGAAACCTTACTTGTCTTTTGAATTCTTCTATTTTTCTTCAATTCCTCTTTAGTGGAGAGATTTCTGGAATGAAATTGCATCCTTTAGGTTTGTATCTTTGTATCTGTATCTGCTTCTGTATAAAAAGAAACTGAAAATATATGTCCATTGTCTTTTTTAGCTCTGCAGTGAGTGTGTGTGTGACTACAGCATTTCAGTATTTTACCGTAGTGGTCTAACAGTGACACCCTGAGACCAAACTGAGCTATTGCAAAAAAGAAAAACATTTTCAACCGTTCTTTTTTATGGTTGCTATATACATGAAATTCCAGAACGCCTTAATTTTTCCAGTCTATATTGATATTTAAACAAAAAGAAATAGAAAATGTCCCTCCTTTGTCTTTTTCAGCTCTACAGTGTGCGCGTGTGTGTGACTACAGCATTTTAAAAACTTGATGGACATATGTATTTTTTCTAGAGATGAGCGAATCGGTTCTAACGAACCTGAATTCGCTCCGAATATCAGGGAAAATTCGATTCAGCACGAACCCGAATTTTTAGTGGTTCGTGCTGACCGAATTTTCCCTGGAATAAAAAAAAATGCCGGCATGGTGGGAGCGGGGAGGCCGGCTGTGCTGTCAGCGGGCGGCGGAAGCCGGCTTCCACCGCCCGCTGACAGCGCAGCCGGCCTCCCCGCTCCCACTATACAGCAAACACTTACCGGCATGGTGGGAGCGGGGAGGCCGGCTGCGCTGTCAGCGGGCGGTGGAAGCCGGCTTCCGCCGCCCGCTGACAGCGCAGCCGACCTTCCCGCTCCCACCATGCCGGCATTTTTTTTTCCATTTCAGGGCTTGGTGGGAGCGGGGAGGCCGGCTGCGCTGTCAGCGGGCGGCTGAAGCCGGCTTCCGCCGCCCGCTGACAGCGCAGCCGGCCTCCCCGCTCCCACCAGAGATGAGTGATTCGTAAAAGTTCGATTCGGACGAACCCGAATTTCTTTGAGAAATTCGGCGAATCGCCCGAATCGAATTTTTGAGAAGTTTGCTCATCTCTAATTTTTTCATCTGTATTAACTATGATGGTTGTTCATGAAGGGATAGCGCCAGGTAGTGCCTCATAGCAGCAAGCAGCGTCTGGGGAATGCCGCGGGCTGTATGCAAAACCACATTAAAGGAGCACTATCGCAAAATTGTGTAATGTTAAAAATCCATATAAACACGTTGGTTAATGAGGGGAGGGGTCACTTATACACCCGAACTGAATAAAACTCCCGCCAAGCTTGTGGTTTATTCTCACATGGTAGAAACAAAATCCAGGGATGACAGGCTTAGTCTATGAGGGGTGACAGAGCCTGTCACCCCAGATGTCCTTTTCCTTCCATTTAAATTTAAAAAAAAACACGCCTGGCTTGATATTTGTTGATATTGGATGTATAAGCGACCTGTCATCCCGCCATCCAGCATATTTATATGGATTTTTATCATTGGTCCATTTTTTCGTGATAGTGCTCCTTTAATGAAAACGCCTCAGCGTATAGCGCCGGTGCTCTAGCTTCCAGAGCGCCAGGTATTACTTTTTGCTCACTGTCGCTCTTCCATACATTTCAATGCCAATACATTTGCTTGTGTTTTAACAACGTGTTTCATTGTGTGACCTCTCCTGGCTGCAAACAAACACTTTTAGAAACTTTTTTGACTTTTTATATTTTTATGCAGAATTGTCATTACAGGTCTGGCACTAAAGTGCTAATGTCACAATGTTAAAACAATGTCATTCCATGTGCTTTCCCTTTGTTACTGGTGGATATGTGTTTACAAACAGACTATAATCACACAGCGTCTGGCGCTCTATGCTATAGAGACCAGATTTAGAGCGCCAACGCTGTGTGTGTATCCTTTTTTGATGTGGAGCGCAGAGAGTCGGTTGCACTGAGCTGGCTCTACCTTTCCCTCAATGCAGCGCTGTACTGGTGTTAGAACGCCCAACATACATCACATTCATTAATGCCGGCCAGGTTACTAGAGTGACTGAGGCGCTCTGTTACAGCACCCGATACCCACTTACAGTGTACACTAGCGGTTGCTTTAAGTGCCGCTATACAGATGCTCATCTGCTGATAACTGGCTTTAGTAATAAATCAGCCTCCATGTAACCATAGTGGCAAAACAGCAACACCCTGAGACCAAACTGAGGAATTGTAATATAGAAACACATTTTGCAACAATTCCTTTTCATTATATATATATATATATATATATATATATGTATATGTATATATATATTGTCAGGGTCTGGGGGCGAATGGCAGTAACACGGATGACAGTTCTTCAAAATCAAAGGCAATTTTATTGAAAATAAAATGTTCATCAGCAAAAGTATCTCTTACTTCAGAGATGGTTGCAGCATACAACGCAGTATATCAAGCGGTTACTTCACCAGCTCTATGAAAGTCCAGGGTTTGATAGTCCAGCAAACTGCAAGTCCAGGTTATATCAAGTCCGCTTACATACAAGGCATACAAGCCCACGCTGCTCATCCACAAGCCCAAGTTCAGGGACACAAACAAAGACCTTCGGCTGCATACAGTTCTGTCACTTTGAGCAGTACGGCCTGGGCTCCTTACTCCAGGCTGTTCATCAGCAAACTGAAAGCCTCAGCGGCTCGTTTTATTTAGGCTTCTCCGCAATCAGCCTCATCACCTGTGCATGGCCTGGGATTAGGGACCAAACCTGTAGAGGACTGGGGAATGTGAACTGGGTCCTGAAACACACCGTATTTTTTGCCCTATAAGACGCACTTATTTTCCCCAAAAGTGGGGGGAAAATGTCTGAGCGCCTTATCGGGCGAATGCAAAAAAAAAACAAGCAAAAAATAAAAAAACAACTCACCCGTTCCTGGCACTCCCGCGTTGCCTGTCACACTGCAGGAGCCCAGAGGAGCGGCGGGAGCTCTGTCCCAGCCCCGCCGCTGCGATCGCTGTCTTTTATGGGCTGTCTGCTGCTTCTTCCGCCTGGGGCACATGCGAGTACCCAGGTCAGGGCAGCGGGTGGGCGCGGCCTGCATCAATTCGGTGCAGCCCGCGCCAACCTGCTGCCCTGACTTGGGTGCTCGCATGTGCCCAGGAAGAAGCAGCAGATGGAGGAGCGGCGGGCGCTGTCTCTGGCCCCGCCACTCTCATCGCTGCTGGTAAAAGACAGAGATCGCAGCGGCGGGGCCGGGACAGAGCCCCCGCCGCTGCTTCTTACTGGCCGTCTCCATGAATAGGGTGGGCTCAATGGAGCGGTGTCAGCGGACAGGTGAGTTTTACTTTTTTTTTTTTCTTTTTACTAATGCCGACTGGGGGGAGAGAGAGAAGCCAGACAGCCAATCCTAAGGGGATGAGAGGGATGCCACACAGCCAATACTAATGGGGGGAGGGGGATGCCACACAGCCTATACTAATGGGGGGATGCCACACAGCCAATACTAATGGGGGGAGGGGATGCCACACAGCCTATACTAATGGGGGGGGGATGTCACACAGCCAATACTAATGGGGGAGGGGGATGCCACACAGCCAATACTAATGGGGGGAGGGGATGCCACTCAGCTAATACTAATGGGGGGAGGGGATGCCACACAGCCTATACTAATGGGGGGAGGGGGATTCCACACAGCCTATACTAATGGGGGGAGGGGGATGCCACACAGCCTATACTAATGGGGGGAGGGGGATGCCACACAGCCTATACTAATGGGGGGAGGGGGATGCCACACAGCCTATACTAATGGGGGAGGGGATGCCACACAACCTATACTAATGGGGGGGATGCAACACCACCAATACTAATAGGGGGAGGGGGATGCCACACAGCCAATACTAATGTGGGGAGGGGGATGCCACACAGCCAATACTATTGGGGAGAGGGGGATGCCACACAGCCTATACTAAGAGGGGGGATAAACTGCCTATATGGGGAATAGGAGGGGGGGAGTGCCACACTGCTTATGTTATGGGGTGCACACTGCCTATATGGGAATGGGAGGGGGGATGCCACACTGGGTATATGGGGAATGGGAGGGGGTGAACGCCACACTGCCTATATGGGGAATGGGAGGGGGGAGAATGCCACACTGCCTATATGGGGAATGGGAGGGGGGAATGCCCCACTGCCTATATGGGGAATGGAATGGGGGCATGCTACACTGTCTATGGAATGCGGGCATTCCACACTGCCTATGGTAATGGGATAGGGGGAATGCCACACTGTCTGTAATGGTGCGTTTTTGGTTTAAAATATTATTTTCCTCCCCCAAATCCTAGGTGCGTCTTATGGGCAGGTGCGCCTTATAGTGCGAAAAATACGGTATATATATATATATATATATATATATATATATATATATATATATATATTACATATTCTGCCAGGCAAAGGTTTCAGAACACATTAATTCTTCACGTAGTTATTGATATTTACACAGTTTAATGTCTCAGATGTACAATGAAAGCATAAACATAATATAGAAGTTAGGATAAATTAGAATAATGGATTATCTTTGTTTCAACAATTTTAAGTGGACAATATACCCATGTATACGATTCCAGGGACAGGGTACGTAGCTTGGCCTTGAGGCATCTAGGTTATAGTTCTCCTGACCTTTTCTTGTCTTATTAGGTAGAGTAGATGTAACATAACCTAGAAGTATGTTTTGGATCATTGTCTTAGTGTAATATGAGCCCCTTGTCCCTGGTGTACACTAAATGGTATTTCACGGTGTATCAAAATGAAACCATGATGCATTCTTCCTGCCCCAAGTTTGACAGACATACAGCACGTATAAGGTTAAACTGTCGGTCTGTCCTATTTTGTTAATTGCTTGTTTTTTTCTCTGTCCTGTGGGGTAGAACTGCCCAATTCCTGCCCTAGAGGGTTTCAGCAGTTATATAGAATCATCATTTTTTTTTGCTTCTTCAAAGCATTGTGACACCAATTAGATTTAACTTAACTTGCTGTTTTTTGTTCAAACTTTACATAATGTATATACTCAACAACAACAGTTCACTTTGGGGAATCCAAACACATATGGAGAGGCTCATTTAAAAATTTACAAATTTGTGAGAAAAAAATTAACTTCAGTGGAACTTCTACACTTAACCAGTAATCGAAATTAATTGTTTTTCTGATATATGCCTCTTTTCTGATGCAGTATCATCTAATGTATTGAAATATTCTGTTTCAGCAGCACATGAATACCATGCAAATATATGAAGGGTGCAAATCCTAGGGGTCTGTTCCTGAGTTAAACACCACAATACCAAGGGCAGTAACAGTTTTGTGGGTAGTGGATAATTTTGAGCTCTGAGGTGTTTGGGAGATATAGTTTTGGGTGTACGGCTGCAGAACTCATTGTTAAAGCGGACCTTCACCATCATTTAATGCCCAAACCTTTAAAAAACTATTCCCCAGCATACAAATGAATATATTTTAAGTTTTTAGACATTTACTTTTTATTCTTTTCCCCTCTGTGCTGCAACTCTGTTTAGGACTTTAGGATACAGGCATCGCCATCTTGCCTCAGAAGCCCACATAATGGGGAAAGGAGAGGAGGCAAAAGTACAGGGGGTGGGTTATAGCTGTACTTTGCACAGACAGAGCTGGGGTCATCGAAAGGACAGCAATCCCAGAATGCAGAGCGGCACAGTCAGAAGACACTTCCTGTTGGCCGGCAGCCTGGGACTCCATGGGCCGCCATCTTGGATGTAGGTAGGCTGATTTTTAATGTGGGCAATCTGTATGTTCAAGGTAGGGAATCCATATAAGATATACTTTTATTCAGGGTGCAGGTTCACTTTAAGCTGATATTCAATGTATCACAGCAGAGTTAAACATCTTACAGTTCAAACATCAGCCCCAGCATGGCTGTTAAAATGTAATACACAGCAGGGAGCTGGCTGGCTTTTACAATGTAGGATGATGACACATCCTGCTTTAGACATTGCACAGCAGGTGGGATATAGTCAGCAGCATGACGTAAAAACCTCCCAGCTCGAGGTTCAGTGCATTCACTACTGCTGCCTCTTTAGGTGCAGCAAAAAATGAGCAAGCCAATCTCTCTGCTTCCAAGTGCTTTATTTAGGACCAAAGTCAGCAGTACACATCAATGTCAAAAGAGTATAAACAAGTGGATACATCTGGGCTCTGGGATGTTTTTTTGGGTTTATAGATGCAGAATTATAAGCTTGCAAACATAGCCCTGTGATGGCAAAATTACTCAAAAAATTAAGAAAGCTATATCCTAGTTATTAGCTGTTTACATTTGAATAGCATTGTTGCTGCAATACAATGTTTCACAGCATGCAAAAGTTCTAACATCAGTTCCTGCACTGCTGTTAAAATGTAATAAACCGCAGGAAGCTGGCTGGCTTTTACAATGTAAGATGATGATGATCCTGCTTGATGTATTGTACAGCAGGAGGGAGAGAGCCTCTATAGCTGCAGCATAAGCATGCTCACTCTTCTGTAGCATGCAGTACAAAGCGTTAACAAGCCAATCTCATGGGTTTCCAGGTGCTTTATTCAGGAAAACCTTAGACTCACTTCAATATCAGTCTCAGTACAGCTGCCACTGTATTGTATCACTGACAAAATCTAACTAAACTTACAGGAATTATTTTCACATACATATCTTTGTAATACTCCATGGACCATCAGTGGTGACCTACTCTGATTCCTTCACAGGTTCTCTGGTTCTGTGTCCTGGCTCAGTTGCTTTGTTCCAAATGTTTGTGCACTAAAAGACACAAACAGAACTTTTGACTGTGTTTGTCTATAGCTGTAACTTAGATAACAACCCAACCCCATTTTATTAATGAGGAACTAGAACTAGAAATAACCAGAAACCCTCTTTATTATATCTATATCAGGAGTCTTCACTTTGCATCAGTGTGGCTAAACTAGAGAACAGGGCTGCCTGGATACTAACCTCTTCAGGGTTATGCTTCCCATGTGACCACAAGCAGCCTATCAGTGTTGTCGGTGGCTGTGCACAATACTCTGCAACTGCTGGTCATATAAGCCTAATAGGCTGCTCTATGGCTGCCATTCAAGGATCCTGCAAGAGGTGAGTATCCAGGTTACCCAGTTTTCTAGTTTAGCGATGTCGATGCAAAACAGGGGAGCTAAATCAGGCTGGAGTTCCTCTTTAATAAACAGTACAGAAATCAAGATAGCATTTTGTAGGAATGTTGTACAGATCATAGTGTGCATATCATGCTGTTATGAGAGAGTGAATGATTCAGTTAGCAACAATATGTGGTACCAGCACATAAGTCAGAATTTGCAGGTACTGTGAACTATACAAAAATAAATGTGTTTAAACACAGGAGTAGCACCCCCAAAAAAATTATACTTCTGTAGGGATTACAGTCATGTTGACATATATTATGTCTAATGTCCCGATCCAAGCAAAAAAGACTTGCAGTATTTCTGCCCTAGTCTAGTTGACTAAAACTTACTGGGTTGTATAATAAAGTTTGTAACGCTCTGTCCCCCGCTAACCAGAAAGTATGGCAATGAATGGCTGCCCCCACTCCATGGCCCACTGGCCATTATATTCACTGTAATGGGGGGAAGGGGGTTCCAGGCCTTAGCATGCCCCCCCTCTATTGGAGTGAATATAATATCATTGCATGCATTAGTGCTTATGTGCTTTAGCCACTATGATTCATGGGGGTGGGCAGGCACATGACACGGTTGGTTCACCACTGAATCTTATGACCTTGTACTTTTTTATCAACTGGATTAGACCTTAAGGGAGAAAAGGTGAGTTTTATTGTTTTTTTGCCTGGACTGTCCCTTTAATCTAATTTCATTGGGGGTAAGATTTGCATATTGACAATAAACTAAGCATATCCTGCTATTGCAGTATGGAAGAGTAAAAGATTGATTTAATTGAGTAAATAACAATATAGGGTATTGACTGTATTTGGAAAAGCTTTACAAATATCTGAGTCATAAAGAAGGTGCATATGCATTTCTCTGTAACTTAAAGACTGACTTAAGCAACTGTAAAGTAGTAGTGGGTGGTACATCATGTCAAGGCCTCTCTAGACTAATGTATGTTCTAGCTATGGAATGGTACATCACATAGCCATTGTTTAAAGCTCCCCATACCCTTGTGTACCTTGGGTAATGCTGCAGGTTGGATGGCTCTGGTTTAAACTACATGTCTTTCATTACCTCTGTAGCTAAGCCTGGCTGACAGATTTGATATTGCCAATAGGCTGATCTCAAATCTACTGGCTGATGTGACAAAAGGCTCCATCCCCTGACTTATCTCTAGAATGAGGTGCACTCCCACCCCTGAATGGCTGGGCAATGGAGTGCGCCTCAGCTAATAGGAAGTTGGGAATGAGGGCACTGGCAGTGAAAACACTATGGGAGCTCTGGAAAGTTTTGTAGGTCATTGGTGGGGTTTCGCACACCAGGGTGCAGCCAAGCGGCTGGCCCAGGAATTATTCAGCCTCCAGTGTGGTATGGCATGGGTTTTAATCCACTTTAAGGCTCTACCCAGGGTATTGTTCCAGTTCAGATCAAACAGTTTTCAATATTAAGCTGGAGATAGGGGATGGCCATTTGATGGGCAGTAGTATAGTTATCCAGAGTGATACAAGATTAAAACATTGCTTGTGCATGGTCAAACGTCCCACACCTTTTTTCGATGAGGCAGAAGTCAGATTTTCAACATCATTTATTATCCTGCGCACCACTCCCAAAAAATTAAATAATTCATTGTAAGATAAAATTATTAATTGATTATTGAATATCAATTAGGTATTGATTCCTGTTTATGTTAGTGGAATTAATCTTAAAATTAACTTTTTATCTATTAACGGTCTCCAAATTCAAGGAACGGCCATGGGTGTGACCTGTGCCCCTTTCTATGCAAATTTGTTTTTGAGGTGGTGAAAGTGTAACCTGTGAAATAAGATGTGTTGTTGGTGTCAGCTACCTTTGAAAGATTGGACCAGCAAGAATTGGTGGCAGCTGGCAGCTTTCAGAGGGCCTCACTAAAAGGCCTGGAAGCCACATCCAGCCCCTGGGTCTTGAGTCTGACATATGGGCTCTAGACCAAGGCTTCCTGGTTTCTCAAGTAGATCTTTGCAGCTGCATGGCTGGATCTAAGGCTTGTAAAAAACTTGGGGTCAAAGCAATAGGATTCCTTCAGGGGAAAGTGCCACTGAAGGCAGACCATGAAATCTATACATGCCTTAAAAGGTCTTTATTCCAAAACATGTTTTCAAAATGATGGGAACAGGGGTGGTGACTTGTGAGTCAAGGCCACCTGATTCCAAGTTTTCTTCTTTGCAAGCAGCATAATAGGGCCCCATGTTGATCCGGCTGCCAGACATCCTGAAGAACCAAATGGTAGCGTGCACATTTGTTTATGGGAGTCATGTCTCTATATACCCTCTTTCTCCATATAGAAATTTGTTTTTCTTTTCCCATTTCCTTTTATTTGTTTTTCTCTTTATTTCATTTATAATTTCTTCTTTTAATTAGATTTTATATTTTAGCATTTTGCTTGATCTCTTTCTATTTTTCAAGAGGATGGGAGAACAATTTGATACTTAGGGGGTTATTTAAAAAGGGATAGCGCCAGGTAGTGCTACGCAGCAGCAGGCAGCGTCTGGTGAACGCCGGCTGCTGTACGCAAAACCACATTTAAGAGAGAGAATCTGGTGAGCACCTCTAACAGCGCCAGGTAGTGTCACATGTATTGATCCCGGTGGCTTAGTGCTCTAGGTTCAGAAGCATCATATAGTACCTGTCGTTCTGTAGTGCTCTCCCATACATGTCAATGGGGCTTCATTAGTTTTGTATAAATAGCATTAATAATTTAATTTTTTTTTTTTTTTGCTCAAATTATTGTGGGACCTCTCCTGGCTGCAAACAAACACTTTTATACATTTTTTTGACTTTTAATATTTTTATGCAGAATTGTATTTACAGGTCCGGTGCTAAAGTGTTATTGTCCCAGTGTTAAAACAATGTCATTCCATTTGTTTTTGCTTTGTTAGTGGTGGTGGATATGTGTTCAAAAACAGACTTTGATCACACTGTGTCTGGTGCTCTATGCTAAAGCCCACAACTTTAGAACACCAGAAGCTGTGTGTGTCTAGTGCTTTATTAAATATGGTGTGGAGCAACAAGTGCCGGACGCACTGAGCTGGTGCTACCTCTTGCTCACTGCAGTGCTATACTGTTGTTACAGTGCCCAGCACACATCACATTCATCAAGGCCAGCCAGGTTACTACTATTGCCAGATGATCGCCTGTATAGCGGTGCTTAGAGCGACCGCTAGTAGACGCTGTAAGTGGGTATCGGGCCCTGTACAGATGCTCATCTGGCAATACCTGGTGTTAGTAGTGACTCAGCCTCTTAGTTTAACTGTTATATGTTACCTTAATCTAAATTTGAAGAATGGATAAAAAAAGAATATTATTTATAAATAAATAAAATGTAATTTTTACATTGACTATTGAATATTTAATGCATTGTGATTTTACGTGCGGTACCTGTCCTCTCTGCACCTTGTTTGAACTTCAATATTTTTATTGTAAAGCTAGGATACAAAGTATAATAATATAGTTATACAATCAATTTCAATTAAAAAAAAAAAAAAATATATATATATATATATATATACATATCACTGCAGTTATAAGTATTATGTATAACAAAAGCTTGAGGTAAGTCATTTGGTTAGAAACAATATTAAATTAGTTGAGATAAAAGAGCAAAGTCATAACGTTACTTAAAGCGGACCAAAACCCACATTTTTAAGTAACCTTCCCCTGAATTCCTCCCCCCCATGAGTATTACATTTTTGCCAATTTTCACTGCTACTGCTTCACCCTAATCCCAGATAATGGCACCTGTTTTAGCTGTAAAGCTCTGTCTACTCCATTCATTGCCCCTTTTTGTGTGTGGAAATGATGTCATTGTCACACTTATGCAATGACTGATTACTACCATCTTACAGAAATAGACAGAGAAAAAGAAAGTGTTCCAGGACGATTCAAAAAGCGAAAATATCAATTTCTAGTTCTTCACCCTAAGAAGGAAGTATCGGCAGGGGCTGTGGCCAAATGTATTTCACAGGTTCGGTGGGTTTTGGTCTGCTTTAAGAAGGATAAGATAAGGTAATGAGTAGATTGAAGGGAGTGAGAAAGGAAGTGAATGCTGTGACAAACTGATAATGCATTATAAGGTTATAACTTTTTTCATATCCATGTGATTTGGAAAGAAGTATTGAATCCAAGGATTACATTCTGGGGGTTTTACTGGCATCAATGCATATTCATGAAAAGAGTTGAGAGTAAACCGGAATAGTTTCAATATTAGAAAAAATAGCGGGGGTCCCACAAACCCCTCAATCGTATCCAAAAAAGGGCAATATAACCTACCCTATCCCTAGTATTCCCCAGTCAAAATTACTGTGTCAAATATATAATAATAATAATATAATGATTTGCGTAGACATATACCCAAAAAGTGGTCATGTGCTAAAGTGCTCTAAAGATAATGGGGACAAACTGGGTAGGAATAGGACCAAGTATATACAACCATATTAAGATCTCACATGTCCATAATGCTGATGGCTAACAGAGCAGACTAATCCCCCAACTCCATGCCCATATTTCTGTTTTAGTTTCAATATGAAAGTGGACCAACACCCTGCCACCTTTTTTTTTTAATGTATACTTTAAAAATATGGAAATTAAACAGAAAGACCCGAATAATAAAGTTAAGAAAAAAAAACTTACCTTTTATGTTCCCTCAGCGCGTCGCTATATTTTTAATATTCTGCCGCCATCTTCATTTTCCTCAGGAAAAACAATTTAAGTTCAGCAAGTCCGCACACCAGGGCAATCAATAGAGGTTTCAGATATATGGGTGCAAAATATATTTCAACATAAAGATCCTTTCCCCAGTAGGATCAAACAAAGAATCTCTAAAAATTATTTGAAAAGAATGCACACCGTACTGCAACGGGTTGTGATTTGCAAAAAAGTGTATTAAATGAGTAAATACAGCATATCACAGTGGTTCTATTTACAAAAATATACAATAATCGCCAGAAATGAAGATAAGAGATCAGCCACGGTTAGCATACAACATATATAGAACAGTACACAAAAGTCGCCACATGGTGGCGTAAGTACTCGGTTTCTCGCTTATACAAGATTAACATGGAGACAAATGTATTAAATTCCTCATAGAGAGGACAGGTCATACATGGAGGGCGTCACTAGATGGCGCCAGGCACCAAGACAGCAGGAGTATATATATGGCTATATGAGAGCGTGGCAAAAACAGAGCACAAAGCTTAACAACAAACAAGGTTATAAATGCACAGCCCGACCAGGCATCAAAGCAAGGTTGCAATAGGGAATATACGTTACAGCATAGGTGGATAGTAGATAGCACCCGACGTTTCAGACCGTGAAGGTCTTTCCTCAGGGGGATGAAAAGCGGCGATGAGGCATAGCAGTGGGAGCGGGCTTTAAACAATGGACCTTTGGCGGGCTTTCCCGGCCGGCCGGTGACGTCACAGGGGGCGCTCAGCCGAGCGCCAACCGATAGCGTCACCAGAGGATGCGTGGTGGGTCCCGGGCTGCCAGCCCCAATATGGCGCCTGCGCATGCGTCATAGGTTTTTGGGGGAGGCAGCCGCGCGGGGCCGTGCACGCCTCCTCTTGTGGAGAGACAATGTGATTGGATATACATGGGAGCATTACTATTGGACACTCGCGTGTTATACATTAACTGAATTCTTTAATTGTAACACTAAGGGCGTGGTCTACATGATTAAATGCCCCTGTGGATTGGAATATGTAGGACAGACATCGCGTGAAGTCAAGACAAGGATAGGTGAACATAGGTCCGATATAAGGAGGGGCAATCTTGATTCCTCCCTCACTAAACATTTTTTTGAGTCCGGGCACCAAATTACACAGCTTAGGTTCTCAGTTGTGGAAAAGGTACAACGCTCCCGAAGGGGGGGCGACTTGACCCGTAAACTGCTCCAACGCGAAACGTATTGGATCTATAAGCTTAATACACTACAACCGACAGGACTGAATGAGGACTGTGACTACCAATGTTATTTCTAGAATCCGGTTACATTATACTAAAATTTTGGTCCCTGTAGATTTTATGCCCCATAAATTATATTTTGGTTGACTGTGTATAGGAACCTCATTTACTGTTCTTCCAGTTAGGAGATCATCATTTGTATATACATACATATATTTTATTCACTTTTATTTCACTTTTTCACTTCACTTTGTATATAGAATATAATCTTTGCGCTTTAGTTCCTCTTTATGCGATGATATTCGGCAGTGGCAGCATTATACTTACATCTGTTCTTGCTCCCTAGATTTAGGACTAATGTGACCTTGGCGGCTTTCTCCCTTTATGGACCTTGGGCGGCATTGAGAACCCCGAGAGGAAAATTTCCCCTGATTCACACCTTGGGCATAAGGATCCTTAATAGGACGTTCTGTGGAGCTAGAATGGACTCTACACCCTGATTGATTCTCCCTGCGAGCACCACGACTATTCAGCATGTGAAACATTCTGGTGGAAACCCCTCCTTACGCCTATTGCGCGGCTGCTACGCTGTTTGCGTAAGCTCCCCGCTATTGTAAATATTGAATCTGTCTCTCTTCATCAGCTGCTGGACGGCTGCTACGCTGTCTGCGTGAGCTCCCGCCGTATATAAGACTGAGTCTATTTGTTTTCACCTGTTGCTGCGTGTATAACACGCGAGTGTCCAATAGTAATGCTCCCATGTATATCCAATCACATTGTCTCTCCACAAGAGGAGGCGTGCACGGCCCCGCGCGGCTGCCTCCCCCAAAAACCTATGACGCATGCGCAGGCGCCATATTGGGGCTGGCAGCCCGGGACCCACCACGCATCCTCTGGTGACGCTATCGGTTGGCGCTCGGCTGAGCGCCCCCTGTGACGTCACCGGCCGGCCGGGAAAGCCCGCCAAAGGTCCATTGTTTAAAGCCCGCTCCCACTGCTATGCCTCATCGCCGCTTTTCATCCCCCTGAGGAAAGACCTTCACGGTCTGAAACGTCGGGTACTATCTACTATCCACCTATGCTGTAACGTATATTCCCTATTGCAACCTTGCTTTGATGCCTGGTCGGGCTGTGCATTTATAACCTTGTTTGTTGTTAAGCTTTGTGCTCTGTTTTTGCCACGCTCTCATACAGCCATATATATACTCCTGCTGTCTTGGTGCCTGGCGCCATCTAGTGACGCCCTCCATGTATGACCTGTCCTCTCTATGAGGAATTTAATACATTTGTCTCCATGTTAATCTTGTATAAGCGAGAAACCGAGTACTTACGCCACCATGTGGCGACTTTTGTGTACTGTTCTATATATGTTGTATGCTAACCGTGGCTGATCTCTTATCTTCATTTCTGGCGATTATTGTATATTTTTGTAAATAGAACCACTGTGATATGCTGTATTTACTCATTTAATACACTTTTTTGCAAATCACAACCCGTTGCAGTACGGTGTGCATTCTTTTCAAATAATTTTTAGAGATCTTCATTTTCCTCCTAACAGGAAGAGATCCTTTGACCTCTTCCTGTTAAAATCACGCGCATGCGTGGTAGATAGGTGAGCGGCGCTTCACCTGACACTACTGCGCATGCGCGAGTCTCCCCCTGCCAGGGACGGCGAGCTCCAGAAAGGAGACGGCTCGCAGGGGATGCCGGGAGACGTAGTGCGCGGCGGTGAAGCGGCTACCGGCTGCTGTCAACACTGAGGCTGAAACAGAGCCCTTTGTCTGCTCCCCTCTAGCTGTGCATGTCAACATTGGCCATTCAGACAGGGCTGATGTGGAAGAGCATGCATCGGCTGGAAGGATGCCAGAATGGCTCATTCCCCAAGCAGTACTACACCTGTCACACATATAATTCTTAGGCTCAAACATTTATAGGTCTACCCTACACAAAAAAGTGATACCAAATCTATTCCACGGGATAAAATACATGTTATTAAAATCACACTGTTTTGTGATATAGAAGACAGCTCTCTCTTGTTCACTGGGACTGTATTATACTCATGACAATAGATCACTGCCATGGATGAAAAGTGATGACCTTCATGGGTGACCACTAAGCTGTCCTGAGACCAGGGCCGTATTTAGGATTCCTGCTGCCCTGGGCACCTTTTGGCCATGTGACCCCCATGTTAAGTACCATGTAGCTGCTGGATAATATTTATTAGAGCGGACACTAAGAGACAGGGAGGATGTGTATGACAGCAAGACACAGAGAAAGGGAGGAAGAATGAGCATGACAGGTAGAAACTGACATGGAGGATGAGAAGGACAGCCAGACAGAGGCAGGGCCAACAGAAGATGGCAGACAGGGAGGATGGGCATGCCAACCAGACACAGATACATGGAGGATGAGCATTTCAACCAGACACAGATAAATGGAGGATGAACATACCAACCAGACACAGATACATAGAGGATGAGCATGCCAACCAGACACAGATACATGAAGCATGAGCATACCAACCAGGTAGAATCCCCCCATAACATTTTCAGCAGGCAGAATCCCCCCATAACATGTACAGCAGGTAGAATCCCCCCATAACATGTCCAGCAGGCAGAATCCCCCCATAACATGTCCAGCAGGCAGAATCCCCCCATAACATGTCCAGCAGGTAGAATCCCCCCATAACATGTCCAGCAGGCAGAATCCCCCCATAACATGTTCAGCAGGCAGAATCCCCCCATAACATGTTCAGCAGGCAGAATCCCCCCATAACATGCTCAGCAGGCAGAATCCCCCCATAACATGTCCAGCAGGTAGAATCCCCCCATAACATGTCCAGCAGGCAGAATCCCCCCATAACATGTCCAGCAGGTAGAATCCCCCCATAACATGTCCAGCAGGCAGAATCCCCCCATAACATGTCCAGCAGGTAGAATCCCCCCATAACATGCTCAGCAGGCAGAATCCCCCCATAACATGTCCAGCAGGTAGAATCCCCCCATAACATTTTCAGCAGGCACAATCCCCCCATAACATGTTCAGCAGGCAGAATCCCCCCATAACATTTTCAGCAGGCAGAATCCCCCCATAACATGTTCAGCAGGCAGAATCCCCCCATAACATGTCCAGCAGGCAGAATCCCCCCATAACATGTCCAGCAGGTAGAATCCCCCCATAACATGTCCAGCAGGTAGAATCCCCCCATAACATTTTCAGCAGGCAGAATCCCCCCATAACATGTTCAGCAGGCAGAATCCCCCCATAACATGCTCAGCAGGCAGAATCCCCCCATAACATGTTCAGCAGGCAGAATCCCCCATAACATGTCCAGCAGGTAGAATCCCCCCATAACATTTTCAGCAGGCAGAATCCCCCCATAACATGTCCAGCAGGTAGAATCCCCCCATAACATGTTCAGCAGGCAGAATCCCCCATAACATGTTCAGCAGGCAGAATCCCCCCATAACATGTCCAGCAGGTAGAATCCCCCCATAACATGCTCAGCAGGCAGAATCCCCCCATAACATGTCCAGCAGGTAGAATCCCCCCATAACATGCTCAGCAGGCAGAATCCCCCCATAACATGTCCAGCAGGTAGAATCCCCCCATAACATGTCCAGCAGGCAGAATCCCCCCATAACATGTCCAGCAGGTAGAATCCCCCCATAACATGTTCAGGAGGCAGAATCCCCCATAACATGTTCAGCAGGCAGAATCCCCCCATAACATGTTCAGCAGGTAGAATCCCCCCATAACATTCTCAGTGGCAGAGTCCCCCCATAAGATTCTCAGTGGCCGAATCCACCCATAAGATTCACAGCGGCCGAGTCCCCCCATAAGATTCACAGTGGCCGAGTCCCCCCATAAGATTCACAGTGGCCGAGTCCCCCCCATTCTCAGTGGCGCAGTACATTACAGTGAATTAAACAGTAAACAAACACATTTGACCAAGACATTTATGAAACAAAAGTAAACTTACCTGTCCTACGCATCCAGCACGAGATGAAACGAGAGGAGAGCAGACGCTGAAAAGTATAATGGAAGGAGGAGGGAGGGGGAGTGAGAGGAGGGGAGGCGGAGGCTCAGGTGCCTGCAGCCAATCATGGCTGAGCACAGCTCAACCAATCAAATAACCAGACTGACTGCAAGTATAGCTGGGAGGGAGACGTGCACGCGCCCGAGGCCAGAGAGAGGACACGCCACCTGATGACAATGCGAGACAACAGAAGACCTAGAGAAGACGGACAAAATATGCTAATGAGCGGACAAGCGTGATTGACAGCGGACAAGACCTGGAGGGTGGGACTTCCTGTTGAGAATTATTAATATTTCAGGCGCTGCGAGGGACAGATGGCTCCAACAGTCATCAAAAGGTAAGTGTCCTTTTATTTTATATATAATAAAGCTAAGTTGTTTTGGAGGGTGTTGGTCCAAGTTAAGATTTAGGTTCATATTTTCATACTTGGTGGGAATATCCTGTACCAAAAAAGTTCTGGACCAAAAATGTTGACAGTTTATAGAAGAAAGACAAGAAATGCTTGGTATGGATTGAAGAACAAATGTAACCATAGTTGGCTGTAAGGACATTGCCAGGTTCTACTTGTATGCATACAAGCAATGCAACAGTTTAAATATGCCTATAGAAGAAATGGTATTACCGTGTAGACAAGTGAAACATTATTGTTTGTGCACAGCCAGGTTAAAGAATGGTACTTTCCTTGTACAGGCATGTTTAAATTGTCAGGAGGTCTTGTGGGCTGTGGCAGGGGACACAATGTATTATTATTAATTTTTTAATACTAGACTTTCATTTTAGGCTGTTGGCAAGACACACATGGAGCCACTGTACCTAGAAGTTCAACTGGTTTTCTTCATAACTACATAAGGATTTAGGATCAACTGATTCTGTAATTTAAAGTCACAGAAAAGAAATTGAGTGTAGAAAGTATTTACCAGTTCTGAATCCCAGGTGAATATTTAGTTCATAATACTATGGATAAGAGTTTATGGTTTTATCTATACAAACATTGCCCGGGGGACAAATGTGGCTCTCGGAACAATCTGACGTGGCCCCTGACCCGATGTGAGGAAAGTGGGAGGATGGGCAATTGCACAGAGAATGATATAGGAGGGCGCAATGGCAAATAGAGGTGACAGCAGTGACTTGGAGGAACATGGTGACATCCTTCCCTGGGTGAAATATTCAGCAGAATAATTTGGTAAAATAGTTTTTCTTTAATAATTGTATGGTTAGCATTGGTGGGAGCTTAGATTGCTTGAGTACGGTGAACATGGTTAAGATGTGGGACTAAGGGGGGAGGGCAATTATTACAGGGCCCATACTGGATATTCATAGGGGCAATGCAATTGTCGGTAGCATGTGGGGATGTTACATCATACCTCCCAACTTTTCAGGGTGGGAAAGAGGGATAATTGTTAAATAAGGCCACACCCCCTTATTGGAGGATGGATAAGAGTTAGGATATAACAGTTACAGCAATAGAAACCCCTTCAATAGACAAATGAATTATTTATTGATGCAGATTTGCATATTACACCTCAAAGAGAGACAAATTAAAACAACGAGGGACAGGGAGACATGGGCCCAAAAGAGGGACAGTCCCTCCAAATCAAGGACAGTTGATTGAGTCCAAATCAAGTAGGTATGGTTACATACGAATGTAGGGGTGTGGTGGAAGAACATACAAGTGGAGTTTGTGGAGACAGTGGGTATACTGATGCATGTAGAATATCTTCATTAAGCTATTCCAAATAATACAATTCTGAACCTGTTCATTATGGCCCAATACAAGGTTCCAAATCCTTTAAGTGGGCCGTGCTCCTCAAAAAGTTGAGCATCCCTAACTTAAACCCTTGGCTAACAAGAAACTGAATATTTGATTTACAGATACTCAAGTGCATGATTTAACATTCAGAAACATTGAAATACAGTTTTAATTGTGTTGCCCATGTATTGTGCACTGAAAGAGATAAGCTCCGACTGCCTCTCAACACTTTTCCAGAAAATTCCTAGGTTAAACAACGTTAAAGTAATATCAAGTAGTTTGTTGTGCTGATGATTTTGATGACAAATAAATGAGACAATAACAAAATATAATTTTTTGGTGTGTTTAACCCTTTAAGTGGCAAGCACGTAACACCTACGTGCTGGCTTGTCAAGGACCTAAGTGCCAAGCACGTAGGTGTTACGTGCTTGACTCCCCCCCCCCTGCTAGTTAAAAAAAAAATACTCACCTGACCCCTCGTTGGATCCGGCCGGGTCTCCTCTTCAATTTGGTGCCATCCGATCCCCCGTGGGGACTCGGATGGCTCCAGGAGAACCGCCGGAATAGGCCCCCCCGCTAACTGTAAAAAAAGAAATAGAAAGTTAAAAATGACATTTACTTACCTGCGGTCATGCTGCCTCCTGCCTGGTCTCCTCTTCACTAGGGGGGCCTCCGATCGCCCCCCCCCCCCCAGGCTGCTTAATCTTCAGGAGAGGGCTCAAAATGCCCTCTCCCCCTGCCTTCCGATGGACACCGCCATCTTGATGACTAGCCCCGCCCCCAGTGTAGTCCCGGCTCTCCTCGGCTGAGCTGTCAGATGCCATGGTGATCACTGGGCAGAGCAGTGGAGGGGCAGGGGATCAGAGCATCCCCTCCTCTGGCCACGATTACCAGGGAATCTGACAGCCTAACCATAACCCTTAAAATTCCCCCCCAAAAATGGGGTCCCCCCCTTTTTTTTTAAATTAACCCCTTATGCTCTGTCACCCAGCAGCTAGAAAAGGCTTCCAGCAGCAGCAGGAGAGCAGAAGCCAGAGTGATTAGCGTGGGACACAGTGCTCCAGGATGGATAGGAGGTAAGTATATATAAAAAAAAACAAATAAAATACTCTATGTGTCTGTGTGTTTATTTTTACTTTTAACCCCCTGTGAACTGGTAAGGGGTCCATCAGACCCCCTATACCAGTTCACATGGCTGGGGGCTGGCAAGTCACCTGCGGCTAGCGGGTGACTTGCCATTACCCCCCGGCACTCCCAATTACCTACCTCCCCAAAGCCCAGGGGGGGCAGAAGAGCCTGGCCCATGGAGCTTGTAGCCGGCAGGGCGGGGGGCCACCAAAACTGGCTCCTTTGTCCTGTTCCTACAAGCCCCATAGCTGGTCCCAGGCTGGTTATGATGGGTAAGGGGGGGGGCCCACATAATTTTTTTGGGTATTTTTAAGGGTTTTTATCCCTTAAAATTCCAAAAAAATGCCCCCCCCCCCAGGAGGGGGGACCCTATGTCATTTTTTTTTTATTATGTTTATAATGTGGATAGTAGTATTTTATTTTTTAAAGTTATGAAGTGCTCTTTTCAGTTTGGGGGGTCTCCTGGGCAAGAATGGGGGGGCTACCGATACATATGTGGTACTGTTGTAATCAGAAGAAATGGGGCTTTCACATGCAATATGGTTTTCATTAATAAAACAAATGTTTTATTTAAAATAAAGGGGACAATTGTCTAAAAAATATTATTTTATTTTTTTTTTTTGTTTTTTTACTCAAAAATATTTAAAAAACAGTAGAAAAAATAACAAACAAGACATTTCATGTTAAAGCCTAAACTCTGCTGCTAAATTTATATATATATTTTGCTGAAAATTCCAGCAAAAATCACGGTTAAACATGGCGCAAAATGGGGGAAAATGACATGTCAACAGAGGGTGACAAAACTTCAAGTAGGCTGGCAATTTAAAGGGTTAATAGTACCTATGCATGTTGGGTATTGTTCTGCTCGGCGGACCTTGCGCTTTCATATTTAGCTTGTTTTTTCTTGTTTGCATATTTATATTTTAGGGAAACATGATATCTATTCAGTTTTTTTATTCATTTTTTTAGGGAAACCCTGTGCAACCTAAGAATTCTTCGAGGGATTACTTCCAGAAAGGTAAGCCTACTACAACAAGCTGGGTACTCTTAGAAAGCTTAAAATGTGTACTTTCAGGGAATATATGGTTTATTGGGGATATTCCAAATTTAAAGGGTTGTTTTGGTTGAAAAATTGCAAGGTGCGCACTTTGTCTGCAGAGCTGAAATTTTCAAGTAAAATTACTGTTATGCACACGCTTTACTTTGTGGTGTTTGCCAACTCTTCCCTTGACAGTACCTATGCATGTTGGGTATCGTTCTGTTCGGAGCAGGTTTTGAGCTTTTTGAGATTTTACTTGTTTTTTCTTGTTTGCATATAGTTTTTTTTTAGGAAAATGTGGCTTGATTCTTTTTATTCTTTTTTAGGGAAACTTTGTGCAACCAAAGAATACATTGAGGGATTACTTCCAGAAAACTAGGCCCACATAAACAAGCCTGGTACACCTAGAAAGCTTGAGGTGTGTACTTCCAGAGAATATATCGTTTGTGGGGGGTATTTCAAGTGTAAAGGGTTTTTTTTTTCTGGAAAAACTGCAAGGTGCGCATAGCGCATAGCGCAGTTGTATTTTATCTGAAAAACTCCTAAAGCTCTGTTTCAGTTTGGGGGAGTCTCCTGGGTTGGAAAGGGTGTCTACCAATACATATGTGGTACCGCTGTGACCGGGAGAAATTGGGGTTTCGCACGCAATAAAATTTTATTGAAAAACTTAAATTTTTTTATTACAAAAAAAACTACAAATTGCATTTTTTATTTTTTTTTGCACATATTTCACCAAAAAGTATTGAGAATACACTAAAAAAAAGGCCAAACAAGACATTTCATGTTGAAGCCCAGACTCTGTTGAAAAAGAAAAAAAACACTATATAATTTTCCTGGGAAATCCCTGGAAATCCTTTCAAAAATCACAGTTGAACATGTGTAGCGCAAAATAGTGAAACATGGTCTGGCAACAGAGGGTGACAAAAGCTGCAGTTAGGCTGGCAGTGAAAGGGTTAAATTAAAACGTGCACTAAGATGTAATCTGAAAGCTCACCATGACCTCGACCATTTTTGATGTATAGTGCAGAATGTTTACAATGTGGTATTATAATTTAAAATTCTCCTATAAAATGTGCATGAAAATATGGAAAGCCTCTCCCAACTAAAATTGCAAGGCTTTCCATCCACAGGGTCACTGTTACTGTTACAAAAAAAAGGTAATTACCATATTTTTGCTTCCTTAGGCGGGGGATATCAGATATCATTTACACTTGCTCCCTGCCTGCCAATCTGTGCTCTACACACACACACACACACACACACACACACAGAAAATGCCAATCGTTACAGTGCTCCTGCACCCCTGATTACGCTGTAAAAACCCTAGTTCTGATGGGGGGCCATGACCTATGCATGACCGGCTTCAATCTATTAACAGTGGCCGTAAATA
The DNA here is from genome assembly GCA_027917425.1 of Gastrophryne carolinensis. NCBI lineage: Eukaryota > Metazoa > Chordata > Amphibia > Anura > Microhylidae > Gastrophryne > Gastrophryne carolinensis. Next base: position 76,811,969 of record CM051238.1, read on the forward strand.
GAGCACTCCCACTCGTAGGAAGCATAAGTGCATAACACAATTAGTGCTATGGGAGAGCTGTGAGCTATAGCTTATTCTTTGTTTGCATATGTGTGTGTGTGTGTGTGTGTGTGTGTGTGTGTGTGTGTGTGTATGTGCATGTGTACGAGGGTTGCTGTAATGTATGGCTTTTTCTATGTTTGTGTTTGTGTGTAAATGTGTGTGTGGAATGCGCCTTAAGGTATGGTGTTTTCTATGTTTGTGTATGTGTGTGTCTATGAATGTGTGGGGAGGGTTGGGCATTGGAGGGCTGGCCGGCAGAGAAAGTATAAGCTGAATAGCTTCCTGTCTGCTGGTCCTCCATTGCACTCCCTCCTCACACACTCTAATGGGGGATGCCACACACTGCCTGTAAAGGGGGGAATGCCGCACACTACCTGTAAAAGCAATAAGGCCCTGCCTAGAATGCTGCATTGCCTATAATTTGAGATACTGCACCCTGCCTGTAACAGGGAATGCCACACACTCCCTGTAATAGGGAAGCTACACTGCCTGTAATGGGTTCATTGGGGTGGATTCTGCACCAATTCTTATTTTCCTCCTCTAAAACCTGGGTACACTTATGGTGCAACAATATGGTAATTATTTTTTAAACATTGCACATCAATTTAAAATGAAATGAATGATACTGATAGCTGTTGATAAAGGATGGTACTTTTAGTTATATACCTTGTTTACACTATAGTGAGTAAAATTAACATGGCCCAGGAGAGTCTACATTGTGTTTGGCCAATATCTGGCCTGGCTTCTTAAAGTGCAACTCCAGCCCCTCTGTCCAGCCCCCTCCTATTAGCAATACTGCACATGTAAAAAAAAGAGAAAAATACACTCATCTTCTCCCCAAATCCAGCCAGCGAAAATGCCAGATATGGCACCGATCGCCTGCCACCATGTCCCTGAAGTCCTGGCTGGTGCTCCCGGCCGCTCATTCACGTGTTCCTGGAATTTAGGAATGTGGTAGTGGGAAATCGGTGCCACATCTGCATCACCGCCTACTTTGCTGCCTGGGGTGAAGGTGAGTGTCTTTTTTCATTTTTTAAATGTGCAGTATCGCTAATAGGAGGGGGCAGGGTAGGGGGTATGCTATTTTTAGTGGCCCTTTAAAAGGTCCTTTGATGTTAGCCTGGTTCCTGAAGGTCTGACCTGATTGATTTTTATCACTAATATTCTAAATTATTTTACAAGTACTCAATCTGAACATGAATAGTTAATAGAGAGGGGTCTTCTAGGCAAGATACAGTCGCACACACAAACAGACATGCAGATAAACAAAAAAAGATCTGCTCTAGGAGCCACTGGCAAATCTTGCAGGAATGAGAGGCATGTGTTTGCATTTCTATGGAAAGGTCTGTCATCTATGCAAAATCTATCATCTCATCATCATCTTTCATCACTTTGGGTCTATAATATTCAAATATAATCCTCTGGCTCTTTAAGATTTCATGAGTTGCTGCATATTGCTTTTGGAAAAACCTATACAACGGTAGAATACCAAGATAAACACCATTTTCCCAACAATGTAGAATTCATGTCTCCAGATTTGCAAATTCTGTGTCTGATTAAATTATACAAGGAAGAACATATACATAAATATATACATGTTAGAGTTAACATAAAATGATTCTATAATTACACCAAGGCAATATATACACTGGAACTATAGGGCAGATTCAAAGCCTCTTTCACATGCACTTTCACATGAAAACGCATGTGTATGTGTATTTTTTCCATTGGGTTTGGGCCATTTGTGAGTTTCTCGTTGGCTTTTTCCATCGTATTGGTGTTTTCGTTGTGTGTGAAAGTCTTTTCCGTTGTGTGTAATTGCGTTGTATTTTTTTCACATTCATGTAAAACTCGTGATGGTGAGACTTCCACGTGATTCAGAGCCCAGATTTAGCATGTGAGAGAAGGCTTTACAACAGGAAATTTTCGACGACACTTCCGGGTACTATTTGTTGGTGAGATTGTGCTTTCGTGGTGTGTGAGAAAACAGAATTGAGTTCCTAAGGCACTGAGAGGCTGTCACCTTCTTTTAAACACCCCCCAAAATAAACATTTTTTTTTAATAAAATGTAACCTATTTTTTGATAAGGTATATATTTTTTTACTTTTATATTTTATAAAATTACATTTTCAAAAACATTAACCACCTCCCCCCAAAAAATATTAGAAATATTAAAAATAAAAATACATTAAGAATAATAATTTCATAGTTTATATATTTTTATGTTTTTATAAAAACCTTAAGGTCTGCTTAAATGTTCAAATTACCCCCATTTGTTTATTTAAAATGTTGGCCACACTGCTTAGGTGACTTGCCTGGAAGTAGAAATGTTTTTTGTCTGGGGAGCAAGGGGAAACTTGGGCCTGGTGCAACAGGTCAGGGAGTTAGATTTTTTTTTTTTATATTTTCTTTTAACCTAGGTGCAAGATAAAATACCTAACCCTGTGTTACAAAAGTGTTTGTTTGCAGCCAGGAGGGGTCACACAATGATTTGAGCGAACAAAATTTTCATTTTAATTGCCCAACACACTATTCAAACACCAACAAATGAAACCCCATTGAAATGTATGGCAGAGCAACACTGAGCGAAAGGTAATATGTGGCTCCTGAACCTGCTGAGCTGCCTGTAGTAATACATGTGACGCTACATGGAGCTGTTAACCCTTTAAAGTGGACCAATACCCACCAGTGATCGGCCCGGGAATCTATAAGATTCCCGGGCCGATCACCTCCCTCCCACCTCCCTCGGATGTCCCGCAGGGTGAAACCCCCCCAAACACCCCAAACTCCTTACCTTATCTTTGGCGGCGGTCGGCCGCCGCCTCCCTCGCGCCCCTCTAGACGTGCGCGCGCCCGCGCCGGCCGTCTGTGAATGGCCGGCGCGGGCACGCGTGCGTCAAGAGGGACGCGCGGGAGGCGGCGGCGGAAGAGCCGCTTGTCCGCGGCTTGTCCGTCGGCGCGGGGAGAGGTGAGTTCGGGGGGTTCGGGGGGGTTTCACACAGCGGGGCACCCCGATCGGGGGTGCCCCACCGAAGTGGACCAAGACCCAGGATAGTCAAAATCCTGGGTGTTGGTCCACTTTAAATGCCAGCCTACCTGGAGTTTTTGTCACACTCTGTTGCCAGACCATTTTGCACTATTTTGCACTCCCCATGTTCAAATGTGATTTTTGAAGGGATTTCCAAGGATTTCCCAGGAAAATGATATATTGTTTTTTTTAAGCAGAGTCTGAGCTTTAACATGAAATGTCTTGTTTGTCATTTTTTAGGTGTATTCTCAATATTTTTTGGCGAAATATGTGCAAAAAAATAAAAAAAATATTTTTTTTACAATTTGTAGTGTTTTTTTGTAATAAACTGAAACAGAGCTTTAGGGGATTTTCAGAAAAAATACAACTGTGATATGCGCTATGCGCACCTTGCAGTTTTTCCAGAAAAACAACCCTTTACATTTGAAATACCCCCCCACAAACTATATATTCTCTGGAAGTACACACCTCAGGCTTTCTATTTGTACCAGGCTTGTTGATGTGGCCACAGTTTTCTAGAAGTAATCCCTCAATGTATTCTTTGGTTGCAAAGAGCTTCCCTAAAAAAAGGATAAAAAAGCAGAATCAAAGCCACATTTTCCTAAAAAATCTATATACAAACAAGAAAAAACAAGTATAATCTGAAAAAGCAACATCCCCCGAACAGAATGATACTCAACATGCATAGGTTCTGTCAAGGGAAGAGTTGCCAAACACCCCAAAGTAAAGCATGTGCGTGACGGTAATTTTTCTTGAAAATTTCAGCTCTGCAGACAAAGTGCGCACCTTGCAATTTTTCAACCAAAACAACCCTTTACATTTGGAATATCCCCCATAAACCATATATTCCCTGAAAGTACACATGTTAAGCTTTCTAAGCGTACCCAGCTTGTTGTAGTGGGCTCATCTTTCTGGAATTAATCCCTCAAAGAACTCTTTGGTTGCGCAGAGTTTCCCTAAAAAAATGTATAAAAAAGCTGAATAAAAAACACCTTTTCCTAAAATATAAATATGCAAACAAGAAAAAACAAACTAAGTCTGTGTTACGCACCGGGTTGAACGTGCGAGGAAGTGGACCCGCAGGGTCTGCAGAACTGTTTGGCAGATACCGCGTCAGGGGAGCGGAGTCTAAGGAGCCACTGGTTTTCACCAGAGCCCACCGCAAGGCGGGATGGTCTTGTGCGGCAGGTGACTCCCAGGTCGCTACCCCCCAACAGCGGCACAGTTCCACAAACTGCTGAGGTGACGTGCAGTAGAGACAAACAGTGGTCGAAGGAGAAGGCCGAGGTCAGGACTGGCAGCGCGGGTTCAATAGCGGAGAAACAAGCCGAGGTCGGGACTGGCAGCGCGGATTCAATAGCGGAGAAACAAGCCGAGGTCGGGACGGGCAGCACAGGTTCAAAGGTCAATGGGAGAGCCGAGGTCATACACGAGGAATCAAGCAATACAGCGTCTGTCATTCACGGAAGAACACCGAAGATCCGGCACAGGAAGGAAGGCAGGGTTCAATTTATGGGAAGAGCCGAAAAGGGATTGGATGGCCAGACACCAATAATCAGGACCTTGGCCCTTTAAATCTATGAAGATTGACGCGCGCGCCCCCTAGTGGCCGGGGACGTGCGTGCACGGAAGGCGGAACTGCAGCAGAAGGAGGAAGCCGGCGGCCATGCCGGTCAGAGGAGGAAGCGCGGGGACCAGGTAAGGGGACAACGTAGCCTGGGGGGCCAGCAGCGGACGCCCGGATGGCGGTATAGCGGGGAGCGCTGCAGGAAGGGGACGCAGCGCTCGCCCGAGGAGAGGCACGGAGGGGGGCGCTGCGCGGGGCAGGCGCAGCGCTCGCTCTAACAGTACCCCCCCCCTTAGGTCTCCCCCTCTTTTTGGGACCGAGGAAGTTTGAAATAAGGCTCCGATCGAGGATATTCTCCTCAGGCTCCCAGGACCTCTCTTCTGGACCGCAATTCTCCCAATCCACTAGAAAGTATCGTCTCCCTCTGGATGTTTTGGAGGCCAGAATCTCTCTCACCGAGAAGGCATCTTCGGTACCCGCGACCGGAAGTGGCTCCAACGTTTTAGAAGAGAATCGATTAGTCTTAAGAGGCTTTAATAATGAAACATGAAAAGAGTTGGGAATACGTAAGGAGGCAGGCAGATGAAGTTTGTAACAGACCGGATTAATTTGTTGCTTGATCCTGTACGGCCCTAAATAGCGAGGACCCAATTTATAACTGGGTATCTTGAAACGAATGTACTTGGCTGAAAGCCAAACTTTATCTCCAGGAAAGAAAACAGGAGCGATTCTCCTTCTTTTATTAGCGCTGTTCTTCATACGGGTAGAGGCTAGAACAAGAGAATGTCGTGTTTCACGCCAGATAGAGGAAAAAAACTGTGTTAAGTCATCCACGGCGGGTACCCCCGACTGTGTAGGTAAGGGTAGAGGAGGCAGAGGTTGGCGGCCATAAACAATGAAAAATGGAGATTTTTTGGTGGCTTCAGAATCTTTGAAATTATAAGAGAACTCCGCCCATGGCAAGAGATCGACCCAGTCGTCTTGTCGGGCCGAAATGAAGTGACGTAGATATTGTCCTAGAACCTGATTGACCCTCTCCACTTGGCCGTTGGACTGGGGGTGGTAAGCCGAGGAAAAATCTAATTTCACTTTTAACTGAGTACAGAGAGCTCTCCAGAATTTTGAAACAAATTGAACTCCCCTGTCGGAGACAATGTGGGAAGGAAGTCCATGGAGCCGAAAAATATGCTTAAAAAAGTTCTTAGCCAACTGGGGAGCGGATGGGAGTCCTGGTAGCGGAACGAAGTGCGCCATCTTTGAAAAACGATCCACAACAACCCAGATCACTGTATTGCCTTGAGATGGAGGAAGATCCGTGATAAAGTCCATAGCGATGTGAGACCAAGGGATTTCAGGAATAGGAAGAGGATGAAGAAGGCCCGCCGGTCTTTGGCGAGGGGTTTTATTACGTGCACAGGTGGTACAAGCTTGCACGAATTCTGCCACATCCTTCTCAATGGAGGGCCACCAATAATATCTGGCAATAATTGCGTTAGACTTTTTGATACCAGCATGCCCGGCAATACGGGAAGCATGACCCCATTTTAATATTTGGAGGCGTCGGCGAACCGGGACATAGGTCTTCCCAGGCGGAGCTTGCACTAGGGAGGCAGGAGCAGAATGAATCAAACGATCAGGGGATATAATGTACTGAGGAGCAGTGTCCGCGTCAGTGAAGTCCGAGGAGCGAGACAAAGCATCTGCCCTGATGTTCTTAGAGGCAGGCCGAAAGTGAATGCGGAAATTAAACCGCGCGAAGAATAGTGACCAACGAGCTTGGCGAGGATTCAAGCGCTGAGCAGTCTGTAGATACAAAAGGTTCTTATGATCGGTAAAAATAGATATGGGGTGAAGCGACCCTTCTAGTAGATGCCTCCACTCTTCGAGAGCTAATTTGATAGCCAGAAGTTCACGATCCCCAATAGAATAATTTCGCTCCGCGGAAGAAAAGGTCCTAGAAAAGAACCCACAAGTATGATTTTTCCCTGATGGAGACCTCTGTGTGAGTACAGCTCCTGCTCCAATGGAAGAAGCGTCAACCTCCAGAGAAAAGGGACGAGAAGGGTCTGGTCTGGAGAGCACCGGGGCCATAGAGAATGTCTTTTTCAATGTTAAAAAGGCTGCCTCCGCCTGTGGAGGCCATGACTTGGGGTTGGCTCCCTTTTTGGTGAGAGCCACAATGGGGGCCACGATAGTGGAAAAATGGGGTATGAATTGACGGTAATAGTTGGCGAAGCCCAGAAATCGTTGAATGGAACGCAGACCAACCGGCCGAGGCCAGTCTAATACCGCTCTCAATTTGCTAGGGTCCATTTGTAATCCTTGGGCTGAAACAGTATAACCCAAAAAAGGCAGAGCGGTCTGGTGAAAGAGACACTTTTCTAATTTGGCATAAAGATGATGCTGCCGAAGGCGGGATAGTACCAGACGAACGTGCCGGTGATGCTCCTCGAGGGAAGAAGAGAAGATGAGGATATCATCTAAATAGACCACGACACAGGAGTACAACAAGTCCCGGAAGATGTCATTGACGAACTCTTGAAATACGGCAGGAGCATTACAAAGCCCGAAGGGCATCACCAAATACTCGAAATGACCGTCACGGGTATTAAAGGCAGTCTTCCATTCGTCTCCCTTGCGGATGCGGATCAGATTGTAGGCTCCACGAAGATCTAGTTTGGAAAAGATCCTGGAGCCACGAAGACGGTCGAAGAGTTCTGGAATTAAAGGTAAGGGGTATCGGTTCTTTACCGTGATCTTGTTAAGACCCCGATAGTCAATACAGGGTCGGAGAGAACCGTCTTTTTTCTGTACAAAAAAAAAGCCTGCCCCAGCGGGAGAAGAGGACTTCCGGATGAAGCCCCTCTGCAGATTTTCTTGTATGTAAGTAGCCATTGCTTGAGTTTCGGGGACGGATAGTGGGTAGATACGGCCGCGAGGAGGAGTGGTTCCAGGCAGGAGATCGATCGGGCAATCATAAGGGCGATGTGGCGGAAGGATCTCAGCTTGCTTCTTACAGAAGACGTCAGCGTAGGCCCGGTAAACTTCGGGTAGGCCCGGTAGAGATGTGGTAGGATGAACGGTTCGAACTGGTAAGGCTTTCAAGCAATTCTTTAGGCAGGTTGTACCCCACACCTTGATGTCCCCTGTGACCCAGTCTAGGGTAGGATTATGGAGTTGAAGCCAAGGAAGACCCAATAGGATTGGGGAAGTACAATGGGGTAACACAAAGAGTTCCAAGTATTCCTGGTGAAAGAGGCCAATCTTAAGGAGCAAAGGCTTGGTACGGTACTGCACCATACAATTCAGTCTATCTCCATTAACTGAGGCGATGAATAACGGTTTGGCCAAGCGGTTAACTGCTATGTCGTGTTTCTTGATCAGGGAGGCCTCTATGAAATTGCCCGCCGAACCAGAATCCAGGAAGACCGGCAAATTAAGCACAGAGGCAGATGAGAGACAAAGCTGTGCGGGTACGGTAAATCTTGGAGAGGAAGCACACACACCCAGAGACGCCTCTCCCAACGAGTCTAGGTGCGCCCGTTTCCCAGTCGAGAAGGACGAATGGGGCAATCTCTTAGGAAATGATCAGGACTGGCGCAATACAGACAGAGATTTTCATTCCTCCTGCGAGACCTCTCCACGGGGGTTAGGCGAGAGCGGCCGACTTGCATGGCTTCCACCTCTGGAGATGATGGTACAGACAAAGGTTTCTGAAAGGTAGGGGCCAAACGAAACATCCTCCTGTCGCGTTGGGAATCTCTCTCCAGGCGAAGTTCTTCACGCCTCTCAGCAAAGCGTATATCAATGCGAGTGACGAGATGTATGAGTTCAGAAAGGGAGTCAGGAATCTCTCGGGCCGCTAGAACATCTTTGATCTTGCTAGAGAGACCTTTCTTAAAACAAGCGCAGAGAGCCTCATTATTCCATGCTAACTCGGAGGCCAAAGTACGGAATCGAATAGCATATTCACCAACAGAAAGATCGCCTTGCGTTAAATTCAATAGAGCGGACTCGGCAGATGAGGCTCGAGCGGGTTCTTCAAAAACCTGACGGAATTCTGTAACAAAGGCCTGGACGGTGAAGGTGAGAGGATCATTACGGTCCCACAAGGGAGTGGCCCAAGCCAAGGCTTTTCCGGAGAGCAGACTAATGATGAAGGCCACTTTAGAGCGTTCGGTGGGGAATTGATCGAACAATAATTCCAGGTGCATAGAGCACTGGGCTAGAAAGCCTCTGCACAACTTCGCGTCCCCCTCATATTTTGCTGGCAAGGAGAGGCGGATTCTGGATGAGGAAGCTGCTGGAGACTGCGGTGGCGGCACCGGTGGCGGTGGAGAAAGCGACTGCTGCTGGGTCAGGAATTGCTGCATCATAGCGGTAAGCTGATTAATCTGCCGGGACTGCAAAGCCACCAGCGCTGGGAGTTCGGAAGTCTCCGGCAAGGGCACCTCAGCGGGATCCATGGCCGGATCTTACTGTTACGCACCGGGTTGAACGTGCGAGGAAGTGGACCCGCAGGGTCTGCAGAACTGTTTGGCAGATACCGCGTCAGGGGAGCGGAGTCTAAGGAGCCACTGGTTTTCACCAGAGCCCACCGCAAGGCGGGATGGTCTTGTGCGGCAGGTGACTCCCAGGTCGCTACCCCCCAACAGCGGCACAGTTCCACAAACTGCTGAGGTGACGTGCAGTAGAGACAAACAGTGGTCGAAGGAGAAGGCCGAGGTCAGGACTGGCAGCGCGGGTTCAATAGCGGAGAAACAAGCCGAGGTCGGGACTGGCAGCGCGGATTCAATAGCGGAGAAACAAGCCGAGGTCGGGACGGGCAGCACAGGTTCAAAGGTCAATGGGAGAGCCGAGGTCATACACGAGGAATCAAGCAATACAGCGTCTGTCATTCACGGAAGAACACCGAAGATCCGGCACAGGAAGGAAGGCAGGGTTCAATTTATGGGAAGAGCCGAAAAGGGATTGGATGGCCAGACACCAATAATCAGGACCTTGGCCCTTTAAATCTATGAAGATTGACGCGCGCGCCCCCTAGTGGCCGGGGACGTGCGTGCACGGAAGGCGGAACTGCAGCAGAAGGAGGAAGCCGGCGGCCATGCCGGTCAGAGGAGGAAGCGCGGGGACTAGGTAAGGGGACAACGTAGCCTGGGGGGCCAGCAGCGGACGCCCGGATGGCGGTATAGCGGGGAGCGCTGCAGGAAGGGGACGCAGCGCTCGCCCGAGGAGAGGCACGGAGGGGGGCGCTGCGCGGGGCAGGCGCAGCGCTCGCTCTAACAGTCTGAAAGCGCAAGGTCCCCCGAACAGAACAATACCCAACATGCAGAGGTACTATTAACCCTTTTAATTGCCAGCCTACTTGAGATTTTGTCACCCTCTGTTGACAGGTCATTTTTCCCCATTTTGCGCCATGTTTTGCGCCATGTTTTGCGTCATTTTTGCTGGAATTTTCAGGAAAATTATATATATATTTTTTGCAGCAGAGTTTAGGCTTTAACATGAAATGTCTTGTTTGTAAATTTTATTTATTATTAATTTTATTTATTATTAAGTAAAAAAAAATAAATAAAATTTTTTTTTTAGAAAATTGCCTCCTTTATTTTAAATAAAAAATGTATTTGATTAGGGAAAACCATATTGCATGTGAATGCCCCATTTCTACCGATTAGAACGGTACCACATATTTATCGGTAGCCCCCCGTTCCTGCCCAGGAGACCCCCCTAACTGAAACAAGTAATTTTTAACATTTACAAATAAAATACAACTACCATCCACACTACAAAGGGTTAAATCGATAAAAAAAATGACATAGGGTCCCCCCTCCCAGGAGGGGGGGGGGGGGAGGAATTTTTGGGGGGATTTTTAAGGGTTAAAAACCCTTGAAAAATAAAAATAAAAAATTACATGGGCCCCCCCTTACCCAAAGTAACCAGCCCGGGACCAGCTATGTAGGGCTTGTAGGAACGGGGCGCAGGGGCCAGCTTTTGTGGCCCCTGGCCCTGCAGGCTACAAGCCCGCATAGCCCGTGGGCCCGGGCTCTTCTGCCCCCCCCGGGCTTTGGGGAGGCAGGTAATGGGGGTGCCAGGGGTTAATGGCAAGTCACCGGCTAGCACAGGTGACTTGCCACCTCCCCCAGCCTTGTGAACTGGTATAGGGGTCATGGACCCCTTACCAGTTCACAAGGGGTTAAATGTAAAAAAACACAGCCACACAAAGAGAAAAAAAATATATATATATTTTTTAATACTTACCTCCCATCCATAGTGGAGCACTCTTTCAGCCTTTTATAGCTGCTGGATGACAGAACACAAAAGGGTTAATTAAAAAAAAAAATGACATAGGGTTCCTCCTCCTAGCGTTGGTGGCCCCTGGCCCTGCAGGCTACTAGCCCACATAGCCACTAAGTGGCCCGGGCCCTTCTGCCCCCCCTGGCCGTTGGGGAGGCAGGTAATGGGGGGCCGGGGGTTATGGCAAGTCACCCACTTGCCGCAGGTGACCTGCCATACCCAGAGCCTTGTGAACTGGTATAAGGGGTCTCATGGACCCCTTACCAGTTCACAAAGGGTTAACTGAAAAAAAAACACCACACAAAAGTATTTTACCTCCGATTGTAAGCTCCTTTGTCCCGCGCCGCTCTGATGACAGATGCCGGTGATCGGCATCCAGAGAAGGGGGAGGCAGGAGATCAGAGGATCTCCTGCCACCTCCTTCCCCGGCGCCGATCACCGGCATCTGACAGCTGAAACACCTGAAGCCGATGATCGGGACCGGGATGGCGTCATAGCCCCGCCCCCAAAAGGGGAGACTGAACAGGGAGACGGAAAGGGGGCGGGGCTTAGCGGCAAGATGGCGGCCGCCATCGAGAAGGAGAGAGGAGAGAGCCTCCCGGGCTCTCTCCTGAAGATCGGTAAGCCCTGGGGGGGATCGGATGCCCCCCAGGTGAAGAGGAGGGACAGCGGGAGCCAGCGCACACACAGGTAAGTGAATGTCATTTTAATTTTTTTTTCTACAGTTAGCAGCTGCTGCTGCAGAAGCGGGGGGGTTGGCCTATTCCGGGGGCTCTCCTGGAGCCATCCGACCCCCCACGGGGGATCAGATGGCACCAAATTAAAGAGGAGACCCGGCCGGATCCAACGAGGGGTCAGGTGGGTTTTTTTTTTTTGCCCACCAGCAGGGGTAAATGCCAGGCACGTAAATTTTACGTGGCTGGCACTTAAGTGACAGAGAGGCAACCACGTAAATTTTACGTGGCTGGCATTTAAAGGGTTAAAGGCGCTCACCAGATTCACTTTATTAAAATGTGGTTTTAAGTACAGCACCCAGCGTTCACCAGAAGCTACGTGCCACTAGGTAGCATTACCTCAGTAATTTTTACATTATATCCATGTGGGCATCCCAAATATTCAACTAGGAAGAAGTAGAGAAGAATGCATGGCAAGCATTAAAGTGGTTAAGGCATGCTTTATGAATTAAAAAGAAGAATGCATTAAAGTGGTTAAGGTATGCTTTAGGAGAAGAAGAATGCATGGCATGCATGGCATACTAAGTAGTTTGGAACAGAAGAGACTTGGCACAGCAATAAGCAAGTAATGGGCTTGCAGGACCAGGGTATGTGAAACAGTTAAAAAAATAGGCTTGCATATGTGTAGAATCCACCAAAAAAAGCCAGTGTCTGTGTATAAATCTCACAAAAATGAAAAGTTCATGGAATTTAGGGGCTAAATGAAGGTAAAACGGGAATTTTCTGATGGAAACTAGAAGAATCTCACCTGACATTCACACATCTCACCTGACATTCACACAAAATACGTTAAAAAACGCTTTAAAAACGCTACGAGTGAGAATTACACATCAACATACACAAGAGCCTCGTCTGTGAAATTGGCTTTGAGAGAGATTCTCACAGCATTCTCAATGGTTCTCACATCATCGGGAACAATACGAGATGCTCCCGATGGAGGCTCTGAATCATGTAAACGCTTAGATACTGAAGAAAGCCATGTGTAATGTTCACATGGAGAGATAAAAGCGGGAAAGAATGTAGAAGGCTGTGAATCGACCCTTATGTTTGTAATTCTTCAGGGGGGCAAATCTGTAGATAATAATATGGTATTAGTTTGTACAATATAAATGCTTTGTAAGGAATATATTTTTTCATAAATATTATTTAAACAATGTTGCTTCTTGTGAATATTATATACACAACTGGATGAGAGAAATGATACCTGTGTGCACAGACATTGGGTGGGTGGAGAAGGGCATGACCTGGCTGCGTGGGGGGACTGTTGAGTGTGGGTGCCACATTTCTTTTTTTGTGGCTTGGAAAGTGAATGTGTTTCTGCCCTGGGGGGGGGGGGGGATGTAGTGGCACCGGTGATACAAAGGGAAGGTGGCGGCCCATAGCGAACAGATGCACAAGTTTACAGCATTGTGGTCTGTCCAGCCACCGTCTACCCAATTTAATCCCAGCGCAAACCCCCCAGAGAGGAAGCAGAAGGAACTCGAAGGCCCATAAAGGCTCTCAGAGGGACCCGAGCTGAGGTAGGGACCAGTCAGGTAGCTGTGTGCCTGCTTCACATGCTATTTTATTTACTATGATATTAATATGATGGGGAAATTGCAAAATTGAAGCTTCAGTACTAAATGTCATATAATAATGTCAATAATGAATAACATTTTGTAAATATGTAGATTTAAGAAACTATGGTGGGGTGGTCTTAATAGATCAACAGCAAAATGATATAAACATATGAGTATCATGACCAAATAATATATTTATGGTATTGGTGAAATTTATAAGAATCTTTCAAATAATTATTAATTTTTATCTAGCTATTTTTTGTAATTTACTAAAACGTTTTCAATGTTATGAAATAATGTTGGGGATGTGTGAGGACCACACCACCAAGAGATTGAAAGAATATAAGAGAGAAATAAGTAGAGACATAATAGAAGGAGTTAGAAATATATACATAAACATAAAAATCACATTATTTATGATATTTAATGTATTTATTACAGATGATATAGATAATACAGACACAGATGATACAAAAACAAAAATAAATTTATTAAGGATATCACATTTATTTATTCCATTAATGTATATGTTAACACACCCTGTTTCCCAAATGTAAGCCCTAGTAAGATTTTTCAGAATGTTATTCAAATGCATGAAATAAAAGTCCTAACCCAAAAATAAGCCCTAGTTACAGTGCATAATCCTGCTGCCGGGCTTCAGCAGAGGGAGGGGAGAGGCTATAAAGGAGAGTAAGGACATATAAAGTCACACAGGTGAGCTTGTCTGTTGGGAGTGAAATGTCTGATCTTGCTGGCTCTACCCAGGCCTCCTGACATGTTGGCCACACGGCTCCCCCAGCTGCCACCCGGTTCTGTGCATGTACCGCAGCTGCTGGACTTCTTCTGCCATCTTGATTTTACAGGGCTGTGCTGCCAGCTTGCTCGTGCCATGTCCCTTACACATGTCTTGCATGTGCCTTACTAGAGCTGTTTTACTGCTGCCAACATGTTGATTCTACAGGGCTGGGCCATGAACACATCTCCCAGCTGACAGCTGGCCCCGCCAACAAGGCAGACGAAGCCTCTGCTGTACCACCGCCACCCCTGCCACACTAGAGCCTGACTTCACCAGTGGTACAGAAATGGCTCTCCTGCAGCCTGCCGCCCTTTAACTTTGCAGATCTGCTGCCACTAGGCATCCACATGCCCGCATCTCCTCACGGCCTGTTGGCTATAAGACTTCCCCTGAAGCACCTATTTTTGGAGTCTTATCTTTGGAATTAATAATAAATAGAAAAAAGTGTATATTAAAAGGAAATAAATAAATCAGATATTGTAATTTATTTCTTTTAATTTATTTAAAAAGAGAAAGGTAATATATAATATAAATTCCAGTATGTTACACTTTTATCTGCTTTTTCAATGATTGATGCTTGCCTTCAATTATAGGCCAAAAGAGCATGTGCCTTCTGTTATTGGATTTGCTTATTATTGGGAAATTAAAGTCATTGAATTACTTTAAAGGGCATGTGATCATGATTTATGAATACATATAAATAGGAACTTTTGCATAGTTATTACTGTAAAGACCTACTAACTTTTGAGGACCAACACCCTACTGAAAATCTATTACTTGGTAAATGCTTAAAAAGTACATTAGGTTTCTTGTACTTGTCCTACAGTCAAGACCCGAAAAATGTACTAAAGTATGGAGAAATTCTTTAATTTAGCATATTTTCAAAGTGCAAAATTTGGTCTCATAAGTCCTAATTCGGTGGAGAAGCTTTCAAAACATTAGTAAACCACAGCTTCTCCTCTATAATAATCCTTTAGACAATTTATAATTTCCAAAACCTGTTATTTACCATTTCAAAATGTACAAATGTCAAAAGATTTGCATACAAGTGTATTTCTATAACTTAAAGAAGCATTTTAACTATATTCTTTGAATATTCAAGGACCCTAGTTTGAGCCTTTATTTTTTCTTAAACTGGTTAAATGTTTACAGAGTTTTAGAGATTAAAACTGGTGTGGAACATTTTTTTTACATTAAAACAAATTAAAAAGCAGCATCCCTCTGTCAGGTCTGGAGTTCTTCCACAGCTTGAGTTCCCCTGCTATATGTCGCTTCACCAGCAGATGGCTCTGTCCTGAAGAAGTGTTGTTAATCAGCTGGCACCTGAGGGACTTCCTGCTCTATATAAGCTGATCCACCCATTCAGCTAGTGGATCAGCATTAAATCTGTCTTCTGAACATTCTACCCGGACTCTGTCTTTGGACTTCGGAATCTGAACCTGAATCTAAACCTGAATCTGAACCTGTATCTTGTATGTATGACTACACACACATATATATATATATATATATATATATATATATATATATATATATACAGCAGCCTGTGTGTGTGATGTGTGTGTTGAACACTGGTTGTCACAATTAAACACAGTTTGCTGCATATGCATAGTCTCTCTGTTTCGCAGTTCTCGAATTTCTGGTCACTCTTTAATAGAGGATTTCTCCATTGAGAAATCCCTGACACCCTCATGAGCAAACCCCCTAAAATATAATATGCATATGTGTGGACCCCCTGCGTAAGCATCTAAGTCATCAGGTGGCAATTGCTTCTTACTAGATCTTCCAGCACTTTTCCTGTCCCGGTCTTGGTTGAGGCACTCAGGGGTCACATGACACAATGAAAGAGTGTCTGGGGAAGCTCCATTTAAAAAGCCAGTGAGAAGACGCTCAGACTTCAGACATATGTATACCTCTTGAGGGAGGGGGACATTAAAGCTTCAGTAATCCTCTAAATTGCACTCTAACCTAGGGACAGGCCTAATAGTAAATCCTATCTGGTCTCCTCTAGCACATTTTCTTATCCTCCATTCTCAACATTAATACTGAATAACTATTCAGTAGGTTTTAACCACTAACACGTTTATGCAATTTTCTTTCAATCATGCAAATGTATTTTGGCTTCTTACAGTCTGAAGTAGAGTGTTTTACAATATGTATTCATTTTGTACTAAAATGTAATCCCATTCAATGTTCTTTGCTCACAGAGATGGGCTTCTTATTGCTTATGACAGTAATATGGCCAGTTTCAGACATGTCAGCCTGATCCACTCCTGCAAGTTTTTGTCTCTATAGTTCTGCACTTGTCACTAATCATTTTTCTGAACAGACCTGGGCTCAGTCAATAAACTGGGTTAAATAATAATTCTAATTATTCAAGTCCAGGTGCATTTTGTACTTCCATGACTTTTTGTTTGGGGATGACCTAAGAAAATGTCCTGGAAGGGAGAAATGTGTTGGTGGGACACATACAGAAAGTGATGTACTGGACACATAGGAGCAGGGAGCTTGGAGTCTAAGCGGTAACATCAACTGGAGGACAATACTGGTAAACATTGGCTGCCTGGGCTCACGAGGGAAAGATGAAAAATTAACCGCTATTCTCAGACTAGGACAGAGATCTGGATGTTATACAAATACACGCTTTTCTCTCTAGGCATTGATTATAAAAATATTATTGCTATGTGGATTCGCTTTGATTTTTTGTTTCTGAGGAGTATTTTCCCATCTTATTAGTTAATGTAAAGAATTAATACAGCACTCTACACATAGCTAAAGAAATAGTGGAGTTGGTAATGAATCTATGGAGAAAAGTAATGAGAAAAAAAAACTATGGGGTCAATTCAGAGCCAGGTGAGAAAACTCACACATGCAAGATACAGTGCCACAAGTAGCCTACAGCAACAAACACTATCAGCCCTAACACTGTGGTCGGTGTGGAGGCTGAGGGGCTAATAGCATCCCTCTGCAGATGCTCAAGTAGTGCTAAGAGGTGCAAGTCATAAATTAAGCTGCCAGTGTGTTGAAGAGCAGTGCACAGATCTTCATAACACCTGTGACTTTTATTTAATGTTCTGACTTATCTATTACAGTTGTTTTATTTGAACAGGTCTGAATGTGGCTTGCAAATATAGCATCTCCATGTCTGATAAGAAACCCCAGACTGTCACTAACCTTTATACCTGGTCATGGAGACAGACATATATGTGAAATTTTAGTGTACTCACCATCGTAGCTGTGGCTAGGGACCATGCTGCTGGGGGTTCCTGGAGCTGGGGTGGGGAGTATAACGATTGGGTGTGTGTAAACATCTGTTTGGTAAAAAACACAACAGAAACATTCATAAGATCTTAATTTTGGATGTTGGTAATCAGCATCCACCTGTTTTTTTAGGAAAAATATCCACAAAATCATTGTTTTTAGATATTAGCACATGTATTAGCTTATTTCCTAAAACAATGAACACATTAGAATGGTATTTTGGGGGGTACAAGAGTTTAGCAGCTACTGTGAAATGCCCCCCTCAATACCATATAATGTATTTGGGCATAATACATGTTTTAGATTTAAATATATAAATTTGCCAAACAATTTAATATATTCTTACAAGTAACTTACCACGACTATGCCCGAGTGCCTGATCTGCAGCATAGCTGGTGGAGGTGCCGGCTTTATGATGCCCTGTAAAACAGTTATAGGTAGAAATGAATATATAAGTAGCAACAAGGTAACCATGGGACTAAAAAAACACAATAAGAAATGCACTCACCAGGGGATGAGCTGCTGCTGGTATCCCAGGGAGGGCTATGAGGTAGAGCCGTGGAGCCTCCATTCCTCATAATGGGCCCAGCAGATCCCAAACCCAATGGGCCACCCTCCTCCCTCTCACTCCCTGATTCTTGAGGGAGTGTGGGCGAGTCCCTTGCCTCCTCCCCACTGGGACTCCCCACTTGAGAGTGACACAGGGGGTTTGGGACTCAGCTGAGTCCGATTGTGAAGAGCTGAGGCTCCATACTGCCCTCACCCCAGCAGCACGCTCCACTGGGGTGTCATCCCCTTCCTCCCCTGGGTCCTCAAGATGGGATCTACGAGAGGGACAATCCCCCGCAGACTCATCCGAGTCCAACACTCGTTTGTTTTCCCAGGGGAAGACGCTTATCTGTGGAGAGGAAACAAAAGGAAAAAATTAACAAATCACACCCAAATACATTATTCTGCCCACATTATAGAAAACACAAGAATTTAGTTAGGTTTCACTTACCAGCATCCTAGAGCCGGTATACGCCCTCGTTGTCCCGGCGCTTAAATTCTGACCATTTCTGGACTATGAACCTTTTGCTCAGCTACATTTTGAAGCGCCGGGAGACTGTGGCTTGCACCTCCATCACTATGCTGCTCTTGGCACTCAGGGCATAGTCGTAATCCAATCGGCAAAAATCCTA
The DNA here is from genome assembly GCA_027917425.1 of Gastrophryne carolinensis. Taxonomy (NCBI): domain Eukaryota; kingdom Metazoa; phylum Chordata; class Amphibia; order Anura; family Microhylidae; genus Gastrophryne; species Gastrophryne carolinensis. The sequence goes on from CM051238.1 coordinate 76,830,432, forward strand.
AGGAAAAAAAAAATAAAAAAATAAAATATTTATTCAGAAATATGCAAATCAACAATTTATACATTTTAGCGAAAGTCACTATATTAGTGTAAAAAGTGTGTTAAACAAGGTAAACCAAAGGATACAGGTTTTTTGGAAAACACCAAAAATACAATTCGAAAAATACAATAATAATGTAAATTAAAAAAAAAAAAAGGTTGCCCTGAACATTCTAACACACTTTAAAATTCAAAATACATTAGAGATTTAGGTTTAGCAGCTACAGGCAAAAACCAAATAAAAAAAAAACACTTACTTTCATGACTTAGCCATTTACCCGAGGACCCACCCTCTTCCTGGTCTTCTTTGGGGAGTCAGGGGGCGGCAGGGGAGGCTGAAGGGGCAGGGGGGTGGGTGGGGGGGTGTCAGAATTGGAGGAGGACCTCAGGAGCCGTCTTCTTGGCCTCATGATGGATCCTCCTGGGTGTAAAACCGTAAGTACACACAACGAAAGTGAAAACAAAACCTTTGACCCTCCTCGCAAAATAAAAACGCAAAGAAACGCCAATTATCCCGCTATAAAACAAAACTTTAACAATGCGTACGCATACCAATGTTCGGCGCTATAGGCACACACACAAAAACCATATTTAACAACTGTAGAGCGCTGCATGCTGCAAACGACAGCGACTGCTCAGTGTGACCGAATCTCATTGAATCCTACCGCATTCATCAAAATTTCACAGTGAGCGAACGCAGGCATTCTAGCTTGTGTGGCTGTAGGACATAGCGCCAGACAATGTGTGATTAAAGTTAATTTTTAAGCCCAACAAAACACCGGCACTCCAAAATGATCTAGTTTGATCAGTCAAATATATTCAAAACCATATCCAATCGTCATAACAAGTTGTCAATGTTTCGGGGGTGTTACAGAACCCCCTTCATCAGGACATAGAAATCAAACAGGAGAAGAACACTAGAATGCTTATATCATATAGCCAGCCAATGAGGAACCAGCATAAAACCCGCCTGACAGCATTTGTGACGTCAGCAGAGTGTCAAATGATAGAGAAAAGTAAAGAAGATCAGCAAATGAGCATGGTTAAACATAGCAGTAGTAGCAACATATGAGAATCAAAAGTACCTGATAGTATTCCTGCCGCTGTATCCGCCAAAAGCCTGATCGCAATGCCAGCCGTCGGGGAGCGCCGCAGCCAGAGCATGGCCGGATGCCAAGCAACTGAGGGCCTCGCTCTCTCCAGTGAGGGAGGAGGGCGGAAGTGATGTCACCCGCCCGGGCAAGTCTGCCCAACAACAGGTGATCTGCACGTCCATCACCAGTGATAGGCTCAGGGACAGTGCAGAGCTAGCAGTCTAGGCAAGACTGTCACTGTCTTGTCTAGAGAGCCAGTGTCTTCAGCCCCTGGCGCGGCGCCCACAAACAGCGTGGGAAAGGAAACACCTGTCACACATAATAAGGGAAAAATAATGGAACAAATAATGAATAATAAAACTATTAAAAAATTATAGCATTGGAGTACTCAGTTGGGCAATACATGAAAGACACGGGGGTATGGCAGATGAGGGTGGGGGAAGGGGGGATCGTGAGTGAAAGGGAGAGAGCAAGAAGGTAATTGAGAAGGGATGGGAGAGAGGAAGAAAAACAAGTAATAGTCAGGAACAAGGACAAGGGGGAGAAGAGATAAAGGTAAGTAACGGTCAGAAGCACCAAGCTAAAATGGAGGAAAGGGGGGGGGCAAGGAAGGTAAGTAGTAGACAGGAACAGGGGAAGAAGGGGGAGAAAATAAGCAGAAAGTGCATGAAAGGGAGAAAGGATAAAGGATAGAGAAAGGTAAGTACAGAAGAGATGGGGACAAGACCAGAGGGAAAAAAAGGGGAGAGTGAAATCGGGGCTAAAAGGAAAGGAAGGGAGAGCAAAGAAAGGTATGATGAGAGAGTGAGCAACAGTGCCTAAACTGGGAAAGTTGAGTATGGATAAAAAAGGGGGGGAAAGGGAATTCAGAAGGTAGGGAGGGGGAAGGTGAGCATCTGAGCAGACATCAGGGCACAAAATATAACATAGCAAAACAAGAAGTTAACGGCGGTCAAGGAAACATTGATTGTTTAAACCCTGGGGTTTGACAGTGTCCAGTTTGTGTATCCAATAGGTCTCTCTCTGGAGGAGGGTACGTTCTCTATCCTCTCCCCGGTGGGGTTTGGGGACATGGTCAATCACCATTCCCTGTAACTCATGTATCTGATGTTTGCAATGCAAAAAGTGCACCGCAACTGGTTTGTCTGAGTCTGTGGGGTCACCCCATTCGGGCTTTGCTTGTAACACCCTAATGTCACTCCGGTGTTTTTGAAACTGTCGTTTAAACGGACCGACAGTCTTTCCCACGTATACTAGGCTGCAGGGACATTTGAGCAAATAGATGCAGAAATCGGTCGTACAAGAATAGTACTCTTTAATCTTAAACTGTTGCCCCGTGTGTGGGTGTGCAAATACACCTGTGATCAGGGAATTGCAAACATTGCAGTTCAAGCACCCATAGCAGCCTGTCCTAGAGGAAAAGGTATGGGGGGATTTCCTGTACTTCTGAACTGGATCCGCTTTAACGAGGAGATCCCTCAGGTTGCGATTTCTTTAGTATACCTTCAAGGGAGTTTGTTTAACAGTCGGTGCTAAATCGTGATCAGCCGTAAGAATGGCATGGTGTCTGTGTGTAATTCGCTCAATCTGAGGTGACACTTGGCAAAAAGTTTGTACAAACCGCATTCGGGTGCCGTTTTAGACACGGGAAAAGCATTAATCAAGCGAAAACAAATGGATTAACATTGTTGGTGAGGTGTGACATTACCACTTCAATTACAGACAAATAGAGACATTTTTTAAAAAAAAATGTAGCTAAAAAAATTACAACTTACAAAAACAGGTTTTTAGTGCCCGAATTCCTGTCTGAAAGTTTGCTTAACATATAAAAAAAAAAAAAAAAAAATGGGACAAGGAAAGGGATTTAAGGATCTTCCATAGAAATGTATGGGAGAGTGCCAGGTAGCGAGAGGTAAGACGTGGCGCTCTGCAAGTTTGAATGCCAGCGCTGTACGCTGAGACTGGGCTAATGATGAATCGGACGCTACATGGCGTTGTTCCAGTCGCTCTACAGATTCGGCTTCATAAATGTGGAATTGCGTGCTGTGGCCGGCGTTCTCATGCTGATATATGCCGCTACCTGATGCTAAATAGCCACTATCTGTTGCTATCCCTTCATGAATAAGGCCCTAAATCATCTCAGCACATTGAGGACATAATTTTGGCACACCAAAAATTTTCACTGGACTTTTAAGGTGATGTGATTTCTTATCACCCCAAATAGGCAAATACTAACATTTTAAGACTTCAGACTGCAAATGAGAAAAGCTTTAGAATATATTGTCTGTGAAAACAATAGTGCCGGCTACAGTCAACTGAGCCCTAACACCTTCCCCCCATTTTCTGGGGGACATATAGGGTGAAAAATACAGTAAATCATTTACAACTTGCTGACAGCCATTCACCTAACTGTCATGCATGCTGTAAATTGGCACATGAAAAGCAAATATACTCATGACTTGGATTTGGGCGTACATGTGTTATTGTGGTGTTTGTGTCACTAAATCCTGCGCCAATCATGTGCCAATGAGTACATTTCCTCATTCTCCAAGTATTGTGCAAGGGACCTTGGGAGCAGTGCATGGTGCTCATTCAAGCACAATATCATGTAGCCTGCATTTAGACTAACAAATGAAGGACGACAGAAGGCTGATCATTTTTTCAATTCAGGAGCAACTTTTCTTCTTTTTGTAATTTATGGTAATGGGCAATGACCATGAGTGTTACAGTCAAGATTGTCATTAATAAATTCATATGATTAACCCCTATTTTTTTTTTTTGCTTACCAGGCCTCCATGCAGCTCTTGCAGTTATCTTGGAAATCTGGGTGAGGTCACAGCTCCCATATTAATCATGTGATGCTTAGGATTCCCTGCTTTATCACTCTGCAGTCAAGTAAAGAGTTGTGATTTACAGGTGCTAATAATGCCTTACTTGGGGATGATTTTGAATTGCAGGAACACCTTGAATGTTGCAACATAGGAGCTGATGACACATGGGAAAAGCACAGACCTAAACAGAGGCTGGAGTCATGGACAAGTAGCAAATGTTCATCATCTGAATTGACCTCCTCTTTACTTTTCTTTATTTTCTGTATCCAACCTCATCTCCTCCTTACGCCCCCTTACTCAGAGCATAATCCAATTATTAACCCTCTTATTCGCAAACTGTCTCCATCCCTCACTCCAGCATTTACTTAACTATTTATTTTTTCCTTTTCCACTGGCACTTCTCTCTTAAAACCGTGCAGTTATTACTCTGATAATCAAGAAACCCTCACTTGACCCCTCTGTCCTCTCCAGCTACAGCCCTGTCTCACTACTCCCCTTCTCCTCCAAACTTCTTAAACATGATGTCCACTCAGAATTGGCACACTATCTACCAACCTCCACCTAATACAAACCATTCCACTGAAACTGCCCTCACCAAAGTCACTAATGATCTGCTCACTGCTAAAACCAAAAGTCATCAGTCTATCTGCATCCATCTTTACCTATCCTCCCTAGCCTCTGACACTGTTGACCATTCCCTGCTTCTCGATATTGTCTCCTCTCTTGGTGTTCAAAGCATTTCACTCTCTTGGCTCACCTCTTTGACAAATCTTTCAGGGTATCCTACATTATCACGGAGACAAGGTTCTGTTCTAGGCCCCCGATTTTCTCAGTCTACATCATGGTGAACTTATAACTTCACTAGGCTTTCAATACCACTTTTACACATATGATACTCTGTCTTACAGCTATATTTCCATTCATCTCATCTCGCTTCCTCAAGCTAAACATTGACAAGACGGAACTGGTAATTTCCCACCATTGCATTCCCTTCTCTAACACATCTATCTCTGTAAACTAACATACAATATCTGCAACTTCCCAAGCTCGATGCCTAGGAGTAATTTCATTTAAACCTCACATTCACTCCCTAGCCACTTTCTGCCATCTCCAATTCATTCATTCTAACTCTTACCTACAAAGCTTTTTCTAGTCAAGCTCCTCCTAAAATTTCACATCTAATCCAGCCCTATCAACCAAGATGCTCTGCCTTCGACCTCTACCTGTCCTCCACCCTGATCACCTCCTTTTACATTTGCCTCTAGGACTTCTCATGTACCACCCAAATCTTTTGGAATGCCCTCCTCAAAAGCGCCCTCAAAACACACTTATTTATACAAGCATACAACCTGGCTTAAGCAGTTCTTTAAAGAGCACATGCCATAAAGCTCAGTATTGACTATTTTTGACCCCTTTTGTCTTCACCCCCTCTGCAAGCATATGCATGGGCACAATTTGCATAAATAGGGCTGCCCAATGCACTGATAATTTACAGCATTGTGCCCTTACGCACTTCATCTTCATCTGGTAGTGCCAACATTGTGACTGGAATTTCTCTACAGACATGTTTTTTTTATCTTGGGGCTAAAGTTATTTATTTAGTCAACTCATTGTCCTTATGTCCTAAGATCTACAAGGTCTTCAATTATTTCTTTTAATATTTATTTAAATATTTGATATGCAGGTCCCCCATTTTGCTAACCTGGCATCCCTCAGGAGTAATGCCAAGCCACCAAAGAGAGAGTTTTTTAAGTTTTTATACTACAGAAAAGGGGCCTCTGCGGAATCTTCCCCATTTGACTATGTATGATACTGGAGGGGAGGAATATGGGGGGGGGGGGTCATTTTTAAAGTAACATAAAAAAAAACAAGCTGGCATTTATAGCATGTCTTTTTTTCTTTGAAAACAAAAACAATGTCGGAATGTGAAGTGTACTTTTTATACCAGTTTCTGGCAAGCAAATATAATACAATCAATGAATAGTAAAAATAGTGCTGAATTGCACAAACGTTGTAGACATGTTTTTAGGTGCACTTTTTGCCTTTTGCACTAATTGTCAAGGGGATCCCCAGGGGCAGAATCTGGAATGAAAAAAAATAATTGTGATGCCCGGGGGGTTCGGGCAGAGTGTGCTGTAACTCACCTGAGACCAGCAATCTTATTCCCATCAGCAGTCTGCATTTCTTTCAAATGGGCTACAGCCGGGGCCACAAAAAGTTGGCCGCCACTCCTGTGAATGAAGACATTTCTAGTGCCAATACTGATTGTTTAGAGGCCCATAAACCAGTTTTCCATTTTCGGGCTGAACCCCCGAATTCAAACATGGACTCCTGGCTGAAGCCCATGTTCGGGTTTGGGAACGGGAACTTGCAATGTTTGGTACAAACTCGAACTTTGCGGTTCAAGTTTGCCCAACACAACAGATGACCAATGGATTACTTTAGAGCTAATGAACATGATCTAAGTAAATCCCTTTACCAGACCATAAAATTAATGGCCTCAATGTAGTAATGTAGTAATCTTGCCTTTAACCCTTTCACTGCCAGCCTACCTGGAGTTTTTGTTACGCTTTGTTGCCAGACCATTTTTCACTATTTCTCCCAGTTATAACGGTACCACATATGTATTGGTAGACACCCTTTCCTGCCCAGGAGACTCCCCCAAACTGAAACAGCACTTTAAGGGATTTTTAGATCAAATACAGCCATGCTAAGCGCTAAAAACAACCCTTTACATTTGAAATACCCCCTACAAACTATATATTCTCTGGAAATACACACTTCAAGCTTTCTAGGCATACCAGGCTTGTTGATGTTGCCACAGTTTTCTGGAAGTTCTCCCTCAATGTATTCTTTGGTTACACAGAGCTTCCCTAAAAATTGATAAAAAAAGCAGGATCAAAGCCACATTTTCCTAAAAAAAAACTATATGCAAACAAGAAAAAACAAATTAATCTGAAAAAGCAACATCCCCCGAACCGAACAATACCCAACATGCATAGCTAATGTCAAAAGAAGAGTTGCCAAACACCAAAAAGTAAAGCATGTGCACAATGGTAATTTTGCTTGAAAATTTCAGCTCTGCAGACAAAGTGCGCACCTTGCGCTTTTTCTACCAAAACAACCCTTTACATTTGGAATATCCCCACAAACCATACATTCCTTGAAAGTACACATGATAAGCTTTCTAAGCGTATCCAGCATGTTGTAGTGGGCCCATCTTTCTGAAAGTAACACCTCAAAGAATTCTTTGGTCGCACAGGGTTCCCTTAAAAAATGTATAATAAAGCAGAATAAAAAATGAGTTTTCCAAAAATATCAATATGCAAACAAGAAAAAACAAGCTAAATCTAAAATCGCAAGGTCCCCCGAGCAGAACGATACCCAACATGCAGAGGTACTATTAACCCTTTTAACTGCCAGCCTACTTGAGATTTTGTCACCTTCCCTTGACAGGTCATTTTTAACCATTTTGCGTTATGCTTAACTGTGATTTTTGCAGGTATTTCCAGGAAAATTATATATTTTATTTTTGCAGCAGAGTTTAGGCTTTAACATGAAATGTGTTGTTTGTAATTTTTTTACTGCTTTTTAAAATATTTTTGAGTAAATTAAACAAAACAAAATAAAAATTTTTTTTTTAGAAAATTGTCTCCTTTATTTCAAATAAAACCTTTTGTTTTTTTAAAGAAAACCATATTGCATGTGAAAGCCCCATTTCTCCTGATTACAACGGTACCACATATGTATCGGTAGCCCCCCGTTACTGTTCAGAAGACCCCCCAAACTGAAAAGAACACTTTATAACATGTAAAAATAAAATACAACTACAATCCACATTATAAAGGGTTAAATCAAGAAAAAAATTGTCATGGGGTTCCCCTTCCAAGGGGGGGGGGGGTTAATCCCCATTTTTTTTTTTTAATTTTAAGGGTTAAAAACCCTTAAAAATTCCCATAAAAATGACATGGGGTCCCCCCTACCCAGCATAACCAGCCCGGGGATCAGCTATGTAGGGCTTGTAGAACAGGGCGCAGGGGCCAGTTTTGGGGGCCCCCCGCCCTGCCAAGTACAAGCCCGCACCACCTAAATCAGCCCGGGCCCTTCTGCCCCCCCTGGGCTTCGGGGAGGCAGGTAATAGGGGGGCCGGGGTTAATGACAAGCCACCCGCTAGCCGCAGGTGACTTGACATCACCCCAGCCTTGTGAACTGGTATAGGGGTTTCATGGACTCCTTACAAGTTCACAATGGGTTAAAGTGGACCAACACCCAGGGCTGATCGGCCCGGGAATCTATAAGATTCCCAGACCGTTCTATTCCCTCCCCCCGGGGCATCCAAAATCAGGATGCCCCTCTGTGTGAAACCCCCCCGGAACACCCGCTACCACTTACCTGAATCCCGGTCCTACGGCGCATGCGCGGGCCGCATCCCCGCTATCCCTCTAGCAGGGCGCGTGCCCGCGCTGGCTATTTATGAATGGCCGGTGCGGGCACGCTCCCTGTTAGAGGGAAGTGGGGGATGCGGTCTCCAGCACGCTCAGAGTGGCTGAGCTTAGATGTCTCTTAGACGTCCATAACTCAGCCGCTCCGAGTGCGCTGATTGGACGAGCGGCCGCACATGCACCATAGGATCGGGGTGAGATGAGTTATTGTGGGCGATCGGGAGGTTTCACAGAGCGGGGCATCCCCGATCGGGATGCCCCAGGGGAAAGGACCAATACCCAGGATCGTCAAAATCCTGGGTGTTGGTCCACTTTAAATGTAAAAAAAAACACAAACACACCACACCACAAAATGCTGGAAGCATTTTATACCTGCTGTGTAACAGGACATAATTGGTTAATTAAAAAAAAATTGACATAGGGTCAATTAAGGGGGTCGGGGGGGACATTTTTTGGGGGAATTTTAAGGGTTAAAAATCCTTAAAAATCCCCCCAAAAATGACGTGGGGTCCCCCCTACCCAGCATTACCGACCCGGGCCAGCTATGGGGGATTGTAGAACAGGGCGCAGGGGCCAGCGTTGGTGGTCCCTGGCCCTGCAGGCTACTAGCCCACATAGCCACTAAGTGGCCCGGGCCCTTCTGCCCCCCCCCTGGCCGTTGGGGAGGCAGGTAATGGGGGGCTGGGGGTTAATGGCAAGTCACCCACTAGCCGCAGGTGACTTGCCAGACCGAGAGCCTTGTGAACTGGTATAAGGGGTCTCCTTACCAGTTCACAAAGGGTTAAATGTAAAAAAAAAAAAAACACCACACAAAAGTTTTTTATTTAAAAAAAAAAAAAATTTTTACTGTACTTACCTCCGATTGTAAGCTCTTGTCCCTCGCCGCTGTGCTGACAGATGCCGGTGATCGGCATCCAGAGAAGGGGGAGGCAGGAGATCAGAGGATCTCCTGCCACCTCCTTCCCCGGGCACCGATCACCGGCATCTGACAGCTGAGAGAGCTGAAGCCGGTGATCGGGGTCGGGATGACGTCATTAGCCCCGCCCCCAAGGGCCGCCATGGAGGAGGAAAGGAGAGAGAGCCTCCCGGGCTCTCTCCTGAAGATCCGTAAGTCCTGGGGGGGGGATCGGAGGCCCCCCAGATGAAGAGGAGGGACAGTTAGCAGCTGCTGCTGCCGAAGCGGGGGGGCCTATTCCGGGGGCTCTCCTGGAGCCATCCGAGCCCCCACAGGGGATCGGATGGCACCAAATTAAAGAGGAGACCCGACCGGATCCAACGAGGGGTCAGGTGAGTATTTTTCATTTTTATTTTTTTAACTAGCGGGGAAAGTCAAGCACGTAACACCTACGGGCTTGGCACTTAAGGCCCAGCCAAGCCAGCATGTAGGTGTTACGTGCTTGGCACTTAAAGGGTTAAATATATCATGAAAATTAGGACTGTTTCCTGCTGTGTGATGTGTGATCAAGTAAATCAAACAAGTTAGATCATGATTTGTACCTAATACGTTGACAGGAGTAATGCAACTACTATTTGCATTTACTTTTTAAAGTAAATTTTAAGTGAAAGTCCACTTTCAATGGAATTTTCTAAAGTGTATATTTTTATATGGCAAAATGATGTCCTCAAGGTGATGAGCGTATTCAGGATTTTGGTAGCTTCTCTTATGTTAGGAAATGTGTGTTTTACGGAAGCAGTTTTCACTACCTGCAATCTGTTGCAATTGGCAACTGCGTCCCAAGTCTGTACATCAAGATCTACATATAGACAGAAGTGGGCCCTGTATATACAGAACACTTCTTAGTGAGCTCCCTCACATCAGTAATGGTCATAGCAGCAGTATTCTGTATGTACAGGACACGCATCTCTCTCGCTTTCAGGTCTTGGTATGCAGGCTTGGTGTTCAGTTGAAGTTAGTGAAAACTGCTTCCATAAAGCACAAATTTGCTAACATAATAAGTTTTACAGTGGCTGGTCATCACTGGAATTAAAGTTTTAGGTGTTAAAAACCAGCATATATGTCCATTTATACATTTAGAAACACTTGTAACAGTCTCTCTTCTTTGAATTACGTCTTATTTTATCTCAAGCCTAATTCTGAACTTTGGATCAATAGATCATAAAGTTTTGCATGAACCATTTTCAGTTATCTCTTTTCTGTCACCAATTTACTCTATTCTAAACACCAACTCCCAGGGGACATAGCCAACTGCTAAGGAAGATGGACATGCTTCTTTAGAGCTCCCTCTCCCCAAAGGACATTGACTAATCCACAGTGAAAAAAATCAAGTTTGATCTTTAAGCCATCTTGGGAACCCAGCATGACCAGGGGCATATATGAGGAAATCAGGCACTGCTAGAGCAAAGCACGGGTGTACTGTTGTTAATGCCGTCGGCACTCATTTCTCTTCTAAGCGACAACATGGCCGCAAACTCACCACCAGGTGATGATCCTTCTCCTCCCTTGTTAGATGATATGGATGGAAACAGCCTTGACAGTCTGCAGCTTTCCTCTGCACAATCAGCTCCTATCAGCAGATATTCGGAGGTATCAGGGGTCTGCCTGAATCAATAGTGGACCTCACCTCCACCATCACTGCTCTCTTTCAGGAGCTAAATACATTGATCCCCATTGACCTCCTTGAGATGGACAAAGTCCATAGGGACCTTGGGCCCAAATGTACAGATGGTCTCCTTAGGAATATTCTTACCAAATTAACCTTATACAGAACCAAAGAGTAGATCTTCCAGAAGGTGAGGGAGAAGGAGGTTTTAACCTTTCAGGGTTATTGCTAACAAATATTTGGAGACATTTCTCCTCAGATGATTCAACTGAGAAAACAACTAAAACCCTGCCTAGAAATCACCCAGGCCAAAAACCTCAAATATAAATGGAAATGTTATTTTAAGTTGTATTTATCTTACAAAGTCCAGCAATATTCTACAGTGATGCTAAAAGAAACAGAGGAGACCTCATGACTGCTTCCTTCTCCCATATACTATCACAAGAATGTGGAAGCCAAAAGAGTGCCCAACTTCAGCCATCCTGGCAGCAAGTCCTAAAGAAGATAAAAGGGGCTTCCCACCTTAACCAGCAGAGACAAACACCTGCACTTCATCCAAAGAACTGGGATGCATTCTTTAATTTTTGAATTATGATGTTTTCCCCCTCTACCTTCCTGCCTACCCTTGAGGTAGAAGCCACACTATCCTGCAAAGAACCAGGATGAACTCTTTTCTCATTGAACTGTGAATCTCTCCCCTTTTTCCAACAGGTTTGTCTACATAGGGGGACTTTGTTTGTTTTGTTTATTATTGCATTAATAGTTGTTTCACTAATCATTCTTAAGTTGTTTTTTCACCTGTCTTTAGCCAAAAGGTTAGCCTGGTTGTTGTTTACTCCATATAAGGTAAACTACAACTACCCTTAGTGTTCCTTACATATATGATTCTAATACTGGTATAAAGGTTTATTCATGATATTAATATGTAACTGAAAGCCTAGTTGTATGGACAACCACATCTTAATTACCGGTAGGGTCAATTGATCACTGATCAATGCTGTGACTCAAAATATATGAATATATATATATATATATATATATATATATATATATATATATATGGAATGCAATGAATAATATATAAAACCCAGTAAATAGATTAGTAAAGTGACATGTTCACTAGAGATGAGCGAGTAGTGAAATATTCGAAATTTCGAATTTCGATTCGAATAGACCGCGTTACTCGACTACTCGACCGAATATCGAATCCCATTATAGTCTATGGGAAAAAAATGCTCGACACTTGGAAATCTCAATTCGACCACTTGGAGGTCACCAAGTCCACCCTGAAACATCAGAAAATGATGCCAACACTGCTGGAATGCAACTGGGACAGCAGGGGAAGCATGTCTGGGTGCATATAACGCGCCCAAGTCGCACTATTACGCCACTATCACAGCCACTCAACAATACACTCCAAACACAATATAACTTCTACGTAAAGTGAGACAAGACAAGGAAACCTTCTTTCCTCTACATTGCCATGGACCCCAAGCCAAACTGTACAAAAAAGAAGAACAAAATTCTGCACCCCTTAAAATCACGTTGCCTAATGACAACCACAGATGGCATAGGCAAGGGGAAAAACAAATAGACCCCACCCCAAATTGTCATTGTGTGTGTGTGTGTGTGAGATGTGGTCAGACATGTCCTCTTGTGTCATTGTGTCACCCCAGCAGTAAGGGAAGCTTAAAGGAGGAGGTTTGTTACAGTGTGTTACCCCAGCAGTAAGGGAAGCTTACAGGAGGAGGTTTGTTACAGTGTGTCACCCCAGCAGTCAGGGAAGCTTACAGGAGGAGGTTTGTTACAGTGTGTTACCCCAGCAGTAAGGGAAGCTTACAGGAGGAGGTTTGTTACAGTGTGTCACCCCAGCAGTCAGGGAAGCTTACAGGAGGAGGTTTGTTACAGTGTGTTACCCCAGCAGTAAGGGAAGCTTACAGGAGGAGGTTTGTTACAGTGTGTCACCCCTGCAGTCAGGGAAGCTTACAGGAGGAGGTTTGTTACAGTGTGTCACCCCAGCAGTAAGGGAAGCTTACAGGAGGAGGTTTGTTACAGTGTGTCACCCCAGCAGTCAGGGAAGCTTACAGGAGGAGGTTTGTTTCAGTGTGTCACCCCAGCAGTCAGGGAAGCTTACAGGAGGAGGTTTGTTACAGTGTGTCACCCCAGCAGTAAGGGAAGCTTAGAGCTGAGACCTCTTAAAAATTGTGTGGAGGCCCAAGAGCTGAGACCTTTTAAAAATTGTGTGGAGGCCCAAGAGCTGAGACCTTTTAAAAATTGTGTGGAGGCCCAAGAGCTGAGACCTTTTAAAAATTGTGTGGAGGCCCAAGAGCTGAGACCTTTTAAAAATTGTGTGGAGGCCGACCTCTCAAACATTGTGTGGAGTCCCAAGAGCTGAGACCTTTTAAAAATTGTGTGGAGGCCCAAGAGCTGAGACCTTTTAAAAATTGTGTGGAGGCCCAAGAGCTGAGACCTCTCAAACATTGTGTGGAGTCCCACGAGCTGAGACCTCTTAAAAATTGTGTGGAGGCCCAAGAGCTGAGACCTTTTAAAAATTGTGTGGAGGCCCAAGAGCTGAGACCTTTTAAAAATTGTGTGGAGGCCCAAGAGCTGAGACCTTTTAAAAATTGTGTGGAGGCCCAAGAGCTGAGACCTTTTAAAAATTGTGTGGAGGCCCAAGAGCTGAGACCTTTTAAAAATTGTGTGGAGGCCCAAGAGCTGAGACCTCTCAAACATTGTGTGGAGTCCCAAGAGCTGAGACCTTTTAAAAATTGTGTGGAGGCCCAAGAGCTGAGACCTTTTAAAAATTGTGTGGAGGCCCAAGAGCTGAGACCTCTCAAACATTGTGTGGAGTCCCACGAGCTGAGACCTCTTAAAAATTGTGTGGAGGCCCAAGAGCTGAGACCTTTTAAAAATTGTGTGGAGGCCCAAGAGCTGAGACCTTTTAAAAATTGTGTGGAGGCCCAAGAGCTGAGACCTTTTAAAAATTGTGTGGAGGCCCAAGAGCTGAGACCTTTTAAAAATTGTGTGGAGGCCCAAGAGCTGAGACCTTTTAAAAATTGTGTGGAGGCCCAAGAGCTGAGACCTTTTAAAAATTGTGTGGAGGCCCAAGAGCTGAGACCTTTTAAAAATTGTGTGGAGGCCCAAGAGCTGAGACCTTTTAAAAATTGTGTGGAGGCCCAAGAGCAGAGACCTCTTAAAAATTGATTGTATTAAGCCCAAGAGGTGAGCCATAATTTTTTTTTATTAATACAGCAATTCTACGGCGGTTAAGGAGGAGGAGGAGGAGGAAATGGCACTTCATACAGATGGCACTTCACTCTTGGCTGCTTTCCACTGTTGTACAAGCAAAGTCCGGGTCAATCCACTTGCTGTTCATTTTGATTAGCGTCAGCCTGTCGGCACTGACAGGCGGCTGCGCTTATCGGTTATAATGCCCCCGGCTGCGCTGAACACCCTTTCTGATAGCACGCTGGCGGCAGGGCAGGCAAGCACCTCCAAGGCGTACAGGGACAGTTCCAGCCACGTGTCCAACTTGGAGACCCAGTAAGTGTAGGTCGCCGAGGGATCGGGGAGGACAGGGGTGTGGTCTGCCAGGTAGTCCCGCAACATCCGCCGATACTTGTCCCTCCTGCTGATAGCGGGCCCCGCAGTGATGGAAGTTGCACGAGGGGGTGACATGAACATGTCCCACACTTTGGAGAGTGTTCCCCTGGTGGCTGTGGGCCTGATCGATGTTGTCAGACTCTGGGAGACACTCTCCTCTCTGCCACCAGCGATGCTGGGTGGGAAAATCTGCATCATGTTCTGCAAGAGTTCCCTCTGGTATTCCAGTAATCGATTCGTCCTCTCCTCTACCGGAATAAAAGAGGAGAAGTTATCTTTATATCGGGGGTCCAGGAGTGCGAAGACCCAGTATAGTTTGTTCTCCAATATCCGGACAACGCGTATGTCCCGGGAAAAGCAGCCCAGCATGAAGTCAGCCATGTGTGCCAGACTCTGAGTAGGCATGACGTCACTGCCCCCACCAGAAGGATCATTTTCCATTTCCTCCTCTTCCTCCTCCTCTCCGCCCCATCCGCGCTGAACCAATGGGACGCACACAGCCTGACTGCTACCCTCGCCGCCAGCATCCTCTTCCACAGCCACCTCCACGTTGTCCTCCTCCTCCTCATCCTCCTCCTCCTGCAACTGCCACCGAGCAGCAGACAAAAGTGTGGTCTGACTGTCTACCTGCGTTGCATCTCCTCCTACCCCCGTCTCCTCTGTGTGCAATGCGTTCTCCCTTATTGCGATGAGCGATTCTTTATGGACGCATAGGAGCGGGATGGTTACACTCACTATAGCGTCCTCGCTGCTGACCTTCTTAGTAGACTCCTCAAAGATACGCAATACATCGCATATGTCTGCCATCCATGGCCACTCGTGGTTGGCAAACTGAGGGAGCTGAGTTGGAGGCACGCGTGGATGCATCATCTGGTACTCCATCAATGCTTTCTGCTGCTCACACACCCTGGCCAACATGCAATAGGTGGAATTCCAGCGAGTGGGCAGGTCGCACAACAGCCGATGTTGAGGCAAATGGAGGCGTTGCTGGATTTTTTTTAAGCTAGCAGCAGCTACAGTTGACTTCCGAAAGTGAGCGCACAAGCGCCACACTTTGACCAGTAGCTCTGCCAGGTTGGGGTAAGTCTTTAGAAACTTTTGTACTACCAAATTAAAAACGTGGGCCAGGCATGGTACGTGATTGAGTTCTGCAAGCTCCAGAGCCGCCACCAGGTTACGGCCGTTATCGCACACGACCATGCCTGGTCCTAGCTGCAGCGGCGACAGCCACCTCTCTGTCTGCTGCAATATGGCGTGCCTCACCTCTGCGGCGCTGTGCTTCCTGTCGCCCAAGCTGATGAGCTTAAGCACCGCCTGCTGACGTCTCCCCGCGCCAGTGCTGCAACGCTTTCAGCTAGGGGCTGAGGGCGATGTTAAGGCAGAGGAGGAGGAGGAGGAGGAGGGGGGTCTATCAGAACCCGTGCTGGCAATCTTGGGCGGGGGTGGTATGTAGGCCGTCCCTGTTTGCGACCCCGTCCCCGCTTCCACAACATTCACCCAGTGTGCCGTCAAAGAGATGTAGCGTCCTTGGCCGCAAGCGCTTGTCCACGATGGTCAAGTGGACCTTTGCGCTGACTGCGTACCTCAGGGCCCGCCTGATGTTACGCGACACGTGCTGGTGCAGGGCGGGGACGCCACACCGGGAAAAATAGTGGCGGCTAGGGACGGAATAGCGAGGTGCGGCAGCCGCCATCAGGTCGCGGAAGGCCTGCGTCTCCACAAGCCTAAACGGCAACATCTCCAGGGCCAGCAGTTTGGAGATGAGGCAGGTTAAGGCTTGGGCTTGGGGGTGACTGGAGGCGTACTTCCGCCTGCGGTTGAACGCCTGCGAGATGGACAGTTGATGGGACGAGGAGATGGAAGGTGCAGACGAAGATGCGGGGGAAGGGGGGGCTGAAGGAGAAGGCCCCAAAGTAGCCGAGGCAGAGGCAGATGTGGAGGTGTCCTGGCTGGAGGTCTGGACCGCAGTGGCAGCACACAACAAAGGGGAAGAGGCAGTGGCAGCAAGACCGGGCGCAGGTTGTATTGCGTTTGCTCTCTCCCACTCAGCCCAGTGCTTGAATTCCAAGTGACGGCGCATGCCTGAGGTGGTCAGATTGCTCTTCTCAGAGCCCCTACTCAGTTTTGAGTGGCAGATTGCGCAAACCGCGCTCAGTTTGTCATCTGCGCAAACATTAAAAAATCTCCACACCACAGAAGTACGAGGCCTCGATGGGGGAGCTTCGCGCGACTGCCTGCTGCCGGGAAGAGCTTCGTCCCTGCTGGCTGTGGCCTGCCTTCTCTGTCTGGACTGTCCTCTGCCTCTGGACTGTCCTCTGCCTCTTGCTGCCTTATTCGGTGATGCGCAGACCGCATCTCCACTGCTTTCCCCGCTGGACATCACCCCTGTCCAAGTGGGGTCGGTCATTTCGTCGTCCACCACCTCCTCTTCCACTTCCTCTCTCTGCTCCTCCTCCTGCCCACTGGACATTCCAACAGCCTCCCTTGATGGCAACTGCGTCTCATCATCATCGCTCATGATAGCAGATGCTGGCTCCGGGTCCACATCACTAGCAGATGGCGGATACTCAAGTGTTTGGGCATCACTACAAACAAATTCCTCTGCTAGCTCCTGGGATTCTTGCAGCACATCTGGAAAAGGACCCGAAAAGAGGTCCTGGGAGGGGTCAAGGGTGGGCTGACTCTGTTGGCCAGGTTGGGAGGAAGGAGGGTCAGAGTGAGACTGTGTGGATGACTGGGTGGTGGACAAGTGACTGGAAGCGTTATCGGCCATCCATTGCACCACCTGTTCACGCTGCTCAGGCCTTAACAGAGGTGTACCCCGCCCCCCGCATAACTGTCCCATAAAGGCAGGGAAGCTGGATGAGCGTAATGCTGGCTGCCCCTCACCAGCACGCATTGTATCCCCACTGGCTTCAACGCGGTTTTGTGCCCCCGTCCTCGTCCACGTCCCTTTGCGCTAGCCCTCCGCATTTCAGACGTTTTACTTTTTTGGCCACGCGTTATGCCAAATATAAAAATATTTTTAAGAAGAACACCTGGCTATACAGCCGTATACTGCCAGAAGGTGAAATGGTGCCTATACGCACCGTGTATAAAACAGTGTTTTGTTGGCACAGAGGACACAAAACAGTAGTGCCAAATATAAATATATTTTTAAGAAGAACACCTGGCTATACAGCCGTATACTGCCAGAAGGTGAAATGGTGCCTATACGCACCGGGTATATAACAAGGTTTTGTTGGTAAAGAGGACACAAAACAGTAGTGCCAAATATAAAAATATTTTTAAGAAAAACACCTGGCTATACAGCCGTATACTGCCAGAAGGTGAAATGGTGCCTATACGCACCGGGTATATAACAAGGTTTTGTTGGTAAAGAGGACACAAAACAGTAGTGCCAAATATAAAAATATTTTTAAGAAAAACACCTGGCTGTACAGCCGTATACTGCCAGAAGGTGAAATGGTGCCTATACGCACCGGGTATATAACAAGGTTTTGTTGGTAAAGAGGACACAAAACAGTAGTGCCAAATATAAAAATATTTTTAAGAAAAACACCTGGCTATACAGCCGTATACTGCCAGAAGGTGAAATGGTGCCTATACGCACCGGGTATATAACAAGGTTTTGTTGGCACAGAGGACACAAAACAGTAGTGCAAAATATAGTTTTGTATATAGGTGCTAATACACCACTGAAGTCTTTCTGTCCCTATTCCAGCATCAGCAGCTACCCCTCACTAAAGCAGCCGTTTTGAGCAGAGTGTATATAGTTTTGTATATAGGTGGTAATACACCACTGAAGTCTTTCTGTCCCTATTCCAGCAGCAGCAGCTACCCCTCACTAAAGCAACCGTTGTGTGCAGTGTGTATATAGCTAGAATGAGCTATATACTGTTCAGCATAGTAGCCCTAATAAGGGCTCTTAATGACTCTCTTGTCTTCTGGTAGCTGGTATATATGGTGGTAAAAGCGATATTCTGAGCTTCTGGGGCCCTGCCTGACTACATAGAATATGAGCTATATACTGTTCAGCGTAGTAGCCCTAATAAGGGCTCTTAATGACTCTCTTGTCTTCTGGTAGCTGGTATATATGGGGGTAAAAGCGATATTCTGAGCTTCTGGGGCCCTGCCTGCCTACATAGGATATGAGCTATATACTGTTCAGCGTAGTAGCCCTAATAAGGGCTCTTAATGACTCTCTTGTCTTCTGGTAGCTGGTATATATGGTGGTAAAAGCGATATTCTGAGCTTCTGGGGCCCTGCCTGACTACATAGAATATGAGCTATATACTGTTCAGCATAGTAGCCCTAATAAGGGCTCTTAATGACTCTCTTGTCTTCTGGTAGCTGGTATATATGGGGGTAAAAGCGATATTCTGAGCTTCTGGGGCCCTGCCTGCCTACATAGGATATGAGCTATATACTGTTCAGCGTAGTAGCCCTAATAAGGGCTCTTAATGACTCTCTTGTCTTCTGGTAGCTGGTATATATGGTGGTAAAAGCGATATTCTGAGCTTCTGGGGCCCTGCCTGCCTACATAGGATATGAGCTATATACTGTTCAGCGTAGTAGCCCTAATAAGGGCTCTTAATGACTCTCTTGTCTTCTGGTAGCTGGTATATATGGTGGTAAAAGCGATATTCTGAGCTTCTGGGGTCCTGCCTGACTACATAGAATATGAGCTATATACTGTTCAGCGTAGTAATCCTAATAAGGACTCTTAATGACTCTCTTGTCTTCTGGTAGCTGGTATATATGGTGGTAAAAGCGATATTCTGAGCTTCTGGGGCCCTGCCTGCCTACATAGGATATGAGCTATATACTGTTCAGCGTAGTAGCCCTAATAAGGGCTCTTAATGACTCTCTTGTCTTCTGGTAGCTGGTATATATGGTGGTAAAAGCGATATTCTGAGCTTCTGGGGCCCTGCCTGCCTACATATGAGCTATATACTGTTCAGCGTAGTAGCCCTAATAAGGGCTCTTAATGACTCTCTTGTCTTCTGGTAGCTGGTATATATGGTGGTAAAAGCGATATTCTGAGCTTCTGGGGCCCTGCCTGCCTACATAGGATATGAGCTATATACTGTTCAGCGTAGTAGCCCTAATAAGGGCTCTTAATGACTCTCTTGTCTTCTGGTAGCTGGTATATATGGTGGTAAAAGCGATATTCTGAGCTTCTGGGGCCCTGCCTGCCTACATATGAGCTATATACTGTTCAGCATAGTAGCCCTAATAAGGGCTCTTAATGACTCTCTTGTCTTCTGGTAGCTGGTATATATGGTGGTAAAAGCGATATTCTGAGCTTCTGGGGCCCTGCCTGCCTACATAGGGTATGAGCTATATACTGTTCAGCGTAGTAGCCCTAATAAGGGCTCTTAATGACTCTCTTGTCTTCTGGTAGCTGGTATATATGGTGGTAAAAGCGATATTCTGAGCTTCTGGGGCCCTGCCTGCCTACATAGGATATGAGCTATATACTGTTCAACATAGCAGCACTAATAAGGGATTAAGGACTCTCTTGTCTTCTGGTAGCTGGTATATATGGTGGTAAAAGCGATATTCTGAGCTTCTGGGGCCCTGCCTGCCTACGTAGAATATGAGCTATATACTGTTCAGCGTAGTAGCCCTAATAAGGGCTCTTAATGACTCTCTTGTCTTCTGGTAGCTGGTATATATGGTGGTAAATGCGAGATTCTGAGCTTCTGGGGCCCTGCCTGCCTACATAGGATATGAGCTATATACTGTTCAGCGTAGTAGCCCTAATAAGGGCTCTTAATGACTCTCTTGTCTTCTGGTAGCTGGTATGTATGGTGGTAAAAGCGATATTCTGAGCTTCTGGGGCCCTGCCTGCCTACATAGGATATGAGCTATATACTGTTCAGCGTAGTAGCCCTAATAAGGGCTCTTAATGACTCTCTTGTCTTCTGGTAGCTGGTATATATGGTGGTAAAAGCGATATTCTGAGCTTCTGGGGCCCTGCCTGACTACATAGAATATGAGCTATATACTGTTCAGCGTAGTAATCCTAATAAGGGCTCTTAATGACTCTCTTGTCTTCTGGTAGCTGGTATATATGGTGGTAAAAGCGATATTCTGAGCTTCTGGGGCCCTGCCTGCCTACATAGGATATGAGCTATATACTGTTCAGCGTAGTAGCCCTAATAAGGGCTCTTAATGACTCTCTTGTCTTCTGGTAGCTGGTATATATGGTGGTAAAAGCGATATTCTGAGCTTCTGGGGCCCTGCCTGCCTACATAGGATATGAGCTATATACTGTTCAGCGTAGTAGCCCTAATAAGGGCTCTTAATGACTCTCTTGTCTTCTGGTAGCTGGTATATATGGTGGTAAAAGCGATATTCTGAGCTTCTGGGGCCCTGCCTGCCTACATAGGATATGAGCTATATACTGTTCAACATAGCAGCACTAATAAGGGATTAAGGACTCTCTTGTCTTCTGGTAGCTGGTATATATGGTGGTAAAAGCGATATTCTGAGCTTCTGGGGCCCTGCCTGCCTTCATATGAGCTATATACTGTTCAGCATAGTAGCCCTAATAAGGACTCTTAATGACTCTCTTGTCTTCTGGTAGCTGGTATATATGGTGGTAAAAGCGATATTCTAAACTTCTGGGGCCCTGCCTGCCTACATAGGATATGAGCTATATACTGTTCAGCGTAGTAGCCCTAATAAGGGCTCTTAATGACTCTCTTGTCTTCTGGTAGCTGGTATATATGGTGGTAAAAGCGATATTCTGAGCTTCTGGGGCCCTGCCTGACTACATAGAATATGAGCTATATACTGTTCAGCGTAGTAATCCTAAAAAGGGCTCTTACTGACTCTCTTGTCTTCTGGTAGCTGGTATATATGGTGGTAAAAGCGATATTCTGAGCTTCTGGGGCCCTGCCTGCCTACATAGGATATGAGCTATATACTGTTCAGCGTAGTAGCCCTAATAAGGGCTCTTAATGACTCTCTTGTCTTCTGGTAGCTGGTATATATGGTGGTAAAAGCGATATTCTGAGCTTCTGGGGCCCTGCCTGCCTACATAGGATATGAGCTATATACTGTTCAGCGTAGTAGCCCTAATAAGGGCTCTTAATGACTCTCTTGTCTTCTGGTAGCTGGTATATATGGTGGTAAAAGCGATATTCTGAGCTTCTGGGGCCCTGCCTGCCTACATATGAGCTATATACTGTTCAGCATAGTAGCCCTAATAAGGGCTCTTAATGACTCTCTTGTCTTCTGGTAGCTGGTATATATGGTGGTAAAAGCGATATTCTGAGCTTCTGGGGCCCTGCCTGCCTACATAGGATATGAGCTATATACTGTTCAGCGTAGTAGCCCTAATAAGGGCTCTTAATGACTCTCTTGTCTTCTGGTAGCTGGTATATATGGTGGTAAAAGCGATATTCTGAGCTTCTGGGGCCCTGCCTTGTCTTCTGGTAGCTGGTATATATGGTGGTAAAAGCGATATTCTAAACTTCTGGGGCCCTGCCTGCCTACATAGGATATGAGCTATATACTGTTCAGCGTAGTAGCCCTAATAAGGGCTCTTAATGACTCTCTTGTCTTCTGGTAGCTGGTATATATGGTGGTAAAAGCGATATTCTGAGCTTCTGGGGCCCTGCCTGACTACATAGAATATGAGCTATATACTGTTCAGCGTAGTAATCCTAAAAAGGGCTCTTACTGACTCTCTTGTCTTCTGGTAGCTGGTATATATGGTGGTAAAAGCGATATTCTGAGCTTCTGGGGCCCTGCCTGCCTACATAGGATATGAGCTATATACTGTTCAGCGTAGTAGCCCTAATAAGGGCTCTTAATGACTCTCTTGTCTTCTGGTAGCTGGTATATATGGTGGTAAAAGCGATATTCTGAGCTTCTGGGGCCCTGCCTGCCTACATAGGATATGAGCTATATACTGTTCAGCGTAGTAGCCCTAATAAGGGCTCTTAATGACTCTCTTGTCTTCTGGTAGCTGGTATATATGGTGGTAAAAGCGATATTCTGAGCTTCTGGGGCCCTGCCTGCCTACATAGGATATGAGCTATATACTGTTCAACATAGCAGCACTAATAAGGGATTAAGGACTCTCTTGTCTTCTGGTAGCTGGTATATATGGTGGTAAAAGCGATATTCTGAGCTTCTGGGGCCCTGCCTGCCTACGTAGGATATGAGCTATATACTGTTCAGCGTAGTAGCCCTAATAAGAGCTCTTAATGACTCTCTTGTCTTCTGGTAGCTGGTATATATGGTGGTAAATGCGAGATTCTGAGCTTCTGGGGCCCTGCCTGCCTACATAGGATATGAGCTATATACTGTTCAGCGTAGTAGCCCTAATAAGGGCTCTTAATGACTCTCTTGTCTTCTGGTAGCTGGTTTATATGGTGGTAAAAGCGATATTCTGAGCTTCTGGGGCCCTGCCTGCCTACATAGGATATGAGCTATATACTGTTCAGCGTAGTAGCCCTAATAAGGGCTCTTAATGACTCTCTTGTCTTCTGGTAGCTGGTATATATGGTGGTAAAAGCGATATTCTGAGCTTCTGGGGCCCTGCCTGACTACATAGAATATGAGCTATATACTGTTCAGCGTAGTAATCCTAATAAGGGCTCTTAATGACTCTCTTGTCTTCTGGTAGCTGGTATATATGGTGGTAAAAGCGATATTCTGAGCTTCTGGGGCCCTGCCTGCCTACATAGGATATGAGCTATATACTGTTCAGCGTAGTAGCCCTAAAAAGGGCTCTTAATGACTCTCTTGTCTTCTGGTAGCTGGTATATATGGTGGTAAAAGCGATATTCTGAGCTTCTGGGGCCCTGCCTGCCTACATAGGATATGAGCTATATACTGTTCAGCGTAGTAGCCCTAATAAGGGCTCTTAATGACTCTCTTGTCTTCTGGTAGCTGGTATATATGGTGGTAAAAGCGATATTCTGAGCTTCTGGGGCCCTGCCTGCCTACATAGGATATGAGCTATATACTGTTCAACATAGCAGCACTAATAAGGGATTAAGGACTCTCTTGTCTTCTGGTAGCTGGTATATATGGTGGTAAAAGCGATATTCTGAGCTTCTGGGGCCCTGCCTGCCTTCATATGAGCTATATACTGTTCAGCATAGTAGCCCTAATAAGGGCTCTTAATGACTCTCTTGTCTTCTGGTAGCTGGTATATATGGTGGTAAAAGCGATATTCTAAACTTCTGGGGCCCTGCCTGCCTACATAGGATATGAGCTATATACTGTTCAGCGTAGTAGCCCTAATAAGGGCTCTTAATGACTCTCTTGTCTTCTGGTAGCTGGTATATATGGTGGTAAAAGCGATATTCTGAGCTTCTGGGGCCCTGCCTGACTACATAGAATATGAGCTATATACTGTTCAGCGTAGTAATCCTAAAAAGGGCTCTTACTGACTCTCTTGTCTTCTGGTAGCTGGTATATATGGTGGTAAAAGCGATATTCTGAGCTTCTGGGGCCCTGCCTGCCTACATAGGATATGAGCTATATACTGTTCAGCGTAGTAGCCCTAATAAGGGCTCTTAATGACTCTCTTGTCTTCTGGTAGCTGGTATATATGGTGGTAAAAGCGATATTCTGAGCTTCTGGGGCCCTGCCTGCCTACATAGGATATGAGCTATATACTGTTCAGCGTAGTAGCCCTAATAAGGGCTCTTAATGACTCTCTTGTCTTCTGGTAGCTGGTATATATGGTGGTAAAAGCGATATTCTGAGCTTCTGGGGCCCTGCCTGCCTACATAGGATATGAGCTATATACTGTTCAACATAGCAGCACTAATAAGGGATTAAGGACTCTCTTGTCTTCTGGTAGCTGGTATATATGGTGGTAAAAGCAATATTCTGAGCTTCTGGGGCCCTGCCTGCCTACGTAGGATATGAGCTATATACTGTTCAGCGTAGTAGCCCTAATAAGGGCTCTTTATGACTCTCTTGTCTTCTGGTAGCTGGTGTATATGGTGGTAAATGCGAGATTCTGAGCTTCTGGGGCCCTGCCTGCCTACATAGGATATGAGCTATATACTGTTCAGCGTAGTAGCCCTAATAAGGGCTCTTAATGACTCTCTTGTCTTCTGGTAGCTGGTATATATGGTGGTAAAAGCGATATTCTGAGCTTCTGGGGCCCTGCCTGCCTACATATGATCTATATACTGTTCAGCATAGTAGCCCTAATAAGGGTTCTTAATGACTCTCTTGTCTTCTGGTAGCTGGTATATATGGTGGTAAAAGCGATATTCTGAGCTTCTGGGGCCCTGCCTGCCTAAATAGGATATGAGCTATATACTGTTCAGCGTAGTAGCCCTAATAAGGGCTCTTAATGACTCTCTTGTCTTCTGGTAGCTGGTATATATGGTGGTAAAAGCGATATTCTGAGCTTCTGGGGCCCTGCCTGACTACATAGAATATGAGCTATATACTGTTCAGCGTAGTAATCCTAATAAGGGCTCTCAATGACTCTCTTGTCTTCTGGTAGCTGGTATATATGGTGGTAAAAGCGATATTCTGAGCTTCTGGGGCCCTGCCTGCCTACATAGGATATGAGCTATATACTGTTCAGCGTAGTAGCCCTAATAAGGGCTCTTAATGACTCTCTTGTCTTCTGGTAGCTGGTATATATGGTGGTAAAAGCGATATTCTGAGCTTCTGGGGCCCTGCCTGCCTACATAGGATATGAGCTATATACTGTTCAACATAGCAGCACTAATAAGGGATTAAGGACTCTCTTGTCTTCTGGTAGCTGGTATATATGGTGGTAAAAGCGATATTCTGAGCTTCTGGGGCCCTACCTGCCTACATAGGATATGAGCTATATACTGTTCAGCGTAGTAGCCCTAATAAGGGCTCTTAATGACTCTCTTGTCTTCTGGTAGCTGGTATATATGGTGGTAAATGCGATATTCTGAGCTTCTGGGGCCCTGCCTGCCTACATAGGATATGAGCTATATACTGTTCAGCGTAGTAGCCCTAATAAGGGCTCTTAATGACTCTCTTGTCTTCTGGTAGCTGGTATATATGGTGGTAAAAGCGATATTCTGAGCTTCTGGGGCCCTGCCTGCCTACATAGGATATGAGCTATATACTGTTCAACATAGCAGCACTAATAAGGGAATAAGGACTCTCTTGTCTTCTGGTAGCTGGTATATATGGTGGTAAAAGCGATATTCTGAGCTTCTGGGGCCCTGCCTGCCTACATAGGATATGAGCTATATACTGTTCAGCATAGCAGCACTAATAAGGGATTAAGGACTCTCTTGTCTTCTGGTAGCTGGTATATATGGTGGTAAAAGCGATATTCTGAGCTTCTGGGGCCCTGCCTGCCTACATATGAGCTATATACTGTTCAGCAAAGTAGCCCTAATAAGGGCTCTTAATGACTCTCTTGTCTTCTGGTAGCTGGTATATATGGTGGTAAAAGCGATATTCTGAGCTTCTGGGGCCCTGCCTGCCTACATAGGATATGAGCTATATACTGTTCAGCGTAGTAGCCCTAATAAGGGCTCTTAATGACTCTCTTGTCTTCTGGTAGCTGGTATATATGGTGGTAAAAGCGATATTCTGAGCTTCTGGGGCCCTGCCTGACTACATAGAATATGAGCTATATACTGTTCAGCGTAGTAATCCTAATAAGGGCTCTTAATGACTCTCTTGTCTTCTGGTAGCTGGTATATATGGTGGTAAAAGCGATATTCTGAGCTTCTGGGGCCCTGCCTGCCTACATAGGATATGAGCTATATACTGTTCAGCGTAGTAGCCCTAATAAGGGCTCTTAATGACTCTCTTGTCTTCTGGTAGCTGGTATATATGGTGGTAAAAGCGATAATCTGAGCTTCTGGGGCCCTGCCTGCCTACATAGGATATGAGCTATATACTGTTCAGCGTAGTAGCCCTAATAAGGGCTCTTAATGACTCTCTTGTCTTCTGGTAGCTGGTATATATGGTGGTAAAAGCGATATTCTGAGCTTCTGGGGCCCTGCCTGCCTACATAGGATATGAGCTATATACTGTTCAGCGTAGTAGCCCTAATAAGGGCTCTTAATGACTCTCTTGTCTTCTGGTAGCTGGTATATATGGTGGTAAAAGCAATATTCTGAGCTTCTGGGGCCCTGCCTGCCTACATAGGATATGAGCTATATACTGTTCAGCGTAGTAGCCCTAATAAGGGCTCTTAATGACTCTCTTGTCTTCTGGTAGCTGGTATATATGGTGGTAAAAGCGATATTCTGAGCTTCTGGGGCCCTGCCTGCCTACATAGGATATGAGCTATATACTGTTCAACATAGCAGCACTAATAAGGGATTAAGGACTCTCTTGTCTTCTGGTAGCTGGTATATATGGTGGTAAAAGCGATATTCTGAGCTTCTGGGGCCCTGCCTGCCTACATATCAGCTATATACTGTTCAGCATAGTAGCCCTAATAAGGGCTCTTAATGACTCTCTTGTCTTCTGGTAGCTGGTATATATGGTGGTAAAAGCGATATTCTGAGCTTCTGGGGCCCTGCCTGCCTACATAGGATATGAGCTATATACTGTTCAGCGTAGTAGCCCTAATAAGGGCTCTTAATGACTTTCTTGTCTTCTGGTAGCTGGTATATATGGTGGTAAAAGCGATATTCTGAGCTTCTGGGGCCCTGCCTGACTACATAGAATATGAGCTATATACTGTTCAGCGTAGTAATCCTAATAAGGGCTCTTAATGACTCTCTTGTCTTCTGGTAGCTGGTATATATGGTGGTAAAAGCGATATTCTGAGCTTCTGGGGCCCTGCCTGCCTACATAGGATATGAGATATATACTGTTCAGCGTAGTAGCCCTACTAAGGGCTCTTAATGACTCTCTTGTCTTCTGGTAGCTGGTATATATGCTGGTAAAAGCGATATTCTGAGCTTCTGGGGCCCTGCCTGCCTACATAGGATATGAGCTATATACTGTTCAACATAGCAGCACTAATAAGGGATTAAGGACTCTCTTGTCTTCTGGTAGCTGGTATATATGGTGGTAAAAGCGATATTCTGAGCTTCTGGGGCCCTGCCTGCCTACGTAGGATATGAGCTATATACTGTTCAGCGTAGTAGCCCTAATAAGGGCTCTTAATGACTCTCTTGTCTTCTGGTAGCTGGTGTATATGGTGGTAAATGCGAGATTCTGAGCTTCTGGGGCCCTGCCTGCCTACATAGGATATGAGCTATATACTGTTCAGCGTAGTAGCCCTAATAAGGGCTCTTAATGACTCTCTTGTCTTCTGGTAGCTGGTATATATGGTGGTAAAAGCGATATTCTGAGCTTCTGGGGCCCTGCCTGCCTACATATGAGCTATATACTGTTCAGCATAGTAGCCCTAATAAGGGCTCTTAATGACTCTCTTGTCTTCTGGTAGCTGGTATATATGGTGGTAAAAGCGATATTCTGAGCTTCTGGGGCCCTGCCTGCCTACATAGGATATGAGCTATATACTGTTCAGCGTAGTAGCCCTAATAAGGGCTCTTAATGACTCTCTTGTCTTCTGGTAGCTGGTATATATGGTGGTAAAAGCGATATTCTGAGCTTCTGGGGCCCTGCCTGACTACATAGAATATGAGCTATATACTGTTCAGCGTAGTAATCCTAATAAGGGCTCTTAATGACTCTCTTGTCTTCTGGTAGCTGGTATATATGGTGGTAAAAGTGATATTCTGAGCTTCTGGGGCCCTGCCTGCCTACATAGGATATGAGCTATATACTGTTCAGCGTAGTAGCCCTAATAAGGGCTCTTAATGACTCTCTTGTCTTCTGATAGCTGGTATATATGGTGGTAAAAGCGATATTCTGAGCTTCTGGGGCCCTGCCTGCCTACATAGGATATGAGCTATATACTGTTCAACATAGCAGCACTAATAAGGGATTAAGGACTCTCTTGTCTTCTGGTAGCTGGTATATATGGTGGTAAAAGCGATATTCTGAGCTTCTGGGGCCCTGCCTGCCTACATAGGATATGAGCTATATACTGTTCAGCGTAGTAGCCCTAATAAGGGCTCTTAATGACTCTCTTGTCTTCTGGTAGCTGGTATATATGGTGGTAAATGCGAGATTCTGAGCTTCTGGGGCCCTGCCTGCCTACATAGGATATGAGCTATATACTGTTCAGCGTAGTAGCCCTAATAAGGGCTCTTAATGACTCTCTTGTCTTCTGGTAGCTGGTATATATGGTGGTAAAAGCGATATTCTGAGCTTCTGGGGCCCTGCCTGCCTACATAGGATATGAGCTATATACTGTTCAACATAGCAGCACTAATAAGGGATTAAGGACTCTCTTGTCTTCTGGTAGCTGGTATATATGGTGGTAAAAGCGATATTCTGAGCTTCTGGGGCCCTGCCTGCCTACATAGGATATGAGCTATATACTGTTCAGCGTAGTAGCCCTAATAAGGGCTCTTAATGACTCTCTTGTCTTCTGGTAGCTGGTATATATGGTGGTAAAAGCGATATTCTGAGCTTCTGGGGCCCTGCCTGCCTACATAGGATATGAGCTATATACTGTTCAGCGTAGTAGCCCTAATAAGGGCTCTTAATGACTCTCTTGTCTTCTGGTAGCTGGTATATATGGTGGTAAAAGCGATATTCTGAGCTTCTGGGGCCCTGCCTGCCTACATAGGATATGAGCTATATACTGTTCAACATAGCAGCACTAATAAGGGATTAAGGACTCTCTTGTCTTCTGGTAGCTGGTATATATGGTGGTAAAAGCGATATTCTGAGCTTCTGGGGCCCTGCCTGCCTACATAGGATATGAGCTATATACTGTTCAGCATAGCAGCACTAATAAGGGATTAAGGACTCTCTTGTCTTCTGGTAGCTGGTATATATGGTGGTAAAAGCGATATTCTGAGCTTCTGGGGCCCTGCCTGCCTACATAGGATATGAGCTATATACTGTTCAGCGTAGTAGCCCTAATAAGGGCTCTTAATGACTCTCTTGTCTTCTGGTAGCTGGTATATATGGTGGTAAAAGCGATATTCTGAGCTTCTGGGGCCCTGCCTGCCTACATAGGATATGAGCTATATACTGTTCAGCGTAGTAGCCCTAATTAGGGCTCTTAATGACTCTCTTGTCTTCTGGTAGCTGGTATATATGGTGGTAAAAGCGATATTCTGAGCTTCTGGGGCCCTGCCTGCCTACATATGAGCTATATACTGTTCAGCATAGTAGCCCTAATAAGGGCTCTTAATGACTCTCTTGTCTTCTGGTAGCTGGTATATATGGTGGTAAAAGCGATATTCTGAGCTTCTGGGGCCCTGCCTGCCTACATAGGATATGAGCTATATACTGTTCAGCGTAGTAGCCCTAATAAGGGCTCTTAATGACTCTCTTGTCTTCTGGTAGCTGGTATATATGGTGGTAAATGCCAGATTCTGAGCTTCTAGGGCCCTGCCTGCCTACATATGAGCCATATACCATTCAGCGTAGTAGCCCTAATAAGGGCTCTTAATGACTCTCTTGTCTTCTGGTAGCTGGTATAGATGGTGGTAAATGCGATATTCCGAGCTTCTGGGGCCCTGCCAGCGACAGCCTGTCTTTCCCTGCTGTGAGCGTCTGTCCCTCACTAAGTTCAAGCTGCTAATGCTGACGAAGAGGAAGTGCTGAGTTTTGTATATTCGAGGTCACATGGTTTTTCCAGCCAATGCGTGTAGACGCCGTTCTCGCGATGCCAGCGTCCTCCCAGGACCTGTCCCACCCCCCCTGCATGGTGATTGGTGTAAAAAACGCGCCAGGGAAGGTGGGAGGGGAAACGAATTGTGAGTGCGCCATCGCCGCTGTACTCGATCGAAATCGAGTATGACGAACAGCGTAGTATTCGATCGAATACCGGCTCGGTCGAATACTACTCGCTCATCTCTAATGTTCACTATATCAAAGTCCACACCCGCCACTGACTGGCCAGGATAAAACCATGAAAAATCCCAAGAAACAGACTTTGGAAATTCTATAAAAATGTTCATGATGCCACAAGATGGAGATTGCATAACCTAAAAGCACATAACTTTCAATCGATGGATCAATGTAAAATCAGAGAGAAAAAAAACCCGTAACAGTCCTTCATCAATCATTATGAGGTCCAGAGATATTCTAGCAGGCCACAAATTTCCATGTTGATAATCCCTAAACTTAATTGCAGGGTACTCTTCCCAACTCATCTAATTCCTCAGGGATCTCTTGTTTATAGACTGGGGATGCTCACGCCAACCCATTCAAGATCATTCATGCCCTCTGGTGATGGGGCATCCAGGTGATAAAACCACAAGTGCTCTCTCTGCAGGAGTCTGAACTTGAGGTCACCACATTGTAACCCCAAACAGACCCTATCAATTGTCACAAACTTCAGGTTGATGCTAGAGCCCTGATGATGTTGAACACAATGTGAAGCCACTAGGGGGATGATCCTACCTGAGGTTTAATCCCGTGACATCAGAAATGGGGGGTGGTTTTCGGGGAACTGTTTATCTGTTGGATGCTGCCTATTTTAGGTGCATGTAGGCACCATTTGCAATACCTCCCCCATTCTCCACTTAGAATTGCTTTATAATTGGTACAGTGCTTTTACATTTTCCTTTAGCTGATTTGGTCTGTTGTTGATTTTAACTGCTATATGTTATCAGTTGTTTGACTAAGATCAATAACATTTCTAATTTTTGGATACTTTGTTTGCAGCCTGGTAGTGCTTGCCCCCCCCCCCCTTTACCCCTGGGAGGGCACCTATTTTGGATTTTTGCTGGACAAGGGGTGCATGATTAGAGCCCATACATTATGCTGTATCTGTATCATACATGTCCTGCTATCAGGATTTCGAAACCAGTCTGTTACCTATTAGGGCTGTAGTAGAAAGCCTGTTGTTTATGTAGAGGATTATTATTAGGTATTAGGTAGCAATCTTGTATAGTCGACCACAGAGGGTAGCAGGGAAGCAGTCGATGAATAAATTAGTACTATGAATCCCACCAATAAGTCTTGAGACGCTGAAAGTATGATATTAAATGAAACAGAGAAGGCTGTAAGGCACTGCTTTGGGGGGGGGGGGGGGGGGTAGGCAGTTGTGCATTTTATCTTATCCAGGTGGATGGCCCAGCTGTCTCATACACATACCTTTTATCATGTACGCTGCAACCATCAAATCACATAGTCCCCACTTTCAACAATTACACTGCAGTCTTCAATTATTCACCACTTCGTAGATGAAACATGATGACTATTACTTTGATATACCAACGTACAAAAATATCATAATACTTTATCTCAAATCATAATGTGATGCCCTAAAAGCAATTAAAAATAAAAGTAACCATATCTACCAAGAGACAGACTTACTGAACCACCCAAAGCCAATAATATAAATATGCGGGTTAAAATAAAAGATAAAAATACCTGCAACTAATACTAATAACCTGCATCTTTGAGCGATTTTAATCAAACATGCCTTCAACCAATCCACTCCGCACATCAAAATCTTTAATCCAGGAATAAATTCCATATGTTTACTTGAGCTGGGTTTAAAGAGAAATCAGCAATAACAAGCAAGTAAGGGACTACTTATCTGCTAATTTGACAACTACAAAAGATAATTGCAACTGCAAATCAATACTTTAGAGACATTCATGGCTTAAGCACAATCCAGAAAGCTTTTTAAAACCTATTATCTCCCGAGACTGAAAGTAATGCTGATCTTACTAACATGTCAAACACGTTTTGCAATGTCTGTTCAGTGCACTCTGGGCCATGATATTTTAAAAATAAAACAACTTCCCTCAAACTTTAAATTCACAGTGGGGACTCCTAAGATGTTTTAAATAAGTATTGCCAAGATAATAAAAAATAAAAGGATGTACCTTTTCAACGCTGAAGGCTTTTAAAAATTCTCTACGTTAGTTTTATTTGTCACATATGGTGTTACCCAAAAAAAGTGAAAAATCAGAGACTCACAAAAATGCTGAAGCAGTCCAAGTAGATAAACACCACAGTGAAATAAGTTATTTAAATGTAACCTAGAAATAAACTATACATTTTGAGGCATGGGGAGATACACAGTAGATTTTGTTCTATAAGCAGTTCTCTGTGAGGGGGACATAATAAGACATGAAACTTACATGGATACTAAGATTAAATTATAAAGTCTGATATTTTGCATTAATTTATAAGCCTATTCCTTCTTCCCCTTAAAGTTCCTTCCCATCAAAATAGCTACTTTCAAATCCAGCTGTTAATAACATAGCAGAAACCTATGAAAGAATCCAAATAGGATTGGAAGGGATATTTGGCAGCTCTGGCTGCCTCTCCAACCTCAACCTCTTCATACAAACATTTAATATAATTTGGATAACCCTTGAGTCTCTGCTCTGTCTCCCCCACAGTGTGGCCTGTGATGGGATTCCTCATACACACACATAATCAGATACATGGTGTTCCATGTTGTGATTATGATTTGTTTGATGATTTTGGGGGGGCTGCAAAATATTATGGTGCGGAACACTGAAAATTATCCTATGATCCTTGTTGTTGCACAGGCTGGATTTCGTTCTGTTTTTTTGTGACAGCTAGGGGCCTTCAATCCTCTTCTCTTGTGACTTGCATCTAAGCAAGTTTATAATTACTGCTGATTTGGTCATTTGAGTGTATTATTGCTTGATTCGACTATGCTGAAGCAGATATAGCCCTTTTGTGACTGCTTGTAATGGATTGTTTTGTATTTGGGGTTTAGGTTAGCCCCTTTGTCTGTTTGGCTTGTGGTGTACTGTGATTTTTGCATGAATCAGGGCTTCTTCTTAACTTTTACGTTGCAGAGCATCTCAAATTAGGATGTCCCACCGGTGGGGTGGGGTTTTGTTAAGACCAGTGCTGGCACATCTCTAGTCATGTAGCCTAGCTGTGTCCTCATCAAGAGGAAATCCACACCCTCTCTTGGGCATCAGGAGAATGGAAGAGCCTGATTCCAATTGACATGGATCAAGTGTTCTTCCAAGGGATATGTGTTGAAGGACATTGGGGCTGGCATGCCACAGCTAAAAGCCACAGCTGAAGGCCAATCATGAGCCTTTAAATTCCGGTAATACCATCTCCTATGCCTGGGGCAAACCTCATTAAATTGTAACATAGTAACATAGTTTCTGTTCTCCATTGCAAACATCATGGTTGGTTTGGAAGTTTGGTGTGGAAGAACTTTAAGGCCTGCACAAAGCCCTGACCAGCCAAGCCCTGACAGCCAAGCATTTTTGTCCAACACCAGTTTCTCATCTCCCAAATGCCCTGCTGCTTGGGAAAAATGAATATCCCTTCAAGAACAATGGAAGCTTCTGGGGTGGCAATGGGGGGATCAACTCCATATTGAAGTCTGTGGATTGGAAGGACATGTGAAAATCTTCTGTAGGTGGAATGTGTAGGTGTCCAACCACTTTTGTCCATATCATAAGTATATTTAAGGCATAGGTCTCCATTACATTTTTGTTGCTCTCTCATATATATCAGGTAGCTGATAACAATAAAAGTTAGTTGAGAGACTGGGTTATTAGATTCATAAATATTAAAAATGTATGAAGCTGAATAAGTGCATCATTTTAAAAATGGATTTGTTCTGATTGCTGGCACAGCTGCGCTAATGTCTTCCATCATTTCTGGCATTTTGCTCTATTGGCATAGTTTTGTTATTGATTTGGCAAAGCCAAAATGTCTTATTCATGTATAGAAATGAATGTATCAAATTCCAATAGACAATTTTCTAGAGTTCAATTTTCAGTTCTAGCTGAAGACAACGTTTTCAAGGTACCTATTCTTCTGTGGACCATCAAGGCAGGACATCAGAACAAATGGCATTATTGTCTATGTAGTGTCTGTGTGCAGAAATAAGGGTGCATGCATATGTAGGCAGTATCAACTTTCCTTTTCTTTAAGTCTAAGGACATACTGTTATGTTCCCCAGAAACTCTTGGATGTATTAAGCTGCATGCTGCCAGTGCTTAGAACAGTTTCCTACACAACAGAGACCCCCAAATACAGTATATATTACATGGAGTAAAATCCACCAAACAATAGATTATGAAGGCAGTTTACAATCATATATGGTCAACAAGCTGGTGTCAGTTTTTGAAAGTATTATTAATGGTAAATGTACGGAGGTCAATTCAGACAAAGCAGAGTGGGATCAATAAGAGGTCAATAATGGCAGGGTCATGGGTTCACTAGATATGGGCACAGGCTACTTAATGCAGGAAAACAATATCTTCCAGCATCAGTCTGGACCCCGGCACTATACTGGAACTTTAATTGTGTTTGCTTTTGAGGCATCTATCAGCATTGACTGAAAAGTTATGATATATTTATACTGCAAACGAAAAATCAATAAAGCCATCGCATATGTGAGTCGTGATTGATTGGACGTGCCCTCGGGAGAGGTAGTAAGCTGGGTTATGGTCCACTTTAAGGTAGTGTATAGTCCTATTTATTTTATATTTTATTGTCACCTTCTATCCCCCGTCCAGTGCCCCAAAACTGCCTGTGCTTCTTCTTTTACTCAAGCCTTTGTTCAATATTTTTAAAAACACTAACATGAAGCAGCATGATGGTAAATGGTCTGATATATGCTAATTAGTTCAATTACAACTGACAGTCACATAATGGCAGTTAGGTTAAAGTGCTCCTCAATGATGAATTGTGTGCACTTTATCATCACTGGGGAGCATCAGGGGGCGGGCGGCTCAGCCAGGGAGTAATATGATGTTATGAATATTGGGCAAACACTTTAGTAAAAATAAGAAACAGGCTGTTTTGGTACACTGTGCTGGGGATAGAAGGGATGGCATAAACATTCTTTCTGAATGTAGGGTTACAAAGCTTTGAACAAGAAACTTTATGTCAGCCAAAATGATGCAACGCCAGACCAACAAACAAATTCTCATTGATTGCTTGATTGCTGCAGCCATTTCAACTGATCAATTATTACTTGATTGCGTACGCTTCAGTGATTATTTGTTCACAAATCGTACCATGGAATTGGGCCATTAGGAACTGTGAATATCACCTGGAAAAGTTCTGCAATTCAACCTGACTTACCATCAGATTCCAGGCTGACAAAACTTGAATAGGTTACTATACACCATTACAGCTTACCTTAGGACTGAACTACATGTGCAAAAAATAGAGGATGGCTCTGAACATGCGGGAGGCAATAGCCCATTCTAAAATTTAGAAGAAGAACTTAATACAGCTGTTTCTTAAAGTGGCCTATTTTCAACTAGGAATAATTGTAGAACCTAAAACTTAGAGAAATGTTTATCTTATTAACATTAAAAGACAATATTTATCTGAAGTAGGAGGATGTGTCCTGCAACGTTTCCATTAGCATCTTTAATTGGTCTTTTGAAGCATAGCAGTTGGGTTGTTGTGTTTCAATAAAGCCCTCTGGTCTTATTTAAATATGTTAAATAGTCAAGAGAAGGCCATGGGACGATGCCACACCTACCTCCAAAGAGGAGAGCACCACAATGAGGTCAAAAACAAATCACTTTTATTAGAGTTAATACGATTGCACCTAAAAACAACATAGAACACAAGAGACACTAAAAAACAGTCTGCTCCTCTCCCTCAAATTCATCCCATAACCATCCACAATATGTTGTAAGCGTGCTATTAATATTGGATGGGGATACCCACACAATAATGTAATATAGAGGTGGTTGGCTGTCCACTTACTGGAATGTCAGATCGAGTCCCTTGCGCCATCCTTGTGCGGGTGTGTGCTGTTCAAGACTTCCTACTTTGCCATTCTGGGTGGGGGGGTGTAGTCACATAGCTAGTCCAGCAGAAAACAGTTTCCCTGCATTGAGCTTGCAGGGGCTGTGCTTGGTGACTTATGTGCAGGGACAGGCCACAGATTGACAGCTGCACCCATCACTGTAGCGTTGCTGAAGGTGGCTTTGCTCCTCTAGTCTCTCCATCCTGCCCTGCATGCTGGGGGCCCCAACTGCCGCCGATAGCTTCATTGCCAGCATTGTGGCCTGTCAGACCAAAGACTGAAAAGTCTCCTGGACCAAACCATAACCCAAAGGTTGGGGGAGGCCACATTTGCAGGGCAAGTGGGGGAGGTCCCGGGGCGCGTATCCCTTGCGCCTTTCTCATAATCCAGCACTGCATGAAGATAACCCTAATTCGTTTATTTCTACTTTTAGAGCACATAAAATATTGTTGCACTTTGATCAGGTTATGGAGTAATTCGGCCTAAATCTCATAGACTTTGTTTGCGACAAAAACACATTTCATGGTTACCAGTCAGCAGCCAGTGAACCAATAACAATGGAAAAGGGAGTCCTTGTATATGGACTGGGGTTCTACTAACTGCTGAATCACCAGATTTGCCCTTCCCAAGAGTAAATACTGTATGTTCTGCGTTCATACTACTCTCGTTGGTGATATGCTTTCTGAAAAAGGACACTGCAGTGTGCTGTGCTTTAAAAATAAAATCATTTTAGCATTATCCAGAGCCACAATTTATAGCAGTCAGTATAACAGGCAGAACAAAGACTGGTGGGTAGTGTGGTATAGTGTACTGCTTATTCCACTCAGAAAATCCTTTGGGCCATTTTACTGCAAAATACACAACATTAATATTGCTTTTGGGCGTTGAGGGAGGGGCACAAATTTCAGATTGCTCTAGGCAGGGACAGTTTTTTGGACCAGGTGACACCCTTCTGTTATCACTGACACACATATCATTTTTTGCCGTCAAGCTCTCAGTGACTCCTTAAAGTGAGACAGCAATAATAAAGCAGCAAGCAACTCATGTGATGCCTGTCCCATGTGCCTCTATCCTCTTTTCCTGCAGCACAGAGTAGAAGCCATAGCACTTCTCTGTCGTTGAGAAGTTTGCTTCTTTC
Organism: Gastrophryne carolinensis; assembly: GCA_027917425.1. NCBI lineage: Eukaryota > Metazoa > Chordata > Amphibia > Anura > Microhylidae > Gastrophryne > Gastrophryne carolinensis. The sequence goes on from CM051238.1 coordinate 76,867,911, forward strand.
CATTTCCATTCTTCCATGACAATACTCCAAAATTGTTGCCTGGCCACCCCATAAATTGGAACACTGTATGTGAATGCATGCAGCAAGCCACAATGATCATGCAGCTGGCTCCAACCACAGTGAAGTATGCACAAGACCCATAAAACTGTGCCATGACATGTCCTTCCCAGCTCAGGAATGAGCACAAAGCCAGTGGCTTCACTAAGAAAACATTAGGTATTTACATATAATAATTTGAGAAGCTTAAAATTTGCTAATTTTAGACTGATCCCATGGGGAATAAAGGGGGATGTAGTTAGTGATGACATAAACCCCTATATACATTTTTCTACTTTTTATCATTAGCACAATATCCAATAGCCATTGGTTGGCGTTCCAATTTGTTTCGTGGCATTTGGCTGTTGCAAGTGCTTTGCGAATGTGAGAAATACATTCCAAGTTCAAAATACTAAATATTTTAGCTGGCACAGTCAACTTGCTCAGTATGCAGTTAAAAAAAAATTAAAGGATACTTATCTTTTGTCCCATCCAGCTGACAGATGCTGGGGGAGTGCACTGACACGGAAGTGCCAGTAAATGGTGCATAAGGCCCAGATGAGAGGATTGCAGTAGCTGAGTTCCAGCAATCAACTCATCTGATCACTGTACTGGCACCAATCGGCTGTGCAGGATGACAGGTAAGTACCCTTTTGCTTTTTTATCTGCCCGATGAATAACTTTAAGGCCAGTGAGCTAGAGACTGCAGAAAAAACCCTATACTCACCTTTGTTCATCACATGTCACCAGGTAATGTGTGCAAGCTCTCTTTAGTTAAAGCAGAATTTTAGTCAAACTATAACCCCCCACCCCGCCACCCTTCCTTGGCACTGAGGCAGGACGGGCAGTTTCAAAGAAAAAAAACATACATTATCCAGGGGCCTGCGCCATTCCTCTGGCGCTCCAGATCACCGCCATCTTGGAGTAAAACAGAGCCCCATCTCCAGCCCTGTGTGCACTCCTGCCCCCCCATTCAAGTTAATAGGTGGAGGAAACGTGCGCAGACCAAGGGGATGCCACTTTGTATCTTTTCCTGTGGCGGCTGCACAGAGACCAGGGAGTTGCACTGGCCCATGGATAAGGTAAGGGTTTTTTTCTTTGTAACCCCTGTCCTGCCTCTGTGCCAGGGTAGGTGGTAGGGCGGGGGGGGGGGTTATAGTTTGACTACACTCCACTTTAACGAAAATTCCATTAAAGAAAAAGATGTCATGGCTCTTAGCTGTGCACTTGTGATCAGTATCTTCCTGGTCTTGAAATGTTGACTTGACTTTGATCCTCAGTGCCGCTATATGTTTAAAGTGGGCTGAATGGGGGGAAGGACATACAAGCACACAAAAAAAAACACACCGGTGCATGCTCAGTCAATCAATGATCGTCTCTTTACTCAGCAGTCCGCCACCCCACAATCCTCCCAGGTGCTTCATACAAATCTCGTGTCTGCGCACTGGCTGAATCATTTATCCATTCATGCCAGTAAGCAGTGGTGTGGGATTTGAAAGCTGTGGAAGTTTGGCCGGTGACATCTGTCAGCTTACAATTAGCTCATGTAGAGCGGATTTCCTCAGAAGTCTTTGCTTGAGATATTACTTCCTGCATTCAGCTCAGGCAGAAACCCAAATATGTGAATTTCTCTGAGTGGATTAGACAACATGACACATCAATCGTTATCTCTATGTATATTAATGTAAAGAGCCCTAGCCAGCCTTTGAGGTGTTCAGGTGTAGCAGCAGCTCAGGGTGCCAGACTTTTATCTGAGTAGGGGCCTACCCTCAGAACCACCTGCTCAGCTTAGGCTCTTGCCAAATTTGCAAGTTGTGTTAAATGGAGGGCAGATAGGATGTTTTGTTCCGGGAATGGAGGCAACACCAACTATTCATCTCTGCCAGGTTTATATTTTAAGAGTGTGGGTTCAATAGAGGGCACAAAGTCTGTTTTGTCCTGCGGGGCACCATCCTGCAGCTTTGCACAGAATGCCTTTCAACCTAAGGCTGACCCTATATAGAAATAATTTGTTCAGCAGCTGACTTCTCTCTCTCTGTCTATTCCATCTCCTCCTGCCCAGTGGGAATCTCTTTGCAACCTCCAGAGCATTTAAACCAGGCCTATTTTCAAAATAGCCCCTGGGCCATCCTGACTTGAGATGCCTCTACACTTAAAGATCATTAGTACGCTAAGAATGGGCATGGAACACCTTGTGATGGGTGATAGGAAAGCATGTCACCTATCTTTGGATCTGTGGCGTCTGCACGTGTGTGTAGCTTACCTGCCCTCTAATATAGCTCTGCTCTGATAAGGTAAATATCTCTCTAATGCAGGGCCATGCTATGAGTTTGTTGACTATGATTAGGAACATGTCTGTACGTAACATGCTCTCTAAACTATCTGCCTAATCTAAAGTCCCTTAAAGCGGGCCTTCACCCTGAATAAGAACATATCTTATATGTTTCCCACACTCTGTACATACAGATTGCTCACATTAAAACCCATCCTACCTGCATCTACTGCATGTTTTTAGTCTTTAAACATCCAAGATTGCGGCTCATGAAGCATCAGGCAGCCTGCAAACAGGAAGTGTCTTCTGACTGTGTCACTTTGCATTCTGGAATTGCTGTCCTTTCCCTGGCCCCAGCCCTGCTCTGTCTGTGCAAAGCACAACTATAACCGATTGGGTACCTGTATTTTATCCCGCTCCCCTCTCCTCAGTATGTGTGATGCTTCTGATACAAGATGGCGGTTGCCCGTATCCTAGAGTCCGGAACAGAGTTGCAGCCCAGTGGAGGAAAGAATAATAAATGACTAAGAACCTAACTATATTAATTTTAGATGCCGGATAATAGTTTAAGGGTTTGGGCTTTTCATTAAATGAAGCCGAAGGTCCAGATTAATCCACACCTGCCTTCCTGTTGGAATATCCACCTTTCTGGGATACATTGCTCTGCTCTGAAAACCCATTCCTACAAGCATTCCCCAGCCCATGTACTATTATTTTTATTAGTATCAGCAAGCCCATTAATGTGCTGTGCCCCTGGATCCATGTACCTGTTACCTGTTTTCTGTCTCTTTGTTTTGTCTAGCTAATGATGTTTTTATTTCCCAGTGTTTAGGTATTCCTTTATGACAATCTCACCAGGCCTGGAATTTAATGGTGGCATTAGAAGCACAGGAAGGCTTGGCCAAACAGTTACCAACTAACACTATGAGGAAAACTGAGAAGTGGTGCTAGACTGCACTAGAGCCTTTGGCCGAAGAATCCTATGAGTGCTCCTGTGGATTCTTTGGCAGGAGTTTAACTGTAGATTTACATATACATTACATGTACAGTACTTCCAACTTTGGTCTTGTCTGATATGAACTGTGGGACTACAGTAACTGGCAACCTTGCTGAGAGAGAATAATAAGGCCCTTATTTAACAAGGGATAGCGACAGGTAGCGACTGGTGAGCGGCCGGTAATGACGGGCCCCGCCACGAGAACGCTGGCTCCCCACCACAATCACACATTTATCAAGCCAATCCTGCTTAGCGACTGAGATAGCGCCATATAGCCACTCATTCATCATTATTCCAGCCTCAGCCCACAGCGCCAGCGTCCGACCTTGAACAGCGACAGGTATGACCTCTCGCTACCTGGCGCTCTCCAATGCATTTCAATGGAAAAATCTTTAAATATTCATAATTAATTGTTATGAATTTTTTTTTTTTTTTTTTAAATGTGAAAAATTCTGTGACCACTTCTGCCATTTTAGATAAGGTTTTAGATTTAAGGTAAAAAAAATTAAAAAATAAAAATTGTACAGAATTGATATTACAGGTCTGATATTAATGTATTCATATTACAAAATTATTTAAAAAACTTGTTTTTTTTGGTTTCCAAAACTATTAACCCATAGCCGCCAGCGCTCTGGGGTTTAAACCTGCATTTTACAGCGCGAGAATTTTTTGAGCGTGATTTTTTAATGAATATGGTGGTAGCCGGTCGCTAGGGCCAGTCGCTATCATGCGCTCCCATACAGCGCGGAACCGGTCAAATAGCGACTCCTCACCCAATATTCAACATTACGGCAAACCGACTGAGTCGCTATCAACTACCGAACAACGACCAAGCACAGCGACTACTAGCGGGCGCTCTGAAAATGCCGCTACAGTCGCTCAACTGTCGCTACCTGCCACTATTAATGAATCGGCCTCCCCGTGCGGACTTGCATGTTGTGCATGCACACTGGTGGATAGAAACTTGAGTAGCTGGCGCTTCAGGAGAGGAATATATGCCGCAGGAGCCACAGCAGGTACGCAGGAAAACATTTTGCCTGGTCTGGGGTCTGTGAGAAAGTCCAAGTTGGACTTTATCTCTAAGAAATAATGAAGCCAGTCAATGTGAGCAAGAAATGCAATAGTTGGATATTTCTTGATTAAAGAAAGAATTTTACTGTGTAATTTTACAGCTGTGATTTAAAAATCAATACTTATTCCACAGGTGTACAAAAAATGGTTTTACATTCAACAGTTAAGTCAACTATAACTGATAGAGTTTGCATTCACATACACAAGCACAGAATAAATATATTTTGTTTATTTATAGGAGCATAGGGCATACTTACTTATATCAGTGTACATATGATTCCAGTTTAAGTTCTTCTTGTGAGAAAAGTATAAATTAAATCAAACCCATCTGCAGTGACAATATATAATGTATAATAATGAGACAGTTTAAGGAGGTCATCTGCAGAGAAGGAAATGTTGATTCCATCATGTAGGTTGTAATGGTTTTTGTACACATTTTTTAAAATTTTTTTTATTTTTTTACAAACAGTTGTTAAACCATGCACGAACTGATCATTTTGTGATATAAGATGACAGGGTGAGCAGTATAATAATACAAAATTAAGCAAACTTCTATCATGATTTTACATTAGCAGCATTTCCAAAGTTGAAATGGCTTTTTAGAAACCTGATTAGGAGGGTTTGGTTAAAAGGGCCACTAAAAGTTATATACAAGTTGCCCTCATTAGAAACCCAAGCCTTTTTTTAAATGACATGAAAGTTAGCGTTATTTTAAGCAAAGTGAGCAATGTTTACACACACCTTTAGTTTTGTTTTTCAGTTATACTGTTAGGGAAAATAACCCTTACTTTTCTGTTGCCTTCACCAAACACAATGTTATCTGTGAAAACGAAACCCCAGATAAGTGTTGCGGGAGTTTATTTTTTTAGATTTTTCTTAAGACTTTCTCAGACTGAAAAAGAGAATAAATTCTATAATGCAAATGATTTCTTCAGTTCCTTGAGAATTGACTTGCTTTCACTTTCGCACAATGTATTTGGCATGAGGCTTGTGTTTTTTAATGAACTTTTGCAAAAGATACACAATTATACCTTTACAGTATGTATTTATTTTTGCATTTATACTGTATAAAGAAGTTAATTTATTTACCTAGTTAATTTGTCTTATCTGTTTAGTGACCCTTTCAAAGTGGTATATTGTTACATGATGGATAAAAAGTCAGTTTTAGCCATCCAGGATATATGAGTTGCACCAAGCTTCCTAAAACTGTAACTAGTTCCTATGATATGCAACATGGAGCCCTTACATCCATTTGCCCCTTTCTTTAATTCCTCGACAAAAAAAGATACATTTTTTATGTGTAAAACATATTTAATAGTGTTATACTAAATAAGGGAATTGTTGTGTTTTATAGAACATAGCCCACCAAGCTGGTTTATTAGGTGTTCTTGGACCTAAAATATAACATAGTGGATCAGATGATGCAGCTTAACAATGTGAAGGTACCCAGAGTACTGGCTGAAATCTATTGTTGTTTAGACTGTACTTTAGGCATTGGACCTTTATATTATATATATTACCTATAGTTGAAAGTGTAGTCCCAATAAACATCATTAACTAGTACCAAAAACACAATTTTAATTCTATAAGCAGATGTCTACTGAAAAAAAGCCCTTTATATGGCAACAATATAGTGGCCAGCATAGATATGTTTGTGCTCATCTTTCTTGAAGCTGATTTGGTAAATGCCATCACTGAAGGTCTATCATTCTGCAACAGAGCTTTGCTATAACCTAGGAACTAGGAGACAATAAACATTAGACAAGCGTATGTAAGCATTATTTACAGTTGTTCCAATCATCCCTACAGCATATTTGCTTGGATTATTTAAAGACTAGAGCAAGTGAAATTAAACCAATGTTGCTGACTTAAAGTGGACCAACACCCAGGATTTTGACTATCCTGGCTTTTGGTCCATTTCGGTGGGGCACCCCGATCGGGGGTGCCCCACTGTGTGAAACCCCCCAGAAAGCCCCAAAAACTCACCTCTCCCCGCTCCCACGTGACCCCTGCAGCAAATCCCCGCCGGCGGAAAAGCGGGAGGCAGCGACGTACAAGAGAGCGCGCCTGCCGCCGCCTCCCGCGCGTCCTGTAGGAGCGACGCGCGGGAGGCGGCGGCAGGCGCGCTCTCTTGTACGTCGCTGCCTCCTGCCCCGGCCATTCACAAACGCCCGGCGCGCGTCCTGCCAGAGGGACGAGCGGGAGGCGGCGCCGGGCGCCGCTGGATCGAGGAGCAGGTAAGGATTTATGGAGCAGTCAGGGAGCTGATCGGTCCGGGAATCTTATAGATTCCTGGGCCGATCATGGGAGGGTGTTGGTCCACTTCAGCTACTGCTCCCTCACCTTGTGCAGAAGAATCAAGCCAAAGCATGCTCCATTTACTGCAACAACAACAGGAGCAGAGTTCAGTCCACCTATTTGTGCTTGATCTTAGGGAACAGCTTCCAGAGAAATGCACAGTATAGGCTTTTTTAAAATTATAAACGCACAGGTCCATAAAGTGACCAGACTCTATTATTTAAATAATCAAGTGTGTGAATGAATGACCCTCCCATTTACTTCACTTTCTCTTGCGACTTATAAAAATATGAGTCTATAGGTCACCAAAATCATCTTTGGTCCTGATTTACTTTTTTATAGGTTCTCACAGGAAATATTTCACTAGAAAGCAACAAGCTCAGACTTTCTAGAGCTAAATATCATATAGGGGTTGTTGGTAGCTAATTTGTGGAAATGATTTCTACCTCATTAAACACTTAAGCATCCCAGGCAAACCTGAGTGAGCTCATTGTTTCAAATATCTTCATTAATAAGGCTCTTCACACATCCTGAGTATTTTGGGTAAAGGTGGACTTCACTCCTTGACACTCCTTAAAGCTGAAGTCTAGTCTTTTGATTACCCTCTGCCCCCGCATCCTCCCATAGTGCTGCGGCAGGAGGGGCTTACAAAGAAAAAAACCCTTACTATGCCAGCGCCAGCACCAGGGGAGGGTGGCAGGGCAGGGTGGGGTGTTAGACCTGACTTCCACTTTAAAAAATAGAACCTTACTCTTTCTGAAGTTTAAAATAGGCTAATTGCCATTACCATGGCTGCAGAACTCTTCAAAAAATGCATATCATAACAATGTGTAAATTAAATTATGATTGTAGAAATAAATACAGATATCTTTATGAAGTTTATGGACTACAATGCAACCAAAAAGCTTAATTGTAATGATCCTAGCTTGTTAGGAGAACATATTTAATATTGAATATGAACTGTTGCAAAAGGAATGTGGTAGGAACCAAAGTATTTACACCTTTATGTATAGATTTTCCATTTTGCAGAGAATGAGCACATACAATATAGCACAACAGAAGGTGGGAACAGAAATAAATGTTTTGTATATAGCATTTGATTCCTGAGCTTGTAAGTACTGTACGTTGGTTGGAAGCATCCAAACAAGTTTACGTGTCCCATAAAATGTAATTTTAATTAGTTCAGTATTTTCCAAAGCTTGGTATGAGGGGTGTTGGTCAACACCAAGTGGCTAGGCATTAGTGGGTTTCTGCAATAAATTCTAGGAGTTATGAGCAACCTCAAAGTGGACCAAAACCCAGTATTTTGACTATCCTGGGTTTTGGGCCTTGGTTTTGGTGCCCCGCTGTGTGAAACCCCCTCGTCCAAACAAACTCGGCCTCGTCCAATCAGCGTGCTGACGGCAGCATCCCCTGATACCCTCTAACAGGGAGCATGCCTGCGGCAGCCATTCACGAATGCCTGGCGTGGGCACGCACCTTGCTAGAGGGGTAGCGGTATGCACTATTGGACCGGAAGAGAAGGTGAACTTATGGGCAACCTGGGGGGTTTCACACAGCAGGGCATCACATTTTGGATGACCTAGGGGGAGGCAATCGATCGGCCTAGGAATCTTATAGATGCCCCTCCGAGTGAAACCCCGCTGATTGCCCACAACCACTGACCTTTCTGGCTACCTTTCTGATGATTCACATCCACATCCCCTGCATCTTGTGGTTGAGGTGTGCTCTCACGCCCTGCTTATTCAGATAGGCTGGGCGGAAGCACAACAGACTACAGGAAGACTGGGGATGTGGGTGCTCCCCTTTCTCTATGCTGGTCTCAGTATGTAAACAGAGCTGTATGCCAGGCATTAAAGGGACATCCCAGGCAAAGAGTTAAATTCGCCTACTTTCTGCATGCCCTATGCTAGCAGTCAGGTAACATCTATCATTTCTCAGCACTTTGCTTTCCTTGATAAACCCAATAGAACTTGCTTTCATCTGCTGACTCCTTTCCCTAAAAGGAAATTAGGGACCCTCACAGTTCTGTTAACTGTGATGTTTTGAAACAACTTCTATAATTACAAAGCTATTTTACCCAGCTTTGACTGCTTCTGGACGGAACCCTTGTTTGAAGTAGCTGCTGTGTAAAGATAGTTGGCAGCATTCACTAGTACCAGTAACGGTCACTAGTAATAGTAACTATTACCTGGACAATTTGAAGCAAGTCTGCAAATTTGTAGCAGATACACAAAGTTTGGGAAATACTGAATTAGCTAAATATCTATATAAATGTATACAGTAAATCAATTATGTTTTAATAAGACTAATATTGGGTTGTTGTTTTTGTCTTCAGGTAAACCTTATTTCTGTTCTGAAATGCAGTGGAAATTCACACTTGTATTTTGCTCCATGAGTGGTTGCATATAATGTGTATTCTTTTTTTTTTAGATTATAATTTAGCTATTTACAGACATTTATCTTAAACTGTTACTTGTCACCATTATAAAGTGGAAACTGCTATTGTGTTGCTGGATCAATATTAATAGCTGTTTATGAAGCTAGGGATCAGGACACTGAATTAAGATACATTAAGCAAGTGTATCAAAAGTTCTCATAGAACTTAGGTTCTGTTTTATTTGCAGTTTAAATGGCTGTCTCCACTGAACACTGGTGAGTGTAGCACTTTAACAGTCAATTACTTAGTGATATGCACATACGGCAAATGCATTCTTTGGATGTAGGAGACAACCGTTGGCTACTATGTGACTAAACATTTGACATTATAATGCTTTAAGACATAATCTGATAAATATAATGTAGACAGCTTGTGTAGACTTTCAGGCTTGTATGTCAAAGTCTTTGTTTATAGGAAGGTGCATTAACAATAGGAAGAATCTTACAAGTTGCTACATTATGTCTTACAAAATGGGAGGTGGGGGTATTGGCTTCAGCATCCTCTCATTGATCATTGTTTTCGGCTGCATTACTATTTCCTTTATCTTGATTTTTGTTTCCCTTCTTCTTCTTCTTCTTCTTCTTTGTTTCCTCCTTCTTACCAAAGGTTATGAAGTTGCCTTTAGAAGCTTGTGCGGATGGTTGATCCTGGCGGATTGAAATGATGGCTGGGGATCCCGGGATAATAAAATTCTCCGGAAAATCTGGTGGTATTTGTGGTACTGGTTGTTTTTGATTGCCAGGTCCATATTTGAAGGTCCAGCTGTTGCAGTTCACACCAGCTCCTACTGGGGGAGACACTTCTCCTCCTTCGGGTTCTGCAAATTGCAAATAATACAGTATTATTAATAAATTCAGTACCAATATGTATTATATGATTATACATTTCACATGATCCTTGTGAACAGTAGGAGATTTCCTTATTATAATGTAAACATGGCTCTTTAGGATGGATACAACTCTGCGCTACATACATTACTATGGGGGTTATTCATCAAGGGATAGCGCGGGTAGCGCCTCCTAGCAGCAGGCAGCGTCTGGTAAACGCTGGGCGCTGTATGCAAAACCCCATTTATGAAAGCGAATCTGGTGAGTGACTCAAACAGCACCATGTAGCGTCCGATTCCTCATTACAGGTGGCTCAGCGTATAGCGCAGGCACTCTAGCTTCCAGAGTGTCAGGTATTACCTGTCGCTACCTGTCGCTCTCTCATACATTTCAATGGACATTCCTTTTCTGCTGTTTAAACAGGTTTTTTTTTATTTTTTTTTTCTCTCAAATAATTGTGAGAATAATTGTGGTGTTACAGCACCCAACATACATCACATTCATCAATTCTGGCCAGGTTACTACAGTGACTGAGACGCTCTGCTACAGCGCCCAGTACCCACACATGAGCGTCTACTAGCGGTCGATCTAAGCACCGCTATACAGACGCTCATCTACCGATAACTGGCGTTAGTAATGAATTCAGAGCCAGGTGATAATTCTCATAAGCAGAGAAAACTGCCACTGACTTTCATTGTCTACCTTGGAGCTGTTTCAGAGCCAGGTGAAAATTTACACCCAGTAGACAATGAAAGTCAATGGCAGTTTACTCGACTAAAAAAAAGAGTGAGAATTCTCACCTGGCTCTGAATTGACACAATGGGCTTCTAGGAACAGAGGTGTGGCTAAAAACCCCTTATCTTGCCCTAGTTTAGTGGCCACCACACTCTTTTCTATAATACAAATGCGCAAACACAGGGGAAGGGGGGTTATTAAATTCATCCTGATATTTTGAATTTAAGGAGTAATGTTCAGGAAACAAGAAAAGCAGTGGGTTTTGATCCATGTTAAGGCTCAAGTTTGAGTAAAACAAAAACTGCCCTTTGCATACCCGAGGGGATGCATGAAAATTCCTGGGTATACCCATAATGCAACTACTCCTGTTGATTGTCAACGGAAAAACATATATTTCTAAACTGGCCTTATGCTGGACCGCAATAGATTCAAAAATCCTTAACTTGACACACATACAATAACGTAACTAGCTAAAGGCAAATGCTCATTTTTAAAAAATGGCTCTAGGTCTTTGCTGGGAAATCATAATGTAGACCTGTAGCTTTTGAACATCTTGCACTTTTCTACATATCTTGGAATTGTCTTCAAAAATAGAGATAGTGCTAGTAATCCCTTCGTTATCATTAAGTTGAACAATACTGGGCTCAACAATGAAGGGATCATTCTGATTATAAATCATTAACCAAAACGCTCTGGTCATGGTCCTTCAGACGATTTCCAATTCAGTTACACACTCTACTTTCTAACCTTAAAGACTTTATAGAGACTCTATTGGCAAAGACAATAAACATATATATACATGCTCACCTATATTCCCCCAAAACTGATCAGTCAAACTCCGGGGCTTTGAAATGTACCTCCACTGGAGATCCAGACCATGCCTTCCCTGCACTGTTGTGTTGCTGCCTTTTGGCTCCTTCCTGGCATCAATCACAATAACTGTCCACAACTACACTATTCATTTCAATAGAGGGGGCATGCCAAGGGATGGCACTCCCCCTCTATTGTAGTGAATAGAGTGGCCAAGGCCTGATGTGAAGGGACTTCGTGCTATGGGGATGGCAGGGACAAGATTGCTAATGCAAGTAGGATTCAAACCCCCAGCATAATGCTTGAGCTGCATGTGACTGTAGGTTAGTATGTGCTGTATATTGTGTTTGCCCCTACAGGGCCATTAATGTTCTCATTAGGTGCTTTTGGAGGACAGGATTAAATGCCTTTGCAAAACCCAGAAACACTTTTGCCCTTATTCATCAAGCGATAGCGCCAGGTAGTGTCTGACGAGTGCCAGGTCCCGCCAGCTAACGGCGGCTACCGACTCAAGTACGCCCGGCGTCGGCCACAATGACGCATTTATCAAGCTAAATGAGGCTAGCGCCGGCGAGAGCGACAGCTAGCGCGGGATTCATCATGTAGCCGACTGCAACGAACAGCGCCGCTGCTAATCCCATCACAGCGCCAGGTATGACCTGTCGCTCCCTGGCGATGTTCAATGCATTTCAATGGAGCAATCTTTAATTAATCGGGAATTACTTGCTATTAATGTTTTTTTTTTTTTTTAATGTCAAAAATTCTGTGACCACTTCTGCAATGTTAGGATTTTTTTTAAGGTAAAAAAAAAAAAAATTATTTTGTGCAGAATTGATATTACAGGTCTGATATTAATGTATTCATATTACAAAATGTTTATAAAAACTTGTATAATTTTACAATCAAAAAATATGGTTGTTTGGGGGTTAAAAACTATTTTACACCCATCGCCGCCAGCACTCTGGGGTTTAAACAAGGAATTCACAGCGCGAAAAAATTCGGAGCGTGATTTGTTAATGAATCTGCAGCAAGCCGTTCGCTCTGGCCATTCGTTGTCAGGCTCACCCATACAACGCTGAACCTGTGAAACAGCGACCCCTAAGCCCGTATTCAACATTACCGCACACCGACTGAGTCGCTGTCAACAAGCAAACCCCGGCCAAGCACAGCGAATACTAGCTGGCGCTGTGAAAATCACGCTACTGGCGCTCATCTGTCGCTACCTGGCGCTATTAATGAATCGGCCTCTTTATCTGCATCCACCCTCTGTCCAGGTTTCAAAATTCCTTTTCATATAAGCAAATCAGGTTAGTCTGACCTGGGGTTACTCATAAATCCTGCATGTAGCCTCTTCATAGCCCCTCAAAAATGTTTTCCCAGAAAGAACATTATGCTCAGGCAAATGTAAACTAATGCAACTGGGTAAAAATGTACAGGCCGCATATGTCCTAGTGGGTACAAGGCTGGTGTACTACTAGACCCCAGGGTAAACAACATTATGCAATGTCAGTTGGCTGCTTCCTAGGCCAGCAGAATACTGGTGTGTATTAAAAGAGGGAATGAAGCCATAGGTATGTAATAGCATTTTCATTAGGCATTCGCCGCAGAATCAGAATCAGGATTATTTCGCCAGGTACATACATTACATACATACCAGGAATTTGTTGTGGCAGGGAGGCACAGCATAGTACATGGGGCGGAGGACAAAGCCATTTAGCAATACAACTTTAAAATTGACAGAATAGGAATTGAGAAGCACAGAAACCAAAAAATTGAGGATCGGGGAAGTCCATCACAGTCCCAGAAGTCATACTTCCCAGGCAGCCAATTACATAGCGCCACATGGAGGGGGGTCCCGAATATGCTGGTCCAGTTCTGAGCACCAGTTCATAGAAAATAAAACCCTAGTTTTAAAACTTGTGTTGAGGAAAGCCAAAAAGGGACAAGGGAGATCCTAGTTCTACAGAAATATTACAGGAATTACATTTAAAAAGTGACGATTAAAGTCCAGACAAAAACAAAACCTCACTTATCCGCGGAGTGCTGCAATGTGGTTTTAGCCTGGTCAGCTCTGGTGTCAAAAAAGGGGGCTTCAGTTGACATCCCTGCAGCCGATGACAAGGGATTAGAATCCCTCAGTGATAAGCAGGAAGGAGTGCTACTGTAAATGCTACTGAAGAAGCTTAACAATAACCCCCCCAAGCCCTGAAAACCAAGAAAGCTTAGTGGATTAGCCACCCCATGTCCCTAACACCACACATAGCATTAATGCATAAATATAACATACACATACAATAATGAATATAGAATGAATCAAATAAATAAATCAATAAATAAATAAATAGACGTGGGCTAACTTTTGGTGCTATTTGTGTTGTTAGGGATGGTGGAAGGGGTGTTGGTTTTATATACTTGTTTTTGTGGGTGAGGGTTTATTGTTTTTATAGGAGGATTTATTGCTGTAAATGTATGAGAATGAAGTAAAAAGGACTTTTATTTGATTTAAGCTTATTCTGTGGTATGTAGTTATTTTTGGTGTTATCTGCTTTGTGACCAATACATAAACAGTTAATGTGAGTTAAAGCTGTTTTCCTTGGACTATAGGCCCCCTGGTGTCAGTTCCACTGCAGGGCCCAAGACCCCACAGTCCAACACTGTTGATGGATATATGGTGTGTACTGACTTAGGGGGTTATTCATCAAGGGATAGTGGCAGGTAGTGCCTCGTAGCAGCAGGCAACGTCTGGTGAACGCTGGGCACTGTACGCAATACCACATTTATGAAAGCGAATCTGGTGAGTGACTCGTAGCGTATGATTCATCATTACAGGCGGCTCAGCGTATACCGCCCGGCTCTCTAGCTTCCAGAGCGCCAGGTATTACCTGTCGTTACCTGTCGCTCTCACATACATTTCAATGGACGTTCCTTTTCTTCTGTTTAAACAGGGTTTTTTGTTTTTACTTTTTTTTCTCTCAAAAATTTGCGTCACTTCTCCTGGCCTAGAAAACTTTTTTGATTTTTTTATATTTTTATGCAGAATTGTCATTACAGGTCTGGCATAAAAGTATTAATGTCACAATGTTACAACAATGTCATTCCATGTGTTTTTGCTTTGTTACTGGTGGATATGTGTTCAAAAACTTTAATCACACAGCGTCTGGCACTCTATGCTATAGTGACCAGATCCAGAGCGCCGAGGCTCTGTGAGTCTTTTTTTGTTGAATATGGTGTGAGTCGCTGAGAGTCAGTCGCATTCATCAATGCCGGGCAGGTTACTACAGCGACTGAGGCGCTCTGTTACAGCGCCCGATACTCGCTCTAAGCGCTGCTATACAGACTTTCATCTGCCGATACCTGGCGCTAGTAATGAATCAGCCTCTACATAACGCTTTTCTTTTTACTACTTCTAGCCCAACAGCATTTTGCGCATTGCAAAGATTCCCCAATATTGTCTTTAAGAAGTCAACATTAGTTTACTTTTTTGTTGTATAAAATTCAACAGAATCAGTAATAATTTTTTATCTTGTCTCAATAGCATGATAGCTAGTTAAACAATATGATTTTCCCCAGCAAGGACATAAGGCTAATAAGAACACAAGCCACGAATCACAGTAATTAATAATATTATATGATGATTTACAAAAGCTGGGCATGTAAACTATTATTATTCTACTAAAAAAAAAGAGGACACAGCACATGCTAATCCTAACCACATGCGTTAACCAGATTTGCTTATGAGCTAAGCTTTATCTGCCCTTTTCAGGAAATTAAAGTTCTGTCTGGTTAGACGCAGAACATTACAGATTTTTATCTGCATGCCCTGAGCAGGGATATCGCAATCGTACATCTGATTCTAGACGGACTCATAAAATTCCTGTCAAAACAATGAGCTGTCATACAGGCCTTAATAACATTTAATGAGCAACTCACTGTTCTAGCACTATGTGCTCAAAAATTATTATATATATATATATATATATATATATTTCAGTTTAACTGTGTCACTGTCAGATTTAGATTTTGCCCTTCTAGTTGTCAAGTCCATTATTATTGTTTCACACAAACCGGGTAAGCGCACAATTTAGGTCTAGCTCCCTTATGCAGAACTAGATTACTATAAGATTTTTATAGGTCCTTTGGAAAGATTCATGAGGTGCTCATAAATAGTGATCTGTCTGGAACTGGGTCAAATGATCACCACTCTATGAACTGGTATAGGGGTGCCTTGTGGTAAAAAGCTTCCCTCCCCTGATGCCAAACAGAAGCCTAGCTGGAACGCCAATGAGGCAGGATCTGTGCCCCCCTCACTACAGATGCAGACTGGGAAGCTCCCTGGCATCAGAAGATGACAGCTTGCTGGACCAGAAGGGAGCCCTCGACCTGGAGGACCTGCAAAAAGGACACCACCCTTCAGGGGACAAATGAAGGAAGACATGGAAACAATTAGTTCTTTTTATATTAAAAAAAAGTGAAATAAATATTTCACTTTATGAGTCTGGAAATGACAGCAGCTTATGGGAAATACAAACACATTTTTTTAGTTGCTTAGATTTCTCATGGGCTAAGGGTTAATTTGTAGGGTCCAACTGCAATTCACTCCGGACTCTTTAGGGGGTGTAACTTGATGGGCATGCCATTCATAACCAAGTACTATCTTAAAGTGTTTGACTTTAAAAAGACTCCTGGGTTGTGTTATTCCATGTCAGACTGATGGCATCATGTTCAGTTTAAATTGCTAGCATTTGTGTTAAAAAGCCAATAATTGAAATAAAAAATCATTCCCTTTGGGGGGGGGGGGGGGATCAATGGGTTTTTTATTAACAATGATTCACACCATACATTTTTTGTAGTTTTGTAGTGTTGGATTTTAGTGGCCTTGCATAAATTCTGGTTTCAAGATGTGCTCTTGCAAATGACTTGTTTTCTTTTTAATGCATTTATAGGTTATTTATATATTAATACAACAATTTGGCTTGGCTATATCTATAATTAAATGTTCTGCTATTTCACATGATTCTCACAAATATGTGCATTGCATATTGTAACACCCTATCACATCCAGCTATAAATGTATTGCTAGTAATATCTGCATTTATATATGTAATTGTATTTTTAATTTAATAATATATTAATTTATTAAACTTATATATTGGTGTATTTATAGAAGTGGGAGGGGTTGTGAATAGTGATGGGCTTCAGATCTGGGCTAAAGCTAGAGTAGACCCGGATCTTGCTGATTCACTCTGTTTGCCCTATCCCAGATACCGGAAATATCCGGTTCAAATTATTCAGCATGCCACCCACTGATTCTGGCAGGTGGCATGCAAGCCATTACTATCCTGTGAACTGGTGTAGCGGTCCCTTGGAATGACTAATTACATCACTGGAGGTGAGGGACATGGAGGGAGATTCCCTAAATGGGGTGGCAGGTCTCCACCAGCAGCAGATCAGTGCCTGACAGACCAGGAGGCAGCCCCCTATACTGAAGAGAGGACAACGCCTTTGGTTGCACAGGGTTTCGCTAAAAACTAATAAAAAAGCTAAATCAATGCCACATTTCCCTAAAAAAACAATATGCTTACAAGAAATAAATCTGAAACATCAAGTTCCCCAACAGAGCAATACCCAACATGCATAGCTACTCTGCAGACAAAGTGCGCACCTTGCTCTTTTTCAACCAAAACAACTCTTTACATTTGAAATACCCCCAACAAAACATATAATCCTCAAAATGAACACATGTTAAGCTTTCTAGGTGTACCCAGCTTGTTGTAGCGGGCTACATTTTCTGGAAGAAATCCCTTAAAGAATTAGTTGGTAACACAGGGTTTCCCTAAAAAATGTATAAAAAAGCAGAATAAAAAACAAATTTTCCTAAAATATCAATATGCAAACAAGAAAAAAACTAGCTAAATCTGAATTAGCAAGGTCTCCCGAACAGAACAATACCCAACATGCATAACTACTTTTAAACCCTTTTAACTGCCAGCCTACTTGAGATTTTGTCACCCTCTGTTGATATTTGAATTTCCAGGAAAATTGCATATTTGTTTTTCGGCTTTAATATGAAATGTTTGTAAATATGTTGGTGCTTTCATATTAATTTTGTGTAAAATCTGAAAAAAAAATGATTTCTTTAACCCTTTAAATGCCGAGCACGTAGTTTCTACGTGGTTGCTTCTCCTACCGTTAAGTGCCAAGCACCGTTGCTTAGCCTACCGTTAAGTGGCAACAGTTAAAAAACAGAAAAAAAACCACCACTGGTATCCCTGTGAAGCTGGGGGTCCCCTCTTCCTGGGGGGGCATCCGATCCCCCCCGTCGTCCTCCGTCTTCAGGGGGGGGGGCCCGAAACCGGAACCCCCCCCCCGTTTTCCCCGCTGTCAGTATCTGTGGAAAAAAAAAAAAACAGCTGCTTGCTCACCTCCTCGCCCGATCACTTCGCGCCGTCTTCTCTTCACCTGGGGGGGGGGGGCGATCCCCCCCCCCCTGGGCTCCGTAGGCTTCGGTGAGGACCCACTTCCGGGTCCTCACCGCTTCTAATGGCGGCCCCGCCTTTTGTGGGCCTCCTATACCCTGATCGAGCACCAGTATCTGTCAGATGCCGGTGGTGATCGGGGCAGGGCGGGTGTGAGGCGAGGAGGCTCCGATCGGAGTCTCCTCTCCTCTCATCCGCCCTGCGCCGATCACTATCGGCATCTGACAGATGCCGGAGCTGAGTGAGCGGCGCGGGACAGCGACGTGGAACCCAGGATCGGAGGTGAGTATAGTAAAAAAAATAATAAATAAATGTCTTTTTTTTATATCTGTGTCCGTGTCATTATTTTTTACTTTTAACCCCTTGTGAACTGGTAAGGGGTCCATGACCCCTATACCAGTTCACAAGGCTAGGGGGATGCGCTAGCGGGTGACTTGCCATTAACCCCCGGCACCCCCATTACCTGCCTCCCCAAAGGCCAGGGGGGGGGCAGAAGAGCCCGGGCCCACGGGCTATGCGGGCTTGTAGCCTGCAGGGCCAGGGGCCACAAAAGCTGGCCCCTGTTTCTACAAGCCCTGCATAGCTGGTCCCGGGCTAGTTACTTCGACATGGGAACCCCATGTCAATTTATTGGGGGGATTTTTAAGGGTTTTTAACTCCGGAGGGGGGACCCTATGTCATTTTTTTCTCAATTTAACCCTTTGTAGTGTGGATGGTAGTTGTATTTTATTTGTAAATGTTATAAAGTACTTGTTTCAGTTAGGGGGGTCTCCTGGGCAGGAACGGGGGGCTACCGATAAATATGTGGTACCGTTCTAAACGGTAGAAATGGGGCTTTCACATGCAATATGGTTTTCCTTAATAAAATACATTTTTTATTTAAAATAAAGGAGTCAATTTTCTAAAAAAAATTGTATTTTTTTTTTTTACTTAATAATATTGTAAAAAACAAAATAAAATTTACAAGCAAGACATTTCATGTTAAAGCCAAAACTCTGCTGCAAAAAATATATATATATATAATTTTCCTGAAAATTCCAGCAAAGATGGCGCAAAACATGGCGCAAAATGGGGAAAAATTACCTGTCAACAGAGGGTGACAAAATCTCAAGTAGGCTGGCAATTAAAAGGGTTAAAAGTAGCTATGCATGTTGGGTATTGTTCTGTTCGGGGGATCTTGCGCTTTCAGACTTGTTTTTCTGGTTTGCATATTTATATTTTAGGAAAAGGTGTTTTTTATTCAGCTTTTTTATACATTTTTTAGGGAAACCCTGCGCAACCAAAGACTTCTTTGAGGGATTAATTCCAGAAAGATGAGCCCACTACAACAAGTTGGGTACGCTTAGAAAGCTTAACATGTGTACTTTCAGGGAATATATGGTTTATGGGTATTGGATATTCCAAATGTAAAGGGTTGGTTTGGTTGAAAAATCGCAAGGTGCGCACTTTGTTTGCAGAGCTGAAATTTTCAAGTAAAATTACCATTACGCACATGCTTTACTTTGGGGTGTTTGGCAACTCTTCCCTTGACAGTAGCTATGCATGTTGGGTATCGTTCTGTTCGGGACATGTTGCTTTTTCAGATTAAACTTGTTTTTTCTTGTTTGTATATAGATTTTTTAGGAAAATGTGGCTTTGATTATGCTTTTTATCCTTTTTTTAGGGAAACTCTTTGCAACCAAAGAATACATTGAGGGATTACTTCCAGAAAACTATTGCCACATCAAAAAGCCTGGTACACCTAAAAAGCTTGAGGTGTGTACTTCCAGAGAATATATAGTTTGTTGGGGGTATTTCAAGTGTAAATGGTTGTTTTTCTGGAAAAACTGCAAGGTGCACATAGCGCATATCATAGTTGTATTTTATTTGAAAATCTCCTGGGCAGGAAAGGGTGTCTACCTATACATATGTGGTATCGCTGTAACTGGGAGAAATTGGGATTTCACACGCAATAAGATTTTGCATATATTTTTGCACATATTTCACCCAAAAATATTGAGAATACACCTAAAAAAATGACAAACATGTTATGTTAAAGCCCAGACTCTGCTGAAAAAAACAATATATAATTTTCCTGGGAAATCCCTTCAAAAATCACATTTGAACATGGCAACAAAGGGTGACAAAAACTCCAGGTAGGCTGGCACTTAAAGGGTTAAATGTTGTTGAATTTTTATTTAATATTTTTTTAAAGAAAACCATATTACATGTAAAAGCCACATTCCTCACAATTACATTGTTACCCAGCCAGCAAAAACTTGCCCCCCAAAAAGCATAAGGGGCTGATAAATCAGGGGCCAGAGGCTCCATTGCGTGTCCCCTCTTTTGCACCTCCAGTGTCCCTAATGGGGGTGCAGTGACAAGCCAGCCCCCTAACCCAGTTAACTGCTATGGAGGTAGCCCTGGACCCCTTACCAATTCACCCCAAGTTAGTAAAAAAAAGACATCACACACAAAACTCTTTAATATTCTTGATTTCACTACTTATGGGTCTGGGTCTACTTTCTTCTATCCCATGCCACGTGGCATCCTATTTTGGTCCGCCGAGTCTTCCTGTGTCCCACGCCAGTTTCTGTTTCCTCTCTTTTCTCTGCCCCTCCTTCTTTGGGTGGCACTGGATGTCAGTACTGACACTGGACAGCACCACCTGGTGAACGGGGGGACAAAAGGCTTTCGTCCTCACTAACAGGGGGGCAGGGGGTCCTTTTATGCAGTGAGGTGAAGCCTCTCATTCCACCCATATGACATTCATCCCAAGGTAACCCCCTCCATGCCACTCCCCTCCCATGATATGTAAGTTATGTGGAGATCCCTCCACCTCTCACTATAAAAGGCTGCTCCCTACAACTTAGTATGGATTCCCGCAGCCATGATGATAGGAGGGAAACCTAAATGACA
Source organism: Gastrophryne carolinensis (assembly GCA_027917425.1). Taxonomy (NCBI): domain Eukaryota; kingdom Metazoa; phylum Chordata; class Amphibia; order Anura; family Microhylidae; genus Gastrophryne; species Gastrophryne carolinensis. Next base: position 76,888,771 of record CM051238.1, read on the forward strand.
GCAGAGCATCAATAGAGGCCCCACTGGCATAAATTCAACTGTTGCAGTCCTGGACACTGGATGAAAAAGGTAAGTATAATTTAATTAAGAATAATAAACATGTTTTCCAAAACTGGTGTTGTGTTTTTTTTTTTTTCACTTTAACTTTGAAATGGTAAGGGGTCAAATTTCATTAGCTGCACCACCATTTGGCATGGTGGTGCAGATGAGCCCTGCGGTCCATAGCATATGCTAGTGCTTTTGCACAAGACCTGTGCTAAAGGGCATAAGAGCTGGTAACTGGCAGGGCCAGGGACCCCACAGCGTAGGGGCATGCTTTTAAACAGAAATCTTTTTTACAGAAAAAAATACTAGTGCCAGCTATCTAAGCTCATGCAAAAAATGAAAATTCTCATCAAAGAAATCTTGCACTAAAAATGGTCTGCTGAAAGTGTGAAAAGGTTGCAGAAAAACAGAGCTGGCTCTGAATCAAGACTGCAGTCTGTACACCAAGACCTACAAGCAAGTAGAGAAGTGAGGCCTGTAGACCCAGAACATTGCTGATATGGCTGCTGCTTATGGGAGCGATTTCTCTCACTCTCACACTTGCTCATCAGCAGCAGCAATGACAGATTTCTAGGGAATAAATCCTCTCATGAGGAAGGACAAGGTAATACCAAACCACACCCATCTGGTAGGGCAGAAAAGAGACCTAAGCTGTAAAGGCACACAGGGGACATGGGAATTAATTGTGTTGGTGCTGGTTCTATGTTATGATATTATATATGTTTTTATGATTGGAACTAAATTACTAAATATAGCTTGTCAGATTCAGTTAAATTATAACAAATTGTTCTTTCTAAAAATTACATCCCTTCAATACTTTCTTTCTACTGATCTCTGTGGCCAACACAGTACAACACATTATTGCTAAAAAATGATTGAAATATAAAAAATATAACATGTTGGTGGTGAAAAAAAGCAAAATGTGTTTCTTGCTTTTGCATTATTGCTTTGCTGCTAGCTCTTCATTTGCCATGTACGCAGCTCTTTCTCTGCAGTGTAGTGTGGGATGCGTGTTCTGCAGAGTGCTCAGCCCCACCCTATGTTCATTCAGCATTGCATGTGATTCCGGTCACTGCCTCACTCGGTAAATGATTTGCCCGTTCTGCTAAAATCCTTCTATCACGCCAGCTTCTTCAACATCTCCTCCGTGAAAAATACATTTTACATTTCAATGTTCAGCTGTATTTTAGTTGTGTTCCCTATATAAATATTCATGGTTTTCCCAATGTCAGGCTGGCATATCCGGTGGGCTTAATATTGTGTTGCCTCATTTAGCAACATCATGGATGCATTGGAGGAAACACAAGCATGAACGCAGGAGGCCATGGTGAATATAACCTTGCTCCTAACCTGATTACAGCTAGCTCTGGGCTTCTCGAGACTCTGTGCTGATTTTGTATCCTGGCTGTTTAGCAATTCAAGAGTTAAGTACAAGGAAAAAATAGACATGGCTTCTAAGCAGTGATCTGGAAGCAAACCTGAATTACAAAGCAGCCCTGGCTTGATGCTTCTAAGTACTGTCTGCTAGGTTCACAAGTTCAGTGCAGCATTATATGTAGTCTAATCCTCATGGGACATATTCTCCATTAGAGAAATTACAACAGAAGAAGAAAAAAAAATAAGATGATTATCTGTTTGGATGGCTTTATTCTGTGTAGGAAAATCTTGGTCTTTATTTTTTGTGTCATAATCTCTGCAAAAGCCATTAGAGCTTAAACTCTACTCTTTGACACAACATATGAATTTGTTTGAAATGCATTGTACAAGAATGGACAAGAATGGAAGATGAATCATTGTGGGTCAATGAAATGATGATTTTAATGATTATGCTATTGTTGATGTTACTGGCAACATCATATCTTCTCTACTTGTTTTTTAATGCTATTTAAATATTTTCATGTAACAACGGTTACTGGTATAACCTTGTATGTTTGAAAATAGTGATATGCTTTATATCAGGAGTCCCACAACCTTTCTTAACATGAGAGCCACATTCAGCAATGAAAGATGATCTGGAACCACATTCAACATCATTGTAGAAGATGGGTTGCATGTAGAAAAGGAAACTTTAGAACTAAGTTCTAAACAATAATGCACTGAGTTCCTTGAATGCGTAATATTACAGTGTACATACAGATTCCTCCCAGACCTCAAAATTTATCAGAGTATGTGGATCCCCTAGCTATTTAGCAGAGAGTGTGGTGCTGGAAGCTGCTGAGGTAAGCCAACATGCTTCTCCTCCTAGATGACTTTGCATCAACTGCACAGCACAGATGATACCCAACTCTTGGTGGCAAGTGCTATACCTTTGCAAGTGTTATGGTCTAGAAGACAGCTGGTGAGTTACACAGTAAAGCTTCTTGAGGCACATGTGTCTCCCAAACTACAATTTGGGGATCCATGGATCTCAATACTTCAGCACTTTGATGATATTGGCTCATGGGTTGGATGGCCCAGGGCTGTTCCTAGGGGAGGACTTGCAGGGTGATTTCCCTAGGCGCCAAGGCCATTTGGGGCTCCTCTATGCTAGCTACATTGTTTTTTGAGTCAGGTCCACTGTTAGTGGGGTAGGCCATAAGACTCATCTCCCCATATTGGCATAGTCATGGGAAGCGGACACTGACTGCTGCACATGGCACATACCTTTATAGGACAGTAGTAAAACCATAAGATGGGTGAGGGGGCAGAATTTTTCTTTTGCCAAGAATCTGCCCTGGGATGGCCCATCAATTTCTGCTCTGTATACACACATTTAACACACACATTTAAATGGGTTGAATAAGTAAATCTTGGTGACAGAAAATCTAGGGGAATATAACTGTGATGCCTTGTAAGATCAACAAAAAACACATTTAGAATCACATTTATGTGCCTGACATCCCAATCGCATCACTCTCACTCCTCCCAACCACTGACGCCTAATAAAGTGAGTAAATACATCTATTGGTTTTTAGGCCCACACAATGCCCCAGCTGAGCAGCAAAGGGACGATGAGTAAAAGTTTCATCATCTAATCATAACAGTGTACAATCACTTTAAAGGCCATCTGTGATCCTTTTTGCTTCCCCACCAATCTACATGATTTATTCTCCTTTCCTTGAACTGACAGAATGCATTTTTCTAAGAAATAAGATTATTATGGTAGTACAGACCTGTAAAGTGTTTTTAAAAGTTCTCTTTTTAATTGAAAGAAAGCAAGTTAATTAAAAAATTAAGGAACAGTGCTACTCAATTTACCTTCCACTGACTTGAGCCCAAAAATTGTCAGCTGTTGACACACAGGTTAGTCATACTTTCAAGGACTGACAGTGCCCTCTCTGTCTAGGTCTAGGGCATGCATCTGCTTAGAGGATTAGAAACTTTGCAATTTGCCCATTTCATATTGAGTTGGGGTGTTGGGCTCATTGTCCACCTTTCCCCATAATCTTGAGACTAAGTGGCTTAGTTGCTTTGGTGCAGGAAATGCAGACACATTTTTATACATAAATATTATGTATCTACTATTTTCTATTATCTACAGTATCCAAAGAAAATGAAAAGAATGATATGAGAGCAGCCAAATGGCCCTCTGCCTTTCAGTAATACACATTATACTGTGTATTAGTACTTATTCATCTTAAAGTGGAAACCCAGTCTCTAGGAAACCTTAGGGCCTTGGCGCAACCATCTTGAAGAGAATGCACCGAGGAGCAGGTCTGTCACCCAATCCTGTGTTCAGCAGTGTGACTGTACTGGTCAGTTACTCAAGTCTAACTGTCACTCAGTTCTATGGCTGCCATTTAGAGTGACCCCCCTCCCCACCCTGCTGGAATCAGGGGAGGATTATGTTGATCAGGTGAGTTGTTATATTATTTTTAAGAATGGGGGGGGGGTGGCACTAGGTCCAGCTGTATCATTTTCCTTTGCAAAGAAGCAGAGTAAGAATAGGTGTATGAGTTGGGTTGTGTAATAGAAAGCCTAAAATATCCCTGGCAGATTTGCCCAAGAGAGGTGGCATTCAGGTATATAAGTGTCCAGCCCAGAATTTTCTGTTAAGAAGCACTCCCATTTCTTTCCCTCCTACCAACACCCCCAATTGAGCATAATGAAACTGACCAAAAGTAAAAAATGACTTTATGTCTCTTTTAACACATGGCACTGGGGCATCCAAGTTAGTAATGCCTCTACAGTAGTGTTGGGCGAAAGCCCCAAAGTTCTGGTTCAAAAAGTTTTGCAGAACTTCGAATAATTGAATAATTGTTCAGAGTGTGCAGCAGGAAAAGATACTTTACAACACCCGGTCCCTAGTCGGCAGCGGTGTTGCTTTCAGATAGTTCACGGCTGGGTCCACAGAAAGATGGCCGCCACTCTCATGATTGAGGACACTCCTATTGCCAGCTGGTTGATGGGTTTGCTCGGCAGTCCATCAATCAACTTTTCCATGTTCGAACTGAAAGCTCAACTTGAACACGTATCTCGGCTAAAGTCTGTGTTTGGGTTTGAGAACACGAAATCGCAAATTTGGTACAAACCCGAAATTTGTGGTTCGGGTTCGCCCAGCACTGCTCTGCAACTAAGATCTTTAGGAAGCCAAAAATCGTAAAATAGAGTGGAAGTTCAGCATATTTTGCTCAGAATCCAGTGCTGTTTACCTCTTCTCCAATGTCAGTAGGAGGTGAGGCTCTGCATGGCATGCTGTGGACTTGATGTATAGTTGCACTTAATCAACAGGCCAGCCACCCAATCCCCGTAACAGTATGGGTCTGCTTCTTCCTCTTTAACAGTTCCATGATGGATGCAGCTCTGCTAGCAAAAATGTGTATCTCTCTAAAAATGGTATGAAGGGGGTAGATAAGGTTGGTTTGGTGCCCCTGTGAACCAGGACCCACCCTGGTACATATTGCAGGGGAAGGTTTTGGTCCACTCTAAATTTGGTATATACAATAAAATATATACTGTACCTGATGAGCATTCCTTTCCCCTGCTGGAAGCCATGGCTTTAATACTAGGTCCTAAGTTTAATACTTAGGTCCTTTGTCAATAGAAAAACAGCAGATGGCATTGTCATGCGGTAGTAAATGTGTTAAAAACCATTCACATTTGCTTTCCATTCACACTTTAAAGCGTGTGAAAGGCTCTGAAACCGCATATTGTCATGCATCTAATTAATGTGTAACAGAGAAAAACACGGGTAAGAAATTTGCTGAGATCTATAAGAATACAGCCTCTGATTAATTCCTTAAGGTTTGTAATCTATCTGTTCAGTTCTGTTTTGTTGATCTTATGTCTCTGTATAAGCCTGAGGCTGACAGGGACCTACCAAGTAACATAAACCTATCTGGCAGCTGACCTGGTTCTGTTGCTCTCAATTAGTGGGCTCTTTCTTTGTTTTGTAAAAACACAACAAAGGGTTGTTTGCTGATTGTCCAAACAGTGGTGGGCCCATTGTTTATGTATCATTTTTGTGAAACTATAGTATGTAATTTATATGATATATAAATAAGCTCTATTTACTATCTGTAGCGAGCAGGCCGCAAGGCTCAAATCTATTAACACTTACAGATGTGGCATTTGTAGGAGCAGAAGCAAGCTTGAGAGATCACTCACAAATCACAGAAAGCTGTAAGTAGGAGAAATCAAATCACAGCAGGCAGGTGGATGCTTTTACAATGTAAAACAGCCGGATGAGACCCTTGTAATCACTGCCACAGTTACAATGTAATACAGCAGGTAGCTGTCCGGGTTTTTTCAATGTAACAGTGGGACTCTGTCCTGCTTTTTATATTTTACAGTGTAGCGGCATTGGTTCTATTTCAATGAGCTCAGGTGCTCCTATATATTATGACTGTCGCATTCATTTTAGATATCTTAGCAATGTGGGAGTGCACCACCTTCCAAATACAGTGTGCTCACTTACAAACCCAGAAGAAGTGGCACGGGTAGCCGCGTGCGCAGGTGCCCCCTGCTGTTCCTACCCTTTCCCGGTGGTTGTGCTGGCCTTAACTTTAGATGTGGTAACGCTGTTCATTGCACTTTGCGATTCCTTTGTTTACATCTACTATTGCCCTTTGTGTCCATAACTACACAAGCAAATCGTTTATGGTCTTATGCATTTTTCTTGTGGGTGATATACTAGCTCATAATTATGTGTGCACTTTTATTTTTGATGTTGATTATGATTTTTGTATGAGATTTTTTGAAATGGGTTTCAGTTATTAATGGCTGTTATATTTGCACTAGGCACTTTTTGGGGGTAATTCTACTTGCTTTTTTTCCCCCTGCTTTAGACGAGCAGTAATGATAAAATAGCCTTTTGTGCCATAAGGGATTCTTCACTACTACCTTTTTGGGGGCCCTCCGTCCTGTTAATAGTATTATTATTGATATTATCATGGTATTCATTGATGAATTTCATATATTCTTTAAGGGAAGGTTCAGATTTGTTTTTACATTGTCTTGCCTTGCATGATTGTATGTGTTTTTGGTGTCATTGCTCTTGAATAGAGTATTTAGATTTATTTTTGATATATATTCGTGTGGTGCTCCTTTGTTGAGGTAAGTGTGGCAATTTGTCCACATTTAAGATGTCTAGTAGACTTGCATTATAGAGTAGGAGTGTTAAAAACATTTGTGATTTAACAAAGCATGTTTTGCCTGTGATACATTGTGAAAAGTGGTTGACCTGGTAATTTTGGAGGAGCAGGTGATAGGAGTAAGGGCCAAAAACATTGAGATTTACTATGAGAATACCTGTCCTTACCAAGCACCCACCCCAGCCTTTAAAGCACAGTTAAAAGTTATTTATTCATATTCTTTTCAGGCAAAATTAATAGCAATACGATTACATTACAGGTAAAGAAACATTTATGGTATGGTTCTTTAAATTTGGACCAACAGCCTTAGACAGTTGAAATAAACAATCCCCAAACTCACTTGCCCCATCTGCACCCATGAGACTAAATAATTGTCAGCACTTACATTTGCTACAGGACGCACTCACATCTGAAATACTACCTCACTGATACTCCCCTAGTTGCAGCCATTTTGGAGCACCCAGCAGGCTTCCTTTCCCATCATCCCAGCCGTGCTGCTGCCTGGATTTAACTGACATAACCCACAATGCACATAGGTAGGATACCCAGCTGCAATTCATATTTGCAGGCCACTGGAAGGTCCATAGGATGCCATTGAGGAGGGAAAATTGGCCACATCAGCAGTTACAAAAAGGTAAATACATTTTCATGGTAAGCAATCTATATTGCCCATGGGGAAATATATGAGCACTGTTTTTTGTAAGGATGTTGGTCCAGTTTAAATTAAAGGCAGTTCACACTAAGACCCCAAACACGTTGTACAGCTGCTAACAATAAATAAATCAAATATTCAAAACTTATAATGCTAGTACTATTTTTGAGGGAAGGGTAGAACAAATCCAGGTAACTACTTAGAGAGAGAACAGGATGGAGGTCAACCCTAAAGCATACAAAATGAACAATATCAGAAAAGGATGGTAGAGGGAAGGAGAAATATGGAAAAGGGGAAAGATGGCAGCCTATAAGAAATGGAATGAGGATCACCCATGCTCACACCAGCACCCCAGGCCTGGGATCCAGGAAATCATAACTGACCCACAACTGCAAGATTTTCATCTGCGGACATGACGGTGGGTGGTTTGTTAAAATCCCTGCCTGATTACCTACAAACCCTTCTGAACAGTGGAGGTGCCTAACAGCCAAGTACCTGTACTTCCAGGGGTGCTCTTCGCTCTGGTCTTAGTATAGTAGCATTTATAGTAGATCAACCTCTCACTTTATCACGTACTCATGTTTAGATGTTAAACCAGACCTTCAGCATAATTTAACGAAAAGCCCAAACCCTTAAAAAACTATTCCCCAGCACCTAAAATTAATATATTTTAAGTTTTTAGTCACTTACTAGGATACGGGCACCACTATCTTGACTCACATACTGAGGAGAGGAGAGCTGGATAAACTATAGGGGGGCAGGTTATATTTGTGCTTTGCACAGACAGAGCAGAGCTGTGGTCAGGGAAAAAAAAGCAATCCCAGAATGCAGAGCAGCACAGTCAGAAGACACTTCCTGTTTGCAGGCTGACTCATGCTCCATGAGCCGCCATCTTGGATGTTTAAAGGCTCATAACATGCAGTTGATGCTGGTAGGAAGATTTTTAATGTGCGCAATCTGTATGTACAGGGTGGGGACAACATATAAGATATGCTCTTATTCAGAGTGAAGGACCGCTTTAAGTGGAGCTTATTTATTTAATGTATATTTCAGAAGATTATTTTCCTTAACCCTCTGCCTTATATTATTTTCTCCCATGGCTTCCATGAACTTAGACTAGATGGACTCATGCTCAAACTGGCCAACAGAGTTACTAGAGAACCACTGGACCATCGCCAAAACATGAACTACGTATAGATTATTTGTGGCATCACAGAGAGACAATACAACTTGCCATTAATGTTATATATTAATGTTATATAAATGTTGGGTGATACTGCCCCTTTATTCTGAAATGGACCTTGCAACCTGAACATTAAATGCATTAATCAATTTGCTTTTGATTTATGTTTTGCAGAAAAAAAAGTATTCATGTGTTATTGTAAATAATTGAAGACAAATTGATAGGAGTAATGTGAAATTTGAGCTCCATGGCCCCATGATCTAAATATCAGTATCAATCTTTGGTTGCTGACTAAATGTTTTAGAGATATGTTCTCAGGGCAGACTAAAGCCTCAGCAGTTACAGGGATGGCAGAAACTGCATTATCAGAAGTTCAGTGTTTGTGCTTAATGTTATTTTGTAGGATATTAGTCAATATGTTGAGCTGATGCCAAGATTTACAAAGCTTATCATAAATTAGATAGACCACACCATGATTGATATCTGGATGTTCTCATGTCTCAGTGCCTGGAAATGCTTTCCGAGCTACAAAATGCAATTACACTCTAAACAAAATGCAAAATCACAGCACCTGTCAAAAGTACACGCTCCTTATATGTTTTTATGCTTTATTCTCAGAAAACTTTGTATCAGAGAGAATTTTGCTCAAATAAGACATAAACAAGTCTTGTAAAAAGTGGAAACAGACCATTGCAAAAGGGATTTAAAGGACAAATATAGACAACCCATTATAAGAGTTATTGCTTGTCTTGTTAGTCTTGTCAATCCAATTCATCAAAGCAGAACAATACCTGAGATTTTGCCTGGTTTTGTTCCTTGCCCCTTGTGTGAAACCCCCCAGTTTGCCCATGATGCACTCATTGGGTCTCGTCCAACCAGAGCCATTTGCCGTGCATATTTAATGCTCTTCAAACAGCGATGTTTCCAGCAATTGGGAATGAAGGCTCCAACAGTGGGCACGATCCTGCCACCCAGCCCATCTGAATGGCTGGGACAGAGTGCAACACAGGCAAAAGATGCAGTGGATGCGCCCACCAGTATTTAAAACGGTGAGGGAGCCAGGAAGAAGGTAAGTTTTGGGGTGACCTGGGGGAATTTCACTCACCAGCCCTGAAATATTTTAAAATCCAGGCCCAACTATGGATAGTGGACCAACCGTTTGGTAGAGTGGAGTATTATAATTAGCTGGATACTCTTTTTATGTTTGCATTTGTATGCATTTGAACTTACTTTCTGTTTGGTCTTCAGGACAGAAAGCAATTTGACATAATATGTACCCACTAATACCTGTGACTTATGACTATGTTAAGCAGCTAGAGTTACACTATTCATTGTATGAATTCACTCTGTGGTGCCTCCTATTAGAAGAGGTGGCATCATTAGTCACTTGTGGGAATTCCACAAAAGGCTCCAGCTCTGTGGCAGGCTTCTGAAGGGGGGACAGTACTAGCTTGGTGGACCTCCAAGGAAGGAGAAGGAGGGACCTGTGTCCACTGTCCCTATAGATGCTGCAACAGCTGCTCCCTGGTATAAAGAATATGACAGTCGCCAAATCAGAAAGATGCCCCAACCCAGAGGACGAGCAGAAAGGACGCTGCCAAGCAGGGACAGATGAAGGAAGATGCGGCAAAGGTTAATACTTTTTTTTCTTTTTTTTAACTGTTTGTGAACTGATAAGGGGTCATATTCCAGTTCACAGATAGTGGTGACCAGAGTACCAAATGCTGGATACTGGGGAATATCCAGCCGGGGGACCTCCAAACTAGGTAGACTCATTACTAGTTATAATTGCTTTCACGTAGCTTGACATTCACTAAGGTTTAAAAAGCAAATTATATAAATTGTCACATTGCTTCTGTAGGGGTGTGGATATAAATAGGAACATGTCAGTAAATTAGCTAGTTAATAAAAACCCTTTAGCTTTAAATCCCCTTTACAGTTGTTTTCAGTACACGTTAATTGAGGTTGAGGTTGAGGTTGCAGTTCTTTAAACAGACACAAGATGCCAGTAGTGAGAGGAGGCCATAGGGAATAGCTAGTCCATAGACTAGAATAGAGAATGTTCTAGAGGGAGAACCCTAAGAGTAGTAACTGGGTAAGAGGTTTGTGAGAAAACAGCCTATCACATATATATATAAGGGAAAGAGACACTGTCACACGTGTTCTATACCACTTAAATTGTAAAGGAGCAGTACTGAGAGACAGCGGCCCTGACAGGAATCCAGCCAGTAAACAGTGGCCACTCTTAGGACCCCTAAAGGAGGATATCCTATACTAGGAATAAGATGATTTGTACTTGACTGTGGAAATGGAAAAGAATTAGCTGCATACACTGAAGAATGGAATGTATTACCAATGTGTTTTGTGTATATCCTGGAAGAAGCTAATAAAGAAAAACCCTACTTTCTTATTGGATTGTCTTTTGTTTTCCTTAGAATACACAGTGAGTACTAACACCCCTTGTGGTAGAGCCCCAGCACCCCCATACACACAGACACACTTAGAGTACCCTGGTCCCAGAAGAACCTGCTCCCTGCCATCCTCATCAAGATCAAGGTCACACCTAACTTTCTTTTAAAATAAATCACATCCCTAGTTGTTATGAGATATTTTAAGTCAAGTTTACTTCTACTGACCTACTGACTCGAAGCCTGGATCTGGGTTTTGGTCATCTTTAAACCAGACCTTCAGCATGATTTAATGAAAAGCCCAAACCCTTAAAAAACTGTTTCCCAGCATCTAAAATTAATATATTTTACATTTTTAGTCGCTTACTTATTATTCTTTCCCCCACTGGGCTGCAACTCTGTTCAGGGCTCTAGAGTACGGGCGCTGCCATTTTGCCTCAGAAGCATCACATACTGAGGAGAGCAGGATAAAGTACAGGGGGCGGGGTTATAGCTGTGCCTTGCCAGAGCAGAGCTGGGGTCAGGAAAAGGACAGCAATCCGAGAATGCAGAGCGGCACAGTCTGAAGGCACTTTCTGTTTGCAGGCTGCCTGTTGCTCCATTAGCCGCCATCTTGTATATTTATAGGCTCATAACATGCAGTAGATGCAGGTAAGAAGGTTTTTAATGTGGACAATCTGTATGTACAAGGTGTGGGAAACGTATAAGATAGGCTCTTATTCAGGGTGAAGATAGTGAACTACTTTTAAATATAGGCCTCGGTAAATCTAGTACATATTATTACTATGATGACCTTTAGTAAATCAAGGCAAAAAGGAAAAAAAAGGAACAGAGTGCAAATCTGAAAGATATATTGAAAACTGATCCAGTAAGAGATGTAGAAGCACCAAGCAATATAAAACGTTAAATGCATGAAGGCAGATGCTTGGCTTGTAAGTTTAACACTGCTTTTATGTATTTTTAATGATGTTATTTTATCTGAAGTCAGTAGTAAATGAGACTGATCCCAGATATGGCTAGGAGCATCTTGCTTGCATGGATTCCTTTCAGAAAGGTGAGAAACAGGAATAAATTGAGTTTTTTAAATCTGTCCTCTTTAAAGTGGACCAAAACCCAGGATTCCGACTATCTTGCATTTTGGTGCCCCATTGTGTGAAACCCCCCAGGTCGTCCAGTCTCACTTATCATTCCCCGGTCCTACGGCGCATGCTAAAGGGATAGTCGGGATTTAGCGCATGTGCCATTGGACCGGGAGCAAAAGAATGCTTTCCATAAAAGAAACAGTCTGGTGACAGAAATAATAGTTAATGGTGTTGCATATTACAATCAATGTCTTTTTTATTACATAGATTTCTTTGTTCTTTTATCAATATTGATACGTTACTAAAAGTCATGGACATAGGGTCCTTAAGTGCTTGAAAGTCCCCAATCATGTACTATGTAATCCCTTACTGGCATTACTGGGATTATGATTAAGGGCATGATGCCCGAAACGCGTCGGCGCTTTTCACTTTTTTAACATGTCTGCTGTATCGTGTATGGATATGGATTTTTAATTGTACTTTTAATAAACGGGACGTTTTATCACACAACCGGATGTCGGCTGGCTCTACTTGTTGTTATGGGACAGACCCAGTAAGAGGTGAGCACTCTTGGCCATGCGGCTTCAGAGGTTGTGGGGAGATCGAGCAGTTCAGAGCTGGCAATCTTTTTCTCCATGTATGTAATCCCTTACAACTTCCTTTTCTGTTTCCTTAGTACCTGCCAGCCCGCAGCATCCATTGCCATTTGTTAAATCCCAGTATACCAATAATATTACTAAACTTTCTGATTTACTAATCCATAATTAACTAATAGATATAGAAAAGACAATGGTGTGAATTAGGATGGTTTCAATGGTAAAATTATTGACATGAAGTACTTGAAAACAGAGAATGCAGACCAAAAATGAGAAATTAACAAATAACAAATATACTAATTCAATATATAACTACAGTTTAAAATAAGTGGACTAAAGAATTTGCTAGCTTACAGTCTAAGCAGTTACATTTCAACCAACCCTAAAATATCTGTCTGTATAAGTGTCATTCTTCTAGTCAGAGGTGACAGGTCGGAGGTGACAGCTGCAAGTATTAGCTAGCTAAGGTTTCCAACTAAAGACTAAGAGAAAAGCCAGAATTAGACTTGGGGGTGATCAGAAAACAAGCCAGGTCAGGGGATGACATGCAACAGCTGAATGTGAGGCCCCGTGGGACACCCACCTTAAAGTGAGTCCATAACCCCCATCTCCGCTGCTGCTTCTGCCTATAGACCAGCCCCCATTTCCCAGAGGCTGGATATGCCTCACTGGACACGGTTGCCCCAGGACTTAGATAGCACAAAGGATGCAGACTTATAGGGTAGACGCAGATGAAACAGGGGCGAGGTTGGGTGGAAGTCAGGCTGGCTGAGGTCATACACATGACAATTCTTCGGAGGGAATTCTGCGTTCCAAGGAGATACACAGGAGAATGGTCATGGGTCAAGCCAGGGGTCAAGCGGGGTTGTCAGAGGGTTCACGTTACAGATGGGTAGACAAGCTCAAGGTCAGACAGGCAGGCGTCAGTACAGGCAATTATCAGAGGTGCCTCAGACAAAGCAAAGTCGGCAACAGGTAATCAGAATTTAGCTAACATTGGTACTATAACACCCAGCAAAAGCTAGAATGGGCAATGCATGCTGGGAGAAGCCTGGTTTTACAGGAGGCCAGAGTCAGCCCACCACCTTAAACCCAGCAATACCTGTGGGGATGCTGACCTGCAAAGCTGGCAAAACATAGCCATGAAAGGAGACAGCATGCCTAAAGGTGTTCTGGGGATGCGCAGCCATATTAACACCAGGGGCACACAGAGAAGGTGATTAGCCAACACATGGAAGATCTGAAAGCCTGACACTAACAGTTATTGATGGGAAGAGGTACAAATTACATGGCTTTACAATTCCCAATCCATTAGATAATAGGGGTGTAACACTTAAAGGAGCACTATCGCGAAAAAATGGCCCAATGATAAAAAGCCATATAAATATCCTAAATGGAGGGAGGAGGGGGTCACTTATACACCTGGTATAGAGAAATATCCAGCCAGGCTAGTTTTTTTTTATTTTAAGGGAAGGAAGAGGACATCTCGGGTGACAGACTCTGTCACCCCTCATAGACTACAGCTGTAACCCCAGGATTTTATTCCTACCAGGGAAATAAAACCACAAGCTTGGCGGGAGTTTTATTCAGTTCGGGGGTATAAGTGAGCCCTCCCCTTATTAGCTAAAGTTTTTATATGGATTTTTAATATTACACAATTTAGCGATAGTGCTCTTTTAAGTAAGGCCTTCAATCATATTGGACATGAAAGGGGGAGCAAGCTGAACTTCTGTATGTCCTTAAATGGCATGGGTGTTTTAGAAACTAAAAGACAAGCTGTTTTGTACAGTATATAAAAGGGTTACAGGGCACAGTCTAGAGGAGGGGTGAGACACTATTAAAAGGATGTCCATCTGAGGGAAGACAGAAGACTCTGCACCACACCCCCTCCCTGCCTGTCCCTTTCTCCCTCAATCCATCTGGACGACTCTAACCAAGACACAATTGTTGTTCAAGTTGCGTTCTTACACAAACCTATACACAGGACACAAGAGATAACACTACACATAACACACTTATACAGTTGATAAAGGAAGAAGACTTAATGTTTTTCCTGTATTCTTAAATGACAAATGTTTTGGATCAATATTTAAGAAATAAACCAAGATGTTTTTTGATGCTAGCAATATCTGTTATTATTGTATGAATCCTATCAAGGTCACCTTCCAGCATTTCACAGCTCACTGAGATGTAGAGCTAAGTAAGTATCTCTCGGACACATAGATCACAAATCTATATGTATTATACATCTACATCTATTATATTTTTCACCATTGTTTCCCAAGCAGCAGCAATATGCAATCAACCCTCACACCTCTAGCTTGGGAGCCACATGGAAATGACAAGGGCATCCACTGACCGTTATACAAATTGGTCTCCAATGTCAGTAAAACAGCAACTACTGTATAGATGCTAAATATCAGGAAGGAGGCTTCTTAGTTTTAGAAAAATTGGCCTACAGATGCAGATTTTAGGGTTTGGTGTTTACCTGCTGTTGCACTGGAAACCGTTGGCCACTGTTGTTCGAGTCCTACAGCTGCGCCACGTAAGACTGCTGCTCCTTCCATATGTACAGCACTGCAAAAAACAGAGAGTTCATTTCAAAAGGTTTTTAAAACTTTACACCAATATATTAGTGTATACATATGTAGTATATATATTTCGGGCCTGATTTGCTATTTTTTTACAGTGTACCTTTCTCAGCAGCCCAGGGCTCACCTAGGTATGTTCCATGATGCTGGTTTTGAGTGCACCATATTGTAAAGTCGTAGTGTCGTAGAGCAGCTAACTAGTAGCAAGCTGCCTTTTAGCATTGTTACTAAATAGGCTTTACCAGGGTGCACCTACAATTGCTACATATATTTATCATTGTTTTCACAGCTAGCGTACCCAGGCGCACATCATAAATACACTTATAGAGCAAAAACTGACTTCTTTCATGTAAGTAACAATGGACTCTCAATTGCCATTATTTCCTGTAGGAATAGAGAGCCATGAGTCAGAAAAAGTCAGTCCCCTGACAAGTGCTGCGCTGGTGCATGCTGCCAGCTTAATAAATGTCAGTTTTTCATGGAATAGGGAATACCTACGCCAGGGTGCGTTCATTTATGCTTATGTGGTGCACCCTGTTGTACTGCTTAATAAATCAGGCCCTTAATGCAGTATAAAGTCATATATACATCTACCCACATCAAATCAACAAATTAAAAATGCTAATTGCTCAATAGGAAATGTAATGCATTTATTGCTCTTTTAGTTAGTACTGAAGTATGTTGTGAGGTCATGATACATAGTAACGGGAAAACGGGAAATGTTTTGGATATTATGGGGTTGATTTACTAAGCGTTCGCTGGCCATTCACCATGCTTTCACTAGTTTGCTGCATTTACAATGCTCAAAATGGCCGATTCGGCAGGAGTATTTACCTCCCGTCATTTTCGCCAGGTGAATGCTGAAGAGCAGCCTTTCACTGCTTCAGCTTTTAGCGGCTAACCCCCTAGGAAGCAATGTTTTTTTCGGCGAGCTTGTCTGTTTATGTAATTTTTACATCTGTGACTAATACATCAAGTGTGAAGGTTAGATAGATATTGGAGAAACAACTAATAAAATGTTTTCACATGATTTTTTATAACTATTTGTATGTTTCCAAACACCCAAGACACCACACATACATTCTGAGACAAATTCAATGCTGGCATAAGCTGTTAAGTAGGTTTCCAACACGATTTTTCTTTTGTAACAGAAAAATGCACCACCGCAACTGCAGTGAAGACACAGCACAATGCCACCAAAAGTCAGTTGTTCTCCATGTTTGCCAAGGCAAAATAGCTTAGAACGCTGGGTTATTCCACAATTGTGGTACACCTGGCCAGTGCTAAACTGGCGAACAAGCTCTATATAAAAAAGAAAAGTATATCAAGCAAATATGAATCCAGCACTGCATAAAATGTAACTGGTACCTTTAAAAAAAGTGTATCTAATTCTCAAAACCGGGTGGCTAATTATCTCGCTCAGCAGGAGGTTGTTCATGTATCTTTCCTTCACTGAGGTGATTTTCTGATTTTTTATAGTACATATTGTTGTTTGTATTGATTCATAGCACTTTAATATTGCACATAGGCACTTTAAGTATATTTGGCATGTATGTATCTTTGTGGTGTAACATTGTTATATTTTGGCACAGACAATGGATTAATTAGGTCTCCTGCTGGGTTGGGTTATGTATTGGAATGTGTGTTTTTAAATGTCCTGTGATGATTATTGTATTGTATGTGTTCTTTTTAATGTGACTTATTGGTGAATTAAAAATCTTCTTTGATATGAACTAATTATATTTGATGATTTATTAGTTGAGGAGGAGTGGTGCTTTTGGAATAAGGTTCCCATTTTTTGTGGTATACTGGGCCATAAATCGCTCTTGTGTGTATTATATTGTTGTTTTGGGACATTTCACTGGCACACCTTCACTCATATGTATACTGATTGATGGTGCTGAACCAATAGGTGCACAGCGTGCAGGCTTTTGTTTGTAATTCTCAAAACTGAGTATGATTACGATCTTACAACATACAAGTTATAATGATGTTTCTTAAAGGGACTCTGAACCCAACAACAATAATAAAGTACCAAGCAGCTCACCTGCTCCATGTGCCTCTCATCTATTTCCTGCATTTCCTGTAACACAGTGTAGAAGCCATAGCAGGGCTTCAAAGTTTGCAATCCTTTCAATTTTATTCCTCCTGGACCACATAAAAAAGAGGTCTAACAGCCACTCTGTCCCTTGATGCTCTTAGCAAGAGCAACCTTGGCAAGCCTGAGCTTTCTAACTTCAACACATAAAAAGGGCAAAATGTTTTCATCAAAATCACTTGTACTTGAGATGGGGCATTTTTACAAGTGCAGTACATCATTTTTCCACTGACATTTTGTAACATATTTGAAAATAACAGCACCATTTGGCATGTTTTCTGCATATCCTATATGGTTCTAAATTTCTAACTCATCTGTTAAAATACCCCATTGCAGGAACTGATGATTTTGGGAAACAACTGTAACAAAATAATTTGATTGCACTTTCCTAAAATGTTAAAAGATGCTGAATGTAATTCACACCAAAAGCCACACCCAAAGTGCACCTTGCTTTACTAAATAGTTTGCATGACCCCAGTGGCTAATTTATTTTAGTAGAAAAGGCAAAACCATGATTTTTGGTTTTGGATTAAGAGTGGGTTGTGGTATGAGCTCAGAGAGGTAAGAAAAGCTGAATGGAGTGGCTGCCATTCACAAGGTGAGTATACAGGTGATCCCCATGGACACACACAATGGAACCACCCAATCTGGGATGCCCCACAAAGAGGGAGACCACTTGAGTCTTATAAAATCTAGGCCGGTGGTTGATCCTCTTTAATATATAGCTAAGGTCCATATAAGGGGATATATATAGCTATTAAATATGTGTTTCCAATGCATGTCCATGACAGAGTGTGCCAGAGTAATTCAATTTAATGTATTCCTAAGTCTTAAAGTATAAGAGTCCCAGCTCCCAAAAAACCCTACCTACATTATATTAACAATACAGATTCATCTAACCCTTCTTGTTAGCAGTTCACATTAAATTTCGCAATCCCATGTGGAAAGGTACCACAATGGCTTATCAAAAACATGCAAAGTTATCATTAAATATAAGTCCTTTACAAAAATAAAACACATCCTTATAATACAAATATTAATAATATTTAATTATTTAATAATAAAAAATCATGCTTCCATACAAACATTGCAAAAATATAGAAAAACCTGCAACATGGCATCAAAGTTCCAGTAGACTCTCATCTTTCCAATTTGCATGTTTTTAAACTGAACCTTCACCCTGAATAAGAGCCTATCTTGTATGTTTTCCCCACCCTGTACATACAGATTGCCCATTTAAAAAATCATCCTACCTGCACCTGTTGCATTTTCTGTGCCTTTAAACATCCAAGATGGTGGCCCATGCAGTCTCCGGCTGCCTGCAAACAGGAAGTTTCTTTTGACTGTGCCGCTCTGCATTCTGGGATTTCTGTCTTTTTCCTGACCCAGCTTTGCTCTTTCTGTGCAAAGCACAGCTATAACCCACCCCCCTGGACTATTCACCCCTCTCCTCTCCACAGTATGTGATGCTTCTGAGGCAAGATGGCAGCGCCCGTATCCTAGAGTCCTGAGTTGAAGCCCAGTGGGGGAAAGAATAATAAGTAAGCGACTAAAATCTTAAAGTACATTAATTTTAGATGCTGGAGAATAGTTTTTTAAGGGTTTGGGCTTTTCATTAAATTATGCTGAAGGTCCAGTTAAATATGATTTCATTATGTCTGTATAGGGGAATAGGTGTCAGGGATAAATTCATTTATATGAATGAGTAACCTCCAAAGTCATAGTGCACATCAACAGCATTCTTCTAAGGTTTTATTATTTGGAATACGAATCTTGCGTTTTTTGAAATGTGTCAATTATATTTCTGGTTTTTATCATGTAGTTCCAATTTGCTGTAAAGTTAAAACTCAATACCAGAAAGTGGTAAAGCAAGGTACACCTATGGTGTGCCTTTTGGGATCAATTTGTGTTTGGGATCAAACACACAAAAATTGTGAAAAAATATTTTGTGTTAAAAACGTTCCCCAAAAAGCTAGTAATGGCGTATTATTACAAGTTTGGTATTTATCTTTTCAATGAGGTAAGAATATTTTTTAAAACATTTGGAAATAACAGCACCCTATGGGGTACGCCACAGGGCAAACCCTACAGGGCGCTATTATTTCTAATTTTCTAAAGAAAGATCCTTACCTGATTGGAAAAATGATGCACCTCATTTGTAAAAATGTCTCATAGTAATTGCTCCTAGCAAACCATGGCCAAACTTGAAGAGTCATATAAGTGCCGATGAGTGCTCACAAGAAGACCAGGGATGTGTCTTCACAGCTGATTTTTTTTTAAAAGACCCTTTTTAAAAATTTGACTACATGTGCCATTTAAGGGTCTACAGTAAATCAAGCCTATTGTCATCTACAGCAGTGTTCTCCAACCTTCTCCTCAAGGCCCAACAACAGGCCAGGTCACCGTGGACATTAAGTAATTTGTGCACAAACAGGGCTACTGTATAGAGCCACCTATGTGGAGATCCACAAAACATGACATGTTGGAGGTATTGAGGAAAGAATTGGGGAACATTGCTCTAGAGAAGTACCCCTGAAATTCTGATTGCACCATCAATGTCTGTTCAGAAAATCTTACTGGTTGTCAGCAACAATGTGGGCAGTATTAAGGGCATCTCTATGCTAGTTTCAAAAGTAATTACATTTTACTTAACCACAGCTGTTCCTTCTGAATCTGCTGAAGAAAGGGTAGTTACATTTTAAATAAAAGGTTACTTACCTAGGTCAGGCACCCTTTTCTAATTGGAGCCCTGCAGTGAATACCTAGGTCCCTATGGTCTTCCTTGTGTGTCATATGTCCAGATGTCAGTGCTTTATTGCCAAATCTTGATTCCAAATTTAGCTTCCCTTGCGTGCCACTCACACAATGTATTGTATGAAGGCAAATAAGAAGCAAGGAGATAAAGATTTGACATCAAGTGACCAGGATGTGAACTGCAATTATTCCAGCCATGTCTATGCTTGTAGTAGACCATAGCTGCAGACTTTGGGTTTAGAGGACACGCCAAGGGGTGGCATAGGTGAGTTATTGAGAGATCAGCCGCACTCAAGCTGAAGTAAATATTACGACTTTTGACAGTTAGCCCCCTTTACAAAATTGTCCTTCATCTATTCAGAACTGAAACTAAATGTCTATTTTTCAAGTGTGCAAGTCATGCCCCCCTATAAAAAAGTGGACCAACACCCAGGATTTTCACTATCCTGGGTTTTGGTCCACTTCCGCGGGGCACCCCAGATCGCCCTAAAAAACTCACCTCACCCCGCTCCTACGCGAGCGCTCGTCCAATCAGAGCGCTCAGAGCTGCTGTGGTATGTACGGACAAGCGACGGACAACCACAGCGGCTCTGAGCACGCTGGAGGCCGCATCTCAAGCTTCCCTCTAACAGGGAGCGCGCCCGTGCCGGCCATTCACAAACGGCCGGCGCGGGTGCACGCCCTGCTAGAGAGAAGCACGAGATGTGGCCGCGGCGGGGATAAGGTAAGGTTTCTGGGGGGTTTCCCACAGCAGGGAATCCCGATTTCGGATGCCCCGTGGGGAGGGATCTGATCGGCCCGGGAATCTTATAGATTCCCGGGCTAATCCCCCATGGGTGTTGGTCCACTTTAAGCTTTCTATCGTAAATTGTCTATGTATTGTGTTTCTTTTCTTTTGTGATGTGAATTAAAAAATATAAAATGAAATATGTACTCACCCCTGTACTGCAGCTTTTAGTGATGCAGAGTAACGCCAGTCTGGGTTAGGATGTTTTGGCTGAAGAAGCAAATGAGAACAAATGTTTAGTTCCAGTTAAGTTATTTAATTTATGCAATCAATGTTAACACAAAGGTTCAAACATTTGCATGGTGATTGCCAATTAAAAATAGAATATAACTTTAACAATGATATGAGTGATAAATTTTCCTTTCTGCAAACTTTAAAAGTTCAGAAATGTTTTTTTTTAGCTAATTGTAGAAAAAAAGCTAAAATGGTGATAAAACAGCATTTAAATATATAGTTTATATTCAGCAAATATTACTGAAAAAGAAAAATGCGACCCTAATTTATGATTAGATTATGGCCTAGAATGGAGTCATCATGGTTAATTGAGGACTCCATACTTAAAATAAAATAATGGAACGTAGCAAAAAAAAAAAAAAAAATGGATTGGCTTTCTGACAAACCTGGAGTTCTTCTGCACCACTGTTGCCAACATGTGTAATGTAACATTTCCAGCAACTGAACTTTCATGTGTCAGTGAATAATTTAATACACTACAGTGTAAGAGCACATTAAAAGTTTCATTATGTAAACTGGATTTGTCAGTTTTTGGCTAAAATCTGCTATTCCTTTGTGACTATGACCTTGGAAGCACTTTCGGAATATGACAAAATCTGCCTAAGATGCTAAGATCTAAAACTATTTATCATGAGCTTCGGGGGGTAGTTGACAACTGCTTAATGTATGATTTGCTTTAAGTATTTGTTTTAAGCAAGCAACCGAGTTGGTATTTTATGACTCTTAAGAAACACAATGCATCTTAATCAGCTATACAAGCCAAACTTTAGTTCCCATGGTTAACACAGACACTAACTAGGGATGAGCGAACCGGTTCGGACGAACCGGAATTCACTCCGAATTTCAGGGAAAATTCGATTCAACACGAACCCGAATTTTTTTTGGTTCGTGCCGATCGACCAAATAAAGGAAGGTGAACCAAATTAAAGCAGTCCCAAAGTGAAAATAACATGAAAGAGGAACTTAAAATACCATTGCATTCCAGGTCTATCAGCTATTCAGAACTCACTATCTATAATTTCTGATGCCAAACTGATTTTGGCAGACTGCCAACAGCACTCAGCCAAGCTAAGGGCAACCATATTGTTTAATAAATACAACACTCTCCAGGCATGCTAAGCCTGTGTCTGCCGAAAGTTACTTCCCTGCCCCTCCTCCCTGGCTTCCGACAGAGCAAAGCAGTCAGTCTACGATCATTTACAACAAAAGCATTATTTTCACCAAGAATGTATATATTTTCTGCATATATACTGAAAGCCCACTCCCTGGAAGCAGGACCTCAGGTGTAACAACATGGTGGCTATGACACAGCACAGAATGGCTTAAGACTTTCATAAGCAACAATGTCACTGACCGCAGGGGGGAGGGTTTAAGGAAACAATGGAATCAAATAAATCAAAAGCAGCTACCTAAAAGGTAAATCTGCCCAAATTAAGTAGTTACAATTCCGTTTATTACAAATGCCTATTCATAGTGTATTTATATTGGCACTTGGTAAATTTTAGACAATGATCACTGTCAAGGTACAAAAAACATTGTTAGCGCTGTTAGTCACAACACACTAAGAACGCTGGTAACAATTATGTTTACTTACATTTCAGTCTCTGGCTTTGCTTTAACACATTAGCCTCAAAAATTCTTATGGTAGTAAAAAATTAATTTAATGGGAAAAAAGCCAGAGTATGTCACTGTTGATAAATCACTAGTTAGAAAGACAATGAAAGTCAACTGCACTTTTTTACTCTTGAGAAAACCTATTACTGCTTTTTACACTGTAGTAAAAAGTGCCATTGACTTTCGTTGTCTTCCTATCTGGTGATTCATCAACAGTGAAATTCGCAGAATTTTTTACTACCATGAGAATATTTTTCAACTCTTGATGGCCATTGCATTGTTTAAAGCTCCCTAACTGAGCTAAATAAATTTGTAGGCAATATTACATTCTTTGAGTATGTTTAACCCCCTCCATGATCTTTATTACCTTACAGGAGCATCATTGTGAAATTGTCTTATATTCAAAGGTCATATACTTTAAACATGCTACTGAGGGGGGGGGGGGGGGTACTATAAACACAAATTGAAAGAAATTCCCATAAAGATTATGGTTTTCTTTGCTGGTAGTAATTGCTATCAGTGGCATCTCCTGTGTTGGCTCTTTTCTCCTCTCTTGTGTACAGCTAAAGAATCCATTTAACAGCTCAGCCTTCTCTTCATCCCCAGTGACCATTTCACTATTATCATTAATAAGGTCAACTACCTGTTCTGATTTTGTTTTCTTTGAATTTATATATTTAAAAACATTTTGGGTTGGTTTTGCTTTCTTTGGCCACATCTCTTTAATTTACTTACTTTTGCCAACATTATTTCTTTCTTACATGCTTTATTTACTAATTTATACTTTTCAAGGATTACAGTAGAGAGCTCAGCCTTTTCATTTAAAGCCCTTCTTGTTTTTTATTGGCTTTTTAACCGCAAGTGTCAACCATGAAGGGTTACATTTTAGCTGGTTATATTTGTCATCCATAGGAATACATTTTGCAATGTTGGTGCGCACAACTGATTTGAAGCATTCCTATTTGGCATCTGTATCTTTATTACTCAACAGATACTCCCAGTCTGTGGTCACTATCACTATTGACAGTTACCTTCCCTATCAGGTCTTCATTATTTGATACTACCAGGTCCAAAAGAGCATCACTCCTAGTAGGTGCCTCCACGAACTGATTCATATAGTTATCTTGTAGCAAGTGGAGAAAGATCTCCCCCTTGTAGTAGAAGCAGAACCATGTCTCCAGTCGATACCACCACTGTACCAGCATGTGACTCCCGCTCTATCTGTTTATGCAGCTGACCCTCTATTTCCTAAGTTATGTTTGGGGTCTATAGATTATTCCAATTTGTATTTTAACATTGTTTACATAGCCCTGCAATTCTACCCATAAGGATTCTACATCCTCGCAATCTTCTGTTAAAACCCCCTTATTAACATATGCTTTGAATTCCTGCTTTGCACAGAGACACTAGAGACACACTCCACTCTCTTTTCTTTTTGCTCTGTCTTTCCGAAAGAGAGCAAAAAAAAATTGGCACATTGAGCTTTAATATTTGCTTCTGCAGTAGTGCATCCACCTATTTTTTCACTTCTGGTTTGCAGAACCACTCACCATCATATGATGTCCCCTAAGTTTCCATTTCTTTTCTCATTTTCCCTCCCTCTCATATCTGGTTTAAATACCCCTCCATCCCTTCGAGTATCCTCATACCCAGCACAGCAGCCCTCTTCCATTCATGTGCAAATTATCTGTATGATACAGTTTGTACCCCAAGTACAGCCCAGTGCTCTAGGAACCCAAATCCTTCTGCTCTGCACCAGGACTTAAGCCATGCAATTTACTCTCTAAGCTCCCATTTTCCTTCATGTGTAGCACATGGCACAGGCAGTATTCCAGAGAATACAGCCTTGGAGGTCCTTCTCTTCAACCTGGTGCCTAATTCCTTAAATGTATTCTTAAGGATCCTCCATCTCTCAATTATTCTCTCATTGGTCCCCACATGGACCACAAGAGCTGGGTCATTCCCAGCTACTTATCTGATCCTCCTGACTTATTACTCCCCCCTAAGTTTCTACCCCACTTAATGCCTGCTCAGTGAGCAGAATGCCTGTTTCTATATTGTCAACCTGCAGATCTCTAACCTGAGCTTCCAAGGTTGCAATATGCTCACATTTAACAGCACACACCCTGGAAATGCTTTTGAAGTGTATACATATGGCAAATTCTGCACTGAAGTAGACATCCAATGTTGCTATCCATTATCCCAGGTACATAACAGCGGTAAAAACACAGTTTTAGTGCTTAAAGTTGCTGCAACTTTGGCTTTTAACTTCTTATTTTAGCCCTATAACACTTAGGCAGTAAACACTTAAAGTCCCCTAATATAGAGTCCATTAATGAAATGTCCCATCACTTATAATACAACCAGAACCCACAAATGCTCCTAAACTCGCTTTAAAACAATCTTATTTATAGCTAAGCAATACTTCCCTTCATCAGTGTCAGTCTTGGCTAGTCTAACTTGTCAATAATGGAAAGGCAGGAACTACATGTCGCCAAATGCCTTGTTTTTATAAAAAAAAATGTTTCACCAAATGACATTTTTTAAAATAATCATATTTCTTGACTTCTTTGTGTTACAAATGTGTAATTTAGACAACAACAACTAAAACGCAGCCTAAACAAACTGTAAAGTTTGCCCTCTTTGTCCCCATCAATGATTTCTTGTAATTGTAATGAGGAAACGCTGGTCAGAGCTAGAAAAACACAGCAACAATCTTTTCAAGAAGGAAAAAATCCTAAATACACTGTGCAGTGCCGGAAAAAAAGTGGTGCTCACTGGTGCTGACACAGGCCGGCCAATACCTAATGCAACATTCAAAGCAATTTAGTTAGCATTTGCCGCTGTGACTTATAGCGTCATTTGTAGTCAACAGTACAGCTCCAGATGAGATAAAAATGCTGACAGTCCAAAACTGGCGCTATAGCCACCAGAAAGTTGCTAAATGGCGCACATCATACATAAGGCCCTTAGTTTCTATCTTTTTTATCATGGCTTTCATTCTCTCATGTACCTTAGTCTCCAATGTATCTCTACAGTAATTACTGAAGCTTCTATAAACTCATTAGGTCCCCTGCTAGTGAAGAGGTAAGAACAACCCAAAAACCTGTCAATTTGAGGTCAGATTTCAGTTGGGGTTTTTTTGTTATACTATGTTTTATTTATTCCGTGTTATACTTCACTACTACACTTAATATTATCACTGACTCAATGTACACTTTTTGGTTACTATATTTCACTTTCAGTAAATAATACATATTGTTCGAGGAGTGTAAATGCTACATTAAGAAGAATGTCAAGAGAGAGAAAATTATGAATTATTAGCACACGATATCTGGACAGAGTTTAATGATTTATGACATTTTAACTTACCACATTCACAAAAATATCCTTCAACATTGTAGCCTACTGCCATATCTAAATATAGACAGACCTAAGGCCATGTCTGTGCACTGTAATATTTCTATGACATGTCAGCTTGGAGGAGAGGCAGAATCCAGAAAGATTGCTTAAAACTGTCTGTCTTCTGTTTTGCAAGGCGGGGAAAGGATTTTATTGCCTTTATGTCCACTCCAAAGCACATACTGTGTACTGTCAAAGATTCTGCAGATATAAAATAGCTTTTCTCCTTTAACTGTTATATATATATACACATATATACACTGTTGGATGGCTAATGGATTGTGACACTGCGGGTCTACCAAACTGTTGGCTATAACCTAACCACATAGGAGTACAACTGATCTGCCATTGGCTGAGGTGAGAAAGACTAGAGAAGGTTCTAGGAGCCAGCCAGAGGGGAGGTCATGAAAAGAAATCAGAAGTCATCATCTAGAGAGAAGTCAGTGAAGTATTGTAGTAACAGGGAGTGAGGAAGGTACCAGCAGGGTCAACTGGTAGCAGTCAGCAGTCACTGGTGTAAGAGAGAGCAAGAAAGCCACATTCATGCCTAACAAGTGACCACAGGAAAGGTGAACCTTTCCCGAGATGCTGATGGAGGAAGCTTAAGGCCTCAGTATTCTGCTATGGGACCAGAATGAGTGCCCACCACCTGTTGACGTCCACCTGGATGTAATGCTGTGCTATGGAACCTGCTAATGAAACTGTTGTGGATAAAGACTGCATCACCTGCTGTGAAGCATTAGGGGACCTAAAGTCCTGCTAATAAAGTAAGTGCCCTTTTTATAAAGTCGGTATCATTTTGAGTTATTGGATGCCAGCCCACATCGGGAGGTCCCTCAAGCCCTTTAACAAAGAACCCACTCCCCACACTCCTGAGGACTTAACCCCCTCAGGGATCTGTGTGCTACATGTACAAACTGTGATATAGGAAAAAAGATCAGTTAATATTGCCACTGGGCCCTTAGTGCACTACACGGATGATAGAGGGGTGCTGCAGAATTCTTTCTGTCTTCCACCAGTACATGTAAAGATTTAATAGGGGGTGAGACTGGAAAGCTGTATCAATAATGGTGCCTAATTATGAGCAATTTTGGGGGATATAGCTGATCATTGTAGAAAACAAAGCAATGGCAATGGCTCTTTGCATAGAGGACTGATGGAACTCATACACTGACTCAAAAAAACATGTACCTGATATCTGTATTTCTCTGAGGCAGCAGCATTATTCCTCTGGCAGCATGCGATGAAGCCTGAAGATAGCTATAGACCACTTCAGATCTTCAAACAACCTTGCTGAATTGGGAGAAAGACAGCAGGTAAAGCCAGGAAACACAACTGGTTATTTTGTTTTGATTTTTATGAGTGGAAACAGCAGAGTTTAGTGGAGACCAGCATGCTGAAATGAAGCTCGAAGATTGGGCAATTCTAGACCTTCAAGCATCACCACCAGATTGGGAGAAATACAGCAGATCAGGCCAGGCCAGTAACAGCAAATGTTTTTTTTTTAGTTTTTATTTTTTTCATTAAAGTTTTTTAAAAGACTTCATTGAGAGTCGTGAACTGTTAAGGGAACCCAAGGGTCCCTATATCAATTAAAAATGTAGGGAGGACAGCAAGCAACTGTGGTGGTTATTGGTAGAACAGCACAATAATTTCAGGCTAAATGGAGAGCTAATACAGACATATTTTTTAGGTTCATCTTTTATTAAGAGTTAGTGAGGGAGGGACCACTTTAACTTCTGGCATTTTACAGATAAGAAAATTGACCATTTTCGATCGAGCGCATTTTATAAGAAAAAGTATGTGTGATATAATAATAGTTGTGCTCATAAGCTGTAGAAAAAAAATTTATGTTTTAGTAAAATAGGTAATAAAAATCAGCTTCAGACAAGGCCCCTGTAGCTATAATATGCAGGCACACAAAGCCCTGCTATGCTGCATGTTCATGTGCAATTAGGCGTTTTAGAGAGATAACTGTGGGAATGGTCTATTGATCCATTTGTTCACCATAAGCATTACAGTTTTAAGATAGTCTGACAGGTTGCAGCCTAATGCAATCTAGTGTGGTTACTTCTGCTGTAAGTGATAAATTGCCCCCATACCCATGGGGATTACATTGGTAATGAAATGATAAAGAAAGCCATCCTAGGATACAGTGGTTTCTTTCATGGATATAGCAATAGTTTTTCACAACATCTTTCCTATACAGTACATTTCAAATATCGCACTATGATTTCCAAGTTCTCACTTAGCAGACGCTCTTCATCCAATTATTTGCAGAAAAATACTCTTCTGATTACAGTAGAAACTACCATAGGGAGGTAATAATGCATGGCTCTTCCTACCCACTGAGAATGGAGGGTAATCCTGTTATTCTTGGTTTCTATATGTCCTATAAATACATTCTATTTTAAAGCAGATCAAAACAAGGGATGGGTGAACCCACTGAAATTCAGGTTTGATGAGTTTAGCCAAAATTGCAGCTAAAGTCTGGTTCAGGTCTCTGGACTCAGCCCAAACACAAGCCCCACTGAAGTCAATGGGGACCTTAATTTAGGGGACCAAAAATGATTGAAAAATGCGGGTTGCAAGGGCTGCAAATCGATGGGAACACCAGAGTGAATAAAGATTACTGTCCATTTCATTGCCCTTCCATGGACAGGGGGATAGCATGCTCTGGGGGTGCTAGGAACAAAGGAACCTCTGCTAAATGTCATTTTCACTTTCAGGGACAAGCTGCTCATATGTTTAGGGGGAGAGAAAAACAACCGCTTATTGTCCTTTACAGGACACTTCCAGGGAAAGGTGGCTGATATAATAAGGGGGGATGGAAACTGCCAGTTACTTCAAAATTGAAGAAATTAGCAAATAAGGGACAGGGACATGCCCGTGGTGCTGCTGCTGGTGGTCATGGAGCTGGTGCTGGAGGGAGAGGACATGTTACATCTGTGCTTGCTACATCTTTCTCCGGTCCCAGCAGGTGCCAGGCTTTGAAGCATATTCTTGTAGGCACCAATACAGCTGAATGGTGAGGCCAGATCAAGTTTAGCCACTGATAGATTCGATGGCATGCAGTGTTTCAAGCTCCAGTTCACCAGTGACCTGCAAAGAAAAAAAATGAGTATTGTTATTGTTAATTTATAGAGCGCTATTGTATTCCGTGTCGCTGCAACTTCAGCACATCCATGCCTATGATCCTGCAAAGCAAAAAGAAAAACATTGTTAGTATTATTATTATATATTTTCTTTATTTTTCAATCCCTCTCCCCCTTTTATTTGTCTACAACTCACTCCCCTTCTGCAGAGCCCTCCACCTCGCTCCCACAAGCCACAAGGCAAAGCAAGTCAAGGCACAGGGGGATTACATGGGCCATCCACTTGCCCCTGGCCCAGTTGCAGGCACAGGGGTTCCCAGATGCCCAACACCTTGTGTTGGAGCATGCGTATGTGAACATAGGTCCAACGCAGGGCATCTACGATGAGTGGTGACTTCTGCGGCTTTCTGCAATGTGGAGGCTGAGAAGGAGGGTAGCGGGGAGGAATGGGAGGTGATGACGAAGCCCCAGACCCAACGTGGACTGAAGGCAATCAGATTTAGGTGGAGCAGGTGGTGGCCACGCAACTCCAGGCAGCCAGCTGAAGAGGAAGGAACCATCAATGATCAGCCCCTTGCTACTACTGCCCACTATACGGACTGACCACTGAAAAAGCTGGCGCAAATGATCTCCCCGGCATGGCATTTTTTGAAACAGTGCACAGACAACAAGTCTCAGGACATTTGCATGCTGTCACTGAAGAGGGAAAATGTTTGAATAATCTATGGGACTAGCAAAGAAAACATTGTTAATATTATTGTTTATTTATACAGCGCTATCGTATCTGTGGTGTTGTACAAACTAAAAATTACAGCAGGGTGGGACACTGAATAATCTTCAACAGGTCCAAGTCCATGCCCAGGAACCTTTAAAGCAAGCATAAAAATATTGTTAGTAGTATTGTTATGCCTCCACTCTTTGCCTCCTGCTCTGCTTCCTTCTTTCCTGCCTCCTCATCCAGTCATGGGAGCCAGGAGTAGACAGATGAGTGGTTGCTGATGCTGAACCTGAAGTCCGGAAAGGTAGTGTGCGATATTGGTGCTGAACCTAGTAGCAGCTTTGGGCTGAGCTGGGTTGAAGCACATCTGTTGGCTGGCGCATGTGCTCAATAGTGGAGTTCCAACTCCAAAATGCCTGGGGAAGTCAAAGTGCAGACCAACAGTCTTCACCACCAATGTTCCGTGTCACTGTGCTTCCAAAACGCCAACAATATGGTCGGTGCAGATGATGGCATCCCTATAATTCGCCTGCTAGAAAAAACACTTCAGGACATGAGGAAGAATGTATTATTGCCAAAGGAGAAAGTAGAGGAAAAAGAGGAAGGCACATTTCTACAAGTATCAGGTCAGGTTACATGTGGCTTACAGGGTGGGTTGCCAAACCAACAACGGCCAGCCAAGAGACAATTTTTCATGCTTCGCTGGAGGAATTTTTCTCACAGCAGTGTGGCACCCAGTATGGCTCGAAGGAGCAGACACCTCCCACTGAGGACAGCTTCTCTTTGACTTCGGGCAGCCTGGTTTGATTTCATAGTTACCTGCATAGTCAACAGTGCCAATTAATGGGTGGCCACCCTGCTGGATCCTTGCTACAAAGATAACATCACCTCCTTGATCTAAGCACTGGAGAAGCATAGACAGATGAGGGAGTACAGTTGCACCCTGGTGGACAAACTATTGGTGGATTTCCTAGCTGACTTTGATGGCTCAGTGGAGACACAAGGCCAAGGCCTTCCCACCCACCGCTTCATAGGTGATTTGCATGCTTTTACACCTATCTAGCCCTGACTGAATGCTTTCCTTAAATAAAAGTCCTGAAAAGGACAGTTGTTTAATAATAAAAAGCCCTGCAGCTCCCTCTTTTATATGTCGAGGTCACGTGTCCCGCTGAACCAATGCTGGCAAGGGAAAGGGGTCAAGACTTGAGTGTGTGCACAGATTTCTAATCCAAATACTTTTTTTTCCACTTGTGTCACCCTCCCCGTCCAAGTACGAGTAGGGGTGAGGCTGGTGGCACGGCCGTGGTCCACTTTTCAAAAAAACATTTTTGGAGATTGATGATCCCCGGCTTTCTTCATGGGTGTGCGCACCTGCTCCCAGCCTAGTTACGTTGCTGGGCAAGGGAGCACATGCTGCTACAGGTATGCCAGGGATGTCAGTAAAGAAGAGTTTGCCGACAACCCTGAGGATTTTACACCCCCTATAGGATTTTAGACTTTAGGGCCAGTCCCGGGGGGTTTTATCTGCTTTGAGAAAGGTTTTCTTTTCCTTTTACCTTTCAATACATGGCTTAATTACTTATTTTAGAGAACTGTATTAAAGTCCAAGTTAAAATAAAAAAACGTTTAATACTCATTTGAGATCAGGTAGCATCCAGGAGTGCTCCTGATGCACACAAGTCCACAGAGGTAGTGCCTGACATGCTTGACATTCCAACGCTGCTAAACGGAGGCATGGCTGGGCCTCATCCACCAATTTGCTTTAAAGTGGTGGGTGAGGGCCCAACAAATGGATGGAATGCACTGGATGGAATTCAAACTCAGAAAGAAATCTCATGGGGGGCCAGGAAGACAGGGCTTGCAAACAGGACCCCGAGATTTATGGGGTTAACATGCTTTAATGGGGAAACCAGAAATAGAGGAGGTAAATGCAGCAATGCAAAGTAATAATATACAAACAAACATGAGAACCTTATAGAAGACATAAGATGAAAGTAGCAACTTAATAGTACCTCAAAGGTGCTGTACATACCCAGTGTGTACAGAACAAGATTCACAGAAGCTAAGGGCACAGAGCAGTGGCGTAACTAAATGTGACCAGGTCCCAGTGCAAACATTATGGCTTATAAGTAACTTTTTACTGTCATTTTAACTTAACTGAATACAACTAGACTACCAAAGGAAGAGACAAATTGTGTTTTTTTCCTATGAAAGATGCAATGAGGGAACAATTCTGACAAATTATTGTGAAGGAGCCACAATGATGGGGCACCCTGAATTTATGGGCCCTGGTGCAGTTGCTACCTCTGAACCACCTATAGCTGTGCCCCTGCTAGAGAGCCTGGTCAAGATAAAGCCTTGCCATGTTCTAAATGTGTGAATAACAACTAGCCCCGAGCAAGAAACAAGAAGGGCCTTACTGCCTATTAGACTGAGGAGACATGACTGAGCTGAAGATACCATCTCCAGTGAGAGCAAAACACAAGGAGACAGACAATATCCTGCCATTCCAAGTTGAGGGTGTGATAGGTGCAGTTAATAATTACTAATTGGCTAATATTAGTATTGAATATTGTTTATTTTAGCCTGGGCATGTATTTAAATCTGATATGGATACTGTATTTCTCTGAGCTTGCTTTCTATGATGTTAATGCAGATGTCCAGTCAAATATCAACCCCTCCCTGCCCTGCCACCATACCCTGGTGCTAAGGCCGGATAGTGTTTTTTTTAAATGCTATCTCGCTCTTGGTCCAGTTATGTGCTCTGGATCCTGGGTGCTGTCATCTTGTGTGACAGCACAAAGCGACATCCCCCAGGTCTGTGCACGCACCTGCCCACCCAGTCACCTAAATAGGTGGCGAACGCATGCACAAAGCTGGGGCATGTCACTTTGTGACTTTCTGTGCGGTGGTCGCACAGACAACTTAGAGTCACTGGACTGCTGGTGAGGTAAGGTTTTTTTTTCTTTGGGGTGGAGGGGTTGAAATTTGATTGGAATTGCACTTTAAAGCTCTCCCAAACCTCCTCTATATATGAAGCCATTTGCTTCTTCTTTGTGCTGACAAGGGCTCAAAGTCTGAAACACGTATACACAAGTGGTAGATGATGGGCATAAATATTGAGGACTATATCAAAGCCATGCACAGCTAAGGGCTTGGGCATAAAGAGGCACAAAGGAATCATTTGCATTGTTTTTTTTTAATCTTGTGTCATGCTTGTTTTCATTTGTACTGTCTTTACATTGCATGGCCACAATGACAGTGTACATAAAATAATGCTGCCGGTGAGGTTAATAACAAAAACAACACAAAATACTGCATTCATTTTTACAACACAGAGGACCAATTTCCAGGAAGCTCTGCTTTGTCGCAACCTGTTTTGAATAATGAAACGTGACATTTGTAGTCAGACACATTGTTAAGTAATTTTTGAGATCAGAAAGTGGATAAAAATAAGGACATATTGGAAAACAGACACTAGAAACTAATGAGCATCCAAGACAAAGCCTTTTTAGCATCATACAAGAGTATGCACAGAACAATTTGGAGTCAACAGTAAAGACTTGGTCGTCAGTTGTAAATAAAAGTTTTCTAGCCATTTAAACACACTTTGACTGAGCAAAGACAATGCTGACCTACACCGTGATAACCCACAGTAGCTCACTGGCCCTATTCTGGATAGCCATTTCCCATTTAACTGCCTGAAATACACACTGTAAGTTAACGTATCCTCTCATAGTGTTACTGTGGCTCATGGGACTGAAGGGGACCAATGGGGGTTATGTAGGCAGTCTTCAATGCTGCCCGATATAGAAAGAGTCGCAGGAACATGGGGGGGGGGGGGATTTCCTGCCTGCTTTGGCTCCTGCCAAAGGTGACCTTAAATTGAGATGCTTTTGGGTTTAAAGGACATATTTTTCACTTAAGAGTAAAGGTCAGATTTAAGAGGAAACTCCATAGATGAGCAATGGGTGGTTGCTGCTGTTAGTATATGTCAGTGAATATTGTTGGTTTTCGCTTTATATTTCAGCCTATGATTCAAAATTTCAGTGGCATTACACCCATTCTTGAGATTAAGCCCCTGGTGTGAACACACTTGGGGATTCATCATGCTTCTATCCACCATTTGTTTGAATTAGGCCCAGCCCTGCTCCATCATTTTGACTGGAGCACCACATTTCATTCACTTTGACAGAGGCCCCCTTTTAAGTCTAAGGATGATCATGAGGAGTAGGGCATCTAGGAATTTTATGGGGGGGGGTGAAAGGGGGAGTAGAACAGATGAAGTGTGGTTTCTGAATTGTAAGTGCTGCAGAGGTGGTGAACATGAGGATTGCAGGGGCTCCTGAGCCGCTTCTGAACTCATTGTGACCAGGCACCCACTCCCCACATCCCCTGAACCGTGACACCCCTCTCCTCCTGATCTCCATAAAATCTTGGTTCCCATGCCACCTCTCCTGCCTTCTCTACCCCAGTGCTACTCTCACTTGTTACTTAGTCATTGCCTGGATGCTTATTGCTGCTAAGCATCCGATAATGCAAATAGCATCTGTGCTATGCTCAAGAGTGCCAAAAAAGGCAACCAAGGACACTGTTCTCCCCCAGGTCTGGGTGATCCCCTGGCTACAGGAGTGTGTGTGTGGAAGCCAAGGGACCCAGTCTTGGTACGGAGCTAGAATCAGACCTTGGTGAATTAGCCAGTTGGGAGAAGAGGAAAGTACACTATGGGTTGCTTACTATGTTTGCCTGGACAGATCCTTTAATGCTCATTCTTTCAATTTATTTTTAACAAACTCCAGATTTACTCTTATACATGTGTGTACATGAGCCTCTAGTGATAAGTCGAAGCAACTGGAGTTGCATGTTTTACCCTCCATATGGGGTAATTTACTCATTTGATAATCATATCAAAATAATCTAGTCTAAGCATTATTCACACTAATGCTTATTTATATTAAGCACAAATGTTGTCACATGTTTATATGGCCACTTCATCCTTTTTATAAGGTCTTGCAATGAATTATGGTTCACTGATTTACTGCAAACTGAAAGCCTAGTTAAGACGATGACAGGTCATAAATAATTAGATGACCTAAACTATATCCAGTGTACATTTAACTAATGAGATTTTTGATTTTATTTGATTACAGTGTGTCCTAGCTTCATAATCTTTCCCAGATGCTGCGTACTGACAGGATTTTTAACCAGTAATTTGCACAAACAATTTCACTCAACTCCAGTTGTCCACTTTTTCCACCTGTTTCCTATAGGCCCTGCTGGAAAGCTATTTCCTTTTTGTATGTCTGCATAGTAACAGCATTTTTTACAGCCTTGTCTGCAGCGAAAGTAAAGAAGAATCATTTCAGAAAGTTCCACCTTTAAAGTGATATGAGTTAATTAGGTTGCTGCACACCAATTAAAAAGAACAAGATAATGTGGGTGCTATCATTTTCCGGGGTATTTCTCCAAAGTTGCCTGTTACGCAGTTACAGGAAATCTTAGGGATGTAAAGGTGTATTGATTTAAGCACTTTATTTTAGTGTGGTGGTGTGCATCTTTACATTCCTACGGTTTCTTGCACCTTCAAAGTGACCCATAATGATTTTCATTGAAATACACACTAAAAATTATTTAGAGGGACCTATAAGCCTACTCATAATTTTTACCTTCTTTATACTTTTAACTACTGTTTACCGTTTAAAGTGCTTGCTTAAAGCGGACCTTCACTCTGAATAAGAGTCTATCCCACACCCTGTACATACAGATTGTCCACATTAAAAATCATCCTACCTGCATCTACTGCATGTTATGAGCCTTTAAACATCCAAGATGGCGGCTTATGGAAGCCGCCATCTTATCAGGCAGCCTGCAAACAGGAAGTGCCTCCTGACTGTGCTGCTCTGCATTCTGGGACTGCTGACCTTTACCTGACCCCAGCTCTGCTCTGTCTGAGCAAAACACGGCTATAACCCGCCACCCTGTACCTTATCCCACTCTTCTCTCCTCAGTAAGTGTGATGCTTCTGAGTCAAGATGGCGGCGCCCGTATCCTAAATTCCTGAACAGAGTTGCAGCCCAGTGGGGGAAAGAATAATAAGTTAGTAACTAAAAACTTAAAATATATTAATATTAGATGCTGGGGAACCGTTTTTTAAGAGTTTGGGCTTTTCATTAAATCACGCTGAAGGCCCGGTTTAAGAGGTGACTTAAACCAGACCTTCAGTATGATTTAATCAAAAGCCCAAACCCTTAAAAAACTATTCCCCAGCATCTAAAATTAATATATTTTAAGTTCTTAGTCACTTACTTATTATTATTTCCCCCACCAGGCTGCAACTTTTTTCAGGACTCTAGGATACGGGCGCTGCCATCTTGACTCAGACCCACAAATACTGAGGAGAGGAGAGCGGGATAATGTACAGGGGGTGGGTTATAGCTGTGCTTTCCACAGACAGAGCAAAGCTGGGGTCAGTGAAAGGTCAGCAATCCCAGAATGCAGAGTAACACAATCAGAACACTTCCTGTTTGTAGGCTGCCTGGTGCTCCATGAGCCACCATCTTGGATGTTTAAAGGCTCAAAACATGCAGTAGATGCAGGTAGGATGATTTTTAATGTGAGCAACCTGTATGTACAGGGTGTGGGAAACATATAAGATATGCTCTTATTCAGGGTGAAGGTCCACTTTAAAACTTTTCGAAAGCCTAATGCGAGTGGCGTCAGACATGGAGGTCTCGGCATGGCCCCATCTCAATATGCCATTGCATTGAATGAAACGGACTTAAAGAAGGATGTGATTCCATCTTGGAAGAGGTGGGGATAGGTTGATGCGGTGCTCGTTCTCCTGTATGGGTAACACTGAAGCCAAACTTAGGAGCTCACAAAAGGTGAGTATAGGGTTTTTTTGGGCTGGACAATTACTTTACGCTATAATTCTTCTATGGTTTTGTATTGGTATAATGGCTACATTTAATATAATTTTTCCAATTTACAGCTCGTCGAGGAGCAACCACTAAATTTGCTGATCCTGAAGTCTAAAAAATTTGGAATGCCCCACTCTTCGAACCCTCATAATTGTCCCACAAAAACATATCCAGGGTTCTCATGCTGCGATCGAGAGCCCCTATCCCAAGCCTCGCTGCATTTGCTCCCTGCTCCATTCATATAGGCTGGGGGAAGGAGCCTGCTGCAGACTGCAGGGAGCCTGGGAGAGCGACCTCTCCTCTACCTCAATGTTGATGTTCTATTCCAAAAGAGCGGAATGCTGTGAATTAATATGCACGGCATTCAATGCTGACTGGACGAGAGGCCACACATGCATCATGGCAGAGAGGTACATTTTAGGGCAATCGGGGGGGGGGGGGTCATAAATGTGGCACAAGGACCAAAATCAGAGATAGTAAATATCAAGGGTTTTGGTCACGAATTACCCCCACCATGAATTATCAAAACATTTTATTTTAGAGTAATCTCGGGTTTTCAGTGTGAGTTACCGGTACTGTAGCTTGCTGACACATATGTGATCTTTATTTGACTTTATTTGACTTTCCTGGCTTTTGTTCTGTCCCCCCTGGGCATCGCCCTGTAAAACTCACCTTTTCTCAGTCCAGCGGTGCAAGCAGTGGCTTGTCCAATCAGAGCCCTTTGCCATGTTCACATCCTTTGGCAAGGGGCTTTAATTTCCCTCAAATGGGCAGCGCGCTGCCACATCCCTGACAGCATGCACGCTCCTGCCTATCTGAATGGCTAAGGTATGCTCCCCAATAAAAACAATTAGAGGCGTTTGCTGAAAGGTAAACGACTTTGATTGGATGAGAGACATCGCATGTGTCGTTGCACTGGGGAAAGGTGAGTGATTACCTGCAATCTGTGGGGTTTCACAGAGTGGGGCATGCCAATCCGGGTTGCCCCAGGGAAAAAACAGCCTCTAGCCATGGAATCTTTTATGTTTTGGATTCCAGGATGGCTGCTGGTGTTTTTTTTTTTTTTTTTGCTTTAAAGGGCCACTCAAGCCAGGTTAGCAAATTCTAATGCCCTCCCCTGCCCTGCCACCCTCTGTTAGCGCTGGAGCAGAACTAATAGGTAAAAACAAGAAATACACTTACCTGCATCCAGAATCCAGAGCGAGGCAGTCGGGCTGTGGCTCACATCCCGCTCGATCTTCCGCCGCCATCTTTCTGAAGTCCATGCTCTCAATGTCACACGCGCTCCAGCCTGCCCATTCAACTGAATGGAGGGATGAGAGTGCAAGCAATGCAGAGAGTGCTGGCTGGCCTGGACTTCAGAAAGATGGCAGCGGAAAATTGGGTGGAACGTGCTGTACTGCCTAACTTCCTCTCTGGATTCTGGGTGCAGATAAGTGTATTTCTCTTTTTTACTCTATTAGTCCTGCTTCAGCGCTAACAGAGGGGGGCAGGGTGATGTTTGTTAACCTGGATGGAGTGGCCCTTTACGAAAGTGTGAATCTTGTTTTAAAGCAACATACTTAATATGGTATACAGTATGTGTGACTAAAATACCAAACCAATTTTATTTAACGTAAAGGCTTAAAGTGGACCAACACCCATCCCTGATCGGCCGGGGAATCTATAAGATTCCCGGGCCGATCAGCTCCCTCGCCGCGGGGCATCCGAAATCAGGATGCCCCGCTGTGTGGAACCCCCCAGAAAGCCCCTAAAATCTTACCTTTTAGGCGACGGATAAGCCGCCGCCGCCTCCCGCGCGTCCCTCTAGCAGGGCGCGCTCCCTATCAGGGTGCCCCGCGGAAGTGGACCAACTCCCAGGATAGTGAAAATCCTGGGTGTTGGTCCACTTTAAAGGGTTGTCTGTCAAGAAATGCTAGAGTCACTGTCCAGGCACATGCTGACTTCTTCCCACCTTAACCCTATGAGAACAGTGTAAAGTAGCCATTTCAAGCCATCTCAAAATCTCTGAATATATGTAAATACTGTTGCCATACTGTAGGCAAAGTCACAGATGGAGTGAATACAGGAAACCATGAACTCTTATTTAACTGGGACATGCAGTAAAAATCCTTGGGTGGTTTTAATTTTTCATAGGTTGGAGATATGTTGAAGATAGATAAAAATGTTTGTAGGAAAGCAAGGAAGCTGAATTTCTATTTGGATCCAAAATCTACAAAATTTGTTGAAAGGGAAGAGTCAGTGCTCAGCCTAAGCGTCTGTACTACCAATCTATTCCTGATATGTGGCACCCAGAATGACAAAAGTAGAGGAGCCATGCAGGCAACATTTAGATGGGAAAACTGGGAAATTACCCAATGTCCTATTACCAGGCTTTAGAAAGCCTGGGCTTTAGAAAGCCAGGGCTGCCAACTCACTGATGACCATATTGAAAATAAATCAGCTGAAGGCCCTATACTAGTTTTAGCAGGCGCTTTTATATGGGACGATATAACTGGCTTGATTCTGTGCGCTGTCACTGTTGGCATGCAGAACATGGTTTATATTTATTTTTAATTCCATTTGTTCTATGTAATTAAACCTTTATTTGTCCTAAATTTACTGAATGACTCACAGGGTGTGTTAATACAGTCTTTCAGTACCTGGGGCCCTCCAGTTTTAACTTGGCCCAGGGCCATACTTAATGTGGCCCTGGAGCCATGAAAACACCCAGCACCTGCAGCGGTCCTGGATTCAACATGGAAGCAGATGGTGTTACACATGGAACTGTGTTGCGAATTCCCCCTGGGGACATCTGTTAGTAACTGATTGTCACTCCATATAAGATACAATGTGTGGGGCTGGCTTTGTAAAGTGGAATTTGTCACAATGCCTGCCATTGATCAGTCACCCAACCAGCTGGGGTCTGTGAGTTACTGGTAGCTTGCTGACACATATTTTAATCTTTAAAGAACTGTGAATCTGATCACTCTATTTTAAAGCAGCATACTTTACATGGTATACAATATGTGTGGGAATCACCAGAACAACCAGTTGGCCAATTTTTATCATGCAGAGAAAACTGTGAAAATACCACACCAATTTAATTTAACATACAGACTCAAAGGGTTGTCACTAAAGAAACATTACAGTTTCTATCCAGGCCGGGCTTATATCCTCTTACCTTATCCCCCATTGGCAAGCTGTAAAGTAGCCATTGCAAGGCATTTCTACAGTGTCCTTATGACCTGCCAAATAAACAGTTGATCTTCTGCTACAATGGCTGCCTTTGTCCTGACCTCATCTTTCCTGACCTGGTATGGCGGTGGCACCAAAGAATGTAAAAACTGTGGGGACTATAGTGAAAACTGCAGAAAAAAATTGAAAATACATGTCTTCAACCATACAGGATTTATATAACAGTAGATCCAGATCCCGTGCATTCAAAATAGTACTGGATCCAACACACCCAGGATACAGATTTTTCCAAAAGCTTCCATCGGATCGATAATTTAGGGTTCCAAAGCTGAGAACCTTTCATCCCAAAAACAGCTTCTTTTCTATTGCCTTTCAACAGCTAAACTCTTGTGACAATCCTGTTTAACGGCCCGTTTAGATGGAGTAAGCAAGGAATCGTTAAAGCTATCGCAATTTAGCGATAATTGCTCTGTGGAAATGGCCGCCGTGATCAATTCATGAACAAGAATTGGTTAATCAGTCGTCATTTCGGCTGGCCAAAAGTTTCTCATCTATCACTTGATGGTTGGAGCGTGTAAACAGAAGTTGCCCTCAAAAAAATGACCAGCAAATCCTTGGTGTCTAAACACAGTTGCAGAAGATTTGAATGGTCGCTCACTCACTGAGCAAACACCCAATTTATCTGCTTGTGTAAACCCTGCATAAAGTATTACATCGTCCTCATCA
The DNA here is from genome assembly GCA_027917425.1 of Gastrophryne carolinensis. NCBI lineage: Eukaryota > Metazoa > Chordata > Amphibia > Anura > Microhylidae > Gastrophryne > Gastrophryne carolinensis. The sequence goes on from CM051238.1 coordinate 76,929,425, forward strand.
ATCCTGCATGAACATGCTCCACACACATTCATCTGTGAATAGTGCAGTACAGTAATGCTGGGTTTACACTGAGCATTTATCGAGTGAGAAATCACTAAGAAGACCACAATTTAGTAATAATCGCTTTGTGAAAACAGCCACTGAGATGAAGCGATGAATTGGTTAGTCAGTCAGCCATCATGTTGTTTCGGCTAAACAAAATGTTCTCGTTCATTGCTTAAGTGTGTAAACAGAAGTCACCCTCAAAAAAATGATGTGTTTTGCTATGAAAACGAGTGACACGAGCGATCGATCAACCAACAAATCTTCGGCTTCTGAACATAGTCGCTCAATCGCAGAAGATTTGTATGGTCAGTCGCTCGCTGAGTGAACAGCCAATTGATCTGCTCATGTAAACCCAGCATAACATTACACCATGACTCTAACTAGCTTTTGCTCTACTGTTACATTATAATCTCCTGCTTGTTTCAATTGTTCCCTTAATTATCACTAATGACCCCTCCCTCTCTATTGCTCTGCCAAAAAGAATTCCTTGTATGTATATATGTATATACTTGGCGACAATAAACCTGATTCTGATCTCAAAATCTTTAATGATATAGTATGTTAATACTATAGACATGCAGCAGGTATTGTCACAGAAAGAATGCATATCTCACCCAGGATGTTAAGCTGGTGAAGAAAAGGAATCCAGGAAATCTGTTTTGCTTCAGGGTTGTTACAGCAGTGAATTTGTTTAGTAAGTGTATTTGTATGGACCTGGAATATGATGGAACAGCAGGTAGGATTGATAGTGGAATCTGCTGTTCCCTCCTTGCATAATGGATTTTACCTGTCTGCCTCAGCCCACACAAGGGGCTGAGATAAGCCCATTTGAAAGGCTAAGGAGTCTGGAGATGTGGTGTGATGAGACAGAGCCTGTGAATGAGGGACTTGGGCCTCCATGCCTCTAGTATCCATTCACTAGGGAATGGATGCCTCCTTTAGACCAGTCCAAAATGAAACAAGTAAGGTTGATGCAGTAGTGTCCCATTTACAAATGGAAATTACACTTGTGACAATGTCTGTGTAATAATAAGCAGGACATATACATATAAGAATATATATTTTAAATATACAGTAAGTTAAATCTACCTCTCACGTAGCTACTATTAATCATCCTGCACCATAAGGATACCCAGCCATAACAATAGAGCTAGCCTTCTTAGGTTATGGCCAACTGCAAATTTTGGTAGCTAACCATGTGACCTTAGCATATGCCAAGGTACAGCTGTGGGGTCAAGGCTATAATCAGGGCAATAAAAGCAGGACCTCTGTACAGGGCCCCACCCTGATGGCAGCTCTGCAATCTTCCACCTGCTCCCACAATTTCTGGGAATCTGGGTACTCTCTATCCACTGCTGCCGACAGCTGACCAGCCTCTATTCTGCTATTTGGGCAGTTATTTTGCCCCAGGGCTTCTAATATTCTAATGCCCATAAAAAGTCTGCTGAAGTCTTTTTGGCAGACACATTTCTTTCTGGCATCAGCAGATTTTCATTTTCACATCTATGAAAATCCATGCCCAAAAAAGATGAAGAGGGGGGGGGTGAATTTGTGGTTGTAAACTCTTGAGCAGTAGTCAGCAAGTATTTAAAATACGTGACCAGAAACCTGCTTCTTTTTACATGAAATATTAATCATAATTAAATCATGGCAGCATTCAGGTGCAAGATGTAAAGTACATGGGTATAAATATTGCATGTGCGGATGCACTGCCATTTGTAGCAAACAAGTCTAAGAAAGCCAGCCAGTCATCTCCTACACATAGCAGAATGAATCCAATGATAGATTTGTTCTTTATAGAATTTTCACATGAACTGATAAAAGTCAGCTCGTGCACAGATGACTCATGGCTGAGTTTTTTTAAGTCTCTCCATTAAGTGCTAGCTTATAGCACAATGAATGTGGATTTAGAGCCCATGAACATGCCATTGACAGGCTCTCAGCAATCGTTTTGGCAAACTGTATAATGTTTAATGGCTTCTATGAATACTTTTCTCACATCGAGCTGTTGTTTGCATTACCATTTGTTTTGTACAGTGAGATTGTTTACCTCTGATTTGAAGTGGTTCAAAAGTAATATGACCCATATGCCCATTTTACCGCCTCACCCTCCAACCAGGCATCCCAATTTGTCCTGTGTCCACTTACCTGAGCTTTCCTATCTTGTCTGGCAACCAATTTGGTTTGCTAGTGGACCAAAAGCGTGTAGGGTTGGGCAAGGGTCTAGTGCATGAGAGTTCAGAAACGAGTACCCAGTGAGCAGTGGTGTACTGGGCCAAAGATCAGATCTGGAATTTACTGACTTGCCCATGAGCTGCTGAGCCCCACCTCCAGCATGCTTTTTAACTAGTCATTGATACATTCATCAGCTGAGACTATGGAATTACAGAGGCAGATCACGCTATAAGGCTGTAAGCATTGGGGGATGCAAAGGGGATCTGGCATGTCTTGGCTAAGGCAGGTACAATGGAGTTTGAGAGGGGTGTTCAAAGAGGACTTAGTCCACCCCTGCTGGTGAGTATTCATGTCAGAATTATTAGGCTTCCTATGAGTAGGTTGATGTGAACGGACATCCCAAATTGTCTGTGGGTGAGGGGAGACCTTGCTCCATGGAATTTTCTTGCTAGAGGTGTTGATTATAACTTATAGTCTTGCAGTCACTGTATAGCTGACATATGAGGGAATATGGAAAAGTAAGTACACTGCCTGATCCTCGGCCTCTTAGGAGTTCAAAATTAGAATGCCACCATGCTACAGGGATGCAGAAAGTAAAGTTTTTCGTGACTTTTGGACCATTGTGGAACATTGTGTTTCTTGCTGGTTAGTTAGGTGTAGTGTTCCCTAACCCTCTCCTCAATAGCCAGAAACAGGCTCTATAACTCTGTCTGAGCCCTAATTACTTCCTCTGTGCATTTGTGTGGAGATCCAGGAAAACATGGCCTGTTGGTGGCTCTCAAGGAGAGGGTTGGGGAACCCTGGTTTAGGGCTTTTCCTAAGGAAATGTGCCCCCAGATGTTGTTTACAAAGTGTGACCAAGCACAAGGTTTGACTTACTCTTCGGATCCTGCAGACATTGCGCCTATGGCCTACTCTAAGGTTTGCAGCTGAAGGAACAAATATGCAATCATAAAGCTGACATATGTTAACAGGAGGTCAAAAGGCCTTTAGGGCAATTTAAGCCTTCCTTCTTGGGCTTCTTGGTTGTCTCATTGGCAGCCACACCAGGGCATTCACATCACCACCAGTAACCAATAGGGTAACACACTGCACACCTTCCCAGCAACCAATAGGGTAACACCCTGCACACCTTTCCAATAAACCCCACTGGTTGTGGGTGATAAATGTGCACTGCACATTCTTGGGCTTCCTATAGGGGCTTACAGAGGGTGGATATCCCAAGTCATCTGGTACTTTATATTTAAGATGCTATTTAAAAAAAAAAATGAGTAGAAATATTAACCCAGCGTTAAATTTAGAGGGTAAGTCCACATTCGTTTTTATTTTTGAAAGTGTAGACTTTTGTGTTGCAAAATGATGTCTTTAAAGGTGCTGAGCTGATCTAGCATGTATCCATAATGTTAAGTGTGTTTTTACTATCTGCAATCTATTGCTCTTGGCCATGTACACCAAGAGCAACAGGTTGCAGATAGTTGCACAGAATGCTGAGCTTGAGTAAGCTTCCTAACTTCAGCAGTGGCCAGAGTAGCAATGTTCTGTGTGTACAAGACTCACTTTTCTCTTCTTGGTGTACAGACTTGTGTAAGTTGCCAATAGCAACTGATTGCAAGTAGTGAAAACTGCTTCCATAAAGCATACATTTGCTAACATAGAAAAAATACTAGATCAGCTCAAAACCCGGAGGACATTCTTTTGGATGAAAAAATACAAATTCCAAAATATCCATCAAAATTGAACTTACCCTTTCTCAACCAGTATGACAGAAATCTAAGCCACTTAAATTGTATAATATAATGTGCAGGACATGCTTAGTGTTGACATTACAAAACAACTAAGGATAAAGAAGTTAAAAATAACTGCATTTTGTAGACTAACTGTAGAATAAACAATAGCAATAGAATTGTAGAATTAGATTAGATTCATTATATGAATATCCAAAAATATGAATATCAAATAATAAGCATAAACACAAAGATGTCTCACCTCCACAGGAGTGGTACTTTCACTTTTTAAGATGATTAGACTATGCCTCTGTCCACTTTGGGCAGTGAAATTTCTGTCTGCAAAGACTGCATGTGGCAAAGTTCCTACAGGAATACCAGTATTATAAAACATAAAGGTGTCGCTTCCCGATCCTGCTGTCATGCAGGCCTTATAGCAGTAGGTCTTTGTTAGGGATCCATTTCCCCTAACCTCAATAAAATGAGGCTGGGCATTAGTTCCTGCTGGAAGTCTAGCTTCAATGTTATTGTTGGCTTGTTTGTACATCTCTGCAGGGTTTGGATTTTGAACAATGCAACAACTTGCGCAACAAGCGACACAACAAGGGTCTGGGGTACACTTACAGCATTTAAGAATACATATGATGATCAGTGTCAAGATGAATACAAAGGTAATGGCGCATAATGCTATTATCAAATAAAGAGTTGTTTCTGAGAGGTTTGTTGTGTTTTTGACATGTCTGCGGGAATCTGGGACAATATTGGAAATCCTGTCCACAATAGCTACACTAATGGTTGTGGAAGAGGACAGAGCAGGATCTCCATTATCCCTTACAATGACAGTCAAGTTGTGGCTGGTTATACTGTCATCTGCTACTTTCCTTGTAGTCCTTATTTCCCCGGTATGTAGATCCATTTTAAAAAGTTTCATATCAGTGGCTTTCTTCAAGCTATAAAACAACCAAGCATTTTGCCCCGAGTCAGAGTCAACTGCAATAACTTTTGCAACGAGGTAGCCAGCACTTGCGGCTCGAGGGATCATCTCAATAGACCTTGAACTATTTGAAGGGGCAGGATACAAAATAGTTGGTGCATGATCATTTTGATCCTCAATTAAAATAGAGACAGTAGTTGAGCTGCTAAGGGATGGATTCCCAGCATCTTGTGCTTGAACAACAAAGCGAAACTCTCTTAGTTTTTCATAGTCAAATGACTGGACGGCATATATAGTTCCATTGTCCGATTTAACCGAAACATAAGAAGAGACAGGAAGGCCAACAGCATCTCCTTGAAGGAGCATGTATGAAACAAAGGCATTTTCATTGGAGTCTAGATCCACAGCTTTTACAGAGAACAAGGACACTCCTGGGGCATTGTTTTCCATCACATACACAGTGTAAGAGGGTTCTTCAAAGATTGGGGGGTTGTCATTGACATCTGAGATCTGCACATACAGTGTTTTTTGAGATGACAATGGAGGAATCCCAGAGTCTGTAGCTGTCACCGTAATATTGTAAGAAGGGCACTTTTCTCTATCAAGTTGACCATCAGTCACTAGCTTAAAAGTATTTTTGAAGGATTTTAATTTAAATGGAATGTTTTCTGCTATTGTAAGGCTAACTTGTTTGTTGATCCCCGAATCTTGGTCATTAACACTCATCAAAGCTACAACAGTGTCCTCCTGTGAGTTCTCAGCAACTGGAGAATAATTGGAAGTCACCACTATCTCAGGGGCATTGTCATTGGCATCAATTAATTCAACCAACACTTTGCAGTGTCCGGTCATAGGAACTGGACCTTTATCAGAGGCTTGAATATAGATTTCATACGACGATGATTTCTCAAAGTCCAGTGGACCATTCACTCTAACTTCCCCAGACTTTGAGTCAATTTTAAATAACTGTCTGACTTTCTGAGGTGTATAACTGCTGAACGAATAGGTGACTTCTCCATTTGATCCTTCATCAGGATCGGATGCATTTAACCTGACTACTAAGGTGCCTGTTGGAGAATTTTCAAGTAGACTAGTCTTGTATGTAGACTTATCAAAGAACGGACTGTTATCATTTGTATCCATCACATAAACTGAAATTTGGGCTGTGCCTGATTTAACAGGGTTGCCACCATCTAAAGCTGTCAAAACCAGTTGATGTTGGGGTTTTTGTTCCCTGTCTAAAGGTTTCTTCAGCACAATTTCAATAAGCTTGCTATTCCCACTAAATCTTTTAAGGTCCAATGAAAAGTGATCATTGTCACTGAGTTTATAAGTCTGAATAGAATTAGTTCCAATATCTGGATCCTGAGCACTCTCGATGGGAAACCTAGCCCCAGGCACAGCAGACTCACTGATGTTTAAAGAATATTCATTTCTAGGGAATTTAGGAGCATTATCATTAATGTCTAATATCTCTACCTCAATATTGTGCACCTCCACTGGGTTTCCTACAACAACCTCCAGGTTAATTATACAAGGCTTATTTGGTTCACAAAGAGTCTCCCGGTCTATTGTCCTATTTACAAATAGGACTCCGTTGCCTAGATTGACATCAAAATACTGTTTGCTGTTGCCAGATGTTATATGGAAGCCCCGGGTGGGTAACTGCTTGAGATCTAAGCCTAGGTCACTAACCACGTTGCCCACAAACGCCCCGTGATTCAACTCCTCCCTCATCGAGTATCTGAGCTGCCCTGTAACCAGACTCACTAGCATAAGAGACACCAGCCATACACACCTCCCAGTGTAAGCCATCTTAGTTGATAAACAGCACCTGCCCGACCCCTCCCCAAGTAGCCTGACTCTCACATCCTCCTCTATATCCTCTCAGCTAGCAATCCGCAGCGGTTTACCATTTACTCATTGATAGATGGGATCCCATTGACATTGAAGGTGGCTGTTTTCCCAGTCGATCCATGGCTGTCTTCCAATATCCATGGTGTAAGAGGATGCAATGGTGTTCCGGGCTAGTGAGGATCCAGCAGCATTTGCCTCATGGCCGTTCCAGTCGTCCTTGTGCCAGGGGAGGGGCGCAGTGTTGAGCCTTGTTCTTTTTCAGCACCTTAGCCATGAACAGCTCCAGCAGCGATGGCTTCATTCATTCATTTGTTCAGCGCAGAGCAGCAGTGGGTTTGGTTTCAGCACCTGCAGCGTGGACGGCAGCTGACATGTACCAAGCCAGAGCTAGGAAATAAATGAAGCCGAGCTGAGAATCTATCTTCAGCGATGGAGCCAATCCCTCTGTGTTGGCAGACTCGCCGCTTCCTGTGAAAAGCAGGTCTTCAAAGCGCCAATGCATAAAAAAACATGTCAGCAATACGCTGGCAGCCTAGAGCTCAGATGCTTCCCACAATGTCCTTCTAGTGCAATCTGAAATATGGCACACCCTGCATCCCTCTAGATGTGCATGCTTTTTGCTCATGATATAAAAATGTAGCTATTAATGGCACAAAATGTTATCTTAAATTCTTCAGCGCTGTTCAAATGCATCTGTGCAGAGTTGATTAAACAAGGTACAAATGTAAAAAAAAACCTTGACACTTAATGTATTAAATAAACAATTATTAACAAAATATTCAGTGTGTGTTTCAATGACCCCCTCGCCACATTAGTTACAATAGTTCTAGATGTTACAAACCTTACCTTGACATTTAAAGTCCCTGTCTGGGCAAGATAAAAAACATTCGGCCAAACAGCTACACAAGACTATTGGAGTTACTATCCTTTTTTATTTTTGGCCAGACATGGACCACAGTCTTTCACACCCGAACAATGCATTCGCAATTTTACAGCTACAGCGTTCACAATTTATTACATTGTAATTGCAAGCACAATCACGGCAAAAATGTGGCATGCCGGACTATTATGGGGCGATTGCAACAATGTGCAGTGGGTATGAAAGTAGCCTCTGACTGGGCTTGGCAATTCCCTGTCCTAAGACCCCCCCCCCATTTGAGATGCCCAGTAGTGTGAACCCCTGCTCCCCCCCCATTTTTGGAGTAGGAATTCTCCAGTGCAACACGTACAAAATAAAAATCTTGCCCATTGAAACAAATGGGCTTCTTTCACATCTACGTACTGCATTGCACTGCATTTTGGGAAAGTAATTTGTCTGCAGGGCAAGAGGTCTATGAGCAGCACAAAATAAGTGAATGTATTACATTTTTCTAGTGCTTGGTTGCAAGGCAGTTCAGTACTCACTGATACCTCCCAGTCCTGGCCGGACAGTCCTGATGGCAGCCCTGGCCTGACTCCTGCATTGATAACTGGCACACTATTTCTGCTGACAGCTAATGATGCATATGATCAGGGTGCAAATGCACTGCAACGCCCAGCGTTGCGTTGGAGCGTTGGACTCAGCCTGCTTCATATATAAGAACTCTCTGCTTTTATATTCAGCAAACTGAAGCACAGATTATGGGGCCAGCTATCACTTTATAAGGTTATGGGCCCTGAAAATTGCCAAAATAAATTCCAATTTATCTATTGCATTGTATGTCCCAAATGGGGCTCTCAGAGATTAGAGTTAGGACTGCACCTCACAGGGGCACCTTGGAGCTGGTGGTGCAGCTTAAGCATACTTCTGCAGATGTGTGTGACTGAGCCCTCTGTTTTTAACCAAGAGGCTGATTCATCATTAGTGCCAGGTAGCGACAGATGAGCGTCTGTAGCAGGCATTTTCAGAGCGCCCGCTAGTAGTCGCAGTGCTCGGGCGTGGGTCGCTACTTTACAGCGACTCAGTCGCTGTTCAGTAATGTTGAATACATTGTGAGGAGTCGCTATTTGACCAGTACAGCGCTGTATGGGAGCGCATGTTAGCGACTGCTCATAGCGACCGACTCACACCATATTCAGCAAAAAAACAGCTTCACAAATCTCTGGCGCTGAAAACTACTTGTTTGAAGCCCAGAGCGCAGGAGGCGGTGTGTTTAAAGTCTGTTTTCAAGCATCTATCAACTAGTAACAAAGCGAAAACATATGGAATTACATTGTAACAACATTGTAACATGAACACTTTAATGCCAGACCTGTAATGTCATTTCTGAGGAAATATATAAATAATAAAAAAATATGAAAAAACTGCTATTTCAATGCCAGAAGAGGTCAAAGAATTATTTGTGATTTAAAAAAAAAAAAAAAAACCCCGTTTAAAGAGAAGAAAAGGATCGTTCATTGAAATGTATGGGAGAGAGCGACAGGTAGCGAGAGGTCATACCTGGTTCTGTGCAAGGCTGAACGCTGGCGCTGTTCGTTGAGGCTGTGAAAATGATGAATCAGATGCTACATGGCGCTATCCCAGTCGCTAAACAGATTCTGCTTGATAAATGTGTAATTGCGTGCCGTGTCCGGCTTTCACCAGTCGCTACCCGTCATTAACAAGCCACTACCTGACGCTATCCCTTCTTAAATAAGGGCCCAAGTTTAGAGACAGACTGTAGGCTGGTCTGCAAGCTAACAGGATTGAGTGCTGTGGCTCCTTTAAGACTTTTAAACACTGGCTATAAAATACTCCAGTGCTGGGCAATTTCGCTTAGGGTTGTCCTGCTGGTTGGAGGCTCCTTTGCCTCTAAATTCACCTCAAACCTCACTCCCACCCCTTTGGCCACAGCCCCAGCACCTCTCCCTTCCATGCCCGCACCTGCGCCAGGCATATCGGAATAGCTGTTGTCGATTGTGCACAACCAGAGGGAGTGGCCAGCATTAATATGCAAAGCAATACATTAGGACTGAAGGACAACATGCACATGCACTGTGGGATTTCTGTATTTAGGTAACTACATGGAAACGGGGGGTGGGCGATCACACAAAGGGGCGTAAAAACCAGAAGATTTACTAGAATTTGCGCTGTGATTTATCTGGAGTATTTCCACGTTAGTGTTAACAAACCCATAATATTTAAACCTGCGACAGCGACGCTGCTCATGTCTAGAGGGGACTCCCCACACATAGTCCCCAAGCTAGACCCAAAATGGGAACCCCGAAACTCACCTTCTCAGTGCAATACTTTCAGGTTCCAAACGCACATGGGACTATTGCGGTCCCAGACAAAGTAAATATTTGGGGTCAGGTTTTTGAGCTTGTGGGGGTGAGGCTTTGCATTGAGGGGGTATCACTAATCTAATCAGGAAGCACAATCACACCACCCTGCAGGGTGTGGGACATCTTTAAAGTGGACCAAAACCCATGCCAAATCTATAAGATTCCCGGGCCTATCCATTTCCCCCCCGGGGCATCCAAAATCGAGATGCCCTGCTGCGTGAAACCCTGAAGGTTGTCATTCACTTAGCTTGTTTCCCGGTCCAACGGCGCATGTGTGAGCTGCGGCTGCATCCCCACTATCCCTCTCGCAGGGAGCGTGCCTGCGCCAGGCCTTTGTGAATGGCTGGCTCAGGCACGCTCCCGGTTAGAGGAAGGTGGAGGATGCGGCCACCAATGCGCTCGGAACCGCTGACCTTAGACAAAAGGCTTAGACGAAGTTGCGTCAGCGGCTCCAAGCATGCTGATTGGATGCTCGGCCGCGCATGCGTCGTACGACCGGGAAGAGGTGAGTTGCCTTTGGCTATCTGATTGTGGGTTTTGGTCTACTTTAATGAATTGATACATCTATAGAATGTTTATTTGGGCTGATATTTTAACAATTTCTATATAATGTTTGTGTGTCATATATGCATCTTTTATGTTTATGTTTAATGAACAAGTGGACTAAATATTTAGAAGTGACATAAAAAAATGTAGATGCCATTGTTTATTTCTGCCGTGTCTGCACTGACATAAAATATAAATATTCTAGTGGGAATATGTTAATAGGTTAAAACGTCACATAAGCAGCCTTTTAAAATTGCATCCCTTCCTGGCCAGAGGGGAATAGCATGCTGGCTCAGGCACAGCTAAAGGGATGCTGGGGAAGCGATCTTCCAATAACTAGAGCATGATACAGAATCTATGATGCAGCCTTCCGCCATCCACATCATAAGGAGTTAACTAATCATTGCATCAGATTTTAATGAGCCGCCTTCTACAACAAGAAGTCAGTCAGCAAGGTCTGTGTAGCACGGCTGTTACAAAATAAAGTCCAGTATTTGAAAAATGAATGAACCGGCCAAAAATATATCCTGCAGATTGGCACCACTGATCACATGGGAGCTTTGCAGATGTCCTTAGTGTTGATTTTCAGGAACTGAAGGCAAATGAACACTAGCATATAACAAAGAAGCTTAGCAATAAAGAAAACAAAATGTCTTTCTTATCTTATAAAACACACACTATACAATTAGATTGTACAGTCTCTGTGTAATATTTAATAAAGTCTAGAATCAAAACTGAATACTACTTGTATATCAATCAACACACACACCATACAATCAGATTGTACAGTCTCTGTGTAATATTTAATAAAGTCTAGAATCAAAACTGAATACTACTTGTATATCAAACAACACACACACACACACACACACACACACACACACACCATACAATCAGATTGTACAGTCTCTGTATGATATTCATTAAAGTCTGGAATCAAAACTGAATACTACTTGTATATCAAACAACACACACACCATACAATCAGATTGTACACTCTCGGTATGATATTTATTAAAGTCTGGAATCAAAACTGAATACTACTTGTATATAAACCAACACACACACCATACAATCAGATTGTACAGTCTCGGTATGATATTTGTTAAAGTCAGGAATCAAAACTGAATACTACTTGTATATGAACTTGTACAATTCAATAAAAAGTGTGTGGCCAGCAAGAAACTTTGTACACACCAAATAATGTGATAACATTTCTGTAAAATCTTACAAAACATGTGGTGCCCTGAGTCTTAAAAATTCCAGGGCCAGGTGATTGCCTGTCCCTGCTGCATCTCCATTTGTGATGCCCCACATTGTGAGACTCACCTCGATCCTCGCTCCCATTGTGCATCCCATGTATGCACAGTGAAGGGACCATGGCATTTGTAGCCAAGCACTGCCACGCTCGCTCATGCTGGCAGCCATTTAAACTGCCAAGTGCAGGGAAGACACACAGCAGCCATTTCTGTGCTAATCATTGTTGCTCCTCTACCTCACCTCAGATTTGTGCTCACCTGGCGTTATGTAAAGTATGAAAGTATCATTTTTCTCTGGGGTTTCAGTCTATAGTAGACTAATTGTATCTTAATTAAAATAAAATGAAAAATGTAACTGTATAGTATAAGCTGTGATGGGTAAATTTAGTTATGCCGGTGTATGGCCTTATCCAAAAATGGTCTTCATAAACCATTATAAGTTATTTTAATGCTGCCTGCACATGTTATTATACACTATCTATTAAATCTTACCAACTCATTGTACTTAAGAAACCTTAACCCCCAGTCTATTAAAACCTTAATGTGAGGCCCTTTAAAGTGGACCAAAATCCATGGAGATCGGCCCAGAAAACAGAAAAATTGATTTCCTCCACCCGGGGCATCCAAAATCTTGATTTTGGATGTCCCACTATGTGAAACCCCCCAGGTCACCCATAAACTCACCTTCTTTCCCGGTCCAACGGTGCATGCGTGAGCCGCGGCCACATCCTCGCTACCCCCAAGTAAGGTGCATGCCTGCGCCAGGCATTTGTGAATGCCCAGTGTTGGCACGCTCCCTGTTAGAGGGAAGCGGGAGATGTGACCGCCAGCACTCTCAGAGCCGCTGGCTTTAGATGAAGGCTTAGATGACTGCACATGTGCGCTGATTAGACAAGCAGCCGTGCATGTGCCATAGGACTGGAAAGAGGTGAGTTACCTTCGGGGATCTGGGTGGTTTCACACAGCGGGGCACCCCCAATCGGGGTCTATTCGATTCTATTCAATCTATCGATTCCAGGGCCACTTGATTCTCCCCCCCCCCCCGGGGCAACCAGAATTGGGATTCCCCACTGTGTGAAACCCCCCAGGTCACCTATAAACTCACCTTCTTTCCTGGTCCAATGGCACATGTGCAAGCAGCGGCTGCATCCCCACTGTCCCTCTAGCAGGGTGGGTGCCTGCACCAGGCATTTGTGAATGGCCAGCACGGGCACGCTCCCTGTTAGAGGGTAGCAAGCAATACAGAGAGCAATGAGAGGCTGCGCATGCACCATAGGACTGGGAAGAGGTGAGTTCGTTCAAGCAGCCTGGGAGGTTTCACACAGTGGGGCATCGGGGGGCAAGGACCAAAATCCTGGGTTTTGGTCCACTTTAACCACAGCGTTTGGTACCATTGTTCAGAAGTTAGATATTAAGGCATGTGGCCAACATATTTTATATGATTTATTTTTTTACTGTAAACACAAATCTATGAGTCCAGTTGCATAACATTGATAAAACATTAAAGGACAGATATCATTCGATAACTATTTTCCTTTTAAACGTGTAATGTGTACATTATGTTTTCATTGGTGATTTAGTGGTTTGGGGCTATGTTTACCCTCCACCTCTTGCACTAAAAATCTCCCGACGTCATTTTAATGCAGCCTGGCAACGGCAGGATGTTGGAGCTGTCAGTGAGGGCTTCTGACACCATGATGGGAGCAATGCTTTGTGAGCCCCTATCAAAAACAGGAGGAGTGTGCTGGACAGCATTAGGTGACAGTTTAGTTGTAACCATATTATATAGCATATGGCTGATATCCTACTACTTCCTGTTTGTGTTGTTATGAATATTGTACAAAAGCTTTAGTAAAAAATGAAATACAGGCTATTTTGGGCCACTGGACTGGGGATAGAAGGTGATGACATAAACTTCCTTTCTCTCATTTTTGCCCTTTTTCTTCAACTTCGTTTATTTCTGGAGAGGAGCTCTTCGGCTCCCTCCAGCACCTCTGCAATCGACTGTGTCTAGGTAACAGCATAGTCTGCGTACTTGGCTGTAACCCGCAAATCTGTACTTAGTGAGTTACAGTGAGGGGCTTATTACCCCTATGGATTAAGCCGAGGGGCTTCTGTGGGCAGTATAGAAACCTTTGAGCCTGTGCTACTCATTACCTGCTGTTTGCGAAATAAGCCGAGGCCTAACGGAATCAGCCGGATGCGCAGACTATGCTGTTACCTAGACACAGCCAACTGCAGAGGTGTCGGAGGGAGCTGAAGGGCTCCTCTCCGGACATAAACAAAGGGAGCCAAAGTCTCCCTCCGAACACACACGGAGGGAGCTGAAGCTGTTCCCAACCAATCACGGTGTGCGCCTAAGACACCTTGCTAACAAGATGTGGTGCGTGTAGCGACTTGGCGGGATTGGTCGATTCACCCCGAGGGAGGAAAGTGGAACGCTCTCTCCCCCCGGAAGATGGAGGGTAAGTCTCTCCTTACTACTTTACATCTATTTTCCTTACCCCCATACTTTCAGCCTTTGATAAAGTTGGTGAAACAACAAAACGCGTTAGGCAGAAGGTGAGGAAGGTGACGGAACTGTGGAGAAACCCATTGGCGCAACCACGAGCAGCCACATGGATGTTACTGGGGGGACCACCTTTGTTTTTACTACGTTTTAAAACTACAGCTGCTTTGTAAATGCAATATTTGGAGACATTAAACGTGTTTATATTTTTACTGATGGAGTTGCACTAGATGTTATTTATTTTTGCCTTGTGCATGCTCATCGAAATGTTAATATTGGGCAAGTAATACTGGAATTGAAGGCCCTAATTACTTTTCAACCAAAACTGCTTCAATACGTTATTGAATACTGCCTTGCTCCTATATGGCTTGAGTGTTAATCTGCTTTATACCATTAATCTGGTAAGAGTATATTAGTGTGATGGTGGGCACAATTGAAAATTGAAGAGTGCATGCACCGTGGGATGAAAAGTCACTTTACACCTGAACAGAAAAATAAATTATAGTGCTCTGTGCCTTATATGTTGCAGCAATTATTTATTTTTACATAGAAGAGATTTTATATGCGCTGTGTTTTTTTAAATATATTTTCACCTATTCTCAATATTGCTATTTGTTTTTACAATCTATATTTGCCACCAGCATTCTTTGAATTCACCTTTGCGACAGATACATTGGCATCTGTTTATCCGTTAATGCTGAAGGTCTAACGGTAATAGCTTTGTGTCCTAGTTATTCTCTACTTTGTTTCATTTTTGTGCAGATTGATCCAGATTAATGTATGATGAACTCTGAAAGAATATATAGCATGTTAAAAAGTAGCTTATAACTCTGTCACACATTATCATTTATTTAGCTTGGTGATTCAACGTTTTTTTATGTGCTGTAGCTCTCTCTTCTCTTCTGCCAATGTTTGATGGCATTTACCATAATTTACTGTAAATGTAAATCATAGCAGCTAGGCCAAAGCATTTTATATCATATACCCAAAGCTGTATTTAGAATTGGTGGTGCCCTGCTTCTAAATAATTTAAGGACCTTAGGGTCCTTATAGCACGATATGAGGTGCCCCACTTTGTGTAACCCTACAGTTTACCCTTTACTCACCTTAATCCAGCAATTTCAGGAGGCATTACTGCAAACATTCTATCGGTTGCGTGAACCCGAAACAGCTAATGGTGGTAGCACAGAGCCTGAGGAAGCATCCCAGAGGAGGCACCCGGCATTCCATTCATTGAGAATAAATTGATGGGCATTAATATGCACGGATTGATGGAGAGCCCAAACTTGCACCATGGAAGCGTAGATAGAGGTGAGTGACTGGGCCAATCAAGTAGTTTTACACACAGGGCCTCCCAATTCGGCATTGCCCATGTAAAGTGTTCAAACCCAGGTGACTGAAAATCCTAGGTTTAGTCTGCTTTAAAGTGGACCAACACCCAGGATTTTGACTATCCTGGGTATTGGTCCACTTCCCTGGGGCACCCCGATCGGGGGTGCCCCGCTGCCTAAAACCCCCCCAAACCCCCCGAAAACTCACCTCTCCACGCTCCCACGTGACTGCGCTGTCCAATGCCCGCCGACGCCTCCCGCGCGTCACTCTTGACGTGTGCGCGCCCGCGCCGCCCATTCAGAGACGGCCGGCGCGGGCGCGCGCACGTCTGGAGGAGCGTGAGTGAGGCGGCGGCGGCGGAAGCAGCGTCTGGAGAGGTAAGGTTTTTCGGGGGTTTTGGGGGGGTTACACCCCGCGGGACACCCCGATCTCGGATGTCCCGTGGTGTGTGAGGTGATCGGCCTGGGAATCTTATAGATTCTTAGATATTCCCGGGCCGATCACCCCTGGGTGTTGGCCCACTTTAAACGGATTGTCTGGGCATTCTAATAAAATAAAACAATTCTCACCTTTTATCCCCCACAGCCACTCCTATCCTGGCACTTGTAGACTGCAATCTCAAACGCTTGATCCAATCCAATACCATTGGCTCCCAAACCTACCTCTGTGTGGGACACACATGTCATATGTGGCCAAACCTGCTCCATTTACTGCAAATTGGATGTGTCAGGCCAGGTCTAGACATGCCCCCTCCAGGGAATGGAGTGCCGACTGAGCTAGATAATGAATAAGGGCAATATGCCACCCTCAGATAAAAGCCCTAGGCACAGACTAGATCAGGCAAGATCTTTGAAATCCCATGCAATAAATGGGTACTTCCACTATGTCACCCTACAGCAAGATGGGCAACCCTCTTGACCCACTAATGTCCCTGTCTGTATGTCTGTAATGTCCCTGGCGGAAGAAGTGTGCACACTGCTGGGGATGCATCCCTTACTTTCCGATTTCCGAAGCTCTGCCAGGCATTACATATTACATTATGCCCTCTATGGGCTTTTACACTTTGGAACTCAATTGCAGTGTTTGAAAAGTTTTTTTTGGAACTGGAGTAGGAGAGGGGAGCTTTAGAGGATAAATGGTGAGTGTCTGGGCAGATCCTTTAAATAGGTTCCATTTGTCCTATACTAAAAATGCATATCCTTTAAAATATGTATGATTATGCATTCTGTCTGTCATTTTCTATTGTGTTAAAATTATTTCACTGAGGCTATTTCTTATTCTTTCATTTTTTACAATGACGCTGATTCAGTTAAATAAGGCTGACTATACAACTGAAAAAGGCATCACAGAGTAATTGGTCAGAATGAACTTCATGGAATTACTACACACACACACACGCACAGGAAATGTTGCTAGGTTACAGTCCCTTCAGTCACCATGGCAACTGTGTTTGCTAGTAAGCTATAATGGTCATATATCATGGTGGTCCATTCAATGTCAGATGCTACAAAAGCACAGCAGGGTTATACATGAAAAGGAAAAAGGAATAGATGAAAATATTTAAAAGAATGAATAGTAACGTCAGCATTAAATAAGCACATATGTTAAGTGTAATGTTTCACTTTCCATTTTAAAGCTATAAAGATGAAGGTATATATCATACAAAGATTAGCTATACACAGATGTATTTCAAAAGCTATGGATGCATTCAGTAACCACAAATAATGAAATAAAAAATGAAGGAAGCCTTTTGTATTCCCAGTGGGCACCCCTCCCCCACTGTGCTAAGCATGATTTGGGCATTAAAATAATAAACCAACTCTGGGCCTCTGCATGGCAGCCATAGACTTGAGTGACAGACCAGTGGAGTCACACTGCTGCACGGGATTGGATGACTGACCTGTCAATCAAGGTCCTAGCTTCAGCTTTGGTGTAGTTTGACTGTGTCCCACTGAAAACTGGGCTTAGCACAGGGCAGGGGAATAAGGAGTGGGGTGTTACAAAATGCTTTAGTAAAGGGTGGGGACTGGCAGAATTGATCTTGTTCCTGCACACAGAGGTTGGCCGAGAAGATAAAAAGGAGAGTACAAAACTGCTTGCCATTGGGTTGCCATTTGGCTCTAGAAATCCCTTCATCTCATTGTTCTACAATTTGTAAGAAAGCATTCAAGGAGCATGGAGTCACCATTGTCTCAGCACATCAGTGCAATACACTTTGCTCAGGACCACTTTGAACTCTTATTTGTAATCTTCACTCAAAAGACAATGGAAACTGCTTTAACGTAAGTGAAATAGCCTAGCAATTATCATTGATCAAGGCAAGACAATGCAAGCATGAGCTTGCGTCAAGCTTTGATGTCTCCATAGCACGTCTTGCTGTTGCTCATGCAGGGTTAATGCATGTTTTGCAAGATGTCCAGTCACTGCTGCCATCTGCTCCCGGATGGATTTGGGTAAGAAAAAGAAAACACGTACTAGCTCTGGCTCAGTTAGTACTGGCTGGCTCAGCTAGTTGAGTGACAGCCCCAGGGAGACTGACTTCTCTGGTTGAGTGGCTAGCCAGCCAATCAGTGCAGCAGCAGCAGGGCTGCTTCCCACTGATTGGCTGACTAGTCATGGCCCAGCCACACTACTGAATGCAGAATTGCTGCTGCTCCCAGTTGGGAGATTGGAGTGCAACCCAAGAAATGTAAGATGCTTTTTAGTTTTAAAACCCAAATCCATGTGGGGGCAGACATCCGCAGACTGTGTGGCTACCGCACTCCTGCTGCTGACATTGCTAGAGCGAAAAGTTTGTTTTGCTTCACTCATACGTCAGAAAAAAACACATTGATATTTTCTCGGTTTACTGTGTATGTGGAACCTGGATGCTGTATATACAATATATCCAGAGGCCCTAACTACCTGGGAAGAAGAGATAGCAACCTCCCATGGGGTCACGAGGCCCTATTATTTCTGCTTCTCCAACCTTTTATAAGATTTGAACTTACACAGCATCATGCACAGAAAAAAGCACCATTTGCCCCTGGCCCCTGTTGATGTTTTAGTTTTTAGTAGCCTAATTATATTCAATTTGGAGTAAGAATATTGTATGAGCCATGACAGAGGCATTGGTTAATGTCTGCAACAGGGACTGGTCATATTACTTATAACTCTCTATATATATATTTGCCAGAAACTTGTACTGATCAGTTTTGTCATGGGGCAGGGGGTTGAACGATGTATTCAGCTGGTAACAATAAGTGGATAAGTGGTGTAGTGTCCTCCTTTTGAAGCTACAAGGCTGGAGCATCAGGCCTAGAGGCTGGTACCCCAGATCTCATAGACCAAACAGCCAGGCCTTTACCTTGGTGGCATACCATCTACTATGGCCTTCAGCATACTGTCGTTCTTGTGATCTCTTTTTGGGTGGGGAAAACCCTAAAAGCCCCCCACCCCCGAAGAAACCTGGGCCATGTGTGGGTAATCTGGTAGACAATTGACAAACAGATCCTTTGAAGTAAAAGATCACATGAAGACAGAAATAAATGGGCAGATAATTGAATTTTGTGCTTTTGGCATTGATGACTCTTATTTGCTGTGTCTGTTTTGTGCAGCACAGTCACAACACAAAGAGAACACTGCCCATTATCTTCAGTGGACCAGTCCACGTACGGTGCCATGAAAACTATTCGTACCCCTTGATCCTTTACACATATTTAAATATTACAGCTACAAACTTAAAGCGGACCTTCACTCTGAATAAGAGTCTATCTAATATGTTTCCCACACCCTGTACATAAAGATTGTCCACATTAGAAATCATCCTACCTGCATCTACTGCATGTTATGAGCCTTTAAACATCCAAGATGGTGGCTCATGGAACGTCAGGCAGCCTGCAAACAGGAAGTGCCTTCTGACTGTGCTGCTCTGCATTCTGGGATTGCTGACCTTTTCCTGGCCCCAGCTCCGCTCTGTCTGAGCAAAGCACAGCTATAACCCGCCCCCCTATACTTTATCCCACTCTCCTCAGTAGGTGTGATGTTTCTGAGTCAAGAGTGCGGCGCCAGCATAAAGTCCTGAACAGAGTTGCAGCCAAGTGGTGGAAAGAATAATAAGTAAGTGACTAAAAACTTAAAATATATTAAATTTAGATGCTGGGGAATCGTTTTATAAGGGTTTGGGCTTTTCAATAAATTATGGTGAAGGTCCAGTTTAAATCGGATCTTCACCCTGAATAAGATCCTTTCTTGTATGTTCCCCCCACCTAGTACATACAGATTGTCCACATAAAAAACCCTACCTGCACCTACTGAATTTTCTGAGCCTTTAAACATCCAAGATGGTGGCCTGTGGAGTCCCAGGTTGAGTGCAGACAGGAATTGTCTTCTGACTATACTGTTCTGCAGTACCCACCCCTGAACTTTTAACCCCCTCTCTCCTCTCCTCAGCATGTGATGCTGGGAAGGAACAAGTAGTAGAAAGATGGCGACGGCCGTATACTGGAGTCCTGAACAGAGTTGCAGCCCAGCAGGAGAAAGAACAATAAATTAGTAACTGAAAAATTAAAATATATTAATTTTAGATTTTTGAGGATTTGGGATTTTCACTAGATTATACTGAAGTTCTGATTTTACTTGATAGCGCAGCACAGAGTAGCAGATATTTGTCCACCAGTATCTAATTCATTATCAGCATAACTACAGCTGTTCTGTGAAGACCTCAGGTATGAAGAAGAACATTAGTGAATAAAGAGCATCATGAAAACCTAGGAACACACCAGGCATAAAGTTAGGGTAAAATGTATTGCAGGGTTAAACTCCCTGTCCAAGCACACACTAACTCCTCCCACCCATCCATTTGAGAGCAATATAAAAAAAAATCAATTTCAGAGCATCTTAACATCTCTGATTGTATGTAAATACCAGATGTATTATAGTCAAAGCTACTGTTTTTGCTTAAATTTCAAGGTCGTGGCTGAGCTAGTAAGGGTGTGTCATGGAACAACTGTATTAGTCTTGAGCATGCTCTGCTGTGGCAAGAGACAACTGTGGGACCATTATGGTCAGTTTGCTCACTCACGCATGCTGAAAGTACCAAGGACCAAATGGCTCTTAGAAAATTGTTTGTGTGGTCCTGGAGGAATTCAAATGAAGGAAAGGCTAACTTTGGAGCTCTTCTACAGTTTCAACCCAGTGCTGCAGGAAATGGAGTAGAGGAACATGGGACAGGCATTGGTTAAGCTGGATGCTGCCTTATTATTGCCATTGGGTTTACCAGACCCTTTAAATTCTAAAAAAAAATAGCCCAAGCTCTGAACATCATATGGAGAACCATTCAATCTATATGCGTATGGCACTACTGCAACTACAACTGTTAGTCGTGTACTACACAAATCTAACCTTTATGGAAGAGTGGCAACAATACCGTTTTTGGAAGCAAACCATTAGAAGGCTCATTTGTAGATCAGATTGCCTCAAGCTATGTAGAGGACACAGCAAGCATATAAGGTACTCAAACACTTCTTATCCAGTCCAGACATGGAAAGTGGAAATGCAGCTCCTAGCTTCAGACACTGGAAAGTAATTCGTGCTGCAGGACCGGGTGAAGGTAAGTAAGGGAACCACATGTCCCCATGGCATTCCTGATCTGAGATCTGTAAGGAAATTCATGAAACTGGGTTCTTCATTTATCTTCCTGTCTAGAGATGAGAGAGCCAAACCTGGCAATCGATATTTTAGGGCACATCTGTTTGTTTTAGCTGGGCTGTGCAAGTGTATCATTTTGGTGTGGGCACTGCTTCAAATATTTATTTTTAAATACTAAGTAAAATGTCTGTGAAAGGAAGGGTGGGAAAGGATGGGGTAGAGGAAAAGACATCCCTGCAATTCCTTCTGCCACTAAGGATAAGGATGTTGGTGCCAGTACTAACACTGTAGTCAGCAGCCATGTGCCCAGGCCCAGTAAAAGTAGCACCAGCCATTTGCCCAGGCCCAACCACAGTAGGGAAGCATCCATTTGCCCAGGCCCACTAGTAGTAGCAGCAGCAGCAGCAATATACGTGGTAGTAGTAGCAGCAGAAGTAATGTATGTGGTAGTAGTAGCAGCATCAGCAAGCCAAATTTCTCCATTTCCATTCATCCATTGTGGACTGGTTGACACCATCGCAGGAGGAGGAAGACTCCTTTGAGCTACACATCACAGTAAAAGAAGCCTTTCTCTTCCATCCTGTCTCTCTAGCCTGTCTCTTTACTGCCCCCTCGTAGTGGTGCACCAGCACCTGGTTGCATACATGGCATTGGACATAGTGGCAGTTATGAAGGTGGTTGTGGTGTGGGGAGCCAAGTAGGCCATGATAAAAATTTCAGAACAGGGAAGTGACGGGGATCAGGAGAAGGAGTATGATAATGTAGTTTTGGATAGGACCTGATTACCAACCAAGCAAGGGACATCGCCAGAGCAGGATGGTACTTCTGGCACTGGCAGCAACAAAGAGCAGAGCCAAGGTAGGGTCAGATCATCTGCAAAATGGCACAGGGCTAGGTCTGCTGGTATGGTCCAATCAGAAGCACTCATCAAAATGGCCGTATTCAATTTTCAGGAAACCAATTTTCATGCTACCCCTCAGCTACTGCCAGTGCCAGGCCTACACAAGGACTACACAACAACCAGAGTTCTTCTGTCCTTTGGTCTAGTGTTTAAAATCTGTTCCTCTGCTAATGCTATCACTACCAGCACCACTGCTGCCATCTCCAACACCAGCCCTACACAACCGCCACAAAAGACATCCCTGCAATTCTTTCTGCCACTAAGGATAAGGATGTTGGTGTCAGTACTAACACTGTGGTCAGCAGCCATGTGTCCAGGCCCAGTAAAAGTAGCACCAGCAATTTGCCCAGGCCCAGCCACAGAAGGGAAAGCATCCATTTGCCCAGGCTCGCTAGTAGTAGCAGCAGCAGCAATGTACGTGGTAGTAGTAGCAGCAGAAGTAACGTACAAGGTAGTAGTAGCAGCATCAGCAAGCCAAATTTCTCTATTTACTTGCAGTGGGCGTATTATTTCGGACAATGCATCCATTGTGGACTGGTTGACACCATCTCAGGAGGAGGAAGACTCATTTGAGCCAGGTTTCAGTGGATTCTTCCTCCACTACAACTACACACGTAAAATAAGCCTTTCTCTTCCATCCTGTCTCTTTACTGCCCCCTCCTAGTGGTGCATATGTCCTTTGGCCTAGTGTTTAAAATCTGTGCCTCTGCTAATGCTATCACTACCAGCTCCACTGATGCCGTCTACTAACACCAGCGCTACACAACCACCACAGATCTCCTCTCCCTCTGCCTAGTCTTTAAGTACTGCTAGTGCCACTACTACCACCAACAGCACCTCTGCCGCCGCTACTACTAGGCCTACACAACAGCAGTTTTACACCATGATACACAAAATGAATACATTTATCAAAGCATGTTAAAAAAAACATTGTTTGGTCTTCTTCAACTAAGATACCTGTTGCCTACTTGTCAAGATACCAATCCCACTGTTACCGCCATAAAGATGGGATCATTTTTTGGGGACTTGCACGCTACTGCCAGTGCAAGCCAATGCCACTATTACCACTAACAGCACCTCTGCTGCCACCCTCTGCTACTAATAGGCCTACACATCCTCCCAGGTACTGCATGGAGAGGGTAAAATTCCGACAGGTAGCAAGAGATGGGCGGAGCACCAGTTGTGGGGGTGCAGAATTAAAAGCAAAGTCTGGTTAACAACTCCGAGTTCAGGGGCTGGTGGCAAGAAGCAAAGTCCAATGAGCTAATCTGAAGTCAAACCAAGTAATCCATCCGAGAGCCAATCCGAGAACAAAGCGAGGTCAATCCAAGAAATCAGTCAGGAATCATAGAGAATGCAGAAAACAGGAATAAACAGGATCTGGTAATTTAGGTGAAAACACAGCAATGCATACAGGCCAGGTGTCCTTTTAAATAGGGCTGTCAATAAAGCTGGGAGAGACGTCTCAGAGCAGGAGTGACGTCACCTCCAGTTCACGAGGGCCGAAGAAAATGGAGGTAAATGTAAGCCCAAAAGCTTACACTCTAGGATTCAGGCACTTGCGGCCTTGATTGTATTGTGCCAGACACCGGTTGGTGCTGTTGAGCTGGGGAGAGGACGAGGAGATGCGCTGGCACACCCATGCCTGACAGAGGAACAAGGAAGGTGAGGAGGCCGACACACTGCTACCACCGTAAAAAATGGAATTGTAAATTGGAAATGGAGCAAACCAAACCTCCCCAGTGGTGTTAAAGCAACAATGCAAAAACAAAACAGTGTTTCTTGTCCTATTCCTATTCTATTCCATTAAAATGCACAGAACAATATGGAGCAGTGAGTATACTTTGGCACCTTTCCTTTGAGAAACGTATGCCAAAACTGGCTTCTATATAGACAAAAGATGAAAAAAAGTAAAATGGAAGGTTCAAAACCTTCAACTTAAGCATTGTATCTCTGGTCTCCTCAGGCATGGGCTTAATGATGGAACAATGAAACTGTTTGAGCAAACATATTGCCAGGCCAGGTTGCCTCTGGACAGATTTCAGCAATCTATTGTTCTTTAACTGAGCCCCAACAGTTGCAAAACCACAAATATGTTGTCAACTGGGAGGTGGAATTAGGTGGTGCCAAGACAAGGAATAGTCTGATATGTGGTCAACAGCCAACGGGTGCTCTATTAACGTTACCTCCTTGGAGACAGCATACAAGGTGCTACTTCACTGGTACATAGTCCCAACTCGAATATCAAAAGCAGTGCCAGGATATCCCAGCGACTGTTTTATATGTATACTTAGTGGACCTGTCCAAAAATGAGGACTTATGAACCCTTACATGCAGGATCTGACTGAATTACAAAATCTTAGCATAAGCTTAAGGTTTTTGTTCTATTAACAGCAAAGTAGGCTATAGCTTATGCTTGGAAAAAAAGACTTCATGTCCTTTCAAGTAGTAAAAGACAGTTTAACAACTTTTTTATCAACAAGAAATTAACCAGCGTACTAAAAGATAACTGTAAATAATTTATCAAAATATGGAGACCATGGATTGAATACTCCTGTCCTGCTCAGGATCACAGAATTCTTAGCTGGCTCTGAACTATAAGCTGTGATCTTGTTTGAACTACTCTGATCACCCCCCCCCCCTCCCCAACCCCCTTTCTGCCCCCTTCTTGCCCCCCTACCTTACTGTAAATTGAAACAATGGTTATGTTCTGAACATAATGGGCTTCCTGCCCAAATGGAAATCAGCTTGATTGTAATTAAAAATGAAAACCAAACAAAATAAAATATTTAGAGATTTTAAAAAAGCAATATGATATATTAAGTACTAACTGTATTCAAACCTCATCGTTTGGACAGAACATTAAAGTACATAATTTTGTTGGATTATTATTAGTGTGCCCAGACAGGGAAAGGTAGGCTGATAAGCATCTTTCATTTTCTGTGCTGATACTGATCATATTGGCAATAGTTATTGCCATACTTAACACGCAGTACATGTACAAGCCTTCTAGCACTCCTTTTTAGAAGTGAGACTAGCCAACAGCATTTCACAGAATATCTATTTCTCAGTACACTAACCTAACAGATGTTTTACAAAGTTGAGGGCTTTGAAATCATAACAGTAGTTTAATTGTTAGAAAGCAAACTAGGAAGCAAGAAAGTAGCCCACCAAATGTACTACTGCGCTTAATAATTGAGTGATTAATCAAAAATGTATTGTAAAGTCAACACACAGTAAAAACACATATACAGGAAGTGCAATTTAAAAGCAAAGGAAGATGGCCCAGCTGCTCATATAATCAAGATCCTATCTATCATGTATGAATAAGGTGCAAACAGTGCAGACGATGCATAAATAACAACAATAAAATTAACTTAATATAGTGCAAATAAGCAAGAATAATTATATAAAGTGTTATAGTGTCCACAATTCATGAATCAATCATTTATACTATATAAACCAATACTTAATAAATGTAACACCCTATCTCAGCTTAATAGTACTAAATAGGCAACAAGAAAACCATTTAGTATATGCCAAAGAACACAGTAATACACTTGCAACACATGTCATTTTTCCTTTGGTTCTGCTTTAAAATTGACATAAACACTTCCTGGCAACTATGTGCCTGGGAGATCATGGTCCTTGGTCCACAGCGACACTAACAATGCTAACTCACCCACCTATACTGCAGGCTTAGAGAGTCTTATTAACCATAGTTAAATTAATTTAGAATGATAGTGGTTGTTATAGATTGATATCAATGGGAATGTAGAGACTGGATGGTAGTAGGGAGATTGTAATAGTTATATAGGGAATCATAGGAAAGGGATGCCAATAGAATTAGGCATATAAATGTCTCTTACAGCTTCGAGCAGATTTAGCCTGGTTCAATCAGGTACAGTATACTGGTAGTTCCTTGTGGGACATGTGACAGAATGATTACAAAGTATTGTGTTCCTGTCCTGTCCAAAAATGTAATTAGAAATATACAACTACCTTCACCTCCCTGACAATATTGATATGAAAGTATGTTCACCCATGACTGGGGGAGGGAGTACACAGTAGAGCAGGTGGAGCGAGGACACACTGGACAACAAATTAAGATTACAATAAAGATTGCAAAGAAAAGTTGTGAATCCTCTGCGCTATAACAGATTTTGGTGTATACACTGAATATGTATATTTCATTCTGCTCAGATAGGATTTAAACATTGGCCAGCAGAGGTGAGAGTTGAAGGAGTCTAACACAACAGAGTGAAGGACAGCAAGGAGAAAACAAGTTTAAAATTCTCCTGACTCTTTGTGAAACTAAAATGAAAGTTTGGACTGAAGCTGAGCTTTAAAATCATTCTTCTTTGACATTTACTATGGTGGGAAAGGTCGGCACAGAGAGGAATTTATAAGTAAGCAATTAAAAATAAAAGGCCTACGAAACATTACTGGATATGATGGAGGGATGGAATGAAAAGGTCATCCTCTTCACTTTGGATTATTTTCACTACAATTATATCAGACAAAAATGAATCATCCCAGCCCATCTTATTGTGGCAACGATGTAGCTTGAATGATTTAGATAGGGACATGCGCTACCCTTGAGATATCCAGCACCAGGCCATTGGCACGCAGGGGGAATTCTGAACTGTTTTCAGTGTCATTTTAGCAATGAGTGGACTCCATTAAAAGAAAGTGCTCTGATTAGAGATCATGAATATAAAATATCACACAGCTAATTTACCAGCATAAGTATTATGTTAGACAGGACATTTGTCTGCCACTGAGATACAATAGACTAAATGAATATTGCTTGCGTCCAACAGGCAGCTGCACGAAGGGAAAAATAGAGCAACATCATGGAGTTTACCAAGTCTTATTACACAAGCATGTGCAGAGCTGCCATCAAGAACTTCCGTGCCCCCCTCTCATGTAAAGGGACTGTCCGGGTACAAATAAAAAAGTATGGCTACTCACCAATAGTCCTGCGCTGTTGATTGGCCCTATACTGTGAGTTTCAAACTTACTGTACCTTCACTGCAGAACCAGACTGCACCATCCCCGCTCAAGACCACAGCGTAGGGTTGCCTGGCTGCCTCCTTGCATCATTCACGGTGACTGGCCACACTCGCTCAATTTATTGAATGAATGGCGTGAGCTTGGCCAGGCACTGCGATAAGATCGCCAATGCCGGTAAGTTTCAAACTTCTGGAATGGGGGCAAATCAGCTGTGCGGACTATATTTTTGCCAAGATAGGAACTTTAAAGACCTACCATACCATTCTATAAACACTGCTATAGATCCTGCTATACCAGTGCCATTAAAGTCTTCTCAATGTCCTTCCTATTACCTTGGGGTCCACCCATACTGTCCAAATGTTACTTCATGCAGTCAATAGTTCTGGAAGTGAACAGTTTACTGACTGGTAAGATAATATAACAGAGGAGCCCTTTTTTTTCTGGCCATGCCATAGAAGTAATTATCGGCCTTACTTTTTCATTCAGCTAGGCTAAGTAGAACCAACAAAGTTAGGAATTGAAGTACCGAATATTTCACCATATAAGATGCATCTAGGGAAAAAAGAGAAACATATTTTGAACCAAATAGTGTGCTAAAATACTCCCCCCCAGGACATTTGTTGTGAATACCTAATATCCCCATAACAGGTAGTGTGGCAGATTCCCCCACCCCCAAAACAACCAGCATGCAGAATACCCCTATAACATGTAGAGTCGCAGATTCCCCCATCCCCAGAAACAAGCATGGAGAATCCCCCCTTCCCATATAACAGAAAGCGTGCAGAATACAACCAACTGACCATATAACAGGCAATGTGGCAGATCCCCCAAAATCCAAATTCCCACTGAGCAAGATAGATGAAAAAAAAACGTCGTACCTGTTCCACGATCCGGAAGCTGCCACTCTCTACAGCCTATGAGCGCCATAGCACCAATGATATTTGCATGCCTCTCTGTGTACTGTCATTGATGAATTGGTATAGCTGATGACAGGGTGCCGTCCTTCGTTAGGGGGACTCTTTTGCAGAATTTTATACTGGGGAAGAGGGCCTAGGTCAGCTGTGTAGGAAAAAAGTGAGTTTTTGATGCTTTATGATGTTGCCTAGATAGTAAGTACCACTTTCCATTTTTTAATAGGGATGTGTGTGGGTTAAAAACATGTAATCAAAAGGTGATCAAGAGTGATTTTGCATGTATAAAGCAAATCAGGATTACTGTAGGTAAAGTTTAGATGGCAGCACATCAGGTTGGAGTACAGGTACAGTCTGCAGCCTTGTTGAGTACCACCTGATAGGATCTCAAGTACCACCAATTCCCATAGGCATAATATCACAAATATAAAATATTAGAACTTTGATTGGGCAACATACTGGATATTAACATTATATAACAATACATAATAAGAGAGTATGTAAAGAGCATTTGGGGGAAAATCAAGGGGTAAGAGGTTACAAGCTAATGAAGAGGAACTAAAGTAAAGTCATCCAATGCTTAGCACTTCCTCATTGCCTTGTATAACCCCCAATGGCAGCCAATCATTGGACTGCCGGCAACCATTAACCAAGGACGAATTATGAGGGGGTGCAAGAGGCATGTGCCCCGGGCCTCCACCACTTGCCCTGCAAAGGGGGCCTTCACTAACCTTTGGGTTATGGTCTGGTCCAGAAGACTTTTCAGTCTTTGGTCTGACGGGCTGCAGGGCCGGCAATAAAACTATCGATGGCAGTAGGGGTCCCCTGTGCCTGGGCAGCCAAACCTACCACAGGGCAGAACAGAGAATCTAGAGCAGCACAGCCACCGTCAGCAACACTACAGTGATGGGTGCATGCAGAGATGTCAATAGCGGTCACTCACTGCACATAAGCCACCAAGCACAGCCACTGGCAGCTCAAAGCAGGGAACTATTTTCTGCTGCACCAGCTACACCCCCCACCCAGAATGGCAAAGCAGGAGTTCCCGAGCAGCTCGCACACACAAAACGGTGGCACAAGGGACTCGATCTGAAGTTCCAGTTAGTAGGCAGGTGCCAGACAACCACCAATCAGTTACTTGGCTGGACTATTATTTTAAAGGGAAAAAAATAAATACTGTATCTGGGGCCTCCACCAGAGTTTGTGCCCAGGGGCCTCCCCCACACTTAATCCAGCCTTGCCATTAATGTTACGTGATTGGCAGCCATCCATGTTAATGAGGACGTGGTGATCCTTGTCTGTCTTGACTTTAGTTACCCTTTGCAGAGTAAGGGGGTGCAGATATTAAAAAAAGGTTACCATACATTAAAATAGAGGATATACTGAGGCTAAGGTACTTGCAGTCTCCTAGTATATTAGAGACAGGTGACCGCTCTTCTGACCAGAGACTACATTTGCCATTATCCATTGTATGACTCCTCTGATGTACAGTAAGCATGTTTTATCTGTTGCAGGATTTTCAGTAGATCTGACTTATTTAATAAATAAATGACATCTTTGGCAATATACCATACATGAGTGACAAAGGAGGCCCAAATAAACCTTGATCAGCCTGACTATATAGCAGAATGCTGGAAGGGAAAAGGCTTACAATCTATTAGAGTACAAAAGAATAATCTACCCAAGCATCTACACTACACGCTACAGCAATACTACACCACTGATCAGTCTCTGTCAATATATTTAGTCCTTAGCATCTGATTATGTTTTAGGGTAGAGGTGAGGTGAAAAAGTTTACCAATGAGCTAGGGACATCTTCCAAAAATAACAGGTTTGTTATTGGGAGTTAACAGGAGGGTAAGAGAGAGTTATTCTCTTTTTCAGAGGGGGTAGAGATAACCATCTATTAGGCTTTCTCGTGAATAATAGTCTAACAGGGAAAGCATTATTTTGATGAGCCAGCTTTTTTCTAGCAAGATCAGGAGAGAGAGATAAGCAAAATCTTTAGGAATCGCTTTAAATATGCAAAGCTTTAAGTGGACCTATACCTAAAGTAACCCCCAGTGACCATCAGGTTCACCGCATCCCCCACCCTCAACCAATAAGGGGATTGTCATGTTTTGTAATGTAACATTACAAGAAAAACTTTCTGTGGACAGAGTCTCAGAGTCCTTTTATGGTTTAAAGAAATTCACATGGTAAAGCTATTCTGGCTTCCTCCTACTAGGCCGGTATACTTTAGAATTATTTTTAGAATTAACTTCTCTCTATTGTAGGTATCAAAACCAACACTTGATCACCTGGGTTGAAAACTTTAATTTTAGCTGACCAGTTGTAGACCCAGCTTTGAGCCTCTTGAGCCTACTCTAGGTGCTCCCTGACTATTGGCATGGCGGCTGCAATTTGCTCCTGCATGAGAGCATTGTCATGCTTAACGTTCCAATTTAGGCAAAGGCAAAAGGGCTGGTAGAGGGCCCAGAGGTTGAGCAGCCAGCCCCTGGAATCCAATTCTCTTCCAGGGGTGCCCCATATTTCATAGGCACTTGGGCTCTTCTGGTACCC
This sequence comes from Gastrophryne carolinensis, assembly GCA_027917425.1. Taxonomy (NCBI): domain Eukaryota; kingdom Metazoa; phylum Chordata; class Amphibia; order Anura; family Microhylidae; genus Gastrophryne; species Gastrophryne carolinensis. The sequence goes on from CM051238.1 coordinate 76,960,067, forward strand.
AGGAGGGGTTATGGGTAATCAAGTGGGGTACATTGACAAGTCACCTGCCAGTGTCAGTAAGTGACTTGCTGGCACCCCTACCCTTCAAACTGGTATAGGGAGTCCGTTGGCCCCCTACTAGTCAAGAAAGAGATACATTGTTGAAGACAGTTGAACACTCTGTAAAAAAGACATGCTTTTTAATACATGTAAATGTAAATGTAAATGTAAAACTGTATTCTATCGTCTTCTTTCCTGTCTCATGCTGGACATCCTCATCCCACAGGGTCCAGCAGCGAGTCCCAGGAGTCCCTCTTGGTCCAGCTTCATGTCATCTCCTGTTGCCAGTGCTGGCCTATCACTCAGTGCACATGGCATGGAGAGGAGTCACCAGAGGCCACACCTCTTGAGTATTTACAGTAGTTACAGAGACATTGGACACTTTAAAGAGATTTACTAGTCAAATTAAATAATTTATTTGTAACTTACCTGGTGCAGTGTCAGTCCTATGCTGTCTCTTTGCTTAAGCAACAGAAAGGAAGGGGAATTTCTTTTTCCTCTTTGCTGCATCCAGTGCCTTCCCCCCTGATCCCGACCACTAATTCAATCCTGAGACTTGTTTCAAACTGACACCCCCCTGTTGGTGATGGGCTGGCTAAAATGAATCCCAGTTCACTTCAATTCAATGCATACAGCATGTTACATCACTCAGTCCTGCCACTACTATCACAAAGGACAGCACAACATAAGGTGGAACTTTTAATTACTCTGGAAATATACAGTAGCTTCCTTTTGACTAATGCAAATAAATTAGTACTTTGCCATGTTTAGCCCTACACAATATAAATACATTTGAGTGTGGCTGGACAATAAGTTTCCGTCTAAGAAGTCAATAGAAGTCAAATTTAAAGTTAGTAGACCCCCCCCCCCCCCACACACACACACACATAAGCCATGACTGGAAAGACCTTTGGGCTATTTTCTGATTATACATAAGATTCTTTCCTCCACCTGCAAGATGCTTACAGCAAACAATGTCAGCAAGTGATTTCTCTTTCCTGCTTGTAAAATAAAAATGGATTGCCCGATGCAATTCAGAATTAAAAAAAAATAATAATATGAACCAGGCACAGCATTTTAAAAATGTAATTTGGTAACCTGGATTAACAGAGACAATTACATTACTGAGGGTTAGCTGTGTACTGACATCACAAAAGTGTTAAAGCAGCCAGCATTTCTCAAAATACAATGGCAAATACTAGCAAAAAAGAACTTACTAGGAAAAAGCAAAGACCTTACTATAATCACAGCTTTATACTGAATTGTTATCAAATCCTATGTACAACTTCACAGAACAGTTTCACATTAAAAAAAAATCCTTGTACAGTTTTACATGGTCATCACCTTCCTGTGCATATACATCACTGCTGGGGACTGCTTATCACAGGCGATATGTCAAGCTACTCCCTGAATACCTGGTATTCTCACGTCACCAACCTCCTTATTCTACCACTTAGCTGCCTGGGATTTACAGATGTAGCATTCCTTAAAAGGAACACATTTAAAACAATGATAGAGGGCCTAGGTTCACACGTACCTAACCTCCCTCTTCACACCATCAGTGAGCCATGAATTGGAGACATACTCACCTTTTCCTATCAATCTGAGGGGGTGAGAAAACAGTTTAGCAACTGTGCGGCAGACGCAATTCCTCATATATGCTTCATTGCAAGGTGGCCACTGGTGCTCCCCCCCCCCCCCCAGCTATTTCATTTTTACTTTCCTCTGTATTTCCAGTAGGATGCCTTGAACTGCCTAAAATGGACCTGAACCTGCAATTTTCTCATCCCAATTTGGAATACACCCCTGGGTGAAACCTCGCCACCATTGGGTAGCTGCTTCACTCTGCTTTGTTTGGCTGTGCATATTAATGGACAACAAAGAATATTGAGTCTTGAGGAAGTTGCTTTCCGCAACAAAACGCGTTGACGGCGGTAGGGCGGTTCATTGATCTTACACAGTAAGGACATTCTTTATCAGCAGCGATCGTCCCCCCCTTCCTCTTGGACACCATCACCCGAGGTGCAGAGCAAACAGGATATTTCTATATTGGTCTATTTCATGTGAATTTTACTGGGATCAACCAAACAACCCATTGTGAAATGATTAGGTGGAAATGATCCTGCATTTCTGAGGGAGCACTTGTGAGGGAACACACAGAGACTTTGCCCCACGAGCTCAGGGACACCGGCAGCACACAGCCTCCTGGCATACATTGAAGGGCGGTAACCAAAGTTCACGTCCATGGGCTCCCCCTGGTGGGGACAATTGGCTCTGATATGTCCCGGCTCCTTACACCCCCAACACAACACCGGGGCAGGGACTTTGGGGGGTAGGTCCTAAGGGGGTTTAGGGAACGCCACGCGCCGGGGCTGGGGCGGGGACCTCCGGGGTTTCCCCGAATCCCTCCCCGTGGAGCCCCCTTGCAAGTTCCTGGTGGCCTCATATCGCTCCACTAGGTCCACCATCTCTAGAGCGTTGCTGGGGGATACCTGGCCAACCCAGTGCTGGAGAGGGTGCAGTAAAGCCCTCCAGAACATGTCCGCCAGCAAGCTGTCCAACATGGCAGTGGGGCTTAATAAGTCTGGCTGCAGCCATTTTTGCAGTAGGTGCAGCAGTTTATAGTACTGGGGTCTGGCGGGCTCTGCCGACTGATAGCTCCACTGATGCACCCGCTGAGCCCAAACCCACACATTCACCCCCAGTCTGGCCAGTATCTCACCCTTCAGAGTCGGGTAGTCACCTGCTGGGGTCCAGATGCCAGAAAAGGAGCGATGACGTCAGCCCACTGGCCACGAGGCAACTTCTCCCTTGCCGCCACCTTTTCAAACACCGCCAGGTAGGTCTCAACGTCATCCGAGGGGGTCATCTTTGTAAGCGCCAAGCGGACAGCTTTCCGGGCATCAGGGACACTTTTGGGCGCTCCTGCAGCTTGCAGCGCCATCACATGTTGCAATAGCAGCTGGTTGGTCTCCTGCTGCTGCTTGTTGGCCTTTCACTGCTGCAGATTCGTCTCTATGAGTGCTTTCACGACAGCCTCCATTTTGTCTGCGGTCTCAGGTAGCAGCCTGGCAGGCTTAATGTAGGACACGCAAAAAAACGTTTCAGTCGGTGGCTCCTAGCAACGGCCTCACTGCTTTGCCCGCATCCTCCACGAAATGTGATGATTATCTCTGGTAGACAGCAGGATGTTTGCAGTATAGAGGCTCGGAGGCGAAAAGTTAAACTTAAAGTCCGTGTTTATTCACACCAAGATCCATAAAAGCATATGCCCTTTCGGGTTACATCACATTTTCAGGAAAATGCAGCATAAGTCAATCAGACAGGCAAACAGCATTTTTAGTCCTTGGGCAAAGTTGCTGCTTCGCAACCGAATCCACCTTGGGTCCGCATGAAACCGCCTGCAAAGGAGTTTTCAGCCAGGCTCACAGAGTCTCACTCCACAAGTGAGCTCCAGTCACAGACAGTGCACAGCTGACTCCCCAGGCTATTTATGCGGCCTGTAAAACCCGGACCTGGGTAGTGGGATGGAGTCCCACCCAGCTCTACTCCATCCCAGTAAAACCGTCCCGGGTTAGCCTTTCAGCTATACTAACTTCAACACCAGACTGCCATTAGCAGCTAATGCTGGGAAGCAAAACACACGGTTTTACTGGCCAGGTACCTTGGTGCCACATACCTTCCGTCAACGACGGTCCCTTGCACATTACCACATTTCACTCACGATCAGCTTGCCCCAACCCTGTGCATCCATCTATGATTGTGCGGTGGCCACGCCAGCTACTTAGTTACGGCACACATGACCTAGTACAGGCCTGGAAATATGCCACCATCCTGGATGCCACTACTGTAAAATCACTGGCATGGTAAGAATATTAGGCAACTGGGGGGAATTCACACAGCAGGGCATCCCAAATCAGAATGCCCCAAGGGAGGGTATTTAACTGGACCTAGGATGCTAGGAGTTGCCAGATCTGATTTTTGTCTACTATAAAGGGCACTTGCTAATAAAAGTCTGCCTAATTTCCCTCTCCTTAAGCATATGCTGCTTACCAGCAGAAGAGATCTGGCCCCAGGTCTACAAGAATGCACTATATGACTCTTTAAGCTTGGAAATGTATGCTTATTGCAGTGCCATGGCCTAAATGCCACACCTTGCTTTCTGCCCTGCGCCACTCAGTGGGGGCGTTAGAGGAGGTAGCCCCTATCTCACCATGATCTCTCTGTCTGTGTCAGAAGTTCCTTAGGCCTGAAGACCAGGGATACATTTTCTCCATCCTCCTCCAAATTTTAAAGCTGTGGACCTGGCTAGATCAGCTGCAAGAGGTAAGGTGAGTGTTTTTATTTGCCTACAGATGTCATTTAATATACATCCCTCTCCAAATCCGAACACAATCTACTTTTTTGCTACTATTTCTGCTGTTGCTTTTCCTTTTTGCTATCTTTTAAATGTAAAATAAAAAAACATAGCCCCCTTCCAGAGGCTAGCAGCCCAGTGCACCAGGCATAAGGACTACTAGACCAGGGTACAAATGCTAGGCCTCCAGCTCTGCCAGCTTAGCAGACCATATGCCCATTAGAATAGCCTGGCTGGCAAGAACACTACACCCATGTTGATGGGCACCAGGCACCATAAATAATGGCTGTGCCCACAAAATCTGTGGCTGGCTAAGCCCACTCTACTGACTGCAATAGAGAGAACGTGCAGTGTGGAGACCTTATTACATCAGCTTGGCTTTTTTTATTTCATTTGATATAGTAGGTGACTATGTGACATTCTTTCTCTTGCATTGTTATTTGTTAAAGAACATGTGGGCTATGGCAGAAATCAAGGAATACTTACCCTAGCTCACATGAAGTGAATCCCACTGGATCCACTGTTCATATAAATATAGTTAAGCTCCCCCAGAATTTCCTCTGTCTGTCATTCAATATAGTTATCTTCTGCTGAGACTGACCAGGACCGGGGGGGGGAGGAGGGGGGGGGGGGATGATGTCATAAGAACTCTACACACCACTTGTTTGACCAGTCACTGTGGCTGATGGAATGGTGGCAGTCATTCTTTATGGTGCTTGTCAGTGAGCAGGAATGCTGCAGGACTTGATCCAGGGACCCCATGGGGTTTATACTACCTGTCTAGAAGGGAAAGGCCAAGGAGTAGAAATAGTGAGTATTACATTTTTTTGTTTTTTTAAGTTGATATAGAGATTTTATCTAATGTAGGAAAGTGCTTTGACATGTACTATAAGGTCAAATATTATGTAATTCAAATTTGTTAGTAATAATGTTAAATCCAAACATTGTAGACAAATCAGAATTCATATAACAGTTGTCATATTTTGATTTGGAGTTTTTAAACAAATGTCATTTTCTAAAAAAGAGATATTTGAATTTTTTCTTACCTGACTATCTGCCCTAAATGTACTACTTTCTTCCCCTTGTATTTCTTCTGCTAAAAATCTTTCATCCAGTGAGCAGTCCCAAGACTTGCCAGCAACTTCATGATTAATTGACTGTGTATTAAAATACAATGGTGTAAAGCTGTAATCTTTCTTTGTTAATGTCCAATCATCTTTCGTGTGGCTGAGGTCTACAGATCTAGTATGAATATCTATAGTTCTTAAGGCTTTGAAGTACTTAAACCCAGTGTATGATACAACCATAAGAAAAAACATGCTGGACACAAATGCGATGGCAATGATAAGTTGCCCATTAAAATTTTCAGTAATTGTGTCTTCATGAAAAACTACACTTCTATCCAACTTCTCTGTCCCAAACTGTAAAAGAGTGATAGTCACAATTGTCAAAGTTGATTTTGGAGGTTCCCCATGGTCTTTCACTAAAATCAATAGGCTCTGCAAGTCTTCATCAGTCTCTTCAATTCTCCTTGCTACAGTAATATCCCCTGTATAAAGCCCTACATCAAAAAGTGAAGTGTTGGTGGTGGAGATAATGTCATATCTAAGCCAAGCATTGTAGCCAGAATCAAGATCAAAAGCTTTCACTTTGGTCACAAGGTTTCCAACTTTGGCAGATCGTAATGTTTCCCCAGTAGAAAAGGATGGTAGAACCTGGGGGTAATTGTCATTTTGGTCTTGGATGAAAACACTAAGACTAGCCGTACTGCTTAAAGAAGGTATTCCATTATCTTTGGCTTCAATTAAAACCCAAAACATGTGTATTTTTTCATAATCCAGAGAATGTTTAGAGATTAACTTCCCCGTGTGTGACTGAATTGTGATTAAACTAGAAGAGCCAATGTTAGAAGACATCAAAGAATAGGAAATCTGAGCATTTTCACTACTGTCTTTGTCAAATGCTGAAACCTGAGTAATAACTGTCCCAGGAGGAATGTTTTCTAGCACAGAAATGGAATATGATGCCTGGGAAAACACTGGGGGGTTGTCATTGACATCCTCTACAACAAAAGCTATAGTGGTACTTGAATACAAACAAGGAATTCCAGAATCTTTGGCTGTAATACAAACATGGTACTCTGTCACAGATTCTCTGTCAAGACTAGTTTTGAGGACCAATGAGTAGTAATTAGAGAATTTGTGTTGTAGGGCAAATGGGAGATTGGCAGGTATTTGACAATTTACCTGCCCATTCACTCCCAGATCTTTGTCCATAACTATAAAAAGAGCTATCACAAAACCAGGTTTGGCATCTTCCTTAATTACCTTGGAAAAAGAAGTCACCTTAATCTCTGGGGGATTGTCATTGATATCAGTTACTTCAACTATTACAGTACAATGTCCTGTCAAGCGCAGTTGACCATGGTCTTTAGCTTGTACTTGTATCTCATAAGAGGTTTTTACTTCATAATCAATGAGACCATTCAGACTTATCGCACCACTTTTCCTGTCAATATGAAAGAGTTGCTGAACACTCAGAGGGACAATACTACTGAATAGGTATTCAAGTTCACCATTCACGCCATCATCGATATCTGTTGCATTGAGGGTAAGAAGTAAAGTTCCATTAGGATAATTCTCAGGTACTGTCACTCTGTACACAGAATGTGAAAAGGTTGGTGCATTATCATTAGCATCCTGCACCTTTATTCTAATCTCTGTTGTTCCGGAAAGTTTGGGCATTCCACAGTCAGCTGCTATAAGAGTTAATAAATAGAAATCTTGCTGCTCACGATCAAACGCATTCTTTAACACAAGCACTAAGGATTTAGTTCTGTATTCATTGACATGAAATTCTATATCAAATAAGCCATCTGGACTCATGAAATATGAGCAGACAGAGTTAGAGCCAGCATCAGGATCGAAAGCTCCCTCTAATGGAAAGCAAGTGCCAGGATCAGTTGACTCTGCAATTACTAAAATAATTTCATCCTTGCTAAAAGAAGGTGCATTGTCGTTTATGTCTGAGATGTTTATAGCAATGTGATACAGTTCCAGTGGCATATCCATTACAATTCCCAGCCTTAGCACACAATGCACATTACTGCCACATAGCTCTTCTCGGTCAATCTGATGAGCAATATACAAAGAACCACTTTCGGGGTTGATATCAAGATATTTGATCTTAGTATCATAAGTCATCTGGAACTTACGATTAAAAAAAAGCTTTGAGTCCATCTGCAGTTCATGAGCCAGATTCCCTATTACAGTTCCTTGCTCTAGTTCTTCCAGAATTTCATAACTAATTTGTCCATATATAGCATCAGTCAAGAAAATCAGTAGGTTCATAAACATGTAAATCCACCACTGCCAAATCCAGTGCTGGTCGATTAATCCCATCCTGCAACTAGTGTCACCAGAGCTCAACAGATGCCTGAAGGATTATGAATAACTAGGTTTCTGGCATCAGCTCTTATGCTTGGGGTGTGGAGAAAGAAATGATAGGATATCTGGTTCCCATTCACAACCATCAGCTTCAAAATATGACATGCTACTATGCAGTGACATCTTGTGGTATCACCAGGCATCCAAACTCACCTGGGCAGCTATGAAATGTATGACCAGACATGATTTATGTTTATTGCCGACGAAAAAAAGTGCAATATAAAATGTTTGTACTAATGTTTACCAATAATGCCCCTGCACCTGCATTTTTTACCTGTGAGGTACACTGTTTTGCTAATGATATGAGGATCATTTTTTTATATTTGAACACCACAGTATATAAGCATCACTGGAAAATGCATGCACCTCACCTGTAAAAATGGCCCATTGTAGATACTGTACAGCTGATTATTTTTAGAAAAAAATGAGAAAAAAAGCCATTGCATTTTATTGTGCGTTAAAGTTAAAAAGCTATCGGAGATGCAGGTTGTAGTTCAAACAAATGTGCACCCAGTGCTAATAATTAGCATGACCCCCCATTTTTAATGATTACATTTGTTATCAAGTGAAGTGTTCCATATTCATCATTTTATATGGATGTTAAGACAAAGTTTTGGGAGGGGGGAGTTACAATAGAAAACTCCTTCACTTACCAGGATCCAGCACTGTCACAGGTATGCCAGCAGTTCACAGAGCAGTTTCTTCTGCTCTATATGTGTGCCCACCTACCAAGTCAGGACAAAGAGTGGGGAAACCCTCTCTATGCATCTATGCAGCAGATCCAAAATGACTGCACCCAGCACAGGATTCACCAGGGGAGGTAAAGAGTTTTCGTGTTGTAAACCCCCACCCTGCCTCAGTGCCAGGGGAGGGTGGCAGAGCTGGGGGTTATACTTAGACTTGACATCCACATTAAGATCTGACAAACCCCAGACTCTGAGGGCCATGCAAATTACTTGGTGAAGCAAGTTTACCTTGGGGCGTGCATTTGGGTGTGAATTGAAACCTTCCATAACACAACAAAAGTGTAATAAAAATGTCTGTTCTAATTATTGCTAAAAAATCACCTGTACATGTGATGGGACATTACAGGTACGGTATATCATTTTCCAATTAAGTAAGGATCTTTTTTTTAGATGTTTGGAAACAAAAGCACCATGTGGGGTATGCTAAGTCAATATTTGCATACCCCAGAGGATGCTGTTGTTTCTAAAACTTCAAAAATATATCCTTACTTTAATGGAAAAATGATGTACCTCGCCTGTAAAAATGTCCCATCTCAGGTACAATTTATCTATAGGGAAAGATTAGAATAAAAACATTTTTTTCCCTTTTTTGCATGTTAAAGTAAAAAATCTCACTCAGATGTGAAGCCCTATTTCTTCTGGTTATAACGGTACCACATATGTATTGGTAGACACCCTTTCCTGTCCAGGAGACTCCCCCAAACTGAAACAGTACTTTAGGAGATAAAATACAACTGCTATGTGCACCTTGCAATTTTTCAAGTCAAACAACCCTTTATATTTGAAATACACCCCACAAACTATATATTCTAAGAAAGTACACACCTCTAGCTTTCAAGGCGTACCAGGCTTGTTGATGTGGGCGCAGTTTTCCGGTAGTAATTCCTCAATGAATTCTTTGGTTGCACAGTGTTTCTTAAAAATAGAATAACAAAGCAGAATCAAAGCCACATTTTCCTAAAAAAAACAATATTTAAACAAGAAAAAACAAGTAATATCTGAAAAAGTAAGGTCCCTCGAACAGAACAATACCCAACATGCATAGGTACTGTCAAGGGAATAGTTGTCAAACACCCCAAAGTAAAGAATGCGTGTAAGGGTAATTTTACTTTACTTTAAATTTCAGCTCTGCAGAAAAAGTGCGCATCTTACGCTTTTTCAACCAAAACAGCCCTTACATTTGGAATGCCCAACACAAAATATATATTCTCTGAAAGTACACAAGTAAGCTTTCTAGGCATACCCAGCTTGTTGTAGTGGGCTCATCTTTCTGTAAGTAATCCCTCAAAGGATAAAAGCAGAATAAAAAACACAATTTCCTAAAATATCAATATGCAAAGAAAAGCGCAAGATTCCTGAACAGAACAATACCCAACATAAGTACTTTTAACCCTTTTAACTGCCTCCCGGGGGGGGGGGGGGGGGTTAATTTATAAGTTTTTAAAAAATGGCATGCGGGTGCCCCCTTTCCAGCATGACCAGCCCAGGCCCCAGCTATGGGGGCTTATAGACCTAGGCAGAGGAGGACAGCGTTGTTGCCTCCCGGCCCTAAAGGCTACAGGTCCACATAGCTTTCGTGGTCCCCTGGGCATAAAGGGTTACTTTAAAAAATATGACATAGGATCCCAGTTGAAAAGGGTTAAAAACCCTTAAAAATAAGAAAAAAATAGCATGGGGTCCCCCCTTCCCAGCGTAACCAGACCGGGGACCAGCTATGCAGGGCTTGTAGACCAGGGCATGGAGCCGCAGGTGACTTGCCAGCCCCCGAGCCGTGTGAACTGGTATAGGGGTCCCATGGATCTAGATCTAACCACACATGTTCCAGAATCTGTTACTAGGCCAACATATTGTATTACATGCCAAAACTCTAGTCTACCTGGTATTACTGGATAATGTTATACTGCTGTCAAGGGGGTAGTTTTTTAATGTTATACTGCTGTCAAGGGGGTAGTTTTCAAAGGCATGAAGTACAGCGCCCAGCCTAAATGATGATGTGTGATCAGATGTGATTGTGTAAAGAGGTGGGGAAAGGTGAAAAACATTTCTATGTGAGTGGAGAATTCTGAACACCTGCATTTTTTCACTCTCCTTTCTTCCATTATCATGTCAACATCTATCTAGGCCTTGCCATTCAACCTGGACCACTTTTCATCTCTGTCCCCTCTTTGGGGTTCATGCTACAGATGTAGTCGCCCTTACTGTTTCCCATGTCTTAGCACAACTGGTTATGTGAAACTGGTGAAGATATCTTATCTGGATACTGCGTTGAAATCAATAACCTGGCAATTAAAGATAGGATGCTATTCAGTATTGTTGACACCAGGAGGAGCATAAGATCATGGCCTATCAAAACTGCAACAGACACACTGAAAAAATGTAAGAATTTCAATGTTCCTGAATTGCCAGCTGACAAGAAAATGAAAGTCAAGGCACTTTTATGGAGCCAGGAACGAATATAAAGACTAACTGTATATTTGCCCCTGATCTGGCTTAGTCCAGTGTTTTGTGAGATGTTTGAACACAGCTGACATGGGGCTCCAAACCTGGGCCCAGTTATCACAAAAAGGTAATGGGAGCGCAAACCATACATGCTATAATGCCTGGCTGGCCCCCAATAACCTAGAATCTGAATAGAATCTGCCACCGACCACCTGTTTAAAGCATGGGGCCCAGCATAGGTTATGAAGGGGCTCAGCCAGGAACTACAGACTGACTGTATTGTTTGCGGCACCCAATAACCTTTATGCCTAAAATCTGGTAGGGCCCAGGGGCATGACATGGGCCCGGAAGTAAAGGCTAAGCCTTCATAACCTAGAATGGCCTGGCATGGACCTGTGGACATTACATGGGTCTCAAAGTAAAATTTGCTATTGTACAGCCCTCACCCCAGCAGCAGCCATAGCAGCAGTGTTCTGTGTGTACTGGGCTCACTTATCTCTTCTTGTAGATTTTGGTGTACAGGCTTGGTGTAAAGTCTGTGCATCTACAAGAAGAGATGAGTAAGTCCTGTACACTCAGAAAACTTCTGCTGGGCATGTGTAAGCGGTGGTGTAAATATAGAGGATAAAGTGTTGGTAACCACACCGGGACCCAGGAGGTCTGGGAAGGGGCTCTTATTGTTGCTCATCCACATTATTTATCATATTTGTGCTCACTTGCCATAATTGGAGAAAGGAAGTACCATTCGTCTCTGCAGTTTCAGTCTTTAGTTGTCTAGCTGCATACCATTATTAGTTAAAAGACAGAAAAAAGTTTTCTGTGTGAGCCTTTAGTGTTCGCACCAAGGGCCTCATCACAATTATTTATGCCACTGTGTCTAAGGTTGAGTGAGCTCCTCACCTTAGCAGTGGCCATAATCGCAGTATTCTATTACTAAAGCAACTGGTTAATGAAAATTGCTTCCATAAAACATGCATTTACTACTTGCAACCTGTTGCTGTTATCAGCTGTAGGCCAAGTCTGTACACCAAGATCCGTAAGAAGAGAGAAACGAGCTCTGTACACACAGAACACTGCTGCTATGGCCACTGCTGAGGTGAGGGAGCTTTACACATGCCCAGCAGTAGTGTTCTCGGGGCTGCATTTTGGACTTGTGCTGCCCTAGGCACTTTTTAGACATGCGCCCCCGTATTGGTGTCCAGCACGACATTAAAAAACACAGTAGTACATGGGAGAATGACAATTAGAGGCTTCTGTGCATCTGGTAGGAGGTAGGACACTATTGGAATTAATAAGCTAGTTTGTTTTTTCCATGAAAACCTCTGAACATTTTTAAGAATTTAATTTGAAATTTGAATAAAAGCCATAGCAGCACTTTCTCCAGTGCTATTACTCACGATTATTATTGCTGCACATAAAAATTCATTTACCTTTTTCTAATGCCTACTGGGATAAATTTTAAAAACAAGATGGCCGCTCATGGGCTTGCAGGCCACCTGCAAATAGGAAGTCGTGCTGGGCTTCCTGTTACTGTGCATTTCAGTTATGTCAGTTGGCAGAGGAAGCTCCAAAATGGCTGCTACCTTTCTTTTCCAACTGTGCCAGGCTGTTGGTCCGGTTTAAGGCAAGGTTTAAGCCTGCTTTAAAAGGATTATATTAAAAAAAATGATTATTGATTGTAACCCCCCCCCCCACAAACACACACACACACACACACACACACACACACACACACACACACACACTTGGTCACTAGTATATGGGCAGTTGTGGCCTAGAGGTAAGGAGGGTTGCAGGAATTCCGGTCATGGAACATGACTGAAGTGCTCTTGAACAAGCCCCCCCCCCCACAAATGCTCTTTGGGTGCAGCAATTAGGGCAGGTGTATACTCACTGCATAGATGGGCTACATGCCAAGGAAAAATTCCTATGAGTGCGCAAGCATACAATGGCCTCCAATGCCATTGCAAAAAAAGTATGCCAGGGCATTCCAGTTTGTATTGCCCTAAAAACGTACCTTTCCACCCGTCTCACAGCACATGCACAAGCTCTCACTTAATCATCCCAAATGGGATGCCCGGCTATGATAAACCGGCTCCAGCTCACCTCCAAATTGTACCTTTTTATAATCTCGTGGCGCATGCGTAGGCTTTTGTCTTTTAGGGCTGCCAAAACCAGTGATTGGTCAACAAGAGGAGCAACACCTCCCAGTCTGCCTCACTGGGGCTTACTACATTTTAAGTGGAACAAAACCCAAGATATTCATTATCTCGGGTTTTGGTTCTTGCCCCAGGGGTATCCTGATTTGGAATACCCCACTGTGTGAACTCACCCAGTTTGCCCCAAAAACTCACCTTTCCCAGATCCCGCACTGCATACACTGGCTCTAGTCAGCGCTATATGCCGTGCTTATTAACAAATTGGGATGCTTCTCTGAAAGTCTCAGCTTTTCTCTGCCCCCTAAACTACCCAAAAAACTAAAATATTGTCCGGTCCCACAGCGCATGCATGTATGGGTTTTCATCCAATGGGCATTGAATGCCATACATACATTCAGCCTAGTTTGTAACAGAGCCTGTCATAGTGAAGGGGGAGTGACCGTATCCCCAGCCTCCCTGTGTTTTGTGCCACACTCCCGCCCCCAGCCTGAGTGGTTTTGGGATGATCTAAGGCTTTCAGGAATTGGGATGCCCCAGGAAAGTGGACCAAAACCAGAGATGGTCGAAATCGTAGGTATTGGTCCTCTTTAAAGAGGAATAAAAACCCAAACTGTCACTTTCTTCCTCTTCCTCTATGGTGGGGCATACGGATTTGGGATACTTGAACCACTCAGCCAATCAGTGGAACTTGTTCAACTCACAAGTTCTTTGCTTTGACAAGGAGATCTGAATCTCAACACCAGATGCATCCTGCTCATCTCTCAATGTGGGTGTGCCAGTGTCAGCTATTCAGAAAGGTCTGGTGCGGGTATGCGTCTCAGTTAGAGGTGAGGTGCGGATAAAGCTGTGCCACTGAGATGTGGCGAGAGATCCAGGAAAAGGTAAGTGAAATTGGGTGATCGTGGGAAGGGGGTTTTAGACAATGGGGCATCCCAAATTGAATCACCAGGATAGTAAAAAATTTGGTGATAGAGTCACTTTAAAGTTGACCAAAACCCATCTCGAGAGGCCCTGGAATCTTTAGCAGCCCTGGGTCGCCTGATTTCCTCTTCCAGGATGCCCCACTATGTGAAACCCTGCAAATCCCCAGTAAAACCTGCCTGATCCACAATCCATGGGTGCAAGTGTGAGCTGAATTTGGGATGTCTCATAAAGAGGTAGAGCAACACCAACACTCCCAGGAGTTTTTTTAAAGTGGAAGGGACCCTGCATGGTCATCCCTGGAATCTAAAAGACTCCAGAGCCAGCTGCTGACCCTCGCCTGCTGTTTGAAATCCCCCAGATCACCAGGATTCACCTCTCCCTTTTCCAATGGCGCATGCATGGGCTTTCATCCAGTTGGAGCTGTGTGCCATAACTATGTCATTTGGCAAACATCTCTATTTCGGGGCACAAGCGGCCCCATCTTTGGCCTGCGCACGCCCCCCCCCCCCCATTCCAGCCATTGATATAGGCTGGGGCAGGAGCATGGTGCTTCTGGGGATAAGGCTGCTTGCACTCCCATTAATCCCAATCAGAGCCGTTTGCTGAATGACATAGTCAAGGCAATTGGCTCTGATAGGATGAGAGCCTGCACATACAAGCAGAGGTGAGTGTTTAGTGGCGATCTAGGGGGTTTCACACTAGATCGTGCCCCTGGGCGAATTAACTAAACCCAGGATACTCAAAACCCCCGGTTTTGTTCCGCTTTAAACATTTTTTAAAATGTTTTTAGGAAGTAGTTTTCACTCTCTGTAATCTGTTGCTATTGGCAACTGTACATCAAGACCTACAAGGAGAGAGAAGTGAGTCCTCTACACACAGAACACTCCTGCTATGGCCACTACTGAGGTGAAGGAGCTCTTAAATTACATATGCCCAACAGCAACATTCTGTGTGTTCAGGGCTCACTTCTCTCTTTTTGTAAATCTTGGTGTACGGTTGCCAATAGCAACAGATAGAAGTATTGAAAACTGCTTCCATAAAACACACATTTACTAACATAAGAGGACATCATTTTTGGTACAAACAAATTACACTTTCAAATGCCCCTGGGGCATCCCGAATCAGGATGCCTAAGTAAGTGAGCCCCCTGTGCAGGCTTGCACAATACCCTAATAGATTGTAAGCTCAAGCACAAGAGCCCCATATTACTCTAACAAAAATGCCATGGATGTCAACAGGAGCAGAGAGGTGTCACCAGCACAAGAGCCCCATACTGATCTAACAGAAATGCCTTGGGTGTCACTGGCAGCACAGGGGTGTCACCAGCATGGGAGCCCCCTATTGATCTAACAGAAATGCCATGGATGTCACCGGCAGCACAGGGGTGTCACCAGCAAGGGAGCGCCATACTGATCTAACAGAAATGTCATGAACGTCACTGGGAGTAGAGAGGTGTCACCAGCACAAGAGCCCCATACTGATCTAACAGAAATGCCATGGACGTCACCAGCAGCAAAGGGGTGTCACCAGCAAGGGAGCGCCATACTGATCTAACAGAAATGCCATGGACGTCACCGGCAGCACAGGGGTGTCACCAGCACGGGAGCTCCATATTGATTAACAAAAATGCCATGGACGTCACTGGCAGCACAGGTGTGTCACCAGCAAGGGAGCGCCATACTGATCTAACAGAAATGCCATGGACGTCACCGGCAGCACAGGGGTGTTACCAGCAAGGGAGCACCATACTGATCTAACAGAAATGCCATGGATGTCACTGGCAGCACAGGGGTGTCACCAGCACAAGAGCTCCATATTGATCTAACAGAAATGCCATGGATGTCACCGGCAGCACAGGGGTGTCACCAGCAAGGGAGCGCCATACTGATCTAACAGAAATGTCATGGACGTCACTGGGAGCAGAGAGGTGTCACCAGCACAAGAGCCCCATACTGATCTAACAGAAATGCCATGGACGTCACCAGTAGAGATGAGCGAACTTTTGAAAAATTCGATTCGACTGATTCGCCGAATTTTTCGACAAAAATCGCTTCGACCCGAATTTATTCGCGACGAATCGCTATTAAAAACGGCTATTTCTGAGCCTCCTACAGCCTCAATAGGGTTGTAAACCATTCTGCCTTGCTGTAACACGCATAGGATGTGTGCTGGGTTAGTTAAATAATTCTTTAAATAAATATCACATGCAGATCAGAGGCATCGCTAATAGAATCGCAGAGCTGCAAAATTGCAGAGAGTTGAAGTGGCATCACTGTGAGGGGCAGGAGCATGGGATGCCTCACAGAAGACTTGAGATCAGTATATATGCACACAGCAACAGTGTCTAAGCAGGCTCATACAGGCCAAATTACTTTAAATAAGTTTGCAGCTTAGAGTAAATACAGAGGCTAATGGTATGTTACAGAATGGGATGGCCCCACAGCAGACTTGAGATCAGTATATATGCACACAGCAACAGTGTCTAAGCAGGCTCATACAGGCCAAATTACTTTAAATAAGTTTGCAGCTTAGAGTAAATACAGAGGCTAATGGTATGTTACAGAATGGGATGCCTCACAGAAGACTTGAGATCAGTGTATATGCACACAGCAACAGTGTCTAAGCAGGCTCATACAGGCCAAATTACTTTAAATAAGTTTGCAGCTTAGAGTAAATACAGAGGCTAATGGTATGTTACAGAATGGGATGGCCCCACAGCAGACTTGAGATCAGTATATATGCACAGCAACAGTGTCTAAGCAGGCTCATACAGGCCAAATTACTTTAAATAAGTTTGCAGCTTAGAGTAAATACAGAGGCTAATGGTATGTTACAGAATGGGATGGCCCCACAGCAGACTTGAGATCAGTATATATGCACACAGCAACAGTGTCTAAGCAGGCTCATACAGGCCAAATTACTTTAAATAAGTTTGCAGCTTAGAGTAAATACAGAGGCTAATGGTATGTTACAGAATGGGATGGCCCCACAGCAGACTTGAGATCAGTATATATGCACACAGCAGCAGTGTCTAAGCAGGCTCATACAGGCCAAATTGCTTTAAATAAGTTTGCAGCTTAGAGTAAATACAGAGGCTAATGGTATGTTACAGAATGGGATGCCTCACAGAAGACTTGAGATCAGTATATATGCACACGGCAACAGTGTCTAAGCAGGCTCATACAGGCCAAATTACTTTAAATAAGTTTGCAGCTTAGAGTAAATACAGAGGCTAATGGTATGTTACAGAATGGGATGGCCCCACAGCAGACTTGAGATCAGTATATATGCACAGCAACAGTGTCTAAGCAGGCTCATACAGGCCAAATTACTTTAAATAAGTTTGCAGCTTAGAGTAAATACAGAGGCTAATGGTATGTTACAGAATGGGATGGCCCCACAGCAGACTTGAGATCAGTATATATGCACACAGCAACAGTGTCTAAGCAGGCTCATACAGGCCAAATTACTTTAAATAAGTGTGCAGCTTAGAGTAAATACAGAGGCTAATGAGATTTTACAAAATGGTAATGTTCCCACAGCAGACTTGAGATCAATTCAGTATATATGCACATCAAAAGTAGCCTGAAACAGCTAACAAAGCCAGTCAGCCAGCCAGTAACACTCAGGCTGGATGAAAAAAAAAATACCATTTTGTGAATACTCACCAGTAAAATGGTTATTATTGGTGTGTCACACACACCCCGCTTCCTGTAGTAATAACGTTCGGGTAAACCATCTCCAGATG
The DNA here is from genome assembly GCA_027917425.1 of Gastrophryne carolinensis. NCBI lineage: Eukaryota > Metazoa > Chordata > Amphibia > Anura > Microhylidae > Gastrophryne > Gastrophryne carolinensis. The sequence continues at coordinate 76,977,925 of CM051238.1, forward strand.
TCATTGCAGAGAGATAGATCTTGAAACTGGCCCCTCCCAGTCTATATATACCTGGGACCTCCCACTTAATCCCCAGTGTAATTGAAAAGCAGTAAGACAAGGTACCAGAAAAATTAACCCTCAATAAACTTATAGCTTCACCAAATAGAGAAAACCAGGATACTAAAAAGGGCGGGTGAAGCGGGGTAAGTGTGACACACCAATAATAACCATTTTACTGGTGAGTATTCACAAAATGGTATTATTCTTTGTGTGTCACACACACCCCGCTTCCTGTAGTAATAACGTTCGGGACATCCAAAAGCAGTGTCCCTAAAGGGTGGGTATCCAGCAGGAAGATGAAGCATAACTCAAACCACTGCAGTTTGCAGAACCTTGCGGCCAAACACAGCATCCGCTGAGGCTCGCACATCAACCTTGTAAAACTTTGTAAAAGTATGAACCGAAGACCAAGTAGCCGCCTTACAAACTTGTTCAACAGAAGCCTGGTGCTGAAAAACCCAGGACGCACCAATAGCACGAGTAGAATGAGCAGTGATACGGCAGGGAGGAACTTTTCCCTTAGCCGTATAGGCGCCAATAATGGCTTGACGAATCCATTTACTAATGGAAGATTTAGCTGGGGCCAAACCCTTCCTAGGCCCACACGGTAGAACGAAAAAGGCATCAGTCTTCCGGAAAGAAGACGTAGCACGCAAATAAAAATGAACACAGCGAACAACATCCAAACAGTGCAAAACCTTCTCCTTGTCATTCTTGGGTTTAGGACACAAGGAGGGAAGAACAATGTCCTGATTCAGATGGAATGCAGAAACAACCTTAGGAAGAAAATCCGATTTGAACCGAAATACCACCTTATCTTGATGTTTCTCAAGGTAGGGCGCCTGAATGGACAAGGCCGCCAACTCAGAGACACGCCGAACCGAAGTGATAGCCACAAGAAAGACTACCTTCTGAGTCAAAGTGGAAAGAGCAATAACCGACAAAGGCTCAAAAGGAGGAGCCTGAAGAGCAGACAAAACCAAATTCAGATCCCAAACAGGTAGCAACGCCTTCCTAGGAGGCCGCAGATGCGTAACCCCCTGGAAAAAAGTCTTGACCAACGGATGAAGCGCAAAAGCCTTCTGAAAGAAAATAGACAAGGCAGAAACTTGCCCCTTTAAGGTACTAAGCTGGAGACCAGCATCCAATCCAGATTGAAGAAAATCCAGAATTCTGGAAACGGAAAAGACTCTGCAGGGCAAAGATCTAGCCTCACACCAATCGATGTAAGAACGCCAGGTTCTATAATAGATAGCAGAGGAAGACCTCTTTCGAGCACAGATAAGAGTCTTAATAACTGAATCAGAAAGACCCTCCTCCTTTAAGATGGAGGTTTCAGCAGCCAAGCCGTCAAAGCCAGCGTTGATAAATTGGGGTAACGCAGCCGACCCTGAGTGAGAAGATCCGGCCGCAGAGGAAGCTCGAACTGATCCACTGCCATCCGAACGACGTCCGCGAACCACATTCTTCTTGGCCACCTTGGAGCCACGAGAATGGCGGGGACCTTTTCCAGAATCAACTTTCTTAACACTCTTCCTAGCAAGGGAATCGGAGGGAACAGATACAGGAACCCCAGTTTCCCCCAGCTCAGAGACATGGCATCCACCGCCAGAGCCAGAGGATCCTGAGACATTGATACAAAAGTCGGAAGTTTGTAATTGTGACGAGAGGCAAACAGGTCCACCTCCGGTGTTCCCCACCGAAGACACAGAGCCTGAAAAACCCGAGGATGGAGAGACCATTCCCCCAGACGGGAGGAGCATCTGCTTAGAAGGTCCGCTTCCGTGTTTTCCACCCCCGGAATGTAAACTGCCGACAGGCAAGGAACATGAGCCTCCACCCAGGTCAGAATCAGGGAAACCTCTCTGAGAGCTCCCAGACTGCGAGTCCCTCCCTGATGATTGATGTAGGCAACCGCCGTCCTGTTGTCTGAACGCACCTGAACCGGAAGGCCCCGGACATGGTGAGTCAGAAGAGAAAGAACCAGACGGATAGCTCTCAGCTCCAGAACATTGATGGGCAAGTGAGCCTCTCGAGGACCCCACTGCCCCTGGAACTGAAGATCCTTCCAGAATCCCCCCCAACCCGAAAGGCTGGCGTCCGTGGTGACAGTCTCCCATAGAGGAGTCAGAAAGGACTTGCCCTTCAGGAGATTGTTCGAAACCAACCACCACTGAAGAGACTGCCGGACCCGGGAGGACAACTGGAAGGGTTGGTCCAATGAAAGTGGACAACGGTCCCAAGACGCCAACAGATGCATCTGAAGCGTCCGAGTGTGAAACTGAGCAAAGGGAACTGCCTCGAAGGAGGCTACCATCAACCCCACCAGCCTCATCCCCAGACGGATGGACGGTCGAGGATTGGAGAGAAGAAGCCGAACCAAATCCTGAATCAAACGTATCTTCGACTGAGGTAGAAAAACACTGTGCTGACAAGAGTCTATTGTCATCCCCAAGAAGGACGCCACCCTGGCCGGAGTCAGGGGAGGACTTGGGATAGTTGATTACCCAACCGAAGCTTTCCAGCGTAGAAACCACCATGCTGGTGTCCTTCTCCGCTTGATTGAAGGAAGGAGCCATGATGAGAAGGTCGTCCAGGTAAGGCAAAATTCGAATGCCTTGAGTTCTGAGAATGGCCATCACCCCTGCTAGAACCTTGGTGAACACCCTTGGCACCGAGGTAAGATCAAACGGAAGCGCCACGAATTGAAAATGCCGATCCTCTACCATGAAGCGCAGAAAACGCTGATGGACCGGGCAGACGGGAACATGCAGATAAGCATCCTTTATGTCTATGGACGTCATGAAGTCCCCCTGCCGAAGAGAAGTGATGGCCGAGTGCAGAGTTTCCATGCGAAATTTCCGTGGACGAATGAACCTGTTGAGGAACTTCAGATCCAGGATAGGGCGCACCGATCCGTCCCTCTTGGGCACCGTGAAAAGATTGGAATAGAAACAGAGACCCAATTCCAAAGTTGGCACCGGATGGATGACCGCCATATCTAGAAGATTCCCTACCGACACTCGGAGTTCTTGGGCGACCAAAGGATCGGTAGGTATTCGGGACCTGAGAAACCTTGAGGGAGGACGGGACTGGAACTCCAGTTTGTAACCGGACAACACCACCTCCCGAATCCATCTGTCCGGGACCGCCTGGACCCAAGTCTGGGAGAAGTGTCGCAACCGTCCCCCCACCCTCACGGGTGAAGGCGCCCCCTCATTGCTGAGCAGGCTTGGGCGTGGACTTAGGCTTAGAGCCCCACGAATGACCGGAACGGCCGCGGCCTCGCCCCCGGTTCCAGCTCGTGCCCCTGGTAGCAGGAAGGGAGGCCCCTCTGCCTGCCCTGGCACCCCGAAAGGAAGGATTGAAAGAAGAGGTTCCTCGAAAAAGACGCCGTGGCTTCCTGCGCTGAGGCAACCTGCCTCCCTTGGCGACTGAATCCAACTTGTCACCAAACAGGCGTAAACCCAGAAAAGGAAGAGCTGTAAGTGATCTTTTAGCACTAACGTCCGCCGTCCATTGACGGAGCCACACTGACCGCCGAATAGCAACCAAAAGAGCAGATGTCCTGCCACACATGGCCATAGCATCATCCTGGGCGGCCAGAACAAAAGAAGCAAAAGACTCACACAATTGAAGAGAGGTAAACTCCTCACATTCCGGATCAAGATCCGCGTACAAATTTTTGATCAAGGCTTTAAGAGCCAATAGGACAATGGAAGAAGCGCATACCGGATGCAAGGTCGAACCGGCACTGATGAAACCATGACGAGCCAGTTGATCGATTCTACGATCGTCAACATCCTAAATTGTAGTAGTGTCTGGTGAATGCAGCACTGAAGAATTAGAGAGCCCCAAAACCGGTGCATCAACGTCTGGGGGTACCGTCCAAAGTTTAACCAATTCCTCCGAAAAGGGATACATCCTGTCCCAATTAGCCGGGGAGCCAACAAGGCGGGTCGGCTGTTCCCATTCCTTAAGCACAACCCTTTCAAAATGTAGCTGACCAGGGAATGCTAAACGCGGCTTAGGCATCTCAAATAGCTCACCCTTAGGCGGAGGGACCACCGCCAGTGGATCCAGAGACAAAATTTCAAAAACCTTGGAAAGGATAGAAGGAGTATCACAAGACACCCCAGTAGTCAAATCTGCCGAAGTATCAGTCAACAGGGGAGCATCAATATCATCCAAACCTTCCAAAATTTCTGTGCAGACAACAACTTCTCGAGAGTGGCCACTCGAGCGCACAACTCAGATTGTGAATCCCCAGCTGTGACAACATCACCCTGGGTCCGGAATAAAAGTGGAGGAGCAGGAGACGACTGAGGTTGCGAAGAGCCAGGAGCCGGAGTACCAGACTGGCGCGCAATATTCTGCTGTGCGCAAGGAACGCACAAAATGACATCATCCCCTGGGAGTGGAACCCCACATCCCCCACACTGCCTAGATTGCCCCGAAGAGCCATTTCCGGTATCATTGGAAGCCTCCATTCGGTGAAACTTTTTTGGAATTCGCAAAGCCCAGGGATTTATGCTATAAGCTACCCGGGATGCCCCTTATTCATTAATTAGAGTCCCGGGAGTGGGAGGATTTTTTGTAACCCAAAATAAGACTAGCCAGGTATATCAGACTGGGAGACCCATGCAGCAGGGGTATCCCAATTCTGGAAAGACAGAGAAAACACTGTAAAAATTCTTAAATAGACCGCACATGCACACAGAGAAAAAACACAATATTATCCAATAAAAAAAACAAATATATATATATATATATATATATATATGAGTTAAAATAAATATGGTCACATACAGTTGAATCATGCTGCTGCCTGAGTAAAGGATCAAGCATGAGAAACAATGCATAATGAAAAGAAAACCACAATGGCTTATTATAACTGTACAAAAAACCTCCATTCTATACTTATATGGACCACAGCATAAAGTGCCCTGATAAGAATAAGGATTCATTGAAGGAACTATAATAAAAGACCTTTTTTAAGTGACCGCAGCAGAAGAGGCAGCAGGAACAGAGCACAGAAATCACCTCAGAGGCCGTTGCGAGCGTTCCCACAGCTGAGAGAAGACAGGCAGGCAGAGAGCGCGGCCCTGCCCCTTAAGCACAGATTTACCTCAGAGAGGTAAAAAATGGCGGCAGCGCCATTCAGAAAAAGAAAAAACCGGACCCGGTCTGAGCTGGGAACGCCGCACACAGACACACACACAGATTAAAGACGCACACACACACACAGACACGCGCGCACCTACGCCCACATATATCAGTACCAAAATTACCTCAGGATAAAAAGAGTAGCATAAGGCAGAAAAGACCCCTCACCTCCCCCCCCCCTCCCCCCTAACGGACTTCCCCACCAAAAAGGGGAGGCCCTGAGAAGGAGAGAAGAGATATGGGACAACGGGATGGGGCATCCCAAAATCCGGGTCACCAACCGGATAACCACTCTGCCCCAATAATGGAGACTAGTGGAGGAGATAAGCTCCTAGGCACCACCAGGTGCCGGCTACCATTACCCAGTCAGCAGCCGAGGCTGGGAGGCTTCCGATAATTACAAAATACAAGTAAACAAGAACTGGGCAGAAATAGACCGGGGGTGCCGGGGTGTAACTCTCTCTGCAATGACATCTGGAGATGGTTTACCCGAACGTTATTACTACAGGTAGCGGGGTGTGTGTGACACACAAAGAATAAAAATCTCCCTGTGACTGCCTCCGATTTTTCCTAACTTTCCCTGCTTCTCACTGACTTCCTGCCTGTCTCCTGCCTGTCTCCTGCCTGTCCCTGTCTGTCCCTGTCTCTCTAACTGTCTCTCCCTGACTACAGCAGTGTCCTGTCTCTCACGAATGCAATAGAGAAATGAGGAAAAGCAAGATGTCCGCCGCCTTAAATAGCGCTGTGACGTCACCGGGCTTGCTGGCTGCTGATAGGCTGCATGTGACTGCCCCAGCATGCTCTGGAGCAGGGTAGATGTCTGGACATGTCCCGTCCGCCATCTGAGAATGCCTGTAATGTAAATGAATGGATGTTAAAGAAAAACTTCGAGCGATCGAAGCACGGGGAAATTCAGATTCGATCCGAATCGAATTTTTCATGAAATTCGGATCGAATCCGGGTTCGTCCGGATCGATTCGCTCATCCCTAGTCACCAGCAGCACAGGGGTGTCACCAGCATGGGAGCCCCATATTGATCTAACAGAAATGCCATGGCTACCATCCGCATCCTCCCCAGCCGGGACTGCCCAAAAGATGAGTCTATTGGGTGACCCCTAGAGTCTCACAAAATTTGGGATGCCCCATAAAGAGAAAAACCACTGCCCCTAGACTCTTATAGACTCTAGGGAGGTGGTTGCTTCTATTTAAACAAATGAGGAGCTTCATTCAGTGTTTAAGTCTGCTTTAACAGGAGGTTACATTTCAAAAATAAAATAAAAAAAAGGATTTTAATTTTCATTGATTGTATGAAATGGGAACATTGCAATCCACACCGCAATGCACGCTGCGAATCACATTGGCTTCACCAAATATTTATCATGACCCCCGCTATCTTTGAACACACCTATTCATTTGCATCTAGTCAACCTTTGGGTCTGATTTATCAAGCACTTCTGCCAAACAATGCCATTTCAAAATGTGAGTTATATATTTTTAAGCAATGTTTTACTAAATGTGCTTCTTATATTGCAGCAACATGCACAAGTATGAAAAAAAAATATTTGATTTATTTTTTTAACTTTTTTGCACCAATGTGGCACTGTCTGGCAGAAGTTCTTGAGAAATCAGGGACTTTGTTTCAACTCCTATACACCATGGAGTAATTTGCATTACATGTTCACCGTTTCTTTGTAACGATTATTTTACTTGCACCTATTATTTTGTGCTTTTTAGTCTCCTAGTCACCTATAAACCTCTACACAAAGAACCTGAAGGTAATTTACATTTTTCATCAGGTGTCGGGTTGTCAAGTTAAAAAATTTATAGTAATGTTATTTAGCTAAGTGATAAAAAGTAAGTGAAAACAGCTACTGAATTTCTGTGTTATGTTGTTTGTAAGTTGACACACATGTCTATATAATACTGGTATCTGGTATCGATTGACATTTATAAATTCAGGTAATATTTCTGGTATTATTACATTTAAATCAGGCTCCACCCCCATCAAATTTGCCGAATTATTCAAATTTTTGCTGGAAAAAGTCAGAGCAGACTATTGATTCGAATATGGATCTGCCTGTTGCTGCATGCAATGAAGCCCCAATCACTGTCCTGTACCTTCTTGGTGACAGATCACTTTATGTAATTTTGCAGCTTTTCACTGTAACATCACAATGGCATTTTATGTAGCATTTCAGGCTTAGCTAAAAGCATGGTGTTAGTACAAATCCTGCAAGCCAGGATGGATTGCTCATCATTAGTGTTCAGTGGATCCAACCTGCAAAGCTTGGATCCGTACCAAACTTTGCGGGTTTGTGCGCCCGAAGCCAAACACAGATTTCATATTGAAATCGAAATCCATGCTCGCATTCAGCGTTTGAGCCGGACCCGGAAGAAGGATGATTGGCTGCACAGCAGCCTTCTTCCTTCCCCTCCCTCTATTTGCACCGTGGGACACCGCCTTCAAAAAGGTGGGGGACAGGTTGCTGGATGCTGCAGATAGGAGGACAGAAAGGGCTATTTGCTTATTTTCAGGACAATATTTAGTCAGGGATAGTGGCTGGAAAGAGGGGTAGAGTAGGGTTGGACTCACTATTACTGCACTAATACCACTATCTTGTCCCTTATCCAACATCTTCCTTTAACCACTGTCTTTTGTGTGTCCCCTAATCCACCTTTTCATTTAAGCACTGGAGTTTCATGTGTGCCCCCTTAATACGCCTTTTTACTTAAAGAGGACCAAAATCCACACTGGAGTCTATGTGACTCCAGAGCAAGCATACTCGCTCCCCCTGGGGCAACCCGATCGAGGTTGCCAGAAACCTCACCTTTGTTCCTGGTCTAAAGGCGCAAGTGCGAGCAGCGGCCGCATCCCCGCACGTGCCCATGCCAGGCAGTTGTGAATGGCTGGAGCAGGCAGACTCCTTGTTAGAGGATAGCGGGAATGCGGCCATCAGCACATTCAGATTCAATCACATTAGGCGAGCTCTTGGACGAAGGGGCTCAAGAGGATCCAAGTATGCTGATTGGATGACTGGCTGTGCATGCGCCGTAGGACTGAGAAGAGGTGAGTTTGTTCGGGCAACCTGGGGGGTTTCACACAGTGGGGTCCACTTTAAGCACTGGGGTTGTGTGTTGCCCCTTACCCTATATTTTCATTTAAGCACTGGGGTTTGTGTGTACTGTGATCCCACAACATCCTCTAAGCACTGGGGTGTATCCCCTTATCCTACAAGAAGCTGTAAGCACTGGGTTTTGTGTGCAGCCCCTTAACCCACCTTTTTATTTAAGCACTGTATTTTGGGTGCGTCCTTAACCCTCCTTTTCATTCAAGCACTGTGGCTTGTGTGTACTGTGATCCCACAACATTCTATAAGTACTGTGGTGTCCCCTTATCCTACTAGAAGCTATCAGCACTTTGTGTGCAACCTTAACCCACCTTTTTATTTAAGCACTGGGGTTTATTATTGTTGTGAATCCACAACATCTTCTAAGCACTGGGGTGTATCCCCTTATCCTACAAGAAGGATTAAACACTAGGTTTTGTGTGCGGCCTTACCCTTTCCACTTAAGCACCAGGGTTTTTGTGTGTGTCCCCTTAACCCACCTTTTTATTTAAGCACTATGTTTTGTGTGTGTCCCCTTAACCCAACTTTTCATTCAAGTACCGGGGTTTGTGTGTACTGTGATCCCACTACATCCTCTAAGCACTGAGGTGAACCTTACTTTTAATACCGGTTGTTTATGGCTCTTGTGTGCTAGTGGTCTTCAGTACCGATTGTTAGTGACATATCCACTGGTTCAAGACACTCTTGGGAAATTAAAAAAAATGTGTGGTTATCAAGAAATCAAGGCACCTGTTAGTGTTCTGCAATACCTGTAGTTCAAAGCACCTGTTAGTGTTCTGCAATACCTATAGTTCAAAGCACCTGTTAATGCTCTACAATACCTATAGTTCCCAAACCTGTTAGTGCTCTGCAATACTTATAGTCAAATTCGAGCCACTGTAACTCCAGGTGAAAACAGCAAATAAGGGACATGGACGTGGCCGTGGTGCTTCTGCTGCTGGTAATGGAGCTGGTGCTCATTTGGTCACTGGTGCTGCAGGGAGAGGACATCTTTCATCCTTGCCTTCTTCTGGTGCAAACAGGCACCAGGGTTTGAAGTACATTTTTGTAGGCCCCAATAATGCTGGAAGAGTGGTGAGGCCAGAAATAATTGAGGCAGTCTTAGATTATATGGCACGCAGTGCTACCAGTTCCATGGGATATTCTTTCACACATTCCACTGCAGAGCCCTCCACTTTATCCCCTGTAAAATCTGCAAGGCCGTCCCAGCCAGAAGTCAGTGAGTCACTAATGTTTTATGATGACATGCCTGGCTGGGATACCATGGGCCAACTGCCTGCCCCAGCTGCAGACCTAGGGCTCACAGATGCCTAAGAGCTTCTGTGGGAGAATGAGGACGTGGTCAGTGTACCCTCACTGGACACCCTGGATGATGATGAGACCCAAATGCCGACACTCAGCTTTTTGCAATGTCGAGGCTGAGAGGCTAGCAGGGAGGAGTGGGTGGAAGAGCATGCCAGGGGTGAGCATGCCAGGGGAAGATGTCCTAGATCCAATGTGGACTGAAGTGAATCAGAGTTTGGAGGAGGAGGTGGTGGTCACACAGCTCCAGGCAGGCAGCAGAGGGAGAAACGTGGAAACCCCCAGTGGTCAGTCCGTTGCTTCCGCTGCTCACCAAGACTTTGACTGTTCTGTCCACATGTCTCCTGGTACTGAGTCCTCTGCCTTCAATTTCTGGGTCACTAAATTGGACACGAGGCCAGAGTTTGCCTTCGAGGTGCTGGCCTGCCATGCGTCAAGTGTCTTATCGGAACGTGTGTACAGCACTGCTGGGGGTGTCATTACTGACAAGAAGATTTGCCTATCCACAGCCAATGTAGACATCCTTACATTCCTTAAGATGAACAAGGCATGGATTCCACTGGACTTGGCTGCGCGAGCACCTGGGTGACTGGTTAAAGTGTTCCTCTTACTCTTATACCACCACATCCACCTCCACCACGGCTTTCTAAGGATTATGAGGAAGCTCTGAGACAAGCTCTGAGAGGCAGGGAGAGCAGGGAGAGAGACACAGTATGATGAGTCAAATGCGTGGCCTTCTGTACTATCGGGCAGAGGAACATGCACTGGCTTTGCCTCTTCTAGGATCAAGTGTGCAGACAGGGAGGACAGGAGGGGACAGCCATGTGATCACTTTTGGACCATGGCCTGGGACTTAGAGCCGGAGGAGGTGGACCAGGCTTTCTCCATCAACTACAGGGACATCAAACAACTAACTAAAATGGGACACAGACACAACCTACATACATGAGGAGAGGAGCTTAATATGCGTGTTTGTTGTTGAAGCTAATGCAATACATATACAGAATACAATACATAACAACAAATACATATTTTTCAGCTATTTTGCTGTAGTCAAACAAAATAGAACAGAACTACATTAAGTTAGGTGTAGTTTAGGTTCTTGCAGGACAAACTTCATCTCAGCACCTAACCAGAAGCCTCTGCCATCCCTCTAGTTCCTCATTTCTAATATATTTGGCTCTCTTTCTGTTCCTTGTGAAATGCTGTAACAGAGTAAAAAGTGATTATCCTAGACGCCCTATAGGTCTACACTGGGAAAAGTTAAGGGGGCTGTAGGTCTGCTTTAAAGTCTTCTAGCATACAGATATTTACTCACATGAGATCTATTTTTACTCAGCTATTACTTAAATCATTAGTGATTATCATAAACAAGAAATAGATGGTACAGTACATCAAAAATGTTAATTTCAATGCAAACTGCTCATGGCATAAAAGTTTTATAGGTATCATAATAGCCAATGAAACCTTATGAATCTTTTCTTTAATTTGACCACTACAATTTATACCAATATCTAATCTTCATATGCTGTTAGCATCATGGCTGAGATTGCTGACTGCTCACCTGAAGTCCTTAAATTAGTGAGGTCTTGAGTTTTTAATCACATACTTAACATTTTATATCTATATTGCATATGTTTTACTGAACTGTTCTACTGTGCCTACTCTATGCGCTATGCCGCATGAAGAAGCCTGGCCACAAACTTCATAAAACATTACAGGTAACAGGGTTGATTTACCACCATGAGAATTTTTCTCACATAAACAGTCAGCACTGTTATTGAGAAAAAACATTTTCTCTCTAAAACGCAAGACAAATCTCACACTGGTTAATCAACCCTAACATTACTGGTTTGGCTAAGCATTACCACTCCAGTGGTGCCAGGGTCCCATGCTATAATTCCATTAGCACCTACATAAACAAGAAATAGATGAGCCTGGTCACTGAATGATGATCTGACACCTTGTAAGCATAGGAGATGAGTATAGTTGTAGGAGCTCCATCATGGATTTACTACTAGCCACTTGACAGCCATTGGTCCATAATAATTTATAGTGGGAATATGCTATTTGTAGGTTAAAGGGACACTCCAGGCAATGGAAATAATAAGACTATAAGCAGCTAACCTAATACCTGATTCATGTGCCTCTCCTCCATTTCCTGCAGGGTAAACGCCATAGAATGGCTCCAAGGTTTCCCCTTCCCTCCATTCCATTTCTCCATGACAACACAAAAAGGGGTTGTACAATGCAGTGCATGCATGACTTATAAAGTTGCTGCAGGACATGCCCTTCCCAGCTCAGTTTTGCCTGTGAATAGAAGCAAAGCTAACGGGCTTGTCTCCCGGCACCATACGCAGAGAGTTGCTCTCGTCATGAGTCTCCTTCTGACTCCCTCCAAATTCATCAGTCCATTAGTCCCGGTGAGCTGCCACACTCCCTCCAATGCAATGAATGGAGGGGGTGGGCAGCTCACAATGACTGATGGTGGGGGCATCACCATGTCGGAGGGAGCCAGGAAGAGATTCATGACAAGAGAGTGGCGCTGCATATGGTGCCGGGTGGAGAGGGACCTGCATCCAGCCTTTAAGGTAGGTGCTGCAGCCCTGAACTAGGAGAGACAGTCTGCATGGGAGAAAAGGTGAGTATAGCTCTTTTTTGTTCTGGCTGAAAATGTACTTTAAATATGTGAGATATTTACATATAATCATTAGATGCTTTGAAATGGCTCATTGTTACACAGTTTCCCCCTGTGATTACAGAGCAGCCTTAGGCCAGCATCTAATGTGATTTAAACTTATCATTTAAACGACTGAAATTTAAAGTTATTTCACAACCTAAAAGGGGTCTTTAGTTTTATAGTTAGACTATGACCCCACATCCTTTATTTTTGCCTTGACAAGTGCAACTACAACATATATAAAACATACTGGGTATATTTAATACTAACCTTAGAAGAGTTTAGAACAACCACTTCGCCAACCATGCTTCCATTTCCTGTTTGAGAACTACTTGGAGTAAATACCATCAAGTCATTCCTGGGTTGTGCAGAGTTTACGCACACTTTATATTGACTTTGCTGAGAATACATCCAACTACCTCCAGTGTTTGAACATACTTGGTAGTTTTCCTTCAGAACATCAACTTCCTCCTTGTATTTTTGCCATCGTAAAATAGTAAACACAATTAGAGTAATGAGAAAAATACTTGAAACTATGCAGATGGCTGTAACTAAATAAATGTTTGTTTCAGAGAACTCATCATTATTCCTGTTTGGTTCTTGAGGATCCAAATGTATTTCTTCCTCAGATTCCACCAGAGAGATAATGATCTCTGTCAGGACAGTCATAGCTGGTTCCCCATGGTCCCTAGCTACAATGATTAGCCTGTACTCCTGGATGTTTTCCAAATCTGTAAAGGCACGTTTTAAACTAATTTCTCCAGAAAGCTGAGCAATTGCAAATGGAACCTTCAATGTAGGATCCTTCAGATGATAAGATATCAAAGCATTGTATCCAGAATCCAGATCCACTGCACTTATTTTGGTAACCATGTGCCCTGGTTGTGCTGTCTTTGGTGTTTTAACTGTTTCCAAATTATATTGTGAAAATGAAGGTGCGTTGTCATTAATGTCTTCAATAAAGATGTTTAGGGTAAGATTGGAGCTTAGTGGGGGTAGACCTGCATCAGTAGCCCTTATGTTACACTGAAAGTAGGTTACTTGTTCATGGTCAAATGACAGTAGTGCAAATACTTTTCCATTTTCTGGATTGATGGAAATGTAGGAAGATATGGGAATTCCATCAACATTGCCATCAGATACTGAATATGTGATAAATGAATTCTGGCCAATATCTGGATCAGATGTAGTAGCTGTGTAGATATGAGAGCCCGGTGGATTGTTTTCCTTGATGAAAATAGTCTCAACTGGCCGGGAGAACCAAGGAACATTGTCATTGACGTCACCTAATTCAAGTTTAAGAGTTCTTGAAACAGACAAAGGCGGAAAACCCTCATCTTTTGCTGTAACAGTAATTTCATAAAAGGACTTAATTTCACGATCTAATGGTTTATCCACAGTCAAAGAAAAATCTTCCATAAAAGCTGAAACTATTTTGAAGGGTGTATGGTCAGTTATATGACAATTAATCTTCCCATTTAGTCCTGAATCCTTGTCATGTACGCTAATAATAGCAACTATTGTTCCTCGTGGAGAATCTTCAGGAACAGGAATTAAAAGTGATGTGACTGTCATCTCTGGGGGATTGTCATTAACATCCTCAACAGACACTAAAACCTTACAGTGTCCAACAAGTGGAATGTCCCCATGATCTATAGCATCAATTGGAATTTCATATCTTTTAGTTGTTTCATAGTCTAAATCACCTGCCAGTGTAATTTCTCCTGTGTGAGGATCCAGGTTAAAAATCTTTTGTATTTTTGATGACAAGAGCTTGCTAAAAGCATATGTAATTTCACTATTTTTACCTTGGTCCAAATCTGTAGCATTTAGCTTAATTACTAATTTTCCCAAAACAGAATTTTCAGCCAGACTGCACTGATAAAATGGCTGATCAAACACTGGGGAATTGTCATTGGCATCATCTACAGTAATTATAACTTGTGTGGTGCCACTTAACCTTGGTTTCCCTCCATCATAGGCTATAAGAGTAAGATTGTGTATAGATTTTAATTCTCTGTCAAGAGACTTCTTTAACACAAGTTCTAAAGTTCTAATCTGGTTCATATACTTCTGGAAATCTAATGTAAAGTAATCACTTGCACTAAGTTCATAACTTGTTATTGTGTTTGTCCCAATATCAGCATCAATGGCTCCCTCTAAGGGGAAACGTGAGCCTGCAGTTTTCAGCTCTGATATTGCTAGGCTGTATTCTTTAGAGGAAAAAGAAGGATGATTATCATTTATATCTTCTATTTCTACTTCTACACGAAATATCTGCACAGGTTTATCTACAATAATCTGCAGAGAGACAACACACGATGATGCATCTGGGCAAAGCTCTTCTCTGTCTATGATATTATTAACAAACAAAATCCCATTCTGCAGATTAACCTGGAAATATTCCTTATCATCCCTAGACACAACACGCAACATTCTGGAATTGATCTCACCCATGTTGAGTCCCAGATCCTGAGCTACTCTTCCAACAAAGGTGCCGTGCTTGGATTCCTCTGGAATAACATAATGCAGCTGACAGAAAATAACATCCCAAGACATCTGCAGGAATATGACCTGGACCAGCCAACTCCTTACATCATCATCATGTATGTGACTGAGCATGTCTTGATCTCAAAGATGATCCAGATGATAACTCCAAATGATTAGATTCAGATATGATGTTTTATCAGCCAGTGGACTGAGCAAATTAGGTCTTAGATGACAATTTTCATGGGAACCACGAGTCAGGAAAGATGGAGGAAAGCTTCAATTTTCTGCATCCTCACATGCTTGAGTTATATGTATGTAGCCAGTGACATCTAGTGTCTGATTTAGATTTTGCAACTATTGAAATTTGAAAACATTTTAGTTTTTTAATTTTTTGCAACTTTTTTATGTTCATGTCATATAAAATGTATGACTAACTATTTGAATTATTGTTATTAATCAGTTGCTGCATTCTGTCAACCCCGTCGGCTTACCTCTACTGTAAACTGGTCAGTAAAAGCTGACATGAAACTTAAAATTGACACAAAGGTCACACAGTGTCATAAATGCATGCTGATGTTCCTCCGATAGGATGTGTCACTGCTGGATGCACAGTACCTCCTATTGGACAGCTGATGCTGCAAGACTTGTGTGGCGCCTCATCAGGTCTCAAGGATTCAAGCCTTGTCTTTCGGCCCATGTCCTCAGGCTTCTAGAGTCTGGCTATAACTAAAATGCCATCTTCTTCCAACGCCATAGTGTTGGAGCCTGTAGCTTCATACATTGCTTGCAGGGAATGTGGGCTAGGCACTGTCTTGGCGCACTCTCTCTGCCTGAGGCAGTGGCACCATTCTCCAGGATCCACGAGGCATAGGCTTGAAGACTGGATCTCCACAGCAGGTAGTGTATTGTTGCTCTATTTCTTTGATAAATAATGGTATCAGTTTGTCAGAAATGCTAAATATCTTTATGTTACTTTAAATGTGATCGCAGAATTTGATTAGTAAATGGAAATAGACATCTCCATTATATGTAGCATAAAAGATGAGGCAGGGCAAAGTAGGGCAATTGTAATATCAATGAGATGTGTGTTATTGTTACAGTAAAAGCTTCAACAAATGCTTTGAAAAAAAAGCTTTAGAAAATAAATTCCCTAGATAGGATGTAATCAATCTGTATGACCAAGAGGCCGATTCATTAATAGCGCCAGGTAGCGACAGATGAGCGCCAGTAGCGTGATTTTCACAGCGCCAGCTAGTATTCGCTGTGCTTGGCCGGGGTTTGCTTGTTGACAGCGACTCAGTCGGTGTGCGGTAATGTTGAATACGGGGTTAGGGGTCGATGTTTCACAGGTTCTGCTTTGTATGGGTGCGCCTGACAGCGAATGGCCAGAGCGAACGGCTTGCTGCAGATTCATTAACAAATCACGCTCAAAAATTTCTCGCGCTGTGAATTCCTTGCTTAAACCCCAGAGCCCTGGCGGCGATGTGTGTAAAGTAGTTTTTAACCCCCAAACAACCTTTTTTTTTTAATGTAAAAATTATACAAGTTTTTCTAAACATTTTGTAATATGAATACATTAATATCAGACCTGTAATATCAATTCTGCACATTTTTTTTTTTTTTACCTTAAATAAAATATCTAACATTGCCGTAGTGGTCACAGAATTTTTGACAGTTAAAAAAAAAAAAAAAAAAAAAATATAAAATCAATTAATTATGAATATTTAAAGATTGCTCCATTGAAATGCATTGGAGAGCGCCAGGGAGTGACAGGTCATACCTGGCGCTGTGATGGGATTAGTAGCGGCGCTGTTCGTTGCAGTCGGCTACATGATGAATCCCGCGGTAGCTGACGCTCTTGCCGGCGCTAGCCTCATTTAGCGTGATAAATGCGTCATTGTGACCGCCTCCGGGCATACTTGAGTCGGTAGCCGCCGTTAGCTGGCGGTACCTGGCGCTCGTCAGACACTACCTGGCGCTAGCCCTTGATAAATAAGGCCCCAAATAATGGTAAAGAATATGTTCTACATTAAAGATGACATTGTGGGACACTGCCAACCCCTCTAGCATTTCAACTGCTATAAGCGACCCCTTAAAACACGTTAATAAAAATAATAAAAGCTAGGTTTAACTCCCCTGTCTGATATCTTATTGGAATTCTGCCTTGTGTGTTTGGTGCCTGGCTTCTCTAGGATTAATTGCAGTGCATTTGTTTCTGCTGCTCCTAGTTTCTGTTGATTCCTTCCACCAGAAGAATTATACTGCCATCTCAGGGAAATGCATTTATAACCCAAAGACATGGCATTTTGGGATTTCATTAGCATGGCTGAAGGGAAATCACCAGAGGGCACTGCAGATATTGCAGATGCTGCTAGGGGGCAGATGCTGCTAGCAGACAACCCCAGGGGCATGCAGCAGATCAATGCCCTGCAAGCAAGATGCAGCATCAAGCCAAGATAATGCATGAGGACCACCACTGGATGGGGAGAAGAATTTGAGCATGCCAGCAGATGTGGAGGAAGGAACTGGTGATAAGCAAGTTCAACTTTTTATTTTATTTTTTCAGTGTTGTTGTTTTTGTTCTGAGGGTATAGAGGGCAGAAAGCCACCTGTTTGGCATGTGGCCACTACTTTTGCCTTATAACCCTTCTTTTAAGCAGTGAAATCAGTCAACATGAACCAAGTGTTCTTCAACTCCTGTTGAAGGGCATAGTGTCTGTTATGCCAAATTAAATTAAACCAGTAAATATTCAGGGAAAGACCAAAAGTAAAGCTGAGAGCTTTATTTAGAAAGTACACCATTTAGATTGATTTTGCTGGCATACACCTCCCTTTTGGAGGATCTATTTATATTTTGGGGCTGTTATTTTTGCAGAATGGTACTGCAAGTCACAATGCCTGATGTTAAATAATCAACTTGGATTGTGCACTAGGTATTAGCCGGCCTGAAGCAGCACCTGTTGGACCCTTATGCCCTTTAGAACAGCACCAGTGAGCGCCACTCTGTACTGTCAACATTTAGGAGTTGCACACTGTATTTACAAAGGGGACAAACTTTACGGTGCGTTTAGGCTCTGTTTTAGTTTTTCTGCTACAAAGTACACTTTGGTAAGAATAAAAAGCTGCAATAATAGATTTTACAAGAAAATAATAAAATTAAATGTGGTGACATCCCGTCATACATTTACTTTATTGACAAGATGCACGTTCTGTACAAATAATTGTGTTTAATAATATCTATAAGCCAAAAAAAACACTTCAGTACATTTCTGGCCATCATGGTCTATGGGATCTAAACCTACAACAGCATCAAAAACCGGCACAGCTTTAATATGCAGATGATTTTTGTTTGTTAAATTGCGTGCTTATTGACACAGAGCTGAACAAATTCGGCATTAATTGCCATTGACTGGTGCTGACACTTGATAAATGAGGTCCAAATATCAAATATTCTAGCTACAAATATTGAAACAAGTACAACTATAGGCAAATATTAAAATCATGTTTGTAAAGTATAGATCTGTCTTTAATGGCTGGCTTCCCTTTGACTGGCAATTGGATGATCTCCTGTCACCCAAGGATCCTGGTCCACTCAACAACTGTTTGTAAAGATTGATTTGTTGGTAGATCTATACATCCCAACTCTCTCTTATTCAACTATCTATTCTCGGTGAGACTAATGGTTTTCAGTTGCCATTTTTGATCATCGGAGCAACCAAGATCAGTGGTGCATCATCCTGTCCATGGGGCAGGGCTTTCCATATGGGGAGTCTGCCTTCTATACTTTTGGATTATATTCTCCAGCTTTTTGTGGTGACACGAGGATGGGTGGGCCTGAGGGGGCAGCACATGTCTTTCCTTGATAACTATATAAGGTAAGATTTTTTAGTCTAATTCATGTATGACTAAATACACTGTATAGCATCAGAAACACATCACACAGGACTTACTCTGCAGGATCTATCTGTTTTAACTTGATTGGAGTTGGATTTGCATTTAAAATAAAATGGACATAAAATGGACATTTTAATTTTGCATCACTGAACTGTGAGCTGGTCTTCAATCTTCTATTCTCATATAACATTTTAATCAGTAGTCAGGCCATGCCCCACAAGTGGGTGAAAGACATGACTTTGACAGTTTTTTTCATGCAAACATAATAGGACTGAGAGAAGTAGGTGCCCTAAATACTGTATGTAGTCTGGACAAGGTCTTTATTTTTCAGGTCACATTTAAGTTGTAAGATTTCTGCTGTTATAAATAACTGCTCTTAAATTCTTAAATTTATCTTCGAATACTGTTTTTAAATTATTTCCTTCCAAAGCTAAGACACCCCAGGAAATGAGACCGTCACATACAGGACAGTAAATTGTATGACTATAAATAAATAAATGGCTTAAAAACCTGTTTAAAAAACACACAAAAATTCTGAAATTAGTCCCAAAGTTTTGGATAAGATACCATCCCAAAATTTCAAGAAATATGGACCAACATTTACATGTGGCTTTGCTTCCAAAATGTTGTGTAGAGTTACTTAGATCAAGGGGGTTTGGCTTACATAGTATATGAATAGTTCAGTTATCCAGTATGGTACAATGGGGTTTATTCATGAAGCTCTAGCACCAGGTAGTGCCTCATAGCGGCAGGCAGCGTCTGGTGAGCGACTCAAACAGCGCCATGTAGCATTCGATTCATCATTACAGGCGGCTCAGTGTATAGCGCCGGCGCTCTAGCTTCCAGAACGACAGGTAAAACTGATCGCTACCGTTCGCTTTTCCATATATTTCAATGGATGTTTCTTCTAATCCCTTTCCTGATCCCATTTTTTTTACTCTCAAATAATTATTTGATCTCTCCTGGCCTGGAATTAGATATTTTTGATTTTTTTTTAATATTTTACAATTTTATGCAGAATTTTTCTTACAGGTCTGGCACTAAAGTTTTAATGGCACAGTGTTCCAACAATGTTATTCCATGTATTTTAGCCTTGCTACTGGTGGATATGTGTCCAAAAACTCACTTTAATCACGCTCTATGCTATAGCGAACCAATTTTGAGCGCCGACGCTGTGTGAGTCTTTTTTGTTGAATAGGGTGTGTAGCGACGAGTGCCTGATGCTCTGAGCAGTCGCTATCTCTCGCTACCCCTCTCGCTGTACTGTTTTTATATGTGGTGTAGGCTTGCCCGCTATTGTTTTGAACACCGCCTTGCGTACGCTGTTGCAAATATGGAAACAGTATTAATGCTTTACAGTTATGAGCATATTATTACATTAACTGAAATACATTATGTTTATTATTTTTTCTTTGTGTTTGTAAGTTGTAGCATAATGTTAGATATGGTGTTTGTGCGTTCTATAATAGAGATGAGCTGACAGCGTAGCCGGCCTGCCCGCTCCCACCATGCCGGCATTTTTTTTTTTTTTTATTTAAGGGAAAATTCGAATTTTCCCTGAAATTCAGAGCGAATTCCGGTTCGTCCGAACCGGTTCGCTCATCCCTATTCTATAACATAAATATCATGTATTGGACATTTCAGAGGTTTTGTATCTTGCGACGGGTTAAAGGTTTTGCTTTTGATTTCATTTTGTAAAGACCTGAAGGAGTCTCCCAAGCTCCTCTTCCTCCTCATCCTCTGATGTCCCCCTCCCCCCCAAGGAAGAGGCAGTGTGTTGACCCTCATGTGAATGGGCAGATAGTTAAGGTAAGTGTTTTTCTGACATGTATTATGTGCTGCTATTTTAAATGTTTTATGCTTAATTTTGATAATTGCATTATTGTAATATTTATATTTGTTATATATCTCACAGTATGTTTTTTTAGTTTTTTTTTACATATTTTTTAAATATTTTTTTATTAATTAGTATTTTTATTTTATCATTTTTTTTTTTTAATGGGGAACTCAACCCATATCCCAATATATTTGCATAATTTTGGATTTTGGATAAATATTAAAATTATTACCCATGGCCAAGAAAATTATTTTTTTAAGTATTTTTACATGTAACTACATTATTGTTTTTCTGTATTGTGAAATGAACAAGCACTTTATGGCAGTTTAACCCTTTCGCTGCCAGCCTACCTGGAGTTTTCGTCACCCTTTGTGCCAGACCATTTTGCACTATTTTGCGCTCCCCATGTTCAAATGTGATTTTTGAAGGGATTTCCAGGAAAATTATATATTGTTTTTTTTCAGCAGAGTCTGGGCTTTAACAAGAAATGTCTTGTTTGTAATTTTTTAGGTGTATTCTCAATATTTTTGGGTGAAATATATGAAAAAAAATTAAAAACATTTTTTTTTACAATTTGTAGTGTTTTTTTGGAATAAAACATGTAAGTTTGTCAATAAAATCTTATTGCGTGTGAAATCCCAATTTCTCCCAGTTACAGCGATACCACATATGTATAGGTAGACACCCTTTCCTGCCCAGGAGACTCCCCCAAACTGAAAAAGTGCTTTAGGGGATTTTCAGATAAAATACCTTGCAGATTTTCCAGAAAAACAACCCTTTACTTTTTCAAACACGCCCAACAAACTATATGTTCTCTGGAAGTACACACCTCAAGCTTTCTAGGTTTTCCAGGCTTGTTGATGTGCCCATCGTTTTCTGGAAGTAATCCCTCAATGTATTCTTTGGTTGCAAAGAGTTTCCCTAAAAAAAGGATAAAAAAGCAGAATCAAAGCCACATTTTCCTAAAAAATCTATGTGCAAACAAGAAAAAACAAATTTAATCTGAAAAAGCAACATCCCCTGAACAGAACGATACCCAACATGCATTGCTACTGTCAAGGGAAGAGTTGCCAAACACCCCAAAGTAAAGCATGTGCGTAACAGTGATTTCAGCTCTACAGACAGAGTGCGCACCTTGCGATTTTTCAACCAAAACAACCATTTACATTTGGAATATCTCCAATAAACCATATATTACCTGAAAGTACACATGTTACGCTTTCTAAGCGTACCCAACTTGTTGTAGTGGGCTCATCTTGCTGGAATTAATCCCTCAAAGAATTCTTTGGTTGCGCAGGGTTTCCCTAAAAATGTATCAAAAAGCTGAATAAAAAACACCTTTTCCTAAAATAAAAATATGCAAACCAGAAAAAACAAGCTAAGTCTGAAAGCGCAAGATCCCCTGAACAGAACAATACCAAACATGCATAGCTACTTTTAACCCTTTTAATTGCCAGCCTACTTGAGATTTTGTCACCCTCTGTTGACAGGTCATTTTTCCCCATTTTCCGCCATGTTTTGCGCCATTTTTGCTGGAATTTTCAGGAAAATTATATATATATATTTTTTTGCAGCAGAGTTTAGGCTTTAACATGAAATGTCTTGTTTGTAAATTTTATTTTGTTTTTTTTACAATATTATTAAGTAAAAAAATAAATAAATATTTTTTTTTTATCGGTAGCCCCCTGTTCCTGGCCAGGAGATCCCCCTAACTGAAACAAGTACTTTATAACATTTACAAATAAAATACAACTACCATCCACACTGCAAAGAGTTAAATCAAGAAAAAAAATGACATAGGGTCCCCCTTCCCGGGGGGGGGGGGGGGGGGGAAACTCCATTTATTGGGGGATTTTTAAGGGTTAAAAACCCTTAAAAATCCCCCCAAAAATTGACATGGGGTCCCCCTTTCCCAAAGTAACCAGCCCGGGACCAGCTATGCAGGGCTTGTAGGAACAGGGCGCAGGGGCCAGCCTTTGTGGTCCCTGGTCTTGCAGGCTACAAGCCCGCATATCCCCTGGGCCCGGGCTCTTCTGCCCCCCCCTGGGCTTTGGGGAGGCAGGTAATGGGGTTCCCGGGGGTTAATGGCAAGTCACCCGCTAGTTGCAGGTGACTTGCCACCCCCCCAACCTTGTGAACTGGTATAGGGGTCATGGACCCCTTATCAGTTCACAAGGGGCTAAATGTAAAAAAAAAAACACAGACACACACAAAGAGAAAAAATTATTTTATTAATTTTTTTTTTAATACTTACCTCCCATCCATCCTGGAGCACTGTGTCCCTCGGCGATCACTGGCTTCTGCTCACCTGCTGGAAGCCTTTTATAGCTGCTGGATGACAGAACACAAAGGGTTAATAAAAAAAAAAATGACATAGGGTCCCCCCAGCCCGGGACCAGCTATGGGGGCTTGTAGGAACAGAGTGAGGGGGGGCAGCTTTTGTGGCCCCCCCACCCTGCAGCCTACGAGCCCACATAGCCTATGTGGGTGCGGGCTCTTCTGCCCCCCCCCCGGGCTTTGGGGAGGCAGGTAATGGGGGTGCCGGGGGTTAATGGCAAGTCACCCGCTTTCTCCCTCTCCTCGCCACCAAAGAGGCTGGGGGGGGGCGGCTGGAAGCCCCCCAGTGAAGAGAAGACCCGGTGGGAGGCAGCGTGGCCACAGGTAAGCAAATGTCATTTTTTTTTTTACAGTTAGCAGCTGCTGCTGCCGAAGCGGGGGGGTGGCCTATTCCGGGAGCTCTCCTGGAACCATCCCACCCCCCACGGGGGATCGGATGGCACCAGATTAAAGAGGAGACCCGGCCGGATCCAACGAGGGGTCAGGTGAGTATTTTTGATTTTTATCAAAAATTAAAGGACACCAACGAATATTTTAATGTAATGTTAAATTATTTTGTTATAAATTTTACTTTTTCATTTTGTTTTTTTGTTTTTTTTCTCTACAACTAGGACTTCTGTGTTAGGGAGTACGACTATGCCCTGAGTGCCAAGAGCAGCATTGTTTGAACATACATTTATGTTTGGGAGTTATTTAGAATAGTATTGTCTGACTCCACACACACATACAAAAAACACATCTGAAATTGTATTTAAAAATAAATAAATAAAAATAAGTACAAAAAAAAAAAAAGAAAAGAAAAAAAAAGTACAAAAAATGAAAAGAAAAACAAACAATATAACATTGAAAAAATCACATTCTAAGCAATGGTGGAGCAGCTTTGTAATGCTCAGGTGCTACATTGAATGAGGGTGAGTGCCTGTACAGTGCCTTTACAGTGAATCACATACATCACATTTAACATTTGTAAACTGATTCCTACAGCGTGGCCTCAGCGAATGAGATGCTCTATTACAGCGCCTGATAGGCGATCACAGCGTATACTAGCGGTCGCTCTTAGCGCCTCTGTACAGACACTCATCTGCCGATAGCTGGCGCTAGTAATGAATCAGTCTGCCCAAGTATTAACTGGCAGTTAACCAGGGTGTTAAACTTACATCTTTTTATGTATTATCTTTCATACAGAAAGCTACACATAAAAGGTTAAGGATGCCAAGTAGCACCCTTATCTATACTCTTGATAGCAGACCACCAGCCACAATCACCAGCAGCTTCCCTCTTTGCCGCTGTACCCCCCCAGGCAAAAGAGTCCAAAGGGTTGGCACCCAACTTAATTTTGTTAAAAATATAATTTAATGTAAAAAAAATGAAATTATCTATGATTTGAGAACACATCCACCTTGCTTTATTTGTACATAATACCACTTCAGAATAAGCTTCCACACCTGAGAGAATCTCAAAGCACAGGTGCACAGGTAATCAACATGTATTTGCATATAATAATCTTGCTCTAATTTAAGTTAATGTTGTTGATAAATAATATTAAATCATATTCTTTGTATTAAACTGCTGTACAGATTTTGCAGTAATTTAATAAATGATTATCAAAACAACCAGTATCACAGTTTTGTGCATTTTATACAACTGTGCATTCAATGCAGAAAAAAATATTTTTGAGTGTTATGTCGGAAAGCATATCAAAGCCTCTCAAAATTCAGCCCTCCCAAATATTACAGAGGCTCCCAAAATAATTTGGAGAAACCCCATTTAGAAACTGAATTTATCTAACATTACAGTGCCTTAAAAATGATTCACACCCCTTGAACTTTTCTCTTAAATATGTATAGTTTAAACTAGGGATGAGCGAATCGATCCGGACGAACCCGGATTCGTTTCGAATTTCATGAAAAAAATCCCCGCGATCGAAGTTTTCCTTTAAACTCCATTTATTTCAATTACAGGCATTCTAAGATGGTGGAAGCACATGTCCAGACATGTCCCCTGGGGCAAGGTATCATGGGTAAGTCACATACAGCCTATCAGCAGCCAGAAAGCCCGGTGACGTCACCGTGCTATATAAAACGGCGGCCATCCATTGTGCGCATTTCAGCGTTCTATTGCGGCCAGAGCACAGCTCGTTACAGACAGGGACAGAGAGTTAGAGATAGGTAGGGAGAGTCAGAGAGGTGGACAGAGCCAGGGAAAGACAGTGAAAGATAGGGAAAAACCGGAACCATCCAGCCACGGACAGCTTAGAAGTGACAGTGAAAATTTTTTTTTTTCATTAGCCAGATCAATTTTCAATTCAATTTCAGTTCTTTGTGCTGTAAACCTGCCTTACCACTGTGCATGCCATATGTGCAGTGGCTTATTTTCCCCTATCTGTTACACAAAAGCATTTATCATAATATAACTGGATTAGTTTTAATATTTTTTGGTCTGCCTTTAACAAAAAAAACACCGGCCCACCTGGGTATCCCAAACCTGCACTTAGCAGCCTATCTGTTATACTAAATACACTTGTTCATCCTTCCTCAGCTTAATCAAAGTATTGCATTTTGAATTGGTTTTTGTCCTGCCTTTAACAAAAAAAACACCAGCCCACCTGGGTATCCCAAACCTGCATTAGGCAGCCTATCTGTTATACTAAATACGCTTGTTCATCCTTCCTCAGCTTAATCAAAGTATTGCATTTTGAATTGGTTTTTGGTCTGCCTTTAACAAAAAAAACCCCAGGCCGCAGGGCATCCCAAACCTGCACATAGCAGCCTATCTGTTTTACTAAATATACTTGTTCATCCTTCCTCAGCTTAATCAAAGTATTGCATTCTGAATTGGTCTTTGGTCTGCCTTTAACAAAAAAACACCAGCCCACTTGGGTATCCCAAACCTGCACTTAGCAGCCTATCTGTTATACTAAATACGCTTGTTGATCCTCCTCAGCTTAATCAAAGTATTGCATTTTGAATTGTTTTTTGTCCTGCTGCCAAAACAATAGGCCACAGGGCATCCCAAAACTGCACTTAGCAGCCTATCCGTTATACTGAATACGCTTGTTCATCCTTCCTCAGCTTAATCAAAGTATTGCATTTTGAATTGGTTTTGGTCTGCCTTTAACAAAAAAAAAACCCCAGCCCACCTGGGTATCCCAAACCTGCACTAGGCAGCCTATCTGTTATACTGAATACGCTTGTTCATCCTTCCTCAGCTTAATCAAAGTATTGCATTTTGAATTGGTTTTTGGTCTGCCTTTAACAAAAAAAACACCAGCCCACCAGGGCATCCCAAACCTGCATTAGGCAGCCTATCTGTTATACTAAATACGCTTGTTCATCCTTCCTCAGCTTAATCAAAGTATTGCATTTTGAATTGGT
The DNA here is from genome assembly GCA_027917425.1 of Gastrophryne carolinensis. Taxonomy (NCBI): domain Eukaryota; kingdom Metazoa; phylum Chordata; class Amphibia; order Anura; family Microhylidae; genus Gastrophryne; species Gastrophryne carolinensis. Next base: position 77,004,175 of record CM051238.1, read on the forward strand.
TTTTGGTCTGCCTTTAACAAAAAAACACCAGCCCACCTGGGTATCCCAAACCTGCACTTAGCATCCTATCTGTTATACTAAATACGCTTGATCATCCTTCCTCAGCTTAATCAAAGTATTGCATTTTGAATTGGTTTTTGGTCTGCCTTTAACAAAAAAAAACACCAGCCCACCTGGGTATCCCAAACCTGCATTAGGCAGCCTATCTGTTATACTAAATACGCTTGTTCATCCTTCCTCAGCTAAATCAAAGTATTGCATTTTGAATTGGTTCTTGGTCTGCCTTTAACAAAAAAAACACCAGGCCACAGGGCATCCCAAACCTGCACTTAGCAACCTATCTGTTATACTAAATACGCTTGTTCATCCTTCCTCAGCTTAATCAAAGTATTGCATTTTGAATTGGTTTTTGGTCTGCCTTTAACAAAAAAAACACCAGGCCGCAGGGCATCCCAAACCTGCACTTAGCAGCCTATCTGTTATACTAATACGCTTGTTCATCCTTCCTCAGCTTAATCAAAGTATTGCATTTTGAATTGGTTTTTGGTCTGCCTTTAAAAAAAAAACACCAGCCCACCTGGGTATCCCAAACCTGCACTTAGCAGCCTATCTGTTATACTAAATACGCTTGTTCATCCTTCCTCAGCTTAATCAAAGTATTGCATTTTGAATTGTTTTTTGTCCTGCTGCCAAAACACTAGGCCACAGGGCATCCCAAACCTGCACTTAGCAGCCTATCTGTTATACTAAATGCGCTTGTTCATCCTTCTTCAGCTGAATCAAACTATTGCATTTTTAATTGGTTTTTGGTCTGCCTTTAACAAAAAAAACACCAGGCCACAGGGCATCCCAAACCTGCACTTAGCAGCCTATCTGTTATACTAAATACGCTTGTTCATCCTTCCTCAGCTTAATCAAAGCATTGCATTTTGAATTGGTTTTTGGTCTGCCTTTAACAAAAAAAACACCAGCCCACCTGGGTATCCCAAACCTGCATTAGGCAGCCTATCTGTTATACTAAATATGCTTTTTCATCCTTCCTCAGCTTAATCAAAGTACTGTGTTTTGAATTGGTTTTTGGTCTGCCTTTAACAAAAAAACACCAGGCCGCAGGGCATCCCAAACTTGCACTTAGCAGCCTATCTGTTATACTAAATACGCTTGTTCATCCTTCCTCAGCTTAATCAAAGTATTGCATTTTGAATTGTTTTTTGTCCTGCTGCCAAAACACTAGGCCACAGGGCATCCCAAACCTGCACTTAGCAGCCTATCTGTTATACTAAATGCGCTTGTTCATCCTTCTTCAGCTGAATCAAACTATTGCATTTTTAATTGGTTTTTGGTCTGCCTTTAACAAAAAAAACACCAGGCCACAGGGCATCCCAAACCTGCACTTAGCAGCCTATCTGTTATACTAAATACGCTTGTTCATCCTTCCTCAGCTTAATCAAAGTATTGCATTTTGAATTGGTTTTTGGTCTGCCTTTAACAAAAAAAACACCAGCCCACCTGGGTATCCCAAACCTGCATTAGGCAGCCTATCTGTTATACTAAATATGCTTTTTCATCCTTCCTCAGCTTAATCAAAGTACTGTGTTTTGAATTGGTTTTTGGTCTGCCTTTAACAAAAAACACCAGGCCGCAGGGCATCCCAAACTTGCACTTAGCAGCCTATCTGTTATACTAAATACGCTTGTTGATCCTTCCTCAGCTTAATCAAAGTATTGCATTTTGAGTTGGTTTTTGGTCTGCCTTTAACAAAAAAAACACCAGGCCGCAGGGCATCCCAAACCTGCACTTAGCAGCCTATCTGTTATACTAAATACGCTTGTTCATCTTTCCTCAGCTTAATCAAAGTATTGCATTTTGAATTGTTTTTTGGTCTGCCTTTAACAAAAAAAAACACCAGCCCACCTGGGTATCCCAAACCTGCATTAGGCAGCCTATCTGTTATACTAAATACGCTTGTTCATCCTTCCTCAGCTAAATCAAAGTATTGCATTTTGAATTGGTTCTTGGTCTGCCTTTAACAAAAAAAACACCAGGCCACAGGGCATCCCAAACCTGCACTTAGCAGCCTATCTGTTATACTAAATACGCTTGTTCATCCTTCCTCAGCTTAATCAAAGTATTGCATTTTGAATTGGTTTTTGGTCTGCCTTTAACAAAAAAAACACCAGGCCGCAGGGCATCCCAAACCTGCACTTAGCAGCCTATCTGTTATACTAATACGCTTGTTCATCCTTCCTCAGCTTAATCAAAGTTTTGCATTTTGAATTGGTTTTTGGTCTGCCTTTAAAAAAAAAAACACCAGCCCACCTGGGTATCCCAAACCTGCACTTAGCAGCCTATCTGTTATACTAAATACGCTTGTTCATCCTTCCTCAGCTTAATCAAAGTATTGCATTTTGAATTGTTTTTTGTCCTGCTGCCAAAACACTAGGCCACAGGGCATCCCAAACCTGCACTTAGCAGCCTATCTGTTATACTAAATGCGCTTGTTCATCCTTCTTCAGCTGAATCAAACTATTGCATTTTGAATTGGTTTTTGGTCTGCTGTCAAAACACCAGCCCACATGGGCATCCCAAACCAGCACGTCACCCTATATTTTATACTGAATAAGCTTGTTCAGCCTCAGTTTTATTAAACTATTGCATTTTGAATTGGTTTTTGGCCTCCTGTAAAAAGACCAGCCCACATGGGCATCCCAAACCAGCACATGTCACCCTATCTGTTATACTAAATAAGCGTCTACAGCCTCAGCTTTATTAAGCTATTGCATTTTGAATTGGTTTTGTGCGTCCTGTAACAAAAACAAGGCCGCAGGGCATCTCAAACCACCACGTTGCACCCTATCTGTCACACTAAATAAGCTTGTTCATCCTCATCTTTATTAAGCTATTGCAATTTGAATTGGTTTTTGTCCTGCTGTCAATACAGGCCGCAGGGTATCCCAAACCACCACATTGCACCCTATCTGTAATACTAAATAAGCGTCTACAGCCTCAGCTTTATTAAGCTATTGCATTTTGAATTGGTTTTTGTCCTGCTGTCAAAACACCAGCCCACATGGGCATCCCAAACCAGCACGTCACCCTATCTTTTATACTAAAAAAGCTTGTTCAGCCTCAGTTTTATTTAGCTATTGCATTTTTAATTGGTTTTTGTCCTGCTGTCAAAACACTAGCCTACATGGGCATCCCAAACCAGCACATGTCACCCTATCTGTTATACTAAATAAGCTTCTACAGGCTCTTTTTTTTATTTATTTATTTTTTATATAGAGCAGTAATAGATGATATAGTGAGGTAAATTCGCCATTTTGCACCATTATATAGAGAAGCCCACTGTGTAAATCTGAGGAGCAATAGTTTATACAGTATTGTGAGGTAAATTCGCTGTTTTGCACTATTATATATATCAGCCTAAATCCCTGTGTAAATCTGAGGAGCAATAGTTTATATTGTGAGGTAAAGTTGCCATTTTATAGAGCAGGCCCTGTCTGAAAATCTCATTTTGCAATCTATGTTATATTGTGAGCTAAATTCGCCATGTTGCACCATTCTTTAGAGTGGCCCTTCTGTGTAAATCAGAGCAGCAATAGTTTATATTGGACAATACATTTGCCCTGTTTTGCACCATTATATGGAGCAGCCCCTGAGTAAATCTGGGGGGCAATAGTTTATATTCTGAGGTAAATTCATGGTTTTGCACCATTACATAGAGCAGTCCCTATATAAACCTGAGAAATAGGTTATATTCTGTGAGTTAAATCGGCTCTTGGTTTTGTAGCATTCTATAGCGCAGCTCCTGTGTAAATCTGAGGGGCAATAGCTTATACTGTGAGGTAAATTTGCCATTTTGCAGCATAATATAGAGCAGGCCCTGTGTAAATCTGAGGGGCAATAGTTTATATTATGAGGTAAATTCATGGTTTTGCACTGTTATGTACAGCAGCCCCTATATAAACCTGAGGAGTAATAGTTTATATTGCGAGATAAATTCAGTTTTGCACCATTATATGGAGCAGCAATAGTTTATATTGTAGGTAAATTCATGGTTTTGCACCATTACATAGAGCAGTCCCTATATAAACCTGAGAAATAGGTTATATTGTGTGAGTTAAATCCGCTCTTGGCTTTGTAGCATTATATAGAGCAGCTCCTGTGTCAATCTGAGGGGCAATAGCTTATACTGTGAGGTAAATTTGCCATTTTGCAGCATGATATAGAGTAGCCCCTGTGTAAATCTGAGGGGCAATAGCTTATACTGTGAGGTAAATTTGCCATTTTGCAGCATAATATAGAGCAGCCCCTGTGTAAATCTGAGGTGCAATAGCTTATATTGTGAGGTAAATTTGCCATTTTGCAGCATAATATAGAGCAGCCCCTGTGTAAATCTGAGGGGCAATAGCTTATATTGTGAGGTAAATTTGCCATTTTGCAGCATAATATAGAGCAGCCCCTGTGTAAATCTGAGGGGCAATAGCTTATATTGCGAGGTAAATTTGCCATTTTGCAGCATAATATAGAGCAGCCCAGTTGCCATCTAAATCAACTACTGGCCGGGCAGGACAGCTTTTCCAGGGCAGACACACAAGTCAAGTTTGGCTTCCCAGAAGTCCAGCGGATCCTCAAGGTGTGTTGGCATGGTCATGTCAAGGTATGACATGACCTGCTGGTTCAGGTCCTGCTCCATGTCTTCCTGCTGCTCATGAGTAGACTCACTATGCGGGTGTAGAAAGCTACTCATTAGCAACTGAAGACTGAGGCTGCTGCTGATGGAGGTGCTGCCTCAGACCTGGGGGAGTATTGACCATAGCGCAGATAGACATCGCCCAACTGACTACGTAGGATGTCTCTGTAGTAGGTCCGTTTGTCCTCCCTCTCAGTGGGTGTAAAAAATGCCCCCATTTTGTGCCGGAAGCGAGGGTCCAATAAGGTGGAGAGCCAGAAGTCATCCCGCTGACAAATAGAGACAATTCTGTGGTCACTACGCAAGCACATGAGCATGCCCCCATTTTGTGCCGGAAGCGAGGGTCCAATAAGGTGGAGAGCCAGAAGTCATCCCGCTGACAAATAGAGACAATTCTGTGGTCACTACGCAAGCACATGAGCATGCTTCCTGCCATTTGTGCAAGTGACTCGGAGGGACTACCTGTCTCCATCTCCACTGCAAACTGCCACGGTGTGTCTGGGTCCTCTGTCTCGCCTTCCTCACAACCCTCTAGCTCCTCTGGCTGCTCCTGCTCCTCCTCTCCTGTCAGATGACTAGATAAAATGGTCATTTTGTTAAACCTAAACTGTGCTTTGCTGTGCCCCACCCCCTCCTCCTCCTCCACTTCAGCCTCCACAGGCTTCATGTGGCTGTGAAATGTATGCACCATGTCTCTAGTGCCCTGACCAGCCATGGTTTCCAACATGTGTTGTAGTACATGAAGCAGTGGAATCTCATCGTTCACCTCATAGTCCTGGTGACTGATTAATAAAGTAGCTTCCTCAAAGGGCCTGAGCAAACGGCAGGTGTCACGTATGAGCTGCCACTGGTTTACATTGAAGTTACACAGGGGAGTCCCCCTATCCGTTTGGATCATCAAGAAATCTGTGAAGGCTTTTCTCTGTTCCTATAGTCGATCCTGCATATGTAGGGTGGAATTCCAACGGGTGGAAACTTCGCAAATCAGACTATGTTGGAGGATACCGTTCTGACGCTGAAGCTCAAGAAGGGTGTGCTTGGCGGTGTAGGAGTGCCTGAAGTGCATGTAAAGTTTCCTTCCCATTGTTAGGATGTCTTTCAGATGGGGGGAAGACTTCAGAAAACGCTTGACAACTAGATTGAACACGTGTGCCATGGCAGGACGCATGGCTCAGGCTTCCTTGTCGCAGCGCAGACAAGATGTTCTTCCCAGTGTCAGTCACCATGGGTCCCATTTGCAGTTTTCGTGGAGTAAGCCATGATTTCATGTATTGAGTTCTAATTTTTAGCAGTCCCCCCCATGTTTGCTCAAGGCAAACCATGTGAAGAACAGCGTGAAACCACCGTGTCCTGCACACATGGTAGGCTGGAAGGGCACTGGGAAAAAAAAATAAAAAAATAAAAAAAAGAGAAAAAATAAATATTTAGAAAAAAAATGAAAAAAAAATTTAATATGAAAAAAAAAAAATTGTACAAAAATTCACAAAATATTAAAAGGCAATGGAAAAAAAAAAATATATATAATATATATATATATATATATATATATATATGATATATTTGTTTCCAAAGAATACAAAATATTAAAAAATAAAACAATACAAAATTAACCAAAAAAAAAAAAATGTTGATACATTTTAAATGTTACTGTTATGTTATATGTTATTGTTGCTATGTTATATGTTATTATGTGTTATTATTATAAATATGTTCAAATAAGATAAATGTTAACTATTAATATGTAATTGACAATTTGCCACTTTTCTCTGTGACACCATTGCAAAGTGCAAGTGCACTGTCACAGGCACAAAGGCCTAGGAGCGTGGAGGCCACAGTGGAGGGACCTGTCCAAGTTGCTGGTTGCGCAGGAACCACAATCACCCAGTGGTCCTAAAAGGATATTTATTGTCCCTGACCATAGTTACAGCTCCAGACGTAGGCACTGCTGTGCACTTTGGTACACACTGACAGGCTGAAGGACTGCCCCACCTTCTGTTCAACAAAATTGTACAAGGCTGGTACTGCCTTCTTCGCAAAGAAATGACAGCATGGGACTCTCCACCTTGGCTCGGCACAAGCCATCAGTTATCTGAAAGGTCCACAGAACAGAACAATACCCAACATGCATAGGTTCTGTCAAGGAAAGAGTTGCCAAACACACACAAGTAAAGCATGTGCGTAACGGTAATTTTACTTCAAAATTTCAGCTCTGCATACAAAGTGCGCACCTTGTGCTTTTTCTACCAAAACAACCCTTTACATTGGGAATATCCCCCATAAACCATATATTGCCTGAAAGTACACATTTTAAGCTTTCTAAGCGTACCCAGCTTGTTGTCGTGGGCTCATCTTTCTGGAAGTAATCCCTTGAAGAATTCTTAGGTTGCACAGGGTTTCACAAAAAAATTTATAAAAAAGCAGAATAAAAAACACCTTTTCCTAAAATATCAATATGCAAATAAGAAAAAACAAGCCAAATCTGAAAGCGCAAGGTCCCCCAAGCAGAACAATACCCAACATGCATAGGTACTATTAACCCTTTTAATTGCCAGCCTACTTGAACTTTTGTCGCCCTCAGTTGGTAATTTTCCCCCATTTTGCGGCATGTTTAACCGTGATTTTTGTCGGAATTTCTTGGAAAATATATATATATTTTTTTGCAGCAGAATTTAGGCTTTAACATTAAATGTCTTGTTTGTAATTTTTCTACTGTTTTTTAAATATTTTTGCGTAAAAAAAAACAAAAAAATAAATAAAATAATATTTTTTAAACAATTGTCTCCTTTATTTTAAATAAAACATTTTTTTAGTAATAAAAACCATATTGCATGTGATAGCCCCATTTCTCCTGATTACAACGGTACCACATATGTATCAATAGCCCCTCATTCTTGCCCAGGAGACCCTCCAAACTGAAAAGAGCCTTTTATAACATTTACAAATAAAATACTACTATCCACACTATAAACATAAGGGGTTAATTTAAAATGACATAGGGACCCCCTCCCAGGGGGGGACCCCAATTTTCTTTGAGAATTTTTGGCTAAGCCTAACCCTAAAAATTAAAAAAATAGTGGGGTCCCCCCCCCCGGGAGGGGGTCCCTATGTCATTTTCTTTTTAATTTTAATTCTTTAAAATTTAATTTTTTTAAAATTTTTTCTTTTTAATCCCAGGGGGTGGGGGGACCCCATTTTTGGGGGGGAATTTTAAGGGTTAGGGTTAGCCTAACCCTAACCCGTAAAGTGGACCAACACCCAGGATTTTCACTATCCTGGGTTTTGATCCACTTCTGCGGGGGTGCCCCGCTGCGTAAACCCCCCCAGAAAGGTATAAAAAACTCACCTCAGCCCGCTCCTACGGCGCATGCGCGAGCGCTCGTCCAATCCGAGCACTCAGAGCCGCTGTGGTATGCATGGACAAGGGACGGACAACCACAGTGGCTCTGAGCGCGCTGGCAGCCGCATCTCGCGCTTCCCTCTAACAGGGAGCGTGCCTGCGTCGGCGATTCACAAACGACCGGCATGTGTGCGCGCCCTGATAGAGAGAAGCGCGAGATGCGGCCCACGCATGCACCGTTGGAACGAGGATAAGGTAAGGCGATTGGGGCGTCCTGGGGGGTTTCACACAGTGGGGCATCCCGATTTCGGATGCCCCGCAGGGAGGGATCTGATCCGGGCCGATCAGCCTGGGTGTTGGTCCACTTAAAAAAAAAAAAAAGTAGGGGGGGACCCCATTTTTGGGGGGAATTTTAAGTGTTAGGGTTAGGGTTAGGCTAACCCTAACCCTAACCCTTAAAATTAAAAAAAAAATGACATAGGGTCCCCCCTCACAGGGTGGGGGACCTCATTTTTTTTGAATTTTAAGGGTTAGGGTTAGGGTTAGGCTAACCCTAACCCTAACCCTTAAAATTCAAAAAAAAAATGACATAGGGTCCCCCCTACCCGTCATAACCAGCCCGGGACCAGCTACGGGGGCTTGTAGGCACAGAGTGGGGGGGCCAGCTTTTGTGGCCCCCCCACCCTGCAGCCTACGAGCCCACATAGCCTATGTGGGCCCGGGCTCTTCTGCCCCCCCCCCTGGGCTTTGGGGAGGCAGGTAATTGGGGGAGCAGGGGTTAATGGCAAGTCACCCGCTAGAGCAGGTGACTTGCCACCCCCCCAGCCTTGTGAACTGGTACAGGGGTCTCATGGACCCCTTACCAGTTCACAAAGGGTTAACAGTTAAATAAAAAAAAACACACAGAAAAAAATAATTTTATTAAAAAATAAAAAAATTTACTCTTTACTCACCTTCACTCGTCAGCTCCTGTGTCCCTCGCTGATCTGCTGTCAGATGCCGGTGATCGGCAGCCAGAGGAGGGGGGGAGGCAGGAGATCAGAGGATCTCCTGTCCCCTCCTTCTCTCACCACCGATCACCGGCATCTGAAAGCTGAGAGGCCTGGAGCTGTCAAGACGCCGGCCCGAGTGACATCATAAGCCCCGCCCCCCAAAGGGGCGGGCTTCGCGGCAAAATGGCGGCGCCCGTCGGAGGAAGAGGGGAGAGAGCCTGACAGGTTGAAGACAGATAGCCCCCCAGGGTGAAGAGGAGACCCGGCCGGGTCAAATGAGGGGTCAGGTAAGTGTTTTTTTTTTTACATTTTACCGGCGCTAGCAGGAGGCAAAGCCAGGCACGTAAATTTTACGTGGCTGGCGTTTAACGGTTGGAGAGGCAGCCACTTACGTGGCTGGCGTTTAAAGGGTTAAAGCAATGTTTGGGCTCCTGCAGCTGCTGCTGCTTGCAACTCCAGGGTGTAATTCAGCTTATTTTTGGGCTCCTGCTGCCAACTCCAGTGTCTCTTTCAAGCTTTGTTTGGGCTCCTGCTGCTGCTTGCAACTCCAGGGTGTAATTCAGCTAATTTTTGGGCTCCTTCTGCCAACTCCAGTGTCTCTTTCAAGCAATGTTTGGGCGTCTGCTGCTGCTGCTTGCAACTCCAGGGTGTGATTCATCCAATTTTTGGGCTCCTGCAGCCAACTCTAGTGTTTCTTTCAAGCTATGTTTGGGCTCCTGCTGCTGCTGCTTGCAACTTCAGGGTGTGATTCATCTAATTTTTGGGCTCCTGCAGCCAACTCCAGTGTCTCTTTCAAGCTATGTTTGGGCTCCTGCTGCTGCTGCTTGCAACTCTAGGGTGTGATTCATACAATTTTTGGGCTCCTGCAGCCAACTCCAGTGTCTCTTTCAAGCAATGTTTGGGCTCCTGCTGCTGCTTGCAACTCCAGGGTGTGATTCATCCAATTTTTGGACTCCTGCAGCCAACTCCAGTGTCTCTTTGAAGCAATGTTTGGGCTCCTGCTGCTGCTTGCAACTCCAGGGTGTGATTCATCCAATTTTTGGGCTCCTGCAGCCAAATCCAGTGTCTCTTTAAAGCAATGTTTGTGCTCCTGCTTCTGCTGCTTGCAACTCCAGGGTGTGATTAATCCAATTTTTTGGCTCCTGCAGCCAACTCCAGTGTCTCTTTAAAGCAATGTTTGGGGTCCTGCAGCTGCTGCTGCTGCTGCTGCTGCTTGCAACTCCAGGGTGTGATTCAGCTTATTTCTGGGCTCCTGCTGCTGCCAGCTCCAAGGTGTGTTTTTCAGACACTATAGGGGCCCCTCATAGTAATGCCCCTTCAACTCTCTGCAATTGTGCCGCTCTGCGATTCTATTAGCGATGCCTCTGATCTGCATGTGATAATTATTTACAGTATTATTTCACTAACCCAGCACGCACCCTATGCATGTTACAGCAAGGCAGAATGGTTTACAACCGTATTGAGGCTCTAGGAGGCTCAGAAATAGCCGTTTTTAATAGCGATTCGTCGCGAATAAATTCGAGTCGAAACGATTTTTGACGGAAAATTCGCGAATCAGTCGAATCAAATTTTTCAAAAGTTCGCTCATCTCTAGTTTAAACATATATATTTTATGTGATAGCGCAACACAAAATAGCAATTGTTTCTGAAGTGTAAAGAAGTAATACATACTATCCAAATTAAAAAAAATAAATAAAAACTGAAAAGTGTGGTGTGCATACAGTATCTCAAAAAAAGTGAGCACACTGCTCAAATTTTTGTAAGCATTTTATTTTATGCTTTCGTGGGACACCACTGAAAAGTACACTTTGAAATAATGTAAAGAAGTCAGTGTAAAGCTTGTATAACAGTGTAAACTCAATACACAGCCAATAATGTATAAGCCCCTGGCAACAGTACAGTGTGGGGGTACACCCTAAATGAAATAAATTGTAGCCAATTAGCTATTTCCCCTCCCCAGTGTCATATGACTCATTTGGGTCAATGCATGGCTGTGCACCAATGTATTTGCACACTCATTTTCTGTGTGCCTATTTTTGCACGTAAATTTGCACATGGAGTCAGATTTCATGCACAATTTTTCTCCCAAGAGTATATTTGCGTGCGATTCATGGATGGTTTTGAGGTCCGAAAAGTTTGCGCATATGTGTTTATTTTATACAGCATTTTCCTCTAGCAAAAAGCAGGAGGAAACTGCTGACTTCACTAACTGATATGCTTATTTCATTCCTAAAACACAGGCTGGCAATAGTTTTTTTTAGGTATAAAAGAAATGAAAATGTCAGACCCTTTTTTCGTTTTTCTGTATATAACTAATTTTTACAATTTTTGGAAAATAAAATGTTGCTAAATAGTCTGAAAAGTTGACAAATATAATATTGTTTTAGGCTACAAACACCAAAAACAAACAAAAATTAAAAAAAACAATATGTTAGATCAATTATTTATTAAGCACTAAGACACTAAACAAACAAGTCAGGGAAAGAGGGTTATAAAGAACATCTGGGAGAAAACATTGGGAAACACAACACTGTAGGCTAACTTGAATCAGGAAAGGGACCAGTGAATTTGCACAAGGATTGGAAACTTGCATGCGCCATTTGTGCACACAGTGCCATGAATAATGCACCGAAGCGCAAGTTTTCCCATGCTGATTCACTTGAGCATTATTTTGGGCTCTTTGATGCACAGCCATGAATCAACCCTATTGTTTTTTTTTTCAGGTCTCGGGTGTGAATGAATAGCAGGTGTGTTAAATTTGGCGTTATAATGTCATCTACATAAAGATGTCATAAGCTGTAAGACGATTTCTCACACCTTGAAACTGAGATGCAGCACAGTGGCCAAGACCATACAGTGGTTTAACAAGACAGGTTCCACTAAGAACAGGCTTGCTATTATCACGCTCCCGGAACCACAATTTACCACTTGGACAACTCCAGCTCTCTTGGTAAGGACCTCAACCCCCAATCTCCGCAGCCAGCTTCACCTATAGGAGCCCCCACTTGCCGAGACGCAGAGCACACCTGCTCGGGATCGGTTGCCCCCAGGACTTTATGGCTCAAAGGTTGAGGTCTTACGGTACAGAGTACTGGAGAGCCCGCGGCTGGAAGTGGAATCGGGTAGCCGGTATGTGAGCGTATGGGGGGAGTCCAAGGACAGGCAAGGGTCGGCAACTGGAGTGAAGATCAAGGATGGTCAAACAAGCGAGGGTCGGCAACAGGAGTGGAGATCAAGGATGGTCAAACAAGCGAGGGTCGGCAACAGGAATCGAGAGCACGGATGGTCAAACAAGCGAGGGTCGGCAACAGGAATCGAGAGCACGGATGGTCAAACAAGCGAGGGTCGGCAACAGGAATCGAGAGCACGGATGGTCAAACAAGCGAGGGTCGGCAACAGGAATCTGGATCAATATCAGGGATTAACAATGGCTAGGGTCTAGGCGCTATCACAGGCAACAACCAACTGCGGGGAAAAGAGCTTTATAGGGACAGACATAGGAGGGAAGGTATTGTGATTGGTGCACACAGGATCATGATAATGATTGGCCAGAACAAGGAGTGCACAACAGGAGGGGGGCGTGTCCCCCCACTGAACCCAGGGCTCATTGGCCCTTCAGATGGAATAGAGGACGTGCCGCCCAGCTAGGCTCATAGGCCCTTTAACTGAAAAAGGGGGCGTGCCCCTTTTTAATTTATTCACCTCCTCCGGCGGCCACGCTGAGTGCAGCGCCGCCGGAGGGCATAGAAGGAACGTGCTCGCGCACCCGCGCGAGCACGTGTGCTGATGCCGGACACGCCGGCAGGAGGAGAAGGAGGGGGCGCGCCCGCAGCCGCGCGAGCAGCCGCCCGGCGCGGCCGGCGCCTGGATGGCGGGGCGACGGGGACACCGCTGGAACGTGGCACAGGTAAGCTGATCGTGACACTACCCCCCCCTTCATGAGGGGCCTTCGGACCCTCACCAGGTTTCCCCGGATTGTCACGATGGAATTTTTTAATAAGAACTTTAGCATGCACATCTTTTGCCGCAACCCAACATCTCTCCTCAGGACCGTAACCAACCCAGTCAATTAGATATTGTAAAGAATTACGGAGCTTGCGCGAGTCAAGAATTTTGTTTACTTCATATTCTGGTTCGTTATCTACTAGAATAGGCGGCGATGATGGATGCGGTACATTCTTGGCTGGTTTTAGCAGTGACACGTGAAAAGAATTTGGGATTCTCATGGTTTGCGGGAGTTGAACCTTAAAGGACACGTTGCTTAATTTCTGAATAATGGGGAAAGGGCCAATAAACTTGGGCCCTAACTTACTGGACGGTTGCCGCAGAGAAATATTTTTTGTAGAAACCCAAACAAAGTCCCCAATCTGAAGCGCGGGTTCTTGAGACCTGTGGCGATCGGCGAACCTTTTGTATCTAAGAATAGTTTCTTTCAAAGTCTGCTGGACGCGGGTCCAGATGTTCTTCCGCTCTTGGAGCCACTCTTCCAATGCCGGTAAATTGGAAGGGGACCCAGAGAGAGAGGAAGCCCTGGGATTCCTCCCAAGATTGCAGAAAAACGGAGAGACTTTGGTACTTTCACTCGGCGCATTATTGTATGCAAATTCCGCGAAGTCAATATATTCTGACCACTGTTCTTGTGCGTCGGAAATGTAACACCGCAAATACTGTTCTAGACTTTGATTGGTTCTCTCAGTCTGTCCATTGGTTTGAGGATGGTAAGCAGAAGACAAAGATATCTGAATCCCCAAGCAAGAACAGAAGTTCTTCCAAAAACGCGAAGTAAATTGCACACCCCGATCGGAAACTATATTAGATGGTATGCCATGGATACGGAAAATGTGCGAGATAAATAATCGCGAAAGCTCAGGAGCTGATGGTAGCTTAGATAAAGGAATAAAATGTGCCATCTTACTGAAACGGTCGACGACCACCCAAATCACAGTGTTCCCATGTGAGAGAGGCAAATCTACAATAAAATCCATAGAGATATGAGTCCATGGTTCTTTAGGAATCTCAAGTGGGACTAAACACCCACTAGGGGCCTTGTGAACCCCCTTACTTCGTGCACAAACAGAACATGCGTCGATAAAGGTAGTTATATCACGGCGCATAGTAGGCCACCATACAAGGCGTCGGGCTAAAATGAAAGTTTTACGATTTCCTAGATGTCCAGCAGTTTTGGCATCGTGAAACTCGCGAATTACATCGGAACGCATATGCGGTGGTACAAACTGACATCCTAAAGGTACATCTACAGGGGACTCATTTTGAAATGGTGCCAGTGCATTCGAAAGATCAGGAAGCAAGGCCCCAATCACACATCCCACAGGCAAAATAGGTTCACCCATATCACCCCGATCCTTACAATCCCCAATCAAGCGGGACAGAGCATCCGCTTTAGAGTTTTTCACTCCTGGCTTAAATGTAATTATAAAATTAAAACGCGAGAAAAATAATGCCCAACGGGCCTGACGAGAGTTCAGTCTCTTAGCTGAGCTAATGTACTCGATGTTTTTGTGATCAGTATAGACCGTGATCGGATACAAGGACCCCTCCAACCAGTGACGCCATTCATCAAAAGCCAGTTTAATCGCCAATAACTCCCTGTTTCCAACATCATAGTTCTGTTCCGCGGTACTAAATTTCCGTGAGAAGTAGGCGCAAGGATGCAAACGATCAGGATGACCAGAGTATTGAGACAACACCGCCCCCACACCCAACTCAGATGCATCTACTTCGATGGTAAAAGGTTTATTAACGTCAGGGTGAACTAAAACTGGCGCTGAAGTAAAAGCCTGTTTTAGAGTCTGGAAGGCCTCATTGACCGAAGATGACCAGTTTACTGTGAAGGCGCCCTTGCGAGTAAGGTTGGTGAGAGGAGCAACAATCTTGGAGAAACCCTTAATAAAGCGTCGATAGAAATTAGCGAAACCTAAAAAACGCTGTAATTCTTTTAAAGTCTTGGGTTGTACCCATTCCCGCACCGCCGAAACTTTCCCCGCATCCATCTCTAACCCCTGGCTAGAGATTATATAACCCAAAAAGGGAACGGTGGTGACCTCAAACATACATTTAGAAATCTTTGCATACAAGTTATTCTCTCTTAGTTTTTGAAGTACCATTTTCACATGCAGTCTATGTTCGGACAAAGACTTAGAGAAAATGAGGATATCATCCAAATAAATTACCATGAACCTGCCCAAATAGTCTCGGAAGACGTCATTAACGAAGTCTTGGAAGACCGCAGGGGCATTACAAAGACCAAAGGGCATGACTAGATATTCGTAATGACCATCTTTAACATTGAATGCAGTTTTCCACTCATCCCCTTGTCGAATACGAATCAGGTTGTAGGCCCCCTTCAGGTCTAACTTGGAGAACACCCGAGCTCCTACTACTTGATTAAATAAATCCCCAATCAAGGGAAGGGGATACCGGTTTTTAACCGTGATCTTATTCAGGGCTCTGTAGTCTATACAAGGCCTTAAACCACCATCTTTTTTCTCCACAAAAAAGAAGCCAGCCCCCGCAGGTGATGTTGAAGGACGGATGAACCCCTTGCTTAAATTCTCGGAGATGTACTCCTTCATGGCCAGTTCTTCCGGCCGAGTGAGATTATAAACCTTCCCTCTAGGAGGGATGGTCCCGGGGAGCAGGTCAATAGGGCAGTCATAGGGCCTATGAGGGGGAAGGGAATCGGCAGAACGTTCGGAAAAAACATCAGCCCAATCTGCGTAAGGCTGAGGCAATCCCTGTGGCAGCATCTGAAAACTTTTGAGGGCAGTGGAAAAACAATGTGTCTTGCAGTGATTACTCCACCTCACTAAATCCCCAGTCTGCCATTCTAAAATGGGGTTGTTTGTTTTAACCAGGGATATCCCAGTACTACCGGGGTTTCAGGACAGTCAAAAACCAAGAACTCGATATATTCAGAGTGAGAAGAGCCAACGATTAAATTGAGAGGTGGGGTCTTGGTACTAACCAGACCTCCCTGGATGGCCTTCCCATTTATGGCTAGAACCTGTAGAGATTTTCCAAGGGGTACCAGCGGAATCCCCAGGACGGAGATCATGCTCCGGTCCAGGAAATTACCTGCAGCTCCACTGTCGATAAAGGCGGATACTGCCCGTTTGGAGGGACCCCAAGAAAGCTCTATGGGGATTAACATTTTATTCAAGTGAGAGTAATTAATGGACTCACCTAGACCAGTACTCCCCTCCTGATCTAGGCGAGGAAGTTTCCCGCCGGGTATCCCTTGTTAGGACAGGACCTAGCAAAATGTCCCGGATTCCCACAATATAAGCAGAGACCCATGGAGCGTCTACGCTGCTTCTCGTCCTGGGTAAGACGAGCTCTACCGATCTGCATGGGTTCTTCCAGTGAGGAAGAAGGTGTGTTTGCCCCAGGGGAAGGGAGTGGGTTGGGGGACTGAGATGGCTTAAAGGACGAGGAAGTCCTAACCCTTTCCCTGACTCTCTCCCTAAGACGCCGATCTATTTTGATGGAGACCTGCATTAGCTGGTCTAGATCTGCTGGTGTAGGGAAATTGACCAAAGCGTCCTTGATACCCTCTGATAGACCCATACGGAACTGGCTACACAGGGCTGGGTCATTCCATCTGGAGTCTACTGCCCACCGCCGGAATTCAGAACTGTAATCTTCGGCAGTATTCCGACCTTGCTTCAAGGCCCGAAGCCTATTTTCGGCTGTGGACTGCTGGTCTGGGTCGGCATATAACACACCCATAGCCTGAAAAAAGGAAGTAACGGAGTGCAGGGCAGCATCATCTGGAGGCAGGCTAAAGGCCCATGATTGGGGATCTCCTTGCAAAAGGGAGATAACTAACCCCACCCGTTGGGTCTCGGTGCCCGAGGACCCAGGTCTCAATCTGAAGTACAGCTCGCAGGAGTTTTTAAAATTGGAGAATCTGGCTCGGTCTCCAAAAAATTTCTCTGGTAACGGGACCTTCGGCTCCGACACGTGAGGTGGTACAGCGGATGCAGGAATCTGCCTGGTTTCTTGATTGGCCACTCTCTGGGCAAGTCGATTAATAGCTGTGGCCATAGCCTGTACTTGCTGTACCAGGTCATCCATGAAGGCCTGTGATAATATCACGCTCCCGGAACCACAATTTACCACTTGGACAACTCCAGCTCTCTTGGTAAGGACCTCAACCCCCAATCTCCGCAGCCAGCTTCACCTATAGGAGCCCCCGCTTGCCGAGACGCAGAGCACGCCTGCTCGGGATCGGTTGCCCCCAGGACTTTATGGCTCAAAGGTTGAGGTCTTACGGTACAGAGTACTGGAGAGCCCGCGGCTGGAAGTGGAATCGGGTAGCCGGTATGTGAGCGTATGGTGGGAGTCCAAGGACAGGCAAGGGTCGGCAACTGGAGTGAAGATCAAGGATGGTCAAACAAGCGAGGGTCGGCAACAGGAGTGGAGATCAAGGATGGTCAAACAAGCGAGGGTCGGCAACAGGAATCGAGAGCACGGATGGTCAAACAAGCGAGGGTCGGCAACAGGAATCGAGAGCACGGATGGTCAAACAAGCGAGGGTCGGCAACAGGAATCGAGAGCACGGATGGTCAAACAAGCGAGGGTCGGCAACAGGAATCTGGATCAATATCAGGGATTAACAATGGCTAGGGTCTAGGCGCTATCACAGGCAACAACCAACTGCGGGGAAAAGAGCTTTATAGGGACAGACATAGGAGGGAAGGTATTGTGATTGGTGCACACAGGATCATGATAATGATTGGCCAGAACAAGGAGTGCACAACAGGAGGGGGGCGTGTCCCCCCACTGAACCCAGGGCTCATTGGCCCTTCAGATGGAATAGAGGACGTGCCGCCCAGCTGGGCTCATAGGCCCTTTAACTGAAAAAGGGGGCGTGCCCCTTTTTAATTTATTCACCTCCTCCGGCGGCCACGCTGAGTGCAGCGCCGCCGGAGGGCATAGAAGGAATGTGCTCGCGCACCCGCGCGAGCACGTGTGCTGATGCCGGACACGCCGGCAGGAGGAGAAGGAGGGGGCGCGCCCGCAGCCGCGCGAGCAGCCGCCCGGCGACGGGGACACCGCTGGAACGCGGCACAGGTAAGCTGATCGTGACAGCTATATTCAAATTTGTCTTTTCAAAATAAACATATGAGTGCTACCAGCGGAGGTTAAAGGTGTGGGGATCAGACATGCAGACCATATGCCGTAAACTGCACCAAATTGATCTGCATAGAGCCTCTTCTAAAGATGAGGCACAAGCAGTTTTCTGACGAAAAGCAGACTTAAAACTTGGATTACTGGAACCATGTCCTGCAGTCTGATGAGACCAATATAAACGTATTTGGTTCAAATGGTGTCAAGCATGTTTGACAGCAACCAGGCAAGGCATATAAAGACATGTGTGTCTTGTCTACAATCAAGCAGAGTGTTACGGTTTGGCTCTCCAAGAGTGCTGCGGCTGTAGGGAGCTACAGTTTTTTAAAGAAACCAGAATGTACTGTGACATACTGAAGTAGAGCATGATGTCATTCCTTCAAAGGGCTGTTATACTAGAGAGGTAGAGGGTGATGTAGATGGTCACATGCAGGAGAATCCTCGGAGGCTTTACCTCCAGCAGTGGCATCATGCTTTCACTTGTCACAGGCTTCAGAAGATTCCAGCGCTGCCATGGAAGAGTGCAGCAAGAAAGAGGACGACCCGGCATGGGATGACCCAGTGGGGGAAGTAAGAAAAATTTAAAGTATTAGACATCTAGTTGTGTTGTGCATTTTTTACTTCACAGGTTCTGGGAGCCAGCATGTCACCTGCTGACATTGCCCGATTGCCTGTACACCCTCTTCGGGAGAATCCAGAAAGGGTCCAGTGCCCATGGGAATGGACCTGGTCTTTTTTCTGGGGTGCCATGTGCAAGGACTCTTACCAAAGAGCATAGTGACTGGTATACCTGTAGGACCTCTGAGCCCTGAGATACAAGACCCTTTTCATGATGTCCAGGATGGTCAGCTCTGGGAGGGGGGGCACACATTTTTTTTTAAGAATTTTTACATGAAAAACAAAAAAAGCTATTTACATGCAGTTTTTTATTCTACTTCCAAAAATATTTTCTGCATGCAGGTTTTGTTGAGTGCTTTCTTATTAACACTCTTGTATAGTGTAAATTGTTCATATTGTCCTGCTGGAAGATGAACCCATGCCTCAGGCTTTTGCAGCCTCTAACAGTTTATTGCCCTGTATTTAGCTCTATCAATCTTCCCATCAACTTAGACCGGACTTGATTCAATTTTGGGTTCTATAATTTTCCTTTAGATAACAAAAACAAATACACTGCTAACGTTAAAAACATTCTGGTTGAGACCTGTGGTTTAAAACTAAACAAGGGACAAGAAGAGGGCAATGAAAAATTACAAAACTGAGCTCTGAGCAGTAACCTTTGGAAAGCTGTTAATGCAGTCTGAAAAATATAAATAAATATAGCTAACGCACAAAACCAAACCAATGGCTGAAATATAAAAATGTAAAGAAAACAAGATTAGGACTGGTAGGTCCCCTAACTATGATAACTAAAGATAATGGCCGGGGGGGGGGGAATAAAGAAATGGGTGGAGCTTCACCCAAGAGTTCTTAAATAACTCTGCACGCCTGTTATTCTGCACGCCTGTTCTTTATTTTTAAAGATTCTCTAATGACTGAGATTGTGCCAAATGATTGGTGCAAGGTTAATGTGGTGCCCTTTTATAATAAAAGGGCTCTAGATCTCCCCCATGTAATTATAGACTCGTATGTTTAATGTCTATTGTGGGTAAATTGCTTGAGGGGCTCCCACGATACTACAGTGCATATTATTATGTTAAGTGACAGCCAGCATGGTTTAGAACCTGGACTAACTGGACTGCTGGACTAACACTTCTATTAAAATTTGAGTAGATATCAGCTCAACTATCAATAGCAGCAGCTTGGAAAAATACATTCCATTAACTTTTCGGGCCCAGATGGATGGATTTATGGTTGATGAAAAACTGACAGCAATCCTACAGGACCCACACCATAAATTCCTAAAAGTGTGGGATCCCTGGCTAAAGTATGCTCACCCAACTATTCATCTAAGTAACATGGTATCATTGTGATTGCTTGTGCTGATAATACTCTATGATCACTTTGGTTTAATATTAATATTTATTGATGTTACAATGAAAATCGGATAAAAAGTATGTATAACTGTACTTTTGTTCTATTTGGAAAATGAAATAAAACTATTCAAACAGAAAAGATGTGTAGAAGCCTAGACAGAGGATGGATATAGATATTTCATTTGACACCGTCACTCATGAGGTTATTCAGGTTAAAAAATACACTTAGTAACTGGAATCCAACTAAGAATGGTCCCCAGTTGTAAGCAGTGTACCCCAGGGTTTAGTTGTAGGCCCATTATTGTTCAACTCGTTTAAAAATGTTATAGAACAGCGATACTCAACTGGCAGACCGGGGTCCAAATGTGGGCCTCGGCGACAGATTTCCGGACCCCTGCCCTGACAGCCCTGCATTCAGTTGCTTCTATGTTGCCATGTTCAGTGCTGTCCCCTTGATTGGAGATATAGTGCTTAGTCTCCCTGCCAGTGCCATGGCTCCCTGGCACCTAGCATTGCAATATGAAGTACTGCATGGGTGGGAAGTAGCATTGCAAGGTACACACAAACTTGGTCTCTCAGTCTCTTTGCCCCATCCAGTCCTCCCCCCAGCCCAGCTCAGCCCCATATATTCAGGTCCCATCATCTAGTCCCCCCAGCTCTGCTCCATCAATCCCTGTCCGTTCAGCTCTGCCCCACCCAGCCCAGTCTCTCTGTCCCATCCATTCCTGTCCTCCAAGTTTTGTCCATCCAATCCCCAGCCTCCCAGCTTTGCCAATCCATTACTCTTTCTTCCAGCTATGGCCATCTACCCCCCAACTCTGCCCATTCACTTCTGTCTTTCTAGTTCTACCCATCCATCCCTTCTCCCAGCTCTCTCCATCCCTTCCTGCCCTTCCTGTTCTGTCTATCTATCCCTTTTCCTTACAGCTTCTCTCCCATTCATCCCTCTCCCCAGAGCTTTATCTATCCATCCTTGTTACCAAACCTTATTGCCAGTAACATTTAGGGCCCTAGTCTACCCCTGTACATGGCCTGCACAGAATGAAGGGGGGGGGGGGTGGTTAAGGCAGTGTGCTGTGGCCCAGAGCTGTAGGTTCTGTGGGGCTCAAAGAAGCTCCTGTGTTTTCCCAATGCCCAATAGGATTTTTGTGGTGCGGTGGGGGCAAGCAGCCTTTTTTAGTTTGGCCTGGGGAATCTATAGTCCATCCCCTGGTGTGCTTACTTCTAACTATCCACCTCACACTTTAGCCCTGCGCCCAGACCTTCACCTCTCACTGGATGCCTTTTCAAGTAGTGGTTGAGTATCCCTGATATAGAAGATGGAATTTCTCTCTATTTTCTCCTCTCTTTCTGTCTCTATTTTCGCAGATGACACCAAGATATGTAATACATTCCAGACTAATGAATATGTTGCTAATTATCAAATTCAACTGCACCTACTGACGTACTGAATATGAAAATTCTCAGTTTCTGGTGGCAGGTCATGTTACTCATTAACTTGTGTACTCGTGCACTAGTGTGTGATCTTTCCTACCTCAACACTCCCTGCTACTGTGCCCAAAGAGGTAAGTCAGGTTGTATTATTGAAATGGGACAGTGGTATCATAGGAAGACCTTTTTCCAACTGGAGAAAGAATGAATATCTGAGCTGATAGTTCATGTGACAAAAGTTGGAAAAGGTCATTAAAGTATCGATACATATGGCCTATTGTATATTATCTAAGAGGATCTGTTCTAGATGCATATAGAAATTAGGAACTTTGCAACACACTTAAGCTTAATCATTTCACATTTCAACATTCAAGTTACTAAAGACATTTATGCCAAAGTATCTCCTTTCTGAAGATCATGGGGATTAAAACAATACAATAAAACAAATTATGTCAGAAAATATTACTATACTAAATTTCTCTATTGTATCTGTATTGTATTTAAGTATGGTATAGCTTTGTTTTTTTTCACTTTGTTCAGGCTAAAATGGTTTTCCAAGTTTTTGATTTCTTGAGGACTGGAAGAATTAGAAATAATTCTTGGTTTGCAGAGAGTTTGAACATTTTTGGTATTGTGTTTGTTGTACAAAATAGTAACACAATATAACTAATGCAAAAATACTTGATATAACACAGATATTGTGACTGAAAAGTCATCATTGTTGTATTTTCCAGAATCTACCAAGCAATTGTTATTTACATCAGCTATTTCAATGCTTATGGTCTTCAATATGTAGAGAAGTGGGGACCCTTCAACTTTTGCAGAAATGCCATATTCATTTATATTATTATTTTCCTGGTCCAAGGACCCACTCACAGTAAGTGAAAATTCTCCCATAAATAAAATAAAGCTATAAACTTTTCCATTGAAACCAGAATATTTGCTGCTTACGATTGTTGTTGATAGTAATGTTATAGATCTCTCTGGAGGGTTTTCATTAACATCAACAATACTTACTACAACTTTACAATGTCCAACCATACCACTCAAGGTTGCATTCAATTTTTAGCAAATGGCTCTTTCCAGAGGCTAGGGGCACTGTCAGTTGGCATGTCCCAGCCTTAGCTGAGCCGCACCCTGACTAAATTTCTTGATAGCATGGCTGTCCTGCAGGAGAAATTCATCTCTTTTGCTGACAGAATGGCACCCTGGAACGCGGTCAGGTTGGGTTTTTTCAACACTGCAAATATGACCGCCATTGATTTTACGCATGTGGCCCTGGTTCCCCCAGCTGCTCAGAAGTTTACGTTTTGGTATGTTTAGGTCCATATAGCTCCTCCTTGTAGCCCACTCTCTTATCTTGAGGCTAGCCTAGCTACCCCTCCCCCCATACACCTTTACTGTATTTAGGTTATTCCTTGCTGCCGATCACTTATGCATTTCTCGGAATATGGCTGTGAATAATTCTCAATCTGTCCTGAGCAAAATAATATTGTGTCTGCATCTGTCCTGGCTCTAATTTTTCAGTGTCTGCATCTGTCCTTAGCAAAATATTTTCGTGTCTGCATCTGTCCTGGGAAAATAATTCTGCATCTCTCCTGGGCAAATTAATTATGTGTCCGTAACCATACATTTGAATTGTCATGTTTGCCTTTTTTATTGATATGAGGGAGAAGATAGTAGTGTCTGCAACTGTTCTGTGACTCTGTTCAACCATCCACGCAAGGGGGGCTGCGTCGACCCACCTAAGTTATTGCAAAGATGAGGGAGTTATCGGGTTATTGCTAACTCGGTGGGTGAGCTGGGCCCTTGGCAAAATTATTTAGTGTCTGAATCTGTCCTGGGAAAAAATATTCAATGTCTACATCTGTCCAGGACAAAATAATTCTGTATCTGCCCTGAGCAAAATAATTTAGCGTCTGCAGCTGTTCTGAGCAAAATTATTCAGTGTCTGCATCTGTCCTGGAATAATAATTCTGCATTTGTCCTGGGCAAAGGATTATGTGGCAAAATTATTCAGCTACTTCATTTGTCCTGGGAAAAAGATTTCAGTGCTGAATTGCATCCTGGGCAAAATAATGATGTGTCTGTAAACAAACATTTGAATGTTAATATAAGTATTTTGTTTTGTTTTTGTTATTACCTGGCTCTTTGAAGGCAACTAAAATGTTTATCTGGCCCTCTGTGAAACCAAGTTTGACACCCCTGCTCTAAAACAATGCTAAAGGGGCTCCTGGATACATTTTCGATATTCTGCTTTGGACCATATAGTATCTCACTATAATCTTAAAGTTGGTTTCTACTAGGTTCATATTAATCAACCGTCTCCCAGCTCTTTTCACTGAGTTTTCTCACCATTCTTTTAAGTAAGATCTCTCAAAAACTCTCTCCCTTGCTGTCATATAGGAGGGTCAACAAAATAAGTAAGTATATTATATAGATGGCCCCTGTTTCTTCCATCTGTTTCCCCATCTTGTAGGAAATGCAAAAACTGGTGGGCTCTAAATTTCTTCTGTGATGGCATACTATAATGTGAACATAAATTTTGTAAAGTTATTAATTGATCCTTATTGTAAAAATGGCCTATTCTAATTAATCCTTTGGTTTGTCACAAGTAGAATTGATTGACCCCTTGCTACAGACTGAGGGATTCTAAGGGCATTCAGTCTTTGGGATTAACCTAATATGGACCCTAAATACCATTGTAATCCATGTTTTTTATATAAAGGGAAAACATTGCCTTAAAGGCCTTATTTAGTCCACTAGAAGTTTTACCCCTAAGTATTCAATGGCTTGGCCTGGCCATTGAAAGCTATATTAATGTTGTAGATTGTCCACCATCTGAGCATACAAATTTATGTTAGGGGCTAATGACTTGGTGTCATTTATTAGGTCTGAAACATCCTCATTGCTCTTTAAGATATGCATTATCGTTGGTAAGAACCTTTCAGGATCGGCGACAAAAAACAACAAGTCATCTGCAAATAGGGCACATTTATGCTCCTTAAATAAACTGATAAAAAACGTTCTCTATATGTAGCCTTTCGGCTAGAGGTTTGATCACCAGAAGGAACAGAGCGGGTGATAGGGAGCATCCCTGCCTCATTCCTCTGGCAATCAAGATCTCCTCTGTTCTCAAGCCTCCTATTCTCGCCTGTACTTTGGGGTTTGCATTTAAACATTTGATTAAACCCTTAAGATTTCTCAAAACCTCATATGTTTAAATGTTACCTGTGAATATCCCCAGGTTAAGGCATCAAATGTTTTCTGAAGATCTACAGATAAAAGCATTGCTTTCATTTTTCCTTTATCTTCATTCCATTTATTATGTGCTAGGGAAATTGTATTATATTGAAACAAATTAGTTCTGCAATCCCGCACACCTTGACCATATGAACAAAATGAAGAATCATACTGATGGGTGCATCCACCTTTTCTATCCATTAATCTATTATATAAATTATTTTATATGCCCTGTGAATCTGATCTAGACCCTGATGGCCCGGGATGAGCTCTACCTAGGCCAGATTGATAATCTTTGCCAATTATTGTATTCAACCACAAGGCCAACAGATCTAAATATTTCTGAAGCTATTTTAATCAGTATCATCCTTATTAAAGCTTTATGCTTAGCTAGCCAAAGGCCCTTATTCATCAAGCAATAGCGCCAGGTAGTGTCTGACGAGCGCCAGGTAGCGGCAGCTAACGGCGACTACCGACTCAAGTACGCCCGGCGGCGGTCACAATGACGCATTTATCAAGCTAAATGAGGCTAGCGCCGGCGAGAGCGACGGCTAGCGCGGCATTCATCATGAAGCCGGCTGGCCCGAACAGCGCCGCTGCAAATTCCTTCACAGCGACACGTATTACCTGGCGCTACCTGCCGCTCTCCCATACATTTCAATGGCAGACGCTGCAATGATTGTTTTTAGTGGTTTTTGGGGTTTTTTCTTTGGTCCAAAATTCAACACATGTTTATATTGATATGTTTATTAATCTGGCTGGTTATTTTTATGTATTTGAAGTTTTTATTATTTTTCACAATGTAATGTTGTGAGTGACATGGGAATTGCATCTCCTCCACCCAAACTCATTGGCATCAAAATCGCTTGTTTTCCACACAAACGGGGCTTGTAAAGCTATTTTGTAGCCTGTCAGGTTGGGCGGTCACGTTCGCTCTTCGAAATTGTCAGCGCCCAAGCTATTCGGCAGCCCTGTCCTTGATGAATCTGTGTTGGTCAGTGTTTGTGCAGTCGCTGTTTTAATTCGCTATGTGGCGGCGCGAGCGTCGCTGTGCCTCGCTGCGCTGCGTTGTGCGGCGCTGTGCTGTTCATACATGTGCCCTTCTGCCATTTGCAAGGAATTCACTTCCAGCGACCCCAGTCGTTGTTAATGAATACACTGTAGTTGTGAGCGTGCCTGCCCACATATTGCAGGATTAACATTCAGTCGTACCAGCTCATAACAACCCGTTATGCATTCTCATGTGTGCCACATTTTCAGGTAGTTGTCTACTTTGATTGTGTGATGACTTTTTGAATGAATCAGATTTGTATATGTAAGGCCCACGGTGTATGCTTTAGAAGGACCTATGCATTACAGTATGTAGAATCCCCTGCTAAATCAAGCTAATAATTCGTGGCGCCTTTTGCCCTAGCTTGTTTTGCTGCGTCATTTTAATGTATTTCCGCCACTTAGCGTGTACATAGCTGATATTAGCTTGTCCCTGTTGCGCGCATGTTTGCTTTTGAATTTGGAAGCACAGTTGCTTGCGTCATATCCGGTTCCGGGATCCTCCTTTGCGTTTCAACGCCACCTTAAGGTAAAACTGTCTAGCGCTTATGCCAATAGCTTGTTTGGCAGCGTCATTTTAATGTATTTCCGCCACTTAGCTTGCACATAGCTGATATTAGCTTGGCCCTGTTGCGCGCATGTTTGTGTTTGAATTTTGAAGCACAGTTGCTAGCGTCATATCCGGTTCCGGGATCCTCCTTTGCGTTTCAACGCCACCTTAAGGTAAAACTGTCTAGCGCTTATGCCAATAGCTTGTTTTCAAGCGTCATTTTAGTTTTTCCGCCACTTAGCTTGCACATAGCTGCGAATAGCTTGTTGCTGGTGCGCGGAGCGTTTTTTTTTTTTAAACTTTTTCCCAATGTCGCTTGGGTCATTTCCGGTTCCTGTTTCCTCCTTAGCGTTTCCAATATGATGCCCAGAAGGAGAGTCATGCGCCTCCCCAGCTCCTCCTCAGACTCAGACCCCACCACCCCTCCCCCACCTCCCCAACCTACCTCACCTTCCTCAAGCACCACCCCTCCCACCCCTTCCCCTCCTGGGCCTATTGGAGGCAAAAAACGCATAGCCATGGAGGTGAAGGCCACAGTGTCCCGGCGCTTCCAGACAGAGCTCACCATCCGCTCAATACAACAAAAGTGGTCCGATTTCAAGCGCCGGGACTAGGGATGAGCGAATCGATCCGGACGAACCCGGATTCGATCCGAATTTCAGGAAAAATTCGATTCGGATCGAATCCGAATTTCCCCACGATTCGATCGCTCGAAGTTTTCCTTTAACATCCATTCATTTACATTACAGGCATTCTAAGATGGCGGACGGGACATGTCCAGACATGTAAGCTGGGGCAGTGTATGCTGGGACAGTCACATGCAGCCTATCAGCAGCCAGCAAGCCCGGTGACGTCACAGCTGTATTTAAGGCCGGCCATCTTGCTTTCCAGCCTCATTTCTCTATTGCATTCGTGAGAGACAGAACGCTGTGTAGCTGAGGGAGAGACAGACAGTTAGACAGGCAGGGACAGACAGGGACAGGCTGGAGACAGGCAGGAGACAGACAGGAGACAGACAGAAAGTCAGCGGAAAACAGGGAAAGGAATGGAAAATCGGAGGCTGTCAGTTTTTTTTTTTTTTTTCATCCAGCCTGACAGCCAGGCTTTGTTAGCGTTTTCAGGCTGCTTATACTAACTAACTGTGCATATATACTGAACTGATCTTAAGTCTGCTGTGAGGCATCCCATTCTGTGACTAAAGCAGCCTCTGTTTAAGACCATATAAGCATTTGCTCTTATCATATTTGAAATTAGCCTGATAAAGACACTTTTGCTGGGCATAGTACTACTGGATCTTTTTTGGGGGGCATCCCATTCTGTGACTAAAGCAGCCTCTGTTTAAGACCATATAAGCATTTGCTCTTATCATATTTGAAATTAGCCTGATAAAGACACTTTTGCTGGGCATAGTACTACTGCATCTTTTTTGGGGGGCATCCCATTCTGTGACTAAAGCAGCCTCTGTTTAAGACCATATAAGCATTTGCTCTTATCATATTTGAAATTAGCCTGATAAAGACACTTTTGCTGGGCATAGTACTACTGCATCTTTTTTGGGGGGCATCCCATTCTGTGACTAAAGCAGCCTCTGTTTAAGACCATATAAGCATTTGCTCTTATCATATTTGAAATTAGCCTGATAAAGACACTTTTGCTGGGCATAGTACTACTGCATCTTTTTTGGGGGGCATCCCATTCTGTGACTAAAGCAGCCTCTGTTTAAGACCATATAAGCATTTGCTCTTATCATATTTGAAATTAGCCTGATAAAGACACTTTTGCTGGGCATAGTACTACTGCATCTTTTTTGGGGGCACCCCATTCTGTGACTAAAGCAGCCTCTGTTTAAGACCATATAAGCATTTGCTCTTATCATATTTGAAATTAGCCTGATAAAGACACTTTTGCTGGGCATAGTACTACTGCATCTTTTTTGGGGGGCATCCCATTCTGTGACTAAAGCAGCCTCTGTTTAAGACCATATAAGCATTTGCTCTTATCATATTTGAAATTAGCCTGATAAAGACACTTTTGCTGGGCATAGTACTACTGCATCTTTTTTGGGGGGCATCCCATTCTGTGACTAAAGCAGCCTCTGTTTAAGACCATATAAGCATTTGCTCTTATCATATTTGAAATTAGCCTGATAAAGACACTTTTGCTGGGCATAGTACTACTGCATCTTTTTTGGGGGGCATCCCATTCTGTGACTAAAGCAGCCTCTGTTTAAGACCATATAAGCATTTGCTCTTATCATATTTGAAATTAGCCTGATAAAGACACTTTTGCTGGGCATAGTACTACTGGATCTTTTTTGGGGGGCATCCCATTCTGTGACTAAAGCAGCCTCTGTTTAAGACCATATAAGCATTTGCTCTTATCATATTTGAAATTAGCCTGATAAAGACACTTTTGCTGGGCATAGTACTACTGCATCTTTTTTGGGGGGCATCCCATTCTGTGACTAAAGCAGCCTCTGTTTAAGACCATATAAGCATTTGCTCTTATCATATTTGAAATTAGCCTGATAAAGACACTTTTGCTGGGCATAGTACTACTGCATCTTTTTTTGGGGGCATCCCATTCTGTGACTAAAGCAGCCTCTGTTTAAGACCATATAAGCATTTGCTCTTATCATATTTGAAATTAGCCTGATAAAGACACTTTTGCTGGGCATAGTACTACTGGATCTTTTTTGGGGGGCATCCCATTCTGTGACTAAAGCAGCCTCTGTTTAAGACCATATAAGCATTTGCTCTTATCATATTTGAAATTAGCCTGATAAAGACACTTTTGCTGGGCATAGTACTACTGCATCTTTTTTGGGGGGCATCCCATTCTGTGACTAAAGCAGCCTCTGTTTAAGACCATATAAGCATTTGCTCTTATCATATTTGAAATTAGCCTGATAAAGACACTTTTGCTGGGCATAATACTACTGCACCTTTTTGGGGGGGCATCCCATTCTGTGACTAAAGCAGCCTCTGTTTAAGACCATATAAGCATTTGCTCTTATCATATTTGAAATTAGCCTGATAAAGACACTTTTGCTGGGCATAGTACTACTGCTTCTTTTTTAGGGGGCATCCCATTCTGTGACTAAAGCAGCCTCTGTTTAAGACCATATAAGCATTTGCTCTTATCATATTTGAAATTAGCCTGATAAAGACACTTTTGCTGGGCATAGTACTACTGCATCTTTTTTGGGGGGCATCCCATTCTGTGACTAAAGCAGCCTCTGTTTAAGACCATATAAGCATTTGCTCTTATCATATTTGAAATTAGCCTGATAAAGACACTTTTGCTGGGCATAGTACTACTGCATCTTTTTTGGGGGGCATCCCATTCTGTGACTAAAGCAGCCTCTGTTTAAGACCATATAAGCATTTGCTCTTATCATATTTGAAATTAGCCTGATAAAGACACTTTTGCTGGGCATAGTACTACTGCATCTTTTTTGGGGGGCATCCCATTCTGTGACTAAAGCAGCCTCTGTTTAAGACCATATAAGCATTTGCTCTTATCATATTTGAAATTAGCCTGATAAAGACACTTTTGCTGGGCATAGTACTACTGCATCTTTTTTGGGGGGCATCCCATTCTGTGACTAAAGCAGCCTCTGTTTAAGACCATATAAGCATTTGCTCTTATCATATTTGAAATTAGCCTGATAAAGACACTTTTGCTGGGCATAGTACTACTGCATCTTTTTTGGGGGGCATCCCATTCTGTGACTAAAGCAGCCTCTGTTTAAGACCATATAAGCATTTGCTCTTATCATATTTGAAATTAGCCTGATAAAGACACTTTTGCTGGGCATAGTACTACTGCATCTTTTTTGGGGGGCATCCCATTCTGTGACTAAAGCAGCCTCTGTTTAAGACCATATAAGCATTTGCTCTTATCATATTTGAAATTAGCCTGATAAAGACACTTTTGCTGGGCATAGTACTACTGCATCTTTTTTGGGGGGCATCCCATTCTGTGACTAAAGCAGCCTCTGTTTAAGACCATATAAGCATTTGCTCTTATCATATTTGAAATTAGGCCTGATAAAGACACTTTTGCTGGGCATAGTACTACTGCATCTTTTTTGGGGGGCATCCCATTCTGTGACTAAAGCAGCCTCTGTTTAAGACCATATAAGCATTTGCTCTTATCATATTTGAAATTAGCCTGATAAAGACACTTTTGCTGGGCATAGTACTACTGCATCTTTTTGGGGGGGCATCCCATTCTGTGACTAAAGCAGCCTCTGTTTAAGACCATATAAGCATTTGCTCTTATCATATTTGAAATTAGCCTGATAAAGACACTTTTGCTGGGCATAGTACTACTGCATCTTTTTTGGGGGGCATCCCATTCTGTGACTAAAGCAGCCTCTGTTTAAGACCATATAAGCATTTGCTCTTATCATATTTGAAATTAGCCTGATAAAGACACTTTTGCTGGGCATAGTACTACTGCATCTTTTTTGGGGGGCATCCCATTCTGTGACTAAAGCAGCCTCTGTTTAAGACCATATAAGCATTTGCTCTTATCATATTTGAAATTAGCCTGATAAAGACACTTTTGCTGGGCATAGTACTACTGCATCTTTTTTGGGGGGCATCCCATTCTGTGACTAAAGCAGCCTCTGTTTAAGACCATATAAGCATTTGCTCTTATCATATTTGAAATTAGCCTGATAAAGACACTTTTGCTGGGCATAGTACTACTGCATCTTTTTTGGGGGGCATCCCATTCTGTGACTAAAGCAGCCTCTGTTTAAGACCATATAAGCATTTGCTCTTATCATATTTGAAATTAGCCTGATAAAGACACTTTTGCTGGGCATAGTACTACTGCATCTTTTTTGGGGGGCATCCCATTCTGTGACTAAAGCAGCCTCTGTTTAAGACCATATAAGCATTTGCTCTTATCATATTTGAAATTAGCCTGATAAAGACACTTTTGCTGGGCATAGTACTACTGCATCTTTTTTGGGGGGCATCCCATTCTGTGACTAAAGCAGCCTCTGTTTAAGACCATATAAGCATTTGCTCTTATCATATTTGAAATTAGCCTGATAAAGACACTTTTGCTGGGCATAGTACTACTGCATCTTTTTTGGGGGGCATCCCATTCTGTGACTAAAGCAGCCTCTGTTTAAGACCATATAAGCATTTGCTCTTATCATATTTGAAATTAGCCTGATAAAGACACTTTTGCTGGGCATAGTACTACTGCATCTTTTTTGGGGGGCATCCCATTCTGTGACTAAAGCAGCCTCTGTTTAAGACCATATAAGCATTTGCTCTTATCATATTTGAAATTAGCCTGATAAAGACACTTTTGCTGGGCATAGTACTACTGCATCTTTTTTGGGGGGCATCCCATTCTGTGACTAAAGCAGCCTCTGTTTAAGACCATATAAGCATTTGCTCTTATCATATTTGAAATTAGCCTGATAAAGACACTTTTGCTGGGCATAGTACTACTGCATCTTTTTTGGGGGGCATCCCATTCTGTGACTAAAGCAGCCTCTGTTTAAGACCATATAAGCATTTGCTCTTATCATATTTGAAATTAGCCTGATAAAGACACTTTTGCTGGGCATAGTACTACTGCATCTTTTTTGGGGGGCATCCCATTCTGTGACTAAAGCAGCCTCTGTTTAAGACCATATAAGCATTTGCTCTTATCATATTTGAAATTAGCCTGATAAAGACACTTTTGCTGGGCATAGTACTACTGCATCTTTTTTGGGGGGCATCCCATTCTGTGACTAAAGCAGCCTCTGTTTAAGACCATATAAGCATTTGCTCTTATCATATTTGAAATTAGCCTGATAAAGACACTTTTGCTGGGCATAGTACTACTGCATCTTTTTTGGGGGGCATCCCATTCTGTGACTAAAGCAGCCTCTGTTTAAGACCATATAAGCATTTGCTCTTATCATATTTGAAATTAGCCTGATAAAGACACTTTTGCTGGGCATAGTACTACTGCATCTTTTTTGGGGGGCATCCCATTCTGTGACTAAAGCAGCCTCTGTTTAAGACCATATAAGCATTTGCTCTTATCATATTTGAAATTAGCCTGATAAAGACACTTTTGCTGGGCATAGTACTACTGCATCTTTTTTGGGGGGCATCCCATTCTGTGACTAAAGCAGCCTCTGTTTAAGACCATATAAGCATTTGCTCTTATCATATTTGAAATTAGCCTGATAAAGACACTTTTGCTGGGCATAGTACTACTGCATCTTTTTTGGGGGGCATCCCATTCTGTGACTAAAGCAGCCTCTGTTTAAGACCATATAACCATTTGCTCTTATCATATTTGAAATTAGGCCTGATAAAGACACTTTTGCTGGGCATAGTACTACTGCATCTTTTTTGGGGGGCATCCCATTCTGTGACTAAAGCAGCCTCTGTTTAAGACCATATAAGCCATTTGCTCTTATCATATTTGAAATTAGCCTGATAAAGACACTTTTGCTGGGCATAGTACTACTGCATCTTTTTGGGGGGCATCCCATTCTGTGACTAAAGCAGCCTCTGTTTAAGACCATATAAGCATTTGCTCTTATCATATTTGAAATTAGCCTGATAAAGACACTTTTGCTGGGCATAGTACTACTGCATCTTTTTTGGGGGGCATCCCATTCTGTGACTAAAGCAGCCTCTGTTTAAA